>JAQQAC010011420.1:23222554-23234996 GCA_029783875.1 Phataginus tricuspis
ACGTGAGAAAGAGCTGGCTCCGGAAGCTTTTAGATGGTGACACATAAAGATGGGCTGCTGGGAACTGGGTGGCTGCCTTGCAGCCCAAGGAGAAACCTCCGCTGGGTGCAGATGGGCCTGCCCAGCCAGCTTTCACCTTCCTTGGAAAACGAGACCCTCAAGTCTTGACTGCTTTCACTTGGGTCCGTTCTAGCCTTCAGGAGGGTCCAGGACAGACCCATTTGCTGTGCAATTTTTACACTCAATCCAGAGTTAAGGCTTATTATGTAAAAAGTGGTGTGGTGGTGTATTGCCTCGTCTGCTTCTCCATGCAGGGACTCATGGGAACTCTGCTCCCCTCTGCTCCCCGGAAGAGCCCCATAAGCTGAGTGCTCTGGCTGCCCACAGAGGAAGAGGGTGCCGGGGGGCAGTTTCAGATGTGCGATGCTTTCCTGGAGTCCAAGACTTGCACAAAGTCCTTCATTGGTCAGAACTGCTCATGAGAATGAAGGTCTGGGAACGGAATTCCAGGCTTGGTCTGGAAGCACTCTGGCCTCTTCCCCAGAAGATGGCGGGCCCTGCCCAGCCAGCTAGTTTGGGGGACTTTCGAGGGGGCTGGGCTGGCCCTTATTTTACTTGCCTGGAAAACAGTTTGGACCACAGCAGAGATTACAGAATGGCTATCGCAGGTCAAATCTCGGTTATAGGACGTGTTTTTATTTTCTTGTCTCTGCAGTGTGTTAGTAGTAAATACTTAAAAATCAGGACATTTGTCATGAAAACCAGGGTTTCTGGCTTTCTTCAAAAACCAGGAGCCCTGGCAGCATTGGGCTTGTGTGGTGCCAGCTGGTAGAGCTAAGTGGCAGCTACCACCTTTCAACAGTGGCTGGCCCACGCTTTGCCATAGTCCCCACCACTCCATACTTTGCCTGCCCTATCTGGGCACCAGCTGACATTCATAACTTCTATGTTGGCTTTCTCCCCATTTCTCTATTCACCCACTGACCTGCCCACCCACCCACCTATTTACTGAGTACCCACTCATACAGACATGGCTCCAAGAGCTTGATGAATGCCACTGAGTGACACCCCTGCCCCAGGGCTTCCTTTCCCTGCCTGGCACATGGGGTTTGCGGCCCTTGGGCCCACCGTTTCGAGAGCTCCTGAGGGCCTGCCCTTCCCCCACTGTGGTCACTGTGCAGGTGTTCGAGACTGAGCGTCCAAGACCAGTGCCTGCAGGGGGCTGCTTGGGTTTGCCTGGACCAGCTTCCCACCCTGTAGCCATTCATCCCCTGACGCCCTGGGGTGGGGCCTTGAACCCTCAGGCGAGCATGTGACCAGCCTGGGCATGCTGTCACCTCCTTCTGTCCATCGGAAGGTGGGGAAAGGCCAGTGACCAAGCCAAGCCAACCAGGTCACCTGAGCTGTGCCTGCTGTGCCCACAGTGACAGGAAAGAGGCTCCCTCTGTCCCAGGGCTTGGACAGCGTGGTGGCATCCTGTCATCAAGAGGAGGACCAGCCAGGATGTGGAGCCAGTGCTCGTGAGACATGGTCTCCATGATGTCGGCGGAGCCCCCGAACCAAGGTGAGCTGGAGCTCCTGCTATCTCTGCGCGTTTTGGCCACATGCGCCAGTGCTTCCCCTTTTCTGATTCAAGCCACTTTCAGGAGTGACTTCCATTTTCAGTGACTGAACAAGTTGTTTTAATGTGAAAACCTGAGCTGCTGAGGAGAGAGGCTGGTGCCCAGGTCTCACAGTGGGCTGACCTGGTACTGGGGGCAGAGCCCTGGCCTGGGGCCTTCTGGCCCGTGGGGCTGGTGCTTCCACCCATGTGTGCGCTGCCTGCGGCTGTGAGCTACTGCCACGGACAGGCAAGTCCTGTTGTGGCGAAGAAGGGGCCACGTGCCACCCCCGTTGCTGGCTGGGCAGCCCGCCCCCACCCCTGCTGGTTCCCGCAGCACCCACCCAGCCGAGTTCAAAGCTGGCCACACTTTCTTGAAGTCATCTCTGTAGACCTGGCCTCAGTGCCTTGAGTTCAAGGCCCCCTCAGGTGGCTCTGAAATCAGAGGTTTAATCTGAGGCAGAAAGCGAGAAGGCTGTGCCTAGGCCTGCGATGTTGCTAGGCTTCCAGACCAGCAGGGGAGGCCTAGGCACACATGTTCAGAGGAGGTGCAGAGGTTCCTTTCATTCACATTGACCAAATTCAGAGGCAGGCGGGCTGGCTGCCTGTCTGCGGGCTCACCCGCACTGCCTTGGTGCCCACGCCGGCATCTCAGCACCGCACTGAGGCCAGGATGTGCTCTGTGGTGCCCAGTGCCAGCATGAGTGCTGCCCTGGGCCTCGGCCACTGCCTGGCTTGGTCATGCCTTCTTGGGTGACCCAGAGGTGTGGCCAGACATCTCAGCTGTACCCGCCGCAGGCTGGGTGGGCCACCCTGTCAAGCTGGAAGGAACAGCCCCCTTCCGTCCCGCAGTGTCCTCAGGACCAGTTACACCGTTCCCTGTACCCCTGGCTTCTGGAAAGCCAGCCCTTCTTTGTACTTAGGTGGAGGCCTGAGTTGGGGGGCCCCTTGGCACTGACCAATATTGACACATTATTAATGTACACAGTTTACATTAGGTCCCATCGTGCCATGTCTCCACCGTTACAGTATCACATGGGGGACTCTGTTTATTTAATCCTCATAAAGCCCCATGAGGGAGGTTGTGTTATTGTACCCCGGGGCGAGGCAGCGCTGGGGGTGCCCGAGGCAGGAGTGGGTCCAGCAGCGCTGCCTGAGGAGCCCTGGGCCCCGAGCTGTCCCTCCTGGCATGGTCCTCTGAGCTCCCAATACTGCGTGATGGCAACCCACCCCCACATGCCAGTGTGGTGTCAGGCAGAGCAGCCAGGCCTTCCGAATAGAGAGAAAATGTCACAGTCTGTTATCTCTCCTGCAGAGGCGGGAACAGAAATATTTCAGATGCAATTTTATCCTTTTTTCCTGCTGCTCCAACATGCCTATTCATTCCAGGAGGCAGGGCAGGGTTTGCTGAGTAAACATCGTACCTGACAGTTGCCTCAACAGCACTTTGCAATTATTGCACTTAGTCCATGTAATTACCCATGATTGGAGGAGGGAGTGATCATGGATTTGCCATTTGCAGTAGCATCTTAGATGCCTGAGGAATCTGCACGGGGCCCGGGGCACAGATGTGCGCTGCAGCAGGATGGGGGGGGTGAGCTGCTTGGCTGCATGCACCCTTGGGACCCTTCCCCAGGGTGGCCCAGATCTAGGCTTTGTGGCTCTGCCAGACCTGTCCCCATGGTGTGGCTGAAACTCCTGTTCTCCTGGTCACTGTCAACATGGGCTGCCCCCATCGCACACTGTGTGACCGCATGTCGGCCTGAGCAGAATGTCCCACTTGCAGCGAGAGAAACTTCTGGCTCTAAGCGGTGCAGGTGGATGGGTCAGGTCACCTTGGGGAGGACCATCTGTGCAGGGACGGACCGCCCAGGCAGCCTCTGGATGTTAAGACTATAAGGGCCTGGCTCCCAGGGCCTGGGGAGGGGCGACAGGGCCGCCTTCGGGCCACGTGCATTCAGAGATCCTTGCGGGGAGGAAGTGGCTCTGGATGCCGGGAGCCCAGATCTCTAGATGGAGGGTGTGCGGGTGGAGTGGGTCATTCTGGGAGAACATGCATCCTGGGCCCATTTCTCAGACATGGAACCTTTTTAGCAATTTGCAAAGATAACTTGTTTTATGAGACCTGAGTGGAACGACCTGGAAAAGCAAACTGCTGAACACACATCCCTTGGGGCTTCTCAGGGCAGAGCCTGCTTCTGTGGGTATTGGTGTCTCCTGCCTCTGTCCTCTTCCTCTTGGAGATAAAGGTCTCAGGCATCTGGTGGCAGCATGTATTTGCCAAAGACGACTGCAACAGTACCTCCTAGCAGTAGTTTGTGTGGCCAAGTCACACAGCACCACAGGCTGGGGAGCTTAAACAGCAGAAATGCATGGTCGTTCTCCTGGGAGCCTGAGATCCAGGTGTGGGCAGGTTAGACCTCCTGAGCCTCTCCTGTCTTCACGTGGTCGTCTATCTGTGCATGTCTGTGTCGCAATCTATTCTTCCTATAAGGATGGTCAGATTGAATCAGGGCCTGGGTCCTGGTCATGTGGGAGCAAACAGCCCCTGAGTGAGCCCAGCCTGCAGCTGCACCAACCTGCCAGCCCTGGAGCAGAGATGACCCCTCCCTACCCACCCATGCCCAGTGCAGATCTGTGAAAAAAATCAATGTTGTTGCTTTAAGCCATTAAGTGGCTTGTTATGCAGCAACAGCTAGCTGGGGCCACCCCGAGTAAGTGACGCCAGGCCCCTGGAGGCTCAGGTGGGAGCGTGTGGGGAGGAGATGCTCGGATGACAGGGGCAGGGGCTGGACAGGAACGCCTCAGCTTCCTTCCGAACTTGCACGGCACCACGGTTTGGGGCCAAATGAAGGGCCCCAATACAGAGCCCAAATAAGGCCATTGTCAGAGCCATTCAAGGATCTGGGCCAATAGGCCCTAAGTGTCTGCAGGGCTGTTCAGGACCAGCGCTCAACAGCTCTCATCCCCCATGTGGCACAAGAGAAGCATTCACAGGTATCAGTCCCACTGAGACCCATCTCTGTCTGCCTGGAGTTTGGAAACAGCCTGCTTGATCCTTTGACTTGACCCCAGAATCTACTGTGGTCTCAGGCAGCAGGAAATTCCTCGGGAGATGCGCCCTCTTCGGTTAGCTGGGTCCTCAGGCAGGCTCCCCCGTAGGGGGTCCCTGGGAGGCTCTGCCTCAGTCCTGCAGCAAAGGCCCTCGGACTGTATGGCCTTGCCTGCCCGAGCCACAGACCCCTTCCTGAATGTGCTGATTGGCCAGGATCAGGTCACAGGCCCCACTCTGGAAGAAAACTAGGAGGTCAGCTTCACACAAAGCTCAGAGGCTGAGAGCTGGGAGTGACTCCCCAGGGAGGCTGGGCTGTTGCCACCAGCAGAAGGGACACTGGGTTCTGAGAGGCAGAAGGAGCAGGGGCCCGTCACACAAGCAGTAAGGTCAGGTGCACGCTGGAACGATTGGCTGGGGGCAAGGGGAAGGTGGGGGACTTGCTTTGTCTCTTGGGCTGACAGCCAGCCACTGGCAATCGTGTCTGGAAACTCAAGAGTCGGCCTCCACTCGCCAGACACCAGGGTGGGAAGACGCCCAACGTCTTTTCCTTCCTGATTCTTTGGCCCAGTCGGGGCAAGGCCAGGTCCTCCCGTGTGTCTGCAGGGCAGGCCCATACCACTGATGGCAGGGTCCCCGGGGGAGCCCCTGGGTGCTCCCTCTGCCTTTGTCCTCCATGCCAGCAGAGAGGCCGGGGCAGAAGGAGACCGGGGTTCACGCTGCCTGGGACGCCTGGCTGAGCTGTACCTGCAAGTGTGTTCATTGGGATGCAGCAGAGCTGCCTCATTGCTCAAGTATGGGCTTCATTAAGAGGGGATCAATAGCCAGGCTAACGAAAGCTCCGATAATGGAAACAAACTGCTCTGTCCGAGGTGACATAATGGATGTCTTGTCTGATGACTCCTTCCTTGAAGCCGAGCTTCCTGGCTCCTCCATCTGGGCAATCTGGGTTGAATTAAAAATAACTATGTCCAGCACAGCATCAAGGCCACAGACAGTTCTCAGGAAGGGTGCTGTGCCCAATCCAAGAATTTCTCGGCTTTGGGACGTCCCTGGGAGGGAGCTGCAGAGTGCCAGCCTTTGGTCTCATTGGTGTGGGCTGTGTCCTTTCCTACGTTCGCAAACGTTTGCGTTCTGGAGATGTGACGGTGGGTGGGGATGCACATTCTGGTTTTCAGGGGCCTCCTGGTCTAGCAGGAGAGACAGACACTAATCAGACAGTCGCAGGATGGCGTTTCTATGAACTGGTGAGTGCTGTGAAGAAAGGAAGGCAGGACGTTCTGGGAGGGAGAGAGGCTCAGACTGAAGGGGGGCAGGTGGAGGAGGCAGAGGCAGTGGCACCTGCAGATCCAGGTGAGCTCAGGGCTGGAGAGAGTGGGGCGGCAGACCACCCTGGCTCCTGGAGGCAATGGCGAGGCCTCGGCATTATTCTGGAGGCGGTGGTGCTCCTGGGCCCAAAGGAAGAAGCAAGCACACTGACCAGTGGTCCTGCAAGGACAGTGGGGCAGGTGAAGCTGCTTGTGTGGGATATTCTGACTCTGAGCTGCTGCCCAACCACACGCAGATGGTTGCCCACAAACCGCCAGCTTGGAGCAGCTCCCCTGGTGAGGAGGGGATGTGGCCTTGGAAAGACCCCCTTGCCCAGAGGCCACACCTGGGCTGACCACCTGCCTGGAGCACCCAATGGTCCACAGCTCCCCTGGGCTTTCTTTCAAAGCAGGTCTCTGTGGGGAGGGTGACAAAATGTGGCAGGTTCACATAAACCCAGATCATCACCAAGGGGGAAGTGGGCCAGAAAAGGAAGCCCAGGACAGCAGGATTGCTCTGCAGAGAAGAGCAATCCTGGCAGCACAGACGGTGCTCAGGTGCATAGAGGATGGTCCTGAGCTGCATGCTGTCTGGACCTGGGGGCGGTGACTGATGCTCAGGTGACCCTCCCCTGGCCTATCTGTGTCCAGGTGGGCATCTCTCTGCCATGGTCATGACTCATCCCAGGTCTCCAGGCAGGGATCCCAGCAGTACTACTGCTGGGCAGTTGTGTCTGGGGAGGTCTCTCTCTGCACACAAGGTGAAGCACTAGGAGAAACTTCAGCTTGGACGGGGGTTCTTGACTCTGAATGAGAAAGAATTCTTGAGCAGGTTGGATGAATGTGGGTAAGGAAGGAATTCATTAAAGCGAGAGTAGCAGAGAATGGCAGCTGCCCTGCAGGCAGAACAGGGCAAAGAAGAGCAGGGGGGAGGGAAGCTTGACGAACTCCTGCTCGGCATGGGGCGGATCCCTTGCCAACTCCTAAAGCCAGGGTCACCTGGTGCCCAGGGTCCTCTTGGATCTGCGCAGCCTGGGAACTAAGCCCCCACCACCCCAGGGCTTGGGGGAATCACAGAGCGCTGCATGGAGTGAGATCACGTTCTGAGAACTTCCCCAAGGCAAAAAAAAGGAGATTTTTGGGCAGGCTGCTAAAGAACAAAATTGTACAGCTGCAGTCCTGTCTGGGTCACCCAGGCGGTGGGAACTTAGAAGCCCAAAGCAGAGTTTTCAGTAGCCCCTCCCTATTCATCTGGAGTAGAACAGAGAAGAGTGAAGACTTGTGATGGAGTCTGGAAAATAGAATGAAATAGCAAAGTGACAGAGACACTACTGGAAGAGCGCAAAGACAAAAAGCATTAAGTTGAGCAGTGAGAAGGTTTTATTTAAAAAGTACACACTTGAAAAAAGGGGAGTGTGGGCAACCTTAGGGAAGAGATGCACTTTAGGGGTTAGGATTCTCTTTTAAGGCTTTCAAGAATGGAGTAAAGTGTGGCTGCTGTCTGTGTGGGTAGGCTTGTCTTTCGGTCTCATGATGTCTCTCCGGTGAGAGACATTACATCACCAGCCACAGTAAGCTGTCTAGATAATTCTGTAATAGAAACTGAACACAAGGAATTTAATGATCTGATTCTTCTCCAAGATAGTGGTTTCCCTCAAGCCCTGGGAACATATCAATTAGAACTGTTTGCCCTGCCTTAAGATAGGTTTTTGACTGATTACCAAGAGTATGTTAGCAATCTTACTTCCTAATTCCCTCGTTTTTTAAATGAAATCTTAGCCTTCAGATGGCGTCCCTCCTGTTCTTGCTATACCGTTTATATCTTGGCATTTTTCATCATAGGCAGAAATATCATGATGCTTGTCCCATGTCCCCGCCCTACTTCAGCACCATCCAGTGTCCTTTGTCCTGGGTGTCTGTTCCTTCTCCACCCATGTTCTAAGGGTGGCTCTCCTCCATAAGGGCTGCCTCCCATCTGGGAAGGGAGGCCAGGACACTGGACATCTGCCTGGAAGATCCAGGCACCAATCTCGTCATAGCTGATGGGCCTGGACATGTCTGGTGCCCACAGCTCGCTGCACAGGAGGCTGGGCTATAGTCTTTCTGAGGCAGCCACACACCTTTGGGTTCTGTTACTATGTGGGGACCAAGGGACAATTTGGGGGATGGCAGCTCTCAGATTGCCAAAGCCCATGCCTTGTGGAGGTGGGTCTGGGGCTTGCATGGAGCAAGCCAGGGAGAGGAGAGGGCAGCCAGGTATGAGAATGGAGAGGGGCTTGGCAGGTCCCCAAACTTAGATGTCATATGAGTTACACACCATTTCTAATTAAGCAAGTTCAAATTGGGTTTCCACCATTTACCATCAAGAGCCAGGATGGTATGTGTGCTACGGGTCAACTTGGAGCTGAGGTCCCCATTCCCAACTCGTGACTTCCCAGAGGCTCACCCCTCTGCAACCTCCCCACAGTCCGTGTGTCTCAGGGAAACCCAAGAAGACCAGGCCCCCACCCGGAGGCACAGGTGGGATTCCTGCCCACCTAAGCCCTGCTCACCCTTCACGTGACCCTCACCTGTTATCCCCTCTGGGCCAACCTGGCACCTCAGAGCACACCTGCCTGGGTCCCGCCTGTGGGTGCTTCCTGTCCTCCGGAACCACCAGGACTTCTCCTCCAGAGGGGAGCGCTTGGCAAAGGTTCTTCTCTCTTTCCTTCTTTTTTTGGTTTGTGTTTTTTAGGACTGAGAACAAGCTGCTATGTGTCACTGGAACATATGAAAGGAGGCACATGTTTTCCACACACACAGTTGCTCCCAATCTCAGGCCCCAGGAATGCAAAGTTTTAGGAAGTAAACACCAACGGATCTGAGTGGGAACATTCCAGATGGCAGCACTGAAACGGGAAGTCAGAACATTCCAGATGGCAGGGCTGAAACAGGGAAGTCGGAATGTTCCCTGCCAAACAGGAGCTGCATGAGTCGCTCTCCACAGGGAAGTCCTCTCCTCCAGCTTCCCTCCTTGAGTCTAGCAACGGAGGGCAGGGCCACAAGACCGGAATCAAGTCTCCTGCATGTCTGCCTCCTTGTAGGTGTGCAATGGGGGTGCAGGGCAGGCTCACTCATGGCCAGAGGGGACAGAGACCAAGTTTCCAAAATGCAACCCTCCCCAGGCCGCTCTGTGGGTGGGACAGTGGATCCACTAACTCCTACACGCAATCTATTGTCTTGATACTGTTTCTGGGGCAGGGGTCCTGGAGACCCAAGGGGACCAAGTGTGGGGGCTCCATCTGCTTTTCTATCTCCCCAAAGGGCGGATCCCCAAAGGAAGTGGGTGGGTGGGTTTCACCTGCACCTGACACCATATCCTCCCCCTGCGGCTGCACCCTCTGGTCCTGGCACCCCTGTCTCTCGTGGGCCCAGCAGAGAGCACCCCGGATTCTCCAATGCCAGCTGCCGCTATCAGCAGAACTGCCCCCACTGCACTCTATGGACTCTGAGCTGAGGGGTCATTGTGTCTGCCTGGACAGTTGGAGCTCATGTGCCCTGGGACACTCGGCTCCTCCCTTCCCAGTTACAGAGCTAGGAAATTCCTTTTTTTCTGCTCAAGCCCCTTTGAGCTGGATTTTCTGTTATTTGCCACAGACAAAGTCCTGACCAAGCCACCACATATTGACTCTAAAGCACTATTCAGCAAATATAAAATGTGCTATAGCTGCAGGAATGGAGGTAACTAGGAGACTCAGAGGTTTAATACAGAAAATGTTTACTTTCAGCATTAAAAAGCTCATGTCAATATCCAGTGTAGGTCATCACTCAACCCTGAGTGGTCAACAAGTGACCCAGGCCCCACCCAGGTCTGTCCTCTGAGCCGTCTCCATTCAGCCAGTGGTGGGGACAGGCCAGGATCAGGCCTGAAGGGAAGCCCATTTCTGCTCGCACACCATTGGCCAGAATTCAGTCACATGGCTCCATCTGGCAGCAGGGGAGATGGGAAATGCAGTCTCTCCAGGCAGAAGTGGAGAAAAGACCTGCTCTCCTCTTCTCTCCTCTGCCACAGACCTGCTCACGTCCTGGGTTTCTCCTTGCCAAATGCTGTACTGGTGCTCAGCGCTGGACCACACCACTTGCCTCCTCTCCAGCCTGCAGGTGAGCTGGTGGGTGCCCAGCTTCCTCCATACAGTTCTCCATACCTGGGACACTCCTTAGGTGGACAGAGGCAAGCGGCAGATAAGGAGACATTGGAGCCATAACAAAGTAAAGCCACTTCCGCTGGTGAGGGAAGAGCCAGCTGTGTCTAAGTGGAGCCGCTTGTGGGGCAGGCCCAGACCCTGAGCAGGACCCTCTCCCAGGGAAGGAGATACAAAAGCTGGCTTGCTGCAGGCCTGCCTGTTTCTCCAGACCACCCTAGGAAACGCTTCCTGCCAGAGCAGCTTCTCACTCCTCTTTCCTTCTTGATTTTTCTATTCATGCCCTCCCGTGCTCAGTGGGGAAGGCAGGAAGGAAGCATGTGGACCTGCCCCGTCAGAAATGCCAGGACTCGGAACGTCGGCAGGAAGAGAGGAGATTAAATCCTTCTACTTGAAAAATGGTTCCTTTGGGAAGGAACCCCGGGAACTTGTTCAGTTAGTTTAGTCCTGACCCCTCCAAGGCCTCTCCTGCCAGGAAACTTGGGGTCCAGCATCGTGGCCTTGGGAGGTGCAGACCAAGGGGAAGGTGGGGGGAAATGGGGGCCCTTGGTTCTTGGCCTGGTAACTTGGGGCAGCTTGGGGTTTGGTGATGCAGCATGAGGGTCAGGACCAGGGGTCAGAAGCTTTTTCCATTTGTAATTATTTGTATCCTGAGGTTGTTCAGTGTTTTGGCACCAGTTTTACCTATGGAATTACTATAATCTCAGCATATTTACCTATTGGAGCAACAGGGGACCTTGGAGGAGGAAGCTCTGCAGCGGAGCCCCGGGTATAGGGACCTATCCTGGATGCCCAGATATCCAAGCTACTCCGTTTGCCCTTGTGGCCAGTATGTGGAGACTGTGGGAGAAGCAGGTCCTCATTCTTTCTCTCATTTTCTCACCTTCAGATTTTTATATGCATTTTATAGATGAGAAAATCTGAAGCTTGTCCAAGGTCACACAGCTAGTGATGATGGATTTGGGCTCAGTACTTAATGAAACCAGAGGAACAAAACCTGGGAAGTCAAGACCCTCTTGAGACGGTAACTTGGTCAGTTTGAGCTGAGGGAAGAGAATGGTCTGGCAGAGCTCCTTGGCTGAAGGGCATGGAGGGATGGGAACACAGATGTCCTGCTGTGCCCAAACCTGTGGGATGTGCCCAGACCCTCAGGACCCCAAAGGTCTTGCTCTCCCAGGGCTCTGATGCAGAGCCTTAGGTAATCATGTGACACCTGGGGAGATGGTCCCATGGTCTCACCCCTACACCTGCCTCTCAGGTGGTGCCAGGATGTCTGGGAAGGCCACCGAATTCTCCCTGCATTGACTCTCCAGGAGCTGGTGCCCATTCCCAGCCTGTCCCCAGAGGGGCATGGCTGTTAAGCTGGGGTCTCTGAGGACAGACCCCATGGTGGGAAGGCACACTTATTACTGTTGCCCAGGAATCTC
Organism: Phataginus tricuspis; assembly: GCA_029783875.1. Classification (NCBI taxonomy): domain Eukaryota; kingdom Metazoa; phylum Chordata; class Mammalia; order Pholidota; family Manidae; genus Phataginus; species Phataginus tricuspis. The sequence continues at coordinate 23,234,122 of JAQQAC010011420.1, forward strand.
ACCCAGAAGACCTGGCACAGAGCTGGCAGTGGGGGCAGGCAGAACCCACCCTGGAATGTCACCTCTTGCTGATTCCAAGGAGGTGACCTGGCTGACTAACAGCTGAGTGTTTTCGCATCGAGGAGGCACATCTGACACATTTCTCAGGGAAGGCAATTCAAGCTGAGATGGCATAATGACCTTTGAGCCCTGCAGTAGCCAGTCTGGGCTGGGATATTTCCAGAAACATCTTCCAGGAAAGGAAATGAGTATGTCAAGACTAGATTTCTGTGACAGAAACCCAACTCAAAATGGCAGAAAGAGCAGCTTTATTGGCCGCAGGCCTGGATCCGGCACACTGGGGGAGGGGCTCAAATGTCCCTGGGGGCTCTTACTCCCCTTGCCTCTCCCAGGGTCTTCGCTTTCTGCTCCCCAGCTGTTAGCAAACACATCCTCACCCACATCCTGCCTGATGTGCAAGCCCAAAGGAAAGAGCACCATTTTCCAGGCTTCCACAACGAAGCCCAAGAATTGGGTCTTGTTGGCTTATCTTGGGCTATGTGTCCACGTCCAATCCAATGCTGGGGCTGAGGTATTGGAATTTGCCAAGTAGTCAGAGGATTCATGGACCCTTTCTGGATCTGGGGTGGGGTCTACCTCACCCCAGTCACTAGAGTTAGAGTAGGTGGCTTCTCAAAGAAATCTTGGAGAACAGTTGTAAGAGGAAGGAAAAATGGATGCTGGCCCAGCCAAGTAACAGATAGCCACCACAGAAACAAATGGCCTGAGCATCCTTCCATGGCTGGACACCTGCTAAAGTTGCACTGCATGAGCACGTTTCACCAACACACCTTCCTCAGGACTGTGCAATGGGCATTCTTAACATATGGTTCCAA
>JAQQAC010011420.1:23235248-23267630 GCA_029783875.1 Phataginus tricuspis
ATGGTGGTGATGGAACCTGGAAGCTCTTAGAACTTCCAGTGGACAGACCTACTGGGAACACTTGACAGCTTCCTTGAAATGGAGCTGTGGTGAGGGAGGGCAGAGTAAAATCACAGGGGCCTTGGGAGCAGACCCTTAACCTCTAGAGCTGCATCCAGGAAGGTGGGGCCAAGCCTCCCTCAGGGCTCCAGCCTGCAAATCCATCTCCCTTCCATTTCCAAGGCCTGGTGTGTATGGTCCCAAGGAGAGGAGAGCACCCCTGCTTTTCCGTGACGTGGGAGTCACAGTAGCCTGCTGTGTAAAGTATTTATATTCAAATCAAAATGGATCTTGTTTGGGAAAACTCAGTTCCACAGAAGCCTATAATTGGAGCCTGTGGGAACATTTGCAGTTACAGAGAATTAATGGAAAGCTTCGTTGCTGTGTAAGGAGAAATTCTGGGAATTTTACCACTTGGGACTCCAAGCCCCTCGAGGAGACGACAAGGAGATAGCCCTGGACAGAATCTCTTTCCCCACTGGGCCTGGCCAGGAGAGTCCCCACCTTACCCCAGGCCCGGTGAGGTAATGGAAGGGCCTCTGGGGCAGGGGTGGGCAGGCAGAACTGTAGATCTGGAGGTGGCAGAGCAAGCAGGCTGAGAGCTGGGCTGCACCCCATTCTGGTTAATAACAATGACGGCCAATATTTATTGATTATTCACCTTTATTCCCCTTTACTTGCTCACAACAATCTTAGCTGGAAAGCAAATACCTCTGAATGTGAACTTATGTAGAAATAGGACCTTTGCAGATGTAATTAAGAAGATGCAGTTAAGAAGAGGTCACATGGGAGTAGGGTGGCTCTAACCCGCATGACTTTGTCCCTATACATATGGGAGATCTGGATGCAGACACACACAGGGAGAAGGTTGTGAGGAGAGCCTGGGTACGCGAAGGCCTGCCAGCCACCGGCAGCTGCTGGGGACGGGTTCCCCTCAGCCACAGAAGGATCAGCCAGTGTGTGGTGCTGATCATCAGCCCAGCAGGTGGTGTGGCACCAGGTCCAGAGTCCAGCCAAGCAGCCCAGCTCCAGCAGGCCCTCCTCCCCTGCCAGCACGGATGTCACACTCATGGGCAGGTGCTGTCCTAAGAGGAATGAGCCACCCAACACCAGGTGGACCTCATGGACTGGACTTCACAGGTGGTCGGCACTGAGCACACGCTCCCTATGCAACCCCTCCAGGCACTGCTGAGGTCTGTGTTCGACAGGTGAACAAGGTTGTGGCTCAGGCACGGAAGGCCAGGTGACTTGCCCAGGGTCACAGCATAGACCTTGGGCTTGAGTGTGTCCCCCAGTGGCCCTTTGACTTGAGTGTGTCCCCCAGTGACAGGGTCTTGGGGATACCCACTCCCACTTCCAGGACATGCCAGAGGGCCCCCAACAACCCCTAACCACCCAGGATCCCTCTTATCCCCAGTGTTGGAGGGGAAATAGAGGATCAGCAACACCCACAATATGCAGACATGCAAGCATATGCACCCACCGAGGCCAGACATACATGGTGTGCACACATAGGCATACACCCACAGCATGCATACAGCGTGTGCATGCACGCACAGAGGTTGGACATACACATGCACACACATGGCACAACACCACAACATGCGTGAACACACACACGTGCACACACACACATACACACAGCACTATACACTCATGTATATACACATGTACACACGCACATATACATAATTTTAGAGTACATGCACACACAGACTGGGAGCCAGGTCCACCACCCCAGTAACTCTGTCCTCCCCCCCGCACTCTGCATCAGTCCGACTGTCCCGGCCCCTGTCCTCTCCTGGCCTCACTGGGTTCTGCTCTCGGGTACCAGCTCTCTGCCCCGGGGCTGCCCCTGGCTTGGAATAGCTGCTGGGCTGCCCAGCATCTCTTCCCTGCTCACTCCCAGACTTGCTCTGCACATGGCTTCCTCTCAGATCAGCTGCCTCCCACGTTCCCGCCTGCTGATGCTCTGCCTGGACAAGCCTGGAGGAGATGGCTGCCCACTCCCCTGCAGGCGCTCTGCAGCAGCCCCTCCTCTGGCTGCACAGCTCCACTGAGGCAACTCAGAGCCCTCGCCTGCAGCATCAGAGTCCTGCGGCCACCTAACTAAGTGCCACAGACATTTATTCCTCATGTCCTGGAGGCTGGGATCCAGGGCCATGGTGTGGAGCAGCGGGACCTCCTGAGGCTCCCCTGGCATGGGGATACCCTCTCCTTGCCTCACACAGCTGCCCTCTGCACGTGTCTGTGTCCTCATCTCCTCTTATGAGGATGCCGGTCCTGTGGGATCAGGGCCCACCCTGTTCCATTGCGACCTCATCCTGAGGTAGCTAACTACATTGCAATGACCCTATTTCCAGTAAGGTCATGTCTTGAGACACTGGGGATTAGGACATGCACACATGAATTGAGGGGATGCAATTCAGCCCATAACATCTGCAAAATGGGAGCAAAGATCATTAGAACATAGAGTTGGGTGATGGGCTGCACTGATTCAGGTCCGGAAGAATCAATCAGCCTACCAGTGAGCAAATGCAAGCATTTGTGGCAGGCCTCTGAGGTTCTGCATGGTTGTTACACAGCATAACCGAGGCAATAGACAATCAATCCAAAATCCCACAGAGGAGATAGGAAGCACCACAATATCCTCACAAGGTTGGGTGACAAGCCCATCAAACACTCAACACAAAGGGGCCTCCAAAGGGCCTCTACATCAGACCCACAGCAAGCCGCCTCCTCCCACGGGGGCCATGATCCCCACCAGGCCAGCGAGCTCTGAGGACAGGCTGCTCCCCAAAGCCCTGAGGGTCTCGAAGCTGTGGAGATGACAGTTTCTGCAGTGCAGACGGCAAATCCCAGTGAGCAATTTCCTTTGATAAAGTCGTTAAGGAAATTACGTGTAGTACTGAAATTATATAACTGTTATTATGGCTTGTTTAAAAATTATTTGGATTTAATTCATCAATTAGATTAAATTATATAGTATGAGTGCTGGCAAAAGCCCAGGCCGGAGCTCACAGAATCTGACTAGCCCACGCACCCGGCCCACAAGCCTTGGAGCCTTGAAGCCAGCACAGATGGTTTCTGTTTAATGAGGTTGTTACAGGTTGTTGCGCGTGCTGAACTCACAGCCATCTGTGAGTGGCACCCGCTTCACGGAGCATTCCCGGGGCACTCTGGGTGCTGCACCCACCCCATTTCCCCACCTCCTGGGGCCCCTGCAGCAGACACACCCACAAAGGTCCACAGAAGGCTGTGGGTGCTGGGGCCAGCTTTCTGCTTCAATACTCATGATGGGGAAACATACATGGTGGCCTGGAGGGAACTGGCTTGGACAGCTTCAGAGAGCCTCAGACACAGGACCCACTTTACAGGTCCCAGGGACCACCACCTGAAGCATTGTGGGGGTGTGTGGTGGGCTAATGGGTGTGCAGGCTGTGTGAGCAGAGAGCAGGGGAGGCCCCAGAGCCCACCTGCCTCTGTGCCAGGTGCCACTTGGGCTAAATCAAATCCATTGGGTGGCAGATGGGAATTGCTGCAGAAATGTTTTCTCTGTCAGCTCAAAAGAGCACTGGTTTCTCCTAAAAATTAATTCATGGAGTTACAACAGTGTAGGATGCAGGTGTCCTCCAATGCCTGGGATGATCCAGCCACCCCCACACCCTCTGTGGTCTTCTCCGGCTCGCCCTTCTCTGATAACTCTCCATCCAACTGAGGTTTTGGTTAAAGCCAAAACTGCCAGCTCACCTTGCCTTTTAGAAGCACAGCACCAGCACGCCTCCCCTCCTTTCTGTATCTGTGTTTGCAAACATCCCAAAAAAACAGCTGGGAAGGGGGCATCAGGCTGTCCAGACATAAGCCCCACCCTCAGAACTAAGTCCCCAACCACGAACAGGGCCTTTGTTAGGGTCCTGCTTGACCCTGGGCTCCTTGATAGGAGGGCTGGTCCAGCGGTCCTATCTTCCTCTGCCTTCAACCTCCACCCTCTGCACAGGTGAGGTGTGTCCTTGCCCACTGGCTTCTCCACAGAAGCCTCACGTGGCTCATCTCCCCTTTGGACCCTGGAAATGGGAAGCAAGTATTTATGGGGTTTCCCCCAAGTGCTCAGAGTCTGAGCTGGAGACAAGACACAGAAATGCAAACACCCCCAGACCCTACTGCACCTGACGGTGCTGGAGCCCCAGGTACTGCTCTTTTGTGCTGATGGCACCAAAGACAATGGATAAAGGGACTGTGGGGGGCTCCGAGGGGAACAGGGCACCCATGGGGGCAATGACATCTGGGCCTGGACTGAGGAGCCAGGAGGAGTGAGTGGTGTAAAGACTAGGTAAGGCACTGTGCAGATGAAGGGCCCCGGAGACAAGATTCTGAAACGATTGGGAGCAGCTGGCAGAGCCGGTGTTCCCGCCCTTCCACTCTCTGTTCCAAACACTTGCTTGGCAAACGTTTTCTGTGCTGGGCAGAGGGGTGAGTACGGCTGATCTCAGCCCTGGAGGAGCTCGGGCTGCACCTTCACTCACTCAGCACACACTGGGGCCTGTGGGCTGGTGCTGGGAGACATCAGAGTATGAAGTGACACCTACCCCAGCCCACCCACTGGCCCTTGGGTGGCTGACCATTTCCCTGGAGAGGAGAGGCTCGAGCTGGGCAGTGACAGTGCCTGCCCATCCACCCGGAAGGCGTTCCAGAGCACCTACTTCATGGGAAATGTGTGAATGTGGTTTAGGAGTAGCTTGCTCCTGACACTAAATAAAACAAAAGAGTGCAGCAGGCACGCTCGAGTGTAGACTGTACAGACTGTCATTCATCTTTCTGTGTGGCAGCTTACTCGGTGGCCCATCTTTGGGGAGTGCAGCCAGTAGCCAGAATGGGAGAGACAGCGGACGGTTTGCAGGTGGGGGCTAGCCTGCATCCCACCCCACTCCCACTGCTCCTCTCAGTTCCCAGTGTCACCAACAGTGCAAGCCTTTCTGCCTCAGCTTGAAAAGATCTGTTTGTGATTCCTGGGGAGACCACTTCTTAGAACGAAGAGAACACTTGCTGGGAACTGCAGTTGGGTTTTATGTTGGTAAGGGAGGTGTTGGTGAGAAGCAGAGACTCAGCCCAGACAAGCTTAACCAACATGGGACATGTATTGATTTATGTAACCAGGGCTGTGTGATGGATCTGGGACTGCAGGCATAACCGTAAACAGAGGCAGAAAGGGCCTCATCACAATCCTGTGTGTGTGTATTTGTGCACCACGATCACTATTCTCAGTAGTCATGCTCTATAAAGTCACTGCAAACACTGAACCATTGCTCCTGAGGAAAAACAGGATTAGGATTCTGTTTCCTTCTGGTCACCTTTTCATCAACAGATCAACCTTGTTTCATGTGTGTTTCTGTTCAAAGACACATTATTTAACCTTTGCAGGCATTTCCTGCTCATCTAATCTTGTCTTGCCACAGATTGGACATAAGTTGTATAATGGCTTCAGGCATTGATTGATCCAGGGGCCCAAACCCTGCTTCAGGGTCTTAGCTCTTCCCATCCCAAAGTTCTGGCTGCATCATCCACCCCTGCATTATTTCCCTGCAGGAGCCATTGCCTGCTCCAGGTTCACAGCCCTAAACCCCTCTGTCCCTGTCACTCATACAGAAGTCGTGGTTACTTCTGACCAGCTCCATCAGCCCAGTCAGAGCCTGTCTGTGGGCCATCCACAGTCACCAGTGCAATGCAGCCCGGGTCCAGGGGCAGAAGCGTGCTAAGCCCCTGGACTGAGGCTGAATGAGGATGGGTCCCCACAAAACAGACCAGAAGAAGGGCGTGGTGGGGTGCACAGCAAAATGACACCTGCTGGGGGGTTAACTGAGCAACTAGCCCCTCCACCCCACCCCACCCCCACCGTGTGTGTGCATGTGCAACAGAATATTACTCCACCTTAAAGGAGGGAAATCCTGTCTCCCGCAATAGCAGAGATGAACCTGCCGGGCATGATGCCCAGTAACATAAGCCAGACTCAGAAAGAGGGGGAAATTGAAAAAAGCCAAACCCATAGAAGCAGAGTAGAGTGGGGGTTGCCAGGGGCTGGGGGAGGGGAAACGGGGGGTGTTGGTCCGAGGGGACAGACTCTCAGTGATGAGAGAATAATAAGCTCTGGGGCCCCAAGGCACAGTGTAGATATGCCTCATGAGAGATTGTAAGTGCCCCTCCCCCCACTCAGAGTGGCAGCCACACGAGGGGGTGGGTGTGTAGCCACCCTTGTTGTGGGGATTGGCTCACAGTGTATGCATGTATCACATCACCACATTGCATGTCTTAAAGACCTATACCTCTTATTTGTCAACTCTTTTCCAATAAACCTGAAGAACCCAACCTTATCTTGTGATTGTTCTGTGGCTACCTCCTCCAGCTGTACCCATGTCGTGGATGCCTTCCCATGCCAGGTTAGAGTACAGCGCTTGCCCCAGGATAGAGGGCCCTCCCTGCACACCTGCCCCCCCTCTGAGCCACCACATATCCCAGAGCATCGTGCAGTGCCAGCCATTGCCCGCCAGCTCGGGACCTTACAGGCTGGACACTCGGCCTCGCAGGGCTGGTGCTGTGTGGGCCCGCCATCGGCTTGTTCACCTATGTCCATTCTCTTCTGGAAGCCTTGGCAATGATGCCCCATGACTGGCTGCCCAGACAGGAGGAGGGCTGGTCCCAGCCTCACAGTGGTTGCACGCTGGTTCTGCCACAGAGCCATGCTGTCCTGCCAAGGTGTCATGCTGTGTCTGCTCCACAAGGTCCCACGGAGACTGAGCGGCAGATGCACGGGGAGCCATGGGTCCCTGGGAACTGTGTGGGGGTCATCCTGGGGTACTGGCAAGCTCTCCCCAAATGTGGGTGGGTTCGCAGCTCACATGGATGGAATGACAACCGTTCTGAAGACGGTTTCCCTCTGATGGAAGGGGAATGGCTAGTAGTGGCCTTTTCCAGCCAAAGTGCCCTCTGTGAGCTCTGGGCTAATCCTCCCCACAGCACAGAGGGAGAAACCAAAGCCCTCTCTGGACTGATGGTAGTTTCATGTTCCTAATGTGCTGCTTCTCCTTCAAAGGTGTCTGGTTCTCTTTGGTGGCGCCCAGACCCACGTCACATCACTTCTGGTCTGGCAGCGCAGGCACCCCAAGCAAGGTGCTCTTCATCTTGTCCTCCCAGGCCTGGGATGCTGGACAGAGGTTCTTGGCATCCCACCCTGGCAATCATACAGGGGCCCCTGGACACGTGCCCTCCAGGGGAGGTACAGGTGGCAGCCCCAGACGTGCATAGCTGAGGTCCCACCCTGAAGATGACCTCCACCAAGGCAGAGCCTGCGGCGGGCGCAGGGGCCTGGGTTCCACAGCCCTCCTTCCATCCAGCATCTCTGAACCTCTGTTTCCTTGTTGTCAGTTGGGGGTGAGGATAACATTACTGGTGTCTAGGGATTCCTGGGTGAGCTCAAGTGTGGCACAGGAGTACAGAGCAGTGTCCAGGAAACAGCACAGTTTCCAGATTACTCAGCCATGAGGGGTGCTGTGGAGTCGCAGGAGGGCATAGATGCCCCAAGGCCGTGTGGGGAACAGACCTATCCTACAGGCAGCAGGGAGCCATGGCGGCATGCAAGGGAGAGCACCCCCATCAGAGCTGTGCTCAGAAGGCATCCTATGCCACCTGACCACAGAACGGCTGGCGTCCAGAGGAAGCTGAATGAGGTCCTGCCCAGTGACAGGCAAGAAGTGCCGGGGCCTGCTGACAGGAGTCGAACAGTTCCTGAGTGGGGGCGTCGGGCTGTATATACAAGATGACAGGAGGGCCAGCTGTCTGGTGCAGAAAGCAAAGAAGCTTTATTCTGGCATGGCTTATATACACATGTATTGTCTACAGATTAGATTCACATACCCTTGTCAAGGACCTCAATCCAATCACTTAAGTATTGCCCACAGATCAATACAATAGGACATCAATCCAATACTTAGGTCACATACGCCTGGGGGCATCTGGTCCAGGTGGCTGGCCTTGAGATAAGACCTCCCTGCATTCCTGAGACACTTGTTCCTGGAATTTAGGAAACTTTTCAAGGTTTCTTTCAGAGTCAGGCCCGATTCAGGCCCCAGATGGAGACTAGGCACAAAAACACAGTCAGTCCTGTCCTGTCCTCTTGCTCCTTCTGTCCCCGCTGCTCTCCACAAAGAAGGAACACCAGCGTGGGGAGAAAAGAATCAAAGGAGTAGACAGCTGAACAGGGGGCCGGACAGGGCTTTGGCTGCAGGGCCTGGGAGCGTTTGCCAACCACCTCCCATTTTGCTGGAGTCTCTGCTTCTGAGACTTGGGTCCACAGGCCTCCCTCCAGAGTGCTACTTCAGGGAGACGAGGCTAAGCAGACTTGGGATGTTGAGACGAAATCGGGAGCAGGTGGGATGCGATTACACGGAGCATGTCGTAAGGAACAAAGAGCCGGGATGGGCGTGGCGCTGATGTGTACGGGCGTGGGAGGACCCGTCCCCGGCAGAGCTGAGAGGACACAGCCCAAGAGGCCACAGGGAAGCCAAGGATGTGGTGTCACCCAGCTGGGAAGGGAGAGTGCCACAGTGTCTGTGCTGTGGGGCTGTGCCGGCTGGCAGGCCGAGTGCTTACCTGGCACAACCATTCCACACATCTCCCCAGCCCTGTGCTCTGTGGTGGCGCATTGTGGGCTTGAGCAGCCATGGTGGGAGCATGTACACCATGGAAATCAGTGAGCCCCATGGTCAGCGTCCTTCCCCCAGAGGGCTGGCAAGTCACCCTCCACCTGCACAGCTCAGAGGTCAGAGAGCCCAAGTGCCTTCACAGAAGCCCTTCTGGCCCAAAGTCTGGCGCATCTGGCAGGGTGAGTGGAGGAGGGGATGAGCCAGGAAATGATCATGGCTGTCCTGGGAGGCTGAGCCACAGGGGACATGGGCAGAGGACAAGGCAAGGGAGGCCCTGGTACTCCACAGAAGGGCAGAGTCCAGACTGCATGGAACGGAACCTGCCACAGCACTGCACGCTGTTGCGTATGACAGGTTAGCAATACACCAGCCCAAGCATCTGTGATGAAGGGACAGGTGGCATCACGGGGCGGTAGGAAACAGGAGAGATTAGTCTTCCATGTGCAAAGAGGAAGAATATGTTGTGGTAGGTCACTGGCAGCAGAGGAGGCTCAGAGTGGAGCTTACGAGCTGACTCTAGAGCCTGCCAACCCAGGTTGAATCCCTGCTTCATCTCCTATAGCTGTGTGGCTTCAGGCAAGTTTACAAACCTGTCTGTGCCTCTAGGTCCTCATCAGTAAGGTGGGTATAATGATTCCTCCCTGATAGATGGTTGCTATGAGGATGGGGTGAATGCACAGACTCAAGCACTACATGGCAAATGCTCTTTAAGAATTTGGTAAACACATTGAAAGTAAAAAGTAAAACCCTCCTAGAGGAGGTCTTTGTTCCACCTGACAGACCAGTGAGAAGCAGGCATTTGAACCTGCCGACACTCACTACCGGGACTCACGACGATGAGCTGCATACTAATTTTGGAGCTGGGTCAGCTCGGGACCCAAGGGATAGATGCTGTTTGGGCAGTGAGGAAACTCTCAAAATTTATAACCCTTTTAGAATGTTTTGGGGAGAAAATGACACCCAGAGTCTTCCATTATGACTAACCACCCCACGACTCTCCCCATCTTGTGCACCCCCTATCCTTGTCCTGGCAGGCCCCTCTCCCCTCCAGACTCAGTGAAACTGCCTTTTCTGCTGGGGAGGCAGGTGTGGCTCGGCCTGCAGGCTGCAGTCTCCTTGCTCTTCTTCAGGGAGGACTTCTGCCTGAGGACTGACGTGCCCACTGGGACGGTTAATGGCTGCGGGCCCACCAACTGTCACATGGGGCATCCAAGTGTGGGATCTGCGGCTAATAAACCTACTCCTCAACATCTCTGTTGACTCTTCTGAGCCACTTAACATCAGATCGGTGGCCTAAGATGGAGTCAGGGGAAGAGAAATGGAACTCAGCACTCTGGGGTGTCCTCAGCTTGAGCTGGGCTGTTGATGGGTTTTTGGAGGTCAGTTTCTCAGCAAGAACTCTAGCTGAGACCCTCCAGGAGGAGAAAGGCTGCCACCATTCAGAAGCTCACCTTTCCATTTTGGGGACTTGGGCTCAGGAATGTGAAACAGATGCTTGCAATTCTACCTCATCAACAAATCTGGTCTAACCCAAAATTCACCAGTCATTTGTTGCTCTAATCTTTTCTTCTATAAATGGTTGCATTAAACTCTGGTTTAACAATATCATGCATCGCTCCCCTGGGGAGTCTGGCATTTGAGAATCTGGGTGCATTTGGAATAAACCCTAGTTTCTGGAAGGCTGCTCTGCGGCCATGAGTGCTGCTCGCCCAGCGTCTCCAGCTTGGGCTCTGCCAAGCGCATGGTGATTTCCCCTCCTATCCCATGTTTGTGCTGGGGTGTCTACATGGCACTTTCTGGCCAGTAAGTCACAAGTGGAAACAACAAGTGCCACATCTGGGTTGGGCAGTCTACAGCAGCATGAGGTTGCCCTCTGGGGCTCTTCTCTTCCCACACTGGCACCAGCAAATCCCTTGGCTGCTCAGGAAGACTGGGTCCCAAAGCAGCGGTCAGCAGAGTGCACTGTTGCCTGGGGTGTGCGGCAGTGTGAGAAATGGCCCTGCAATGCTTGAGCCATGGAGACTGGGGACTTGTTTGCTATTGCAACATAACCCAGCTTATCCTGACTTACATTGACCCAGGTCGGACCAGGAACAAGGAAGTCATTCTTTCCACGAAATAGGAAAGAGTCTGTGACTCTTGAATCTCAGTTTGTGATACGAGGCAAGAGGAACTTGTGGCCCAACTAGAGCAGATTCTGCTCCATCTGAGAGCTGTCTCAAGGCTAAACTCCCAAAGAGCGACCTCCCTCATGAAAGAACCCTGCATTTCCCTTGGCCTTCACTGCTCCTTTCCCCTTGGCCTATACCCTGGGCACCTGCCTGCCTCAAGATTTGACCACACAACCTCCCCAGAACCAGTGGATGCCTTCCCACGTGACATCTGCCATAGCGGTGAGGGGATTTCCTAGCCAACATAGAGGTGCTCTGGACCTCAGCACACGCATGGCTTGCAGAGGGCTGGCCTCTGAGGAAGCCCCTGGGAAGCCAGGGCTTGTCAGAGGAAAAAAGGGTGCATGTGTGGAGCACACATGTGAGTTCTTCAGCCCTGGTGCCTCAGATGGGCTTGCTTCCCCTTCTGTGGCCACTGCCTAGTGTCCATATTATCACACCACATCTCACAACACACAGGTGAGCACTCAGTATTTTTAAAGATCAAAATGAATACTGGTTTGCTGGCTATTAGATACAGTCTCTCCCTGCAGAATACCCCCAAATTTTCAACTTGCTTGTATTTTGAATGAAATTTAGCCAAATATTGATGCATACTTTGATGTATCATTTCCTACTAAATTTTAGCATTCAGTAAAATGTATTTACATGAACAAAATAATGTTTTCTTGTGCAAAATCACTTTAACATCACTTTCAATAAACATATAATGAAAAGTGCTTGATTTTTTTTCTTGAGTGACAGTGGCTAATAAATTTGATTCTGGAACCAAATGATCTGGGCTTGGATCCCAGATCCATGCTTTGCATTGAAGTGAACTTGACAAAGCCATTCACCCGTTTGCTGCCTCAGTTTCCTCATACATAAAATATATAATAACAGTTTGTGCCAGAATGCCGTTGCTATTAGTCTTAATCAGTTAACAGCCATAAAGGACTTAGAATAGTGCCTGGCACGATCTTACCACTGCACAAATGTTAGCTTTTTGTACTATTATTCCAAAAGCTTTCCTTATAAAACTGGGAAACATCTTACAATCTGGCATTTTATAAACAGAAAAATACAGTATTTCCTAAGAAGGGACATGGGAGTGGCTATTTATCAAACTTGCTGCAACCTAAGACTCTCCTGGAGCAATGATTAAAAACAGGGCTCCCAGGCTGCTCTCAGAACAAGCAATTTATACGATGCACAGCCTGTAGACAGCTGGCCTCCAGCCCATGGCTGGGTCCTTCCCGGTGGGGGTCCCCTGAATTTCTAGAGACAAATATTCTGAGAAGGAAAAGAAAGTTTAGTGAGGAAGAGGAGAAATGGGTCTTTCAGCTCACTCCAGAATCTACCAAGGGGCACAAAACTTCCAAGCTGGGTAGCCTGGCACATCTGAAGTCAAGAAATGTAGATTGGAGGAGAGAGTGCTGGGCTGGGAGCCAGAAGACCCTAATGTCCTCCCCTCCCCACACAGTGACACACACACAGTGGTGTACACATGGATATACAGTCACACACATGCACCACCCATACTGACACACGTGTGCACAGGCGTGCGCACACACAGCCAAGAGCTCCCTGAAGCCGAGGTCCTTGTCTTCTCATCTCTGTATATTGAAGGCCCAGCACAAAGGCAGCTCTTGATAAATGTTCCATCATTTATTCACTCAACACATTCACTGAGCACCAGGTGCTGTTTCAGACACTGGGATACACCGTGAAGCAGAATCTTCCTCGTGGGCTCCCACAGTCTCACCTGACAGACTTGGGATTTGCTGAGTCTTTCTCCCTGGACCCCACTGTCTCATCTATAAGGTGCTGGTTTGGGGCTAGATTAAGGGATGGGGTGGGGGTGGGCAGTCGGGTGTGCTCTCCTCTGAGGTCTGAGGATCACAACCTGGGGAACCCAATGCCTGGGGGTCTGCACCTTTCCCCTCTCCTGGGGGGTGTCTGGCTTTAGACCGGTGGCATCCCGGCTCCCATTGAATCTCAAGCCTGCCCACCTGTCCTTGAACTCAGTTCTTCCCAGTCCTCAGCCCCTGGGAAGGGAAGCGGGAGGCCGGGAGTTGATTCGTTCGGCGAGAGACATGGGGTGGCCACCAAGGTGGGTCTGGCCCCGCTGCAGGTCTCCCCGCAAAGCCTTGACCAGGCGCTCCCCAGGGCCCCATTCCTCGGGTCAACTTCGAGTTCTTTCTGAGTCTGGGAGGGGGCGTGGGGAGGGAGGGCCAGCGCGCTCCGCCCCCGCCGCGCCTGTCGGATGCCCTTGGTCGGCGTCCCGGGAGCTCGTGGTCCTGCCCCATCCTCAGGCTGCCAGGCTGGGCAGTGCGAGCGCCCCCCTCCCCGAGCCAGGGGGCTGCAGGCGGGGCGGGGGCGGTCCCGGCGGCTGGCGGCGCGGAGGCCCGTGCATGCTGATGAGCTGGGCGCCGCGTCACTCCGCACCGGCGCCGTGGTTGCGGGGCGGGCAGAGCCGCGCGGCCGCCCGAGCGCCCGCCGGCCAGCTCCCACCGAGCTTCCGCCCCAAGCCCGCACGCCACCCCGGGACCCGACCGCGCCCCTCTGGGGAGGATGCAGGCTGCGCCCTGCACCCTAGGGCAGCCCGTGCGCGCGGGAACCGCGGGCGGCTGAAAGCGCGAGGGGTGCTGAAGGGACAGCTCCCTGGGCCGGCGGCCGAGCGCGCAGCCAGCCCGCAGCGCCCGCCCCCGCCAGCCCGCAGACCCCAGCCGGCAGCGCCCACCCACCAGCAGGCAGCGCCCTCTCTACCCACTCTCCGCTCCCGCCCGCACACCCCAGCTGGCAGCACCCCACATACCCGCTCTGTCTGCCCACCCCACAGACCCCGCCTGCAGACCCGCCCGCAGTCCCCGCCCCAGCCCAACCCGGCCCGTCCCAGCCCGTAGCTTCCAGCCCGCAGCCCTCCCCCTGCAGCCCCTGTCCGCTGACTGTAGCCGGCAGCCCCCGCAGCCCCCTAGCACCCAGCCCGCGTGCCACAGCCGGGCTGGCTCATGGTCCCCCAAGCTGCTGGCCGCGCTGAGGCTCCTGCGGCCGCTGGGCCCACGGGAATGCCCCGCGGGTGAGGCAGCCCCCAGCTTCCAGCCGCGTTCATGGCGGTGGCCAGGAAGATCAAAACTTTGCTGACGGTCAACATCCTGGTGTTCGTGGGCATCATCCTGTTCTCCGTGTACTGCCGCCTGCAGGACCGCTCAGAGGGGCTGGTGCAGAGAGTGCGCAGCGCCGAGCGCAGGGCGCGCAGCCGGCACGCCAAGGGGGGTGTGCTGGTGGACCGCGAAGCCATCCTACAGCGCCTGGACCACCTGGAGGAGGTGGTCTACAACCAGCTGAATGGTGAGCAGCCAGCTGGGGCAGGACAGAGGCCCTGGGAGGAGGATTGTTACCAGTGATGGGGACACTGCTCTGTGTCCTGGGCATGGGAACCCATGCTGACTCCAGAGGCCTGAAGGCCGACAGGGGCTGGGCTGCAGCTCCCTCTGCTACTTGGGAGGGAGTGGGCAGCAGGCAGGGAGAGATAGCTCCCTTTAGAAGAGGGTGCTGGCCTGGACGATCAGTTGTTTATTCACTCACCCAAGGGACACTTGAGACCCTCCCACCCCATCCCACATGGTGTCTCTAGCTTCCTCCTGGAGATGCCTTGAGATAATTTCTGAAGAGATGCTAGGACCTGCTCTGAGAGTGGGCAGTGTTGGGGTCCAAGACTGAGATCCACATGCTTTTCCAGGGTGTCAGGACTTAGCCTGGAGCCCCCCCACAACTGCACCCTAAAGATGCGGAGCCAGGAGGGAGGGTGGTGTTGGCTTTCAGAGGTTGTGACATGGTGTTCTTTTCTGCCCCCCTGTGCCTGCTGGGTCTCTCCAGCCTCAGCCTCCTGCCCTGGGGATGCTTGGGGCTTGTTCCATAAAGTCATGTGGGACAGCAGGAAGCCGAAAGCTGGTGACCCTGAACAAATAGAGGGGTCTACCAGGGGTGCAGTAGGTGTTAATTACCTAGATGGATGCTGGGCTGTGGGGGAGTCCTTGGAAACTTCTACAGAAAGCCCAGCGCCTGGTGGTGGGTGCCCTGTTTCATCCCAAGCAGATGTGGGTCACTCCCGAGAGTCAGCGTTGGTGTCAGGGCCGATGGCCTCAGCTGGCAGAGACAAGTACTTTTCCACTTGGGATTTAGATGAACAGAATAAATGACTACTTCTCACCCGCCTGCATGCGCCACCCTTCAAGGAGGCGGGGGATGTGCGTGTTTCATTAGCGGGTCTCCCTTCTGCTCTGTGCTGCTCTGTTTCTGCATCAGCAGCCCAGCAAACCTCAGGAAGCACCAGGCACAGGCTGGGGCGGGGCTCCCTCAGCAGGCCACCTGCCCTGTGCAGGGTTGGTGGGAGTGTGGGGTCTTCTCGGGTTTCCCTCCAGAGGCCCACCTGCCTGGGAGCAGCAGCTCTACACCTGGAGGCTTGGTGACCCTGGGATGAGGAGCTGTCGGTGCCCGTTGCCCTCTGGTAGAGAGCAGAGTGGCCTCCCACACGCTCTTGCCACCCCCAGAACTCCCTGCTCACCTCTGGAGGGATTTCTGGCGGGTGCTGTGGCTTTCCTGCTCTCTCCTGAAGCCAGGAGGGGAGAAAAGTTTAGTTCAACTGCCACTTGGCCATTCTGCAGTGTGATTCATGGGAAGGCGGTGCACCCTGAGAACAGCACATGGCTTTATGGACGCGTGTTTGTCAGGGTGTTATGGCCTGTTTTATGGGGAGAACCGGAGGATTATATAAACACATTGGCAGCAGTTGGGTTGTGTGATATCATGACGGCTAGCTCAGCACCACGCACCTCCTGGCTTCACCCTTCAAGGGGAGAAGTGGCCAGATTCTAGGCGGCAGGACAAGCTGGGGCCTTCCACGGACCTTCCTGACGCTGACCAGAGGTGGTGAAGTGTTCTGGGAACGGGGACCACCCCACGCCCACCCAGCCTCTCCCTTCCCCCTCCCCAATTTCCCTCTTCTTAATTTTCTTTACCTACCTCTTCCTCCAAGCAACCCCCTCACCCCATCTCTCTCCTCCTATCTCTGTGCCTGTCTCTCTTCTCTTTTTCTCTCGCTCTGTCTTTCTCTCCTTCTGTTTCTGTCTCCCTCTCTCCCTCCCTCTGTCTCTCCCTCTCCCTCTCCCTCTCTCTCCCTCTCTCTGTCTCTGTTCTCTCTCCCTCTCATCTCCCCCTGCCCCACCCTCTTCTGTTGGGCTCTTGAATCCTTCCCTTAGGCCATGTGCCCAGCATGGTGTCACACCCAGGAGTCAATCAGTATTTGTTCCTGGAAGAGATCCCCAATCTAATATTCATCCCAGGTTGGTCTCTAAGGAGGGACAATACAAGAACAAGGTTGACATTTGTTTGCAAGAAACCATTTGAAAACGGTGCTGTGCTGCCCAAACTGGTGCAGATTCCCTGTGTTTAAGGTTCTTTGTGTCAAAGAGCAGCAAAGAGTGCTTTCCAGAGGAGGAGGCCCACCCTTGCAGTTACTGCCTGCTCCAGTTTAGATCCAAGAAATGTGAAATTTATTCCTGGGAGTTTCCCACCTGATACTAATTCAGCTGAGTGTAGAAAAGAGAAGGAGAAATCCAAAACAAAATTGATTTATCACTTGTATTTCCTTATGTCCTCTGCCTTGACTGGTTCCTGGAAATACCTCTCTGGGCTTGAAGGTGCTGTTGGGAAGGAGAGGGTGTCCCAGGCAGGAGAGCCCAGAAGCAGGACATTCTCCCCAAACCCTTTCTTTAGCTGGTCCAGTGACAATTATTTGGGATATCTTAATGACCTCAGCAAAGACCTATCAAGTGGGGTGTGGAGATTCAAATTCACAGGACTCGGGAGGGACTATCTCTAAGGAAAAGCAGTGTGGCCACATCCTATATGTGCATGAGAGTTTGTTTCTAAATTCAGTGCTCAAGGAAAGAGAAACCGTTTATAGTGAGGAACCACCCTTCCGAGTGTCGTAAATTGTACATAAAGCATCCATGATTCTGTGTGTGTAACCGAAAACAGTATGTCTGAGAACCTATAAGCTTCATCAGAAGGGAAATGGAAAGAATATCCCACTCAGTTGGCTGGGTGTTCAAGCCTTTCTGAAGAAAATGGCAAATCTGGGGGTGGGAAGGAAAGGGGCAGAGAGCTGCACTCCTGGGCTTGCAGGGCTTCTGTGTCAGTACTGACCCAAGGTAAGCCTGGCCTCTTCTCTTGACCTCGCGACAGTAAACAGGTGGAGGCAACCACCCTGGTGGCCTCACACACAGGAGGGGCTGGACCGCCTCAATTCAGAGAAAATCGGGCCACCGACGGGCAGCCCCATGACTTCGTGTCACTGGACATGTTCTTACGCCCCCTTAAGAGCCGTGAGTCTGCAGTAGGGCTGGGGGTGGGGATAGTGAGGTTCCAGTTTGCACTGGCTTCTTGCTTTTAAGCGAGGTAATTCCTAAAATTCAGAGCACACACATTAATTCCCTCTAACTTGACTTACCAAGACAAAGTTGGTCCGGCACCCGGAACCATCTCAGGTCAAAGCTGTGCATCGGTCGTGCAGATGGAAAAGCGGAAAGCCTGTGAGACAGTGTGGGTGCCTGCATTGTTTGGAAGTTAGTGACGGCAGCTGCTGAGAGTGGCATGTGCCTCTGCATGGCCCAGGCTTCTGCAGTGACTGAAAGTCTGTGTCACAGTAACAGAAGGCCCGGGGGGTCCCTGTCTCTGTCCCTTCTCCAGGGAGGTTTGCCTGCCGACTCTGCTCTCTTTCAAACTTCAGAAATTCGTGCACGTCTGGCACCATTTGTACCGTTCCGTGCACACCTGTCCTGTTAGTTAAGGGCGGGGAATCTTGTCTGTTTTGTTCGGTTCATGGCTGTAGCACCTCGGGGCCGGGCCAGACCCCACGTACAGTTAGTGCTCTGCAGACATTTGTGGAATCGGCAAGGGGTTGGATCTTTCAACAATGCACTGCTTTTGCTTAAAATAAATTTATTTCACAAGACAGCTGCAGATCACCACAGTACCCACAAGTAGGCTATTTAATCTCAGCAGGACCCTTGTCACCAGAGGCTCTGAGCCCTAGGCCTGCTCCCCACCCATTAACAGGGAGCTTCCCAGGTGGTAGCATGCACAGGTGTGTCAGCATGAAACCAAGCCTTTCCTTTGGACGGAATCTGGAGGCAGAGCTGGACTTTAGCGGGAAGTGTCTCATGCTGCAATGCCATGCTTTGGCTTGTCACTTTTGGCCAAAACTCCCGTCCGGCTCTCTGGTCCTACCAGGATTCTTCCACCGTGGTATTTACATCACGGATAGGCAGATATCAGAGCTGAGAAGCTGATGCTGGGGACCGTGTACAAAGATCTCCCATCCCCACGCACAGCAGCCCTGCCTGGGGCTTCACACGTGCACAGGAACATAAGCCACATGAGGATGTGAGCATGTCCCATGCCCTCAGTGCAGCGTGGGCGCCCGTCAACTCTGTTTGAATCATAAAGGGATGAGTAAAACATGCCTCCAGAAGCGGGTCATTGAGGGGGTTCAGGGGCTGGGAGGATCTGGCTGTTCCTGAGGGAATCTCCTTGTCTCCACAGGGTGCCCGCCGGGCCCACCCATTCCAGAGAAGGTGCAGGCTTCTCAGGAGGGGTCCCCGTGCTCCTGTTGTGAGGGCTCTGTGTTGGGAATGCCTGGGACACCCCACTTATCAGGGACGGTGCTTCCTCCAGAAAGCATCCCCTATTCATTGAGTGTTTTAATTCCAGAAGTGGCTTCCACTGGTTCTGGGGACTTTTCCAGCTTGAGATGATCGATCTTCTCTGCGCTGTATGAGTCACACCATCCTGAATTGCTGACCCCAGTCATCAGAGTCACTGAGGCCAGGAGAATAGCCCCAGTTATTGGTGACTGAAACACAGATCCTGGCAGGTCTTGCCTCAAAATGGCATTGGCATTAATGGGTTGGCCATTTCCCCTAGGTCAGGACTGGCTGGCCTCTCGTCCCACGTGTTCCACATCTCTCCCCACTGTTGTTGATTTACTACAAAAACTCCCACCTGGAGCCCAAGCCTGCACAGGATGCCACTGGGCTGCAGGGAGTTCAACAGGAGCTGCCTTCTCTACCATGTCCCCTGTGTGCACAGCACACGGAGCAGCCTGCCATTACATCTCACTCACTCTGAGAAGATTAAGAGCCTTTTGATTTTGGTTTTTGTTCTCTTCTTTGCCTGCATTCTTCTGCCTGCTGGGCTGGCTCTGATCCCATCCAGCCACTGAGGAGTCAGAACAGCTGAGGCCGCTCCTTGGACACAGAGGTCAGCTCTGGGCAGACCGGCCCTTAGCGTTTGGGGAATGACACACAAGGACACTTCACCCTGTGACAAGCACCTCTAATGTTATTGCCTGTGGGGAGCATGGACTTCACTGGGGCTGGCTCCATCCAGAGGTGTATGTCTGCAAACCTGCAGCCTGCACTTGTAGGAATAATTCATGCAGGCATTGGTCCTGGACTTGGGAGCGTGGTGCTAAGTGATTGCATTTACAATTCAGCTCAGCAATCTGCATATTTCAGAGGCTCGGCATATTTTCTGAAAGGACAGTTTATCCTTCATCATCTGGAAGCTGTACATTCCATACTCAACGTCCCACTGAAGACATTCCAGGATGGGGTCCAGGTAGCTCGGTCAGCTTCCCATTCTGCTCTCGAAATGCAGATACCCTTCAAGGGAGCTGTCACTGAAGAGGGCGGCAAGCTGGGCCTTAGGATGCCACTGTGGCCAGGTTTCCCTTACCGGGATCCATCCAGGGTGACAAAGGCTAATATGGTATACCCAGCATTGAGCATGATGCCGCCTGGTGCCCACAGAAGCTGACGAACCCTGGAGGTTCACAGAAGGGGACTTGTTTCCAGGTTGTTTTAAAGGCACTTGAGAGCTGCATTATCCTGGGGGCGGGGGCCTGGGGAGCTTGGCCCCCACCGTGGGTCTGACAGCAGCAGAGCAAAGAGGCTTTGTTTCCCAGCCTGTCCTTGGGCAGGCGGCCCTCACATCTGTTGCTGACCTACAAACCCCGAGTGCGCCTCCTGGGGGTGTCCTGATGTCTGCTTCACTCTGGGGCAGCAGAGGACAAGGGAGCAGGGTGACAAGCCTATAGGGGACGAGGGGCTGCCTCTCCTGCACATAATCATCCGCCTGCCCCACGGCGATGTCACAGGCCCTTCCTGCTTGGAATTAGCTTTTGTGGGCCTGACCACCACAAAGTGGGGGTCTCCTCTCCTCGAATGAAGGCAAACGTCATTTTCTGTGGACTTGCTCACCCCCCACATGCTTCCTGACCACCTGCCATGTTTCCAATGCTGCCAGGATGCCTAAGTGAATGAGATGCAGTTCCCAGCCTCGGCTGGCACCCCAGCGAGGAAGACAGGTGATGAACAAGAACCATAAATGGGGCAATTTCAGATGGAGACAGATGCCATGAAGTCAGTGCAGAGAGAGGATGGGAGCATGGCGCCATCACCGGTGTGCTGAGTGGAGCAGCATTGCCAAACACAGGTCCACCCAGAAGTCTGCAGAAGTACTTGGTTAAGCTGAGGTCATGCTAGAGTGAGTGGGCACTAAAATCGGTGACTTATAAGGACAATTGTGTCCTTATAAGAGGAGCAGGGACACAGACACAGAAAAGAGACAGAGCAGGCAGAGGCCGGGGCTGTGCCTACCAGCCAAGGACACCAAGGATGCCGGCAACACCAGGAGCTGCAGAGGCGGGAGGGACCTTCCCTGGGGCCTTGGGTTTCCTGGATTTCATGTGACAGTCGGGGCACTGCCAGCTGCCCGTGTTTCTCCGGGTTCTCACCTGGGCTCCCTGCCCCGCCCTCCTTTGCTGTCGCCTTGCAGACATTGCTGCTGCTCAGAGAACGTTCTCAGGGTGAGGGGCTGCTGCCGTCCTCCCCGCACCCTAATCCCCTGCCCAGTCGTCATGGTTCTGAGTGGACCCCAGGACAAGCTCACTCAACAGCTGCGGGGTAGAGCCCAGTCTGCCTGTGAATTGTAAATGCAATCACTGTCAAGAGGTTAGAGCCTTTGCTGGGGCCGTTTCATGCACACCTGATGTAACAAGGATCAAGGCAAATGCGCCCCACTGAGGGCGCGAACACAGCTATCCAAGAGGGAGAGCATTGCTCGACACCGTTTCACCTGTGGAGACCAGGGCCAAGTGAGGGCAGGCCATGGTGTAGGGGGGCTTGAACCCAGGGCCCCTGCCCTGTGCCATCTGCCTGGACACAGGCTGAGAAGACACTGCTTCGTCCTTCGGTGGCCAGGGCATGGTGTGTCCAGCTTCTCACAGCAAAAGGGACTTTCTACTTTGAACAGAATAATTTCATCAGAACAGTGGTGCGTGCAGCCCCCGTCTGAAACCCAGCAAGCCTTGACTTCATTTCCGAGGACAGAAACACCAGAGAGCAGCTTGGCTAAGCAAAGGACCATCTCCTCCCTGAGAAAGCTGTGGGACACACCTGCTTACATCCGTGAGCCTGAGCACGTAACAGTGGGCACAGGGAAGCAAACAGCTTGGCTTGATTGGTAGCAGCAGAGTGTCCCAGTGGGCTGCAGCCCCGCCCCCCGTGTCCTGGCTGTGTCTGTAAGATGGGGTGAGGTGGTGCTTGCCTCCTGGCGTCACTGGGAGAAGCAGGCGAGGGAACGCGAGAGGCTCTGGGAGCCACGCCTAGTGTGCAGTTTTGCTCAGGAGGGAGCCTGGCTCCCAGCAGGAGGGACCCACGCGGCAGCCCCTGAGGAGCCAGCCATTCACTCCTCGGCACTGCCCGTTGCTCAGCTCCTAGGCAATGTGGGCTGATGTTGGGAGACTGGAGACTGGGCCGGTTAAGGCTTGGGCTTTGGATGGGGTGAGTGTATTTGGCATGAAAGAAGGACTTGAATCTGGGGACCCTGGAGTGGAAGGCAGTGTGCTTCCCAAATTCCTGGGGTGCTTTGGGAGGTGGGGCCTCTGCAAGGTGATCAGGTTTGCATGGATCGTGAAGGCAGCCCCCACATCGTGAGGACGACAGGCCTCTGCTCCCCTGAGGACAGACCATGTGGGCACGTGGGAAGAAAGCAGCATCTGCAGGATGGACCTCTGCAAACTGGCGCCCTGACCTGCACATCCAACCCCCCGGGACTGTGAGGACAGGATGCTGTGGTGTTCACTCAGCAGCTGAGATGGGACATGGCCCCAGGTGCACTTTGCAATTTCAAGGTCAGCATGAAGTCCTGAGCTTGCCCACCATTCCTGGCCTGACAGTCACTCTGTGGCAGCCCCCGCAGCTCCAGTCTGTCTCCTTTGGTGGGGAGCCCACCAATGTCCCTCCTCCCCTCCCTCGGAAGTACTCACTGAGCGCTGGCTGTGAACCAGTCCTGGAGCTTTGGCAGTGAGCAGGGCCTGTAGCTCCTGCCCTCGGTTCAGCAAGCAAGCTAAAGGGGGGCTGTGTCCTCTGTACTCACCCAGTGGGGGCTCCCAAACTCTCAGCTCTCTGGGGACTGGCCCTGAATCCCCACTTCAGTCCCCAGAGTGCAGGCTCTGGGTCTCCTCCTGACCATGATCCCAAGTGCTGGGCTGGGCCCAGCATCTCCTGGGAGATTGTGCATCGGGGTCTGAGCAGGGGACCAAGCCCGGTGGAGCCAGGGTGCATCCACCATCAGAGGCTGGGCTTGGGTGGGGAGGGCTGGGGACCTGACCCCTCGAGGCCCCTGGGGCAGTGTCACTCAGAGCCAGGTGGTTGCTGAAGTGACAGGACACCCAAACGTCCCCACACCCACTTTCCAGCAGTAACTACGCCCAAATCTGGGGCATGTTGGCATTGTTACTGCACAGAGCAGGCGGTGTGATATCCCATATGCCTCACGAGCTTTTACAAAGTGAAAGAAAGCCAGGAAATCCATTTTGCCAGATACCTCTACAGCTGGCCTTTATCTCCCATGCTTCGGCCCCATAAATATTCCTATTTGTTGAACACAAGTATTATGTATGGAGATTTATCAAAGACTATTATGAGTCTCAGTGAGGATATATTTTACAGATATTGCTGTGTCCTGCAAAATATTCATGAGTTCATAGTTTCAGAAGGGCAGTCAGTTGCTATTGACAATATGTTGTTAGTCGGGCCCCCAGGGAAACCTAAAAGACCCGTCTATAATGCAATTAGCTGTTGTGTTTGGGCAGAGTGGATAAAGCTGGGAGAAAGAGCGACATTGTCTACAAAGGCAAACCATGGTGTCTTCACTCTATCTCCACTCAGTAATCATCAAACTTAATAGCCAGGCGCGTTAAACTGGCGTAAATCTTTATAGGGTGAAGAGAGAGGAGCTGGAGCTGGTGGGATGTTCTGCCATTTCCTCCCCACCCTGCCTCCACCCAACATGCTCCACCAAGGTCGCCCAGGCGGCCCTGCCTGGAACCTGGCAGATGATAGGTGATTTCTCTACTGCAAGCCGAGCAGTCCCAAATGCTAGGCAATGTTAGCAGTGGGTGACCGGTGACCATGCTTGGCGTGAGCACCCACCTCTCATGGCAGTGCCACGTCTGTCTGTCTCAGTCCCTGCTTGCATCCCTGGGGCATGTGCCACACCCTGGTCGTCTTCAGAAGCAGTTTGTCCAGGCTGCACAGGACTGTAGCTGCCCCTCCAGGCTCCTGGGGGCTCCCTCCCACCTCATTCAAGGCTGGAGGGCCCCAGGCCACACACCCCACGTGGGGTCCATTTGACCCTCTAACCTCTTCCCACTTGAAATGTCGACTTTGCCACAGTGCTCAGATCAGAACCACTCTCCCACCCACCCCGCCGCCCTGGCAGAAGGTGGATTGCAGATACCCTTGCCTCCCAGGTCCCCGTTTTCCTTCGCACTTGTCTTAGTTGTTTCTTCCTATCCTGTCAGATACTCACTGCTTTTTAGCAATCAGTGGTGTTCTTGTTGAGTTAAACTGAACAATCTTAGTGGTTTTCAGGGTGTCCACAGGGGCAGCCCACCCACCTTGCAGAGGATGACAGTCTCCAAATTTACCAAAGGTGCCTTTGATCCTCCTGTTCCTCTTGGATTATCTTGTGACCAACAGCCTCTCCGTTTGGCCTATTTCTTCCCTGGGAATGTTGGCTCAAGTCACTGTGACAGATGGAAATCCGTGACTCAAAGAGAAGCTGGGATCTTGAAAGCCATACTTCCTTCCAAGTTGAAAAATTGCAGCCGCCCACATATCCCAGGTATTCTGTGCCAGAAGGTGTGGGCTGGACAAGTGTGAAATGACTCTTCTGGGGAGAGAAGTTTGGAGACCCCTGGGGAGCTGGCAGCTACTTCTGTTTCCTGGAGGCTTTGCCAGCCAAGTCGGGGTCTGGGAGGCACCACTGGGAAGCTTGCTGCAGCTGCCCTGCGTCCCAGCGGCTCACTCTCTTGCTCCTCAGCGTGAGTTCAGGCCCAGACAAAGCCCCGACTAAGTGGCCAAACTGCAATGTGATCTGTTTTTCTCTCATGGGACATTAACTCCAGGGGGCCAGTGGGCTTCAAGAGCCCGACCTCCTTTGAATTCCAGCTCCTTCCTTCCTTTGGTTTGGCATTCGACCTCATGGCTGCTCCAGTCCCAGGCACTGAGTCCCAGTACCGGGCAGGAGAAAGGGGGAAGGACTCTATTCCACTTACATCTTATTGACCAGATCTTGTTCTTGGCCACCTAGCTGCAAGGTCAGCCCAGGCAGGCGAGTGTTTTAGCTGGATTCATTTCTATTCAAACAGATTGTTGTTCTACTAATAAAGAGGACGGAGAGAATAGAGGCTGGCCAAGTGGCCATGGTGCTTGCCACTCTTTGCTGCTATGACAA
The DNA here is from genome assembly GCA_029783875.1 of Phataginus tricuspis. Classification (NCBI taxonomy): domain Eukaryota; kingdom Metazoa; phylum Chordata; class Mammalia; order Pholidota; family Manidae; genus Phataginus; species Phataginus tricuspis. Next base: position 23,260,000 of record JAQQAC010011420.1, read on the forward strand.
GTGACCGCAAACCAGGCCACTTAAACAGTGGGAATTTAGGACCCACCCTAATCCAGGATGATCTCATCTGAAAGTCCTCGCCTTAGTTCCTCTGCAAAGACCTTATTTCCAATAAGGCTGCATTCACAAATTCCAGCTGGACATAGGGTCACTCCCCACCCCGCAGCCCCTCTCCATGCACCTAGGCCAGGGGCACACCTCTGCACCTCCAGGGCCATGTCAGGTAAGTGGGTGCCACTTGGCTCCAGCCAGCTGCTGCCCTGGGGTGACTCAGCCCCATGCAGTTGGATTGCTGGTTCCTTCCAGGGGAGCTGGAAGTTTAGGCTCTCATGTGGGCCTGTGGGTGGGTTTGTAGGAGCACCACACGGCACAAACACCCACGGCCGGCAGGCAGGGAGGGCCCCGAAGCTTGGTCTAAGCCCCCAACTCCCTCCTGGTTCCTCTGCAGTGTCCATACTGACCGTATGAGCAGCTGCTGAGGGCCAGCGCTCCGTGGGTCCAGCGGCCCTTCCTCTCACCCTGAAAGCGGGCGTTTTGAGCCACCCCAGGTCCTGCCCAGGGTCCTGCCCAGTTGGGAGCAGAAGGGTCTGCTTCTTCCAGCCTTCTGGCCCCAGGTTTGGGGAAGCTGCCTGCAAGGTCACAGTGCAGCTGCCGCGAGCCCCGGGATGAGGCAGTGTGGCTTAGTGGTTACCCATGTAGCTCAGAAAGGCTGTAGCCGACCTTGGCCTTGGCCAGCACAAGCACGCAAGCCTGTTTCCTCACCTGCAGAATGGGATGCCATGGCGTTGACGGCAGGGCCACTGGCCCCACAGTCCCTGCTTCCCTGTGGTCAGTGGGAGGGGGGGCGTCGGCCCACCAGGGGGTGTAGGCACAGGCTGTCCTGGGGTGGCAGGGCCCAGGACTGGGAAGCCCAGGGGGAAGCTTCTGGGGACACACACTCCCCGTTTGCACTTAGTTCTCAGCTCTTCGAATTAAACCACCGCCCCCTCTAGTCTCTGGCGGCCCTGCCCTCATGTCCCCATTACCCCAGCTCTGCTTCCAGGTCTCACGGCCTCCCTTCTGTCTGTGTGAAATCCGCCCCCAATGATGCCTGTGTGGGCGTGGCCCTCGTGGACGGGGACATCTCAGGGTCCTTACCCCAATCCCATTTGTTACCCAGTCAGGCGAAGGGAGAAGTCCACAGGCTCCAGTCAGCCACTGCGCCCCTCATAGCTGACTACCAGACATAAACCCCACCTGCAAACTTAATGCTCTTTTTTCCAAAGTACGGACGCGTTGCTGATATTTAGAGTTGGGTCTGTGTGGCTGCCTCTCCTGAAAGTCCAAGTGGTGTGGTGTCCTGACCACGTCTGGAGCAGTGGCCCTGAAGGTGGAGTGTGAGGGCCCACCATGTGCCCCCCGCCGCCCCAGACGCAGATGCTGAGGGACAGTCCTGTGAGCTTCCTGTGTCATTTCCTCAGGGTTCAGCCGGCAGCAGTGTCTTGGAGCCGGGCTGGAGGTCCTGCTCCTGGCCTTCTCCAGAGAAGTCCTCTCAGTCACCTCCTGCAATTAGAAAAGTGCATCCCCTCAGCTCACAGGAGGAGGGTTCCATAAAAGCAGAATTGCTGTGGCATCTGTGGTCTTTCAAAAAAGTGCAAGATCTCCAATTACAGCGACAGTGCCTTTGGGAGGGCAGGGGCCCCACTTAGCACCTCCCCAACCGGAAGCTGCTGCTCTGGAATGTCAAATCGCTGCCTCTGGGACCAGATGTGTTTCATCACAGGTGCAATCTGGGGCTCTGAGCTACAGCATCAGAGCAGAGAACATTCTGGAAGAAGGGGGTGCCCTGGGCGGCACTCCATCAGCAGGGAACGGGAAGCTTTGGATTTGGGAAGGCTCCGTGAGCTGGGCCTGCATCCTCGGAGCCTTCTTTCCACCCCGACCTTGACAGCTTGCTCCCCACAGCCCGGAACTCACCTCTGCTCCCTCTACCTGGACTCCCAGCTATCTGGGCCCCTGGAGGAGCTTCATCCCCAAGGACTCTGTCATGGCCAAGCCCAGCTCATGTCCACCTGCCTATGGGACCAGGACGGGCACACCTGAGTGGGTCACCCACCTGGGCCAGGCCAGGCACACCTGAGCAGGTGGCCTCCTTTTGTGTAGACACTGATGTGCCTCAAACCCCTTGTCTTTGGTGATCAAGATATCAGAGGAGGGGTGCTCTCTCCCGGTGATCAGTCAGTCCAGTTGGGGCACATTGCCCAGCCACTGTGTCCGGGGGATGAAGTACCTGTTAGAGGAGGCAGGCCACATGGGTGACAGCCACCAAGTGTGGGAGGGGACTGGTTTCTGAAAGAACAGAGTCTGTTGGGTGGAAGGATGGAGGCATGGAGGGAGGGAGAGACAGAGAGAAAGAGAAACAGGTAGGGGAGAGATGGAGAGAGAGGGAGTGAGAGAACTAAGTCATCACTGTCCACTACCACCAGGCTGCGACTCAGCACATGCCCCTGGGTCCCACTCTCATGCCCCCAAAGCCCCCTCCTCCATGGCTACTGTGCCCCCGCTACAGTGAGCCACATTTCCTACAGGCTCAAAGCTAACTCCCCTGGAAGCTCCAGGAAGCTGAAACTGACCCTCACAGCCCCTGCGTGTGGAGTCAGCTGCCCTGTGGCCGTTCCCATGACCCCTGCATGTACCGCTGACCCTGCCCGAGTCCACACCTGTATGTGGGTGTGATTGTCCCCTGCCCCAGAGGACAGGCAGGCCCTGGGCCCCTTCCCCTGGGTACCTGCCCAGCACTTGGCATAGCTCCTGGCATTTAGGGGACACTGCACACACAGGTGAAGAAGGAACAGACACCTCAGCCACAGGGTAGGATTTCATGTTTGCAGACACAAATGTTATATTTATGCAGAAGTTTTAGTGACACAGGAAAATGCTGAAGAGGTAGAGATAAGAGAACGCAGACCTATATATCATCATACACATCTGTGGAACTAGTTGAGCCATCACATATAATCTTATACAGATAATATGGAATAGCAAAATACAGATACTGGTTTTCCCCAGGGAGTGAGACCCTGGCTGAGCCTGTGTGTGTGTCTTCAGAATTCTCTATAGTAAGCATTTATGACCTCAGTCAGAAGAAATGCACTTTCTAATTTAAAAAGCAAAAGCATGTATTGCTGCAATAATATAAAACAAACCTAAACCTTCTGGATAGGAAGTTAACACTGAGAGTCATAAAAATATCTATATTTGACCCCAGTTTTAATTTTTGAAATAAGGGAACAATCTTAAATACGTAAGATAAATAAATAAATGTCTAAGCATATTGGACCTGTTCAGCAAGCGTTCATACATCCACTTGGGAGAACACTACACGGTGGTCTAAAGTGATCCTTGATTGTAATTACGCAGTCTCGTCTGTATCGTGGTCAGCCCACCTGCCATGAGGACCACCTTCCTATGGAAAGTGTCCGGCTCCGGGCCTCCTGAAGGGGGGACGGCCCAGAGCTGTCGAGAGGCAGCGGCGAAGACCAGACCCCAGCACCAGCACCATAGTACCTGTGCACAGCTGCTAGTTCTGGGCTGAGAGACCGTGCAACCTTGAGCACGTTAACTGACCTTGGTAGGCCTCAGTTTCCTCATCAGAAGCATTGAGCGAATTGCAGCACCCACCCCGGAGTGGGGAACATGTGGCTCACAAGTCTAAACTGCTATATCAGGGTTGGTATCCGTTTGCCCCCAAAAGCCACACAGAAAGTCAGCTCCAAATGTAGAGCAAACTAAAATTGGCATAATGTGGGGAGACTCACAGTGTCTGGAAAACAATTGATATTGCCTTGACATTTGAAAATTCTTCCTTAAGTAGCATGCTTGAGTCACTGATGGGGTCTTGCCCTGGTCTTCATGGGTCACCTGATGCTTGGCTGACAGCCAGTAATATTCACGTGAGCCATGTGGTAAATGTGGACTCATTTCTCATTTTGGGGTCAGCCTACAGACAAACTCTGGGGAAAGCTTGACGGCAGTTATGGAGTGAAATGCAGACGTTATAAATGACCTTTGAGGGCGTGAAAGCCAAGGCACAGCTAAGCAGGAGGTGCAGAGGGAAGCATGCTAATTCCTTTCTTTTTTTTTTTTGACGATTCAACATTAAAAATTTTTTTTAGTTTGGCAAGAACGTGCAACATGAGATTTACCCCTTAACAAATCTCCCCCACCCCCTGAGGTGCACAAGGCCGCATTGTTCATGCGGTTGTACGGCAGGCCTCTAAGCTGGTTCACGTACATTTAGATACCTGTAAAACTGAAAAATGGCACGTAAGTGGGACCTTAACCCCACTGAATAGCAACTCCTGGGAGAGTGCTAATTTTCCTCTAACCTGGTGGGATTCAATAGCTACTGGCTAACAATACTTCCAAAATAGAACTGTAAGTATTCCTTATATGGTCACAAAAGTAACCACCAGATTAAAAATAACAGCAGAGAAAACCAGAGTGAGGGAGGCGCAGGGTGAGGATGTGGCTGTGGAGAAACAGACTGGCTCCTCGTCTTCCAAGCCAAGAAGCCAAGGGAGCCTGTCTCCAGCTGACAATACAAGAACCAGACCCAAAAAATTACTGAGCATGTGTGCAGTGGACAGGAGGAGGGGCTAAAACCAGAGAATGTGTGCTTTGGAGAGAAAGGCTTGCTCACTCTCGTACAGCTCTCTTGATTGTTTGGATTTCCCACGTGTGTGGATTTTACCTTCACAAGCGAACAAGTGACATACGAGCTCAGGAGTTTCCAGGGCTGGCTGCCATACCGATGCCCCCCTCCTGCGGCCCACCCAGCTGGGCAGAGCCCCCAGGAGCAGGAGGCTGCTGGCTCGCCAGGTGGGAAGCACGTCTGCCTGTGGGAGATGGCTGTTTACAGACCTGTCAAAGTGGAGAACCCACATGCAGAGCATTTAAAGATAGCATGATTACATAGATGTTCTGCAGTATTAAAATAAGAACTGGAGGTGATTGCACGCCATGTAATTTTTCAGTTCTCACATCCAGTATGTAGCCTTTGATCCCACCTACATACCAACACTGTTGGCCCATTTAAGATGGAATATTCCGGAACACTCAGCAGTCCTGAGCCTAAGGGCCAGGACTCTAGTGAGCAGAGGGCCCATGGGGTGGGCGGGTGGGGGCAGAGATGGGCTCCCTGGGCACTCGTGGGCCTGTTAAAAGGTAAATGCAGGCCTGTTGAACTGGGAATCATTATTTGAGCAGAAACCTGTTAGAATATGGCCAGGTAGGGCTGGTAGAACCCCCAGAGCTGGAGAGACTTCTGGTGAGCTAGGCAGCCAGAGCCAGGGCCTGGCCAGTGTGTGACTACCTGTCCATTTCCCAACCTTGAGGCACCTTCAGGCTTAGCCTTTGGCTTCCTAAGCACCTTGGACCGGTGGCCTTCTTCTCTGGTTAGTTAAACAAACTTAAGGGACAGTGGGCATTGCCCTCCTCCCTGCGAAGGGCTGCTAGTCATCGACGTTACACGTGTCCCCAGACTATACTCTTCCCTGGCCTGGGGTGGGACCGGAGACTCCCTGGCGCCCCCCGGTGCATCTGGGACTGAGTCCATCTGCTCTTTCTGGCTCACAGCCCTGTGCCCTGGGCCCTGTCCAAGCCCAGATGCCCTGATCACTGTTCCAGAGAGGCCAAGTGGTGGTGTCTTTGCCCAGCAAGCCCTGCTCTGGTTGCTGGTCCCTAAGAGCCGAGTTCCTCCCCTGGCACAAGTGACCAGATGGAGGACCACGCCAGCAGAGCACTCCCCTGGCCTCGCCTTCCCGGGCACCCGCTTGTATACAGGCCCTGGCGGCCCAGAAGTCCCTCCCCCACACCAGGCCACCTGCCTGCTGGTCTGTGCCCCAGCCAGTGTGAAGAGCGCCCTCGGTGGGCTTCCTCTTGTGTTCTTGGAAGCGTCTCATTCCACTTGGTGCTTCTGAGGTCTCTGCAGGTTGCTGCATGTGTCAGCAGCTGCTTTTTGTCCCCAGAGTGTCCCATCATGTGGATGTGCAGTTAGCTTAAACTATAGAGATGACAAGATAAGGGGTTGGCAAGCATGCGGGCAACTCTTTGCACTGTTGAAATTTACTTTTATTCTTAATTAAAAAAAATTAATAGGCCTTACTGTTCAAAGCAGTTTTAGGCTTACAGAAAAACATAGTGGACAGACAGTACAGACAGCTCCCAGGTAGCCTGCCTCAGTTTCCCCCTTACTAACATAAGCATTAGTGCATTTGTACTCCAATGTGCCAATATTGTTACATGATCACAAACTACAGTCTGTGGTTTGCAAAAGGGTCACTCTTGGTGTCCACTTTGTGGGTTTAGATGAATTCACCCACTATTACAGTACCACAGAGTCTTCTTGCTGCCCTGAAAACCCTCTGTGCTCACCTGTTCACCCCCCACCCCCTGTCCCCCAGCCCCTGGCAACCACGGGTCTCCCTGTGTTTCTGTAGTTTTGCCTTGTTCAGTGTCCTCAGCTGGAACCACTCAGGGTGTGAGGCATTTGCTGAGTTTGCACCTGCGAGTAAGGGTGGTTCAGGGAGGCTGAGAGGGTCCTGGGACCACCTGACCCCTCTTCTCTCATTTCCACCAGGCTTGGCCAAGCCCATGGGTCTGGTGGAGGGGCCAGGGGGCCTGGGCCAGGGTGGTGTGGCGGCCAGCCTGCATGACGACAGCCAGGAGGCGGAGAGCAAGTACGAGGAATATGGGTACAATGCACAGCTCAGCGACCGCATCTCCCTGGACAGGACCATCCCCGACTACAGACCCAAAAAGTGAGTACACTGCTCCCCCTTCAGCCCACGCACAAGCCCAGTGCCCGGCAAGCCACATGATGTTCATAAACTGCGGCACAGGCAGAGGGGATGGCTGTGCTGGAACATGTGGGGCCCTGAACATCCATGGTCTCCCCTTGGATTCCTCTGCTTGCCGCCACCAGTGTCCTCTCAGGGGCCTGGGGCTGCTGTATCCTTTTGATACAGATATTTATAGGTGAAAAAAAGTTGCCACTGCTCACAGCACACAGATGAATGTCAGAATCGTGAAGCCATGGTGTGTGCCACGCAGGTCTGTCCCATTTGCTTTTGGTTCAGTGATGGGTGAGGCTGTTTAAATGAGCATCGCTGTGTCTATATGATATTTGCCATTTGTCTGTGGGCCTGTAACCCCTGTCCGTACCACCCACACCACTGGAGTTGATGGATCCCCTGCAGGCTGTGGCTTTACCCTGCGGTTACTCAGCACCTAGGCTGTGAATCTTGTGTCCTGTTTGAAAGCTCACCAGGTACCTTGGCAGATGTGACATCTGAACAAAATACAGAATAAAGTGGGTGTCCTAACTTTAACAAAGTTCGGCCAAGTGCGGCATGTGCACCCTGGAAATGAATGGCGAATTTAGCCATGCCCCTTTCTAAAGCTCCGTCTGCAAAGCCCAGCCTAGAGCAGGGCATCTCAACAGGAAAGACACTGTCAGCAGGGCTAGCCTGGTGTAAGCCAGAGTTCAGGCTGGGATGAGCTGGGCTGGGCTGTAGTGAGCTGAGCTGGGCTGGCCTGGGCCGTGCTGGGCTGGGCTGGGCTGGGCTGGGCTGTACTGAGCTGAGCTGGGC
>JAQQAC010011420.1:23267640-23293184 GCA_029783875.1 Phataginus tricuspis
ACTGAGCTGAGCTAGGCTGGCCTGGGCCGTGCTGGGCTGGGCTGGGCCAGGCTGTGCTGTGCTGGGCCAGGATGTACTGAGCTGAGCTAGGCTGTGCTGTGCTGTGCTGTGCTGGGCAGCCACCGTTCATAGTTGCCGTGCTGGGTGGGTGACAGGTGGGGCCTGGGCCTCTGGAGCAAACTTCAAGGAAAGGTGGATGGAGGCCCATTTTTAGCTCCTGTCTGGTTTGCCCCCTCCACATCCCCCAGCCTCTGTGGACCCTGAGACAAGGACTCTATGGGGAAGTGACCCCAGAAGCCCTGGAGAGGGTGGGAGGGCCAACAGGTAAGGCATCCCTGTGTGGCTACAGGGATGTGGAAGCTCAGCTTGCTTGAGGGCTGCTTTGGGGCACGTTGCTGCCCTGCCCTCTGGCAAGCTGAGATGGGATGAGGTGCCTTGAATCAAGTCTTCAGAGTGGGCACTTGCTGGAGTGCCCATCACAGCGGCGATGATGCATCTGCCCCCACTCTGCCATATGGGCTCCATGCCCACCTCACTGGGAACTGATGTCAGTTGCCACACATGCCCTGGATGGCGTGGAGCCAGTCAGTGAGAGGCTGCTGCCTGGCTCCCTGCTTCCCTTGTGACTTGGTCCCAGAGAAACTCCCCTTCTGCCCAGTTAGACAGAGTGCAGAGGACTGGTTATAGACGCCATACACATGTATCATGCGGTTTTATTTTCATTGCATTTATTTTCTTGGTCGACATTGATTTAGCATGAGTAAGGCCAGCTTTCCATTTGCATAATGAAATAAGGATTCCTTTTTGAATAAAAAATGCATTTAGGTGTAAAATAGACAATTGAAGCAGCATCCTGAGCAAATGGTAAGGCAGGTGGTGGCTATGCAGCAACACTCACAGGCACAGGGAATGACTCAGGTTGGAGAGCACCCAGTCTGTGCTCTGAGGGTGCACGTGCATGTGTGTATGTGTGTGAGTGTGCATGCATGTGTGTACGTGCATGTGCAGGGTTTTGCAAATGGGTGCATGTGCATGCATGACTGTGTGAGCACATGCATGTGGGTGCATTCCACAATGTGGGTGTTGTATGTGCATGCATGTGTGTGCATGTGTGGGTGGGTGTGCGTGTGGGTGAACCTGTGTGTGTGTGTGTGCACACATGTGCATGTGTGTGCCTGACTGTTTCAGAGTGCTCCCTGGTGTTGAGCTCGTTCTTAGCTCTGAGCTTCTGGGTTTGTGCTGTTTGGGGAGCTAAGACTGCATGGAGGCTCAGTAATTCATGAAACGGCCCATGAGGTCCGCTCAGCTGTTACAGTCATGGCTTATTGTTAGGGAAGGACAGACTGGCATCACAGAGGGTAGGCCCAGGAGAGACCAGGTGGCAGAGTCTAGGGGCCAGCCTGCTGCTCCAGGAGGAGGGGAAGTTCTGTACAAGTTCTTGCCCGCTCTGGGCAAGTTCAGTACAAATTCCATGAGATTGAGTAATGACAACAGAATGTTAGGAATATAAAGGGGCTCATACTAGCTTTATTCTCACGGCAGTAGGCTGAGCACTAGATTCCTGTCTATAGTAGGTCGAGCACTAAATTCCCATCTGCCATCTCAGTTTCTGACTCTGGCTCCAGGCTCTGCTCCCCAGGCACTGCCTTCACTGGTGGCTCCACCACCACTTCCTTCTGCTCCCCTGCACCCGGCTCCAAGCCTTTCCTCTCTGCTTCCTAGCACGGGGCTCCGTGGCTTCCCTCTGCCAGCCTCCACTCTCTCCTGCTTCCCAGCACAGGGCTCTGGCACTTCTGCCTCCTGTTTCCCTCTGCCCTTCCCCCCAGCCAATACTTAAGTTTGCTTCAAGCAGCTTTATCAGCTGGTAAACAGCTCACTGCCAACGGGCATGGAAGCAGGCTAAGCATGTATACAATGGGTGATATTACAATTAGGGAAGATGAGAATCCTGGCCATAAAATTTCTGTTTTCCCTACATGGCCCTCCCAGGGTGCCATACAGATGGCACTAATTCTCTTGGTGGGGACACGTAATGGCAGCAAGGAAGTATCGCCAACCAAGGGCTCCCCAAGCCTTGGTGCTCAGGCTTGCACTGGCTGACTTAGCCCCCAGCCTCCAGAGGTCAAGCTGATACCATGTGGCAAGAGGCCCTACTGTAAATCCACTGCAACGTGGACTATCAGGTGTGGCCCATGGACACGCTCATGGGGCAGAATGTCCCTGCCCCAAGGGCTCAGAGGTTACCTCCCAGGAGCTGGCAGTGTGGACAAGCTGACCCTGCTGCATTAACTCCTTGGTGTTCACACACAGTAGTCAACTTGGCAGAGGTGGCATCCTGCATCTTTGTCTGTGGCACTGGTGTCCATGAGGGATGAATGCCAGCCTTCTGAGTGCCCAAGCCCCCAGAGTCCAGAGGCTGGGCCACTCGCCAAGCAGCCTCATTGCCCTGGATGGGTGGGGCTCTCCAGCTGTCCTGCCACATCCCCAGATCAGAGCAGTGGCCTTTACAGAGCAGATGAGAGTGTGTATTCCACGCACCTGTTGACAGCCTCCCTGAGAACCAGTTCTCGTTTTCATGCATGCATGTGGGAGCCCATGGGAACTTCCATCCCAGCTGTGGGTGGGTCACACAACCCAGGACTCAGCCAGTCAGAGCCTTGTCTCCACCAGCCACAGTGGTTGGCTCAGGGTGTCACTCGGTCCAGGCCAGTCCAATCCGGGTGAATCTTGGAATTACCTGAGGCCACTGGGGAGAAAAATCAGGCTTTTTTCCCCAAAGGAAAGCTTCAGGGATGGGAACCCGGGGAGCTGCACCATCTCATCATCATGAGGGGAAGGCCTGGAGCAGGGGAGGAGCCTGGTTCCACAGTGTTAGTGGGAGCACCCAGATCTAGCTGTTCCTGAAGCTGGAACAACAAATTATAAATAGACTAAATCCTCTAGGCTCCACAGTGACAGCACACACACACACCTTTCTAAAATCTTTTGCTTAAGCAAACTGGGATTGGATTCTCTGCTTCTTAAAGATTAAAGTGCTCTGCCTGTTCTGTCTGGTGTGTGGCTGCCCGTCCTCAGGAGCATTTTATTCTGGAATCTTGCAGGAGCCCTCCCTGAAGGGACCTCGGTTGGCCAAAACAAAACTGATGGGAGCGACCAGTCGTGTTGTCACATGTACAAAAGACATCAGGGCAAACTTTGAAAGAGTTGATATTCATAATGCCTTACTGATAGAAGCTTGATTTACAGAAACTGCCCCTCTGAACTCGAGGATGTGGGTTGTGCTTATTTATGTGAAATTTTATTTATGTTGCTTCAATGCCAGCAATGTGCACAGACCCCCCACCTTTGTGGTGTGAACCATAAGCTAGGACTCAGAAAGAGGCTCCCCAGAAGATGGGGGCAGGGCTGGGTCTTCCTGGTGGCCAGGCCCCACCCAGGAGCCCACCCAGGGCCGCCTCATCAGAACAAAAGCCAGGCACCGCCAGAGCCTCAGGAGGTAAGCGCTCTGCCCGCGCCCCCACCACTCAGAAGAGCCCAAGGTTTTAGGAGCTAGTGCCTCCTCTTTCTGCCTGGGGCAGAGACCTCTCTGTATTCTCCATCGTTTCATAGGCCAGATGGTCCAGATGGTAAACAATTTAGGCTGTGGGGCCTGTCAAGAGCAGCCATTCAGTAAGTGCATGAGTGGGTGTGGCTGTGGCCAGACAAAACCTCATTTACAAAACCAGGAGGCTGCAGCACTGGGCCACGGTTTATGACCCCTGTTCTACACCATGCGTGCCCCAGAGCATGCCTCCTTCACAGGACCAGTGTGGCAGATTGTGTTTTCCAAAGATGGATAAAAATCCCCATGAAGAGGTGGAGACCATGTCCCTCCCCTTGAAACTGGGTGGGATTCTGTGGCTGGTCATCCAGTGGCAGAAGGAGGAGGTGAGCATGGGCCCCCAGGGTCCCACCCCACGCTGGCCCACAGCCCCCATGGAAGCAGGCCCCTGTGCAGAAGCCGCAGAGTTGTGAGGAGGCGTCCACAAGGACAGGCCTGAGCGCATGGAGGACAAGGCAGGCAGTGCCAGCTGCTCCAGCCCCATCTGAGCCCACAGGACAGTCCCTGACCTGGACCACCAGCTGAGGCCTTCCGGGACCCATGCGGGAAACAAAGGATGATTGCTTTGCTTTGCTCAGTTGGAGGCCAGCTGTGCAGCTTTGGCGACTGGCACCAGAGGGAGGATGTCTTGGGCTGGGCATGGCCGTGTCGACATGCTTTGGGAAGTTAGAAGGGGGTTTCCATTCCACAAACAGCAGCTCCATGTTTTCACATGTTGCGGGCCATGCCTGGCACTTAGTAGGACCTTAGCAAATGTTAATGGATGATTAAATGAATAAATGCATAAATGCTAGCTCAGTCTGTGCCCATTTGAAACTTTCAGATTTGATTCCCTTATTGGCCTTCGTCCCATGAAGCCGTCCCATGCAGTCATAAACTGTCCTGGGGATTGGTTTAGACACATGGAACACAGCAGTGTGTGTGCATGGGCATGTGTGCATGTGTTCACATGTGTGCGTGCAAATTCCATCCACTCTCAAACCTAAGTTCTCACTAACTTTCTCCCACTAGATACATTATTGATTTCCCTTTGTCTGGAGGTGGATAGCTTTTCTAATTAAGCAGTGGCTTTAATTATGCCACAAAGCACATAACATAGATCTTGATTATTAAGACTGGCCCATGGGATAATCAAAGGAAGCCTGGCAAATCCAAATTAAACAGTATTGTCAAAATGAACGGCCTTATCCTAGATCTGTGCTGCATTCCAGTGCAGTTAACGTCCCCCTGCTACATGTTCCCAAAGTCTTCGTGCATATTAATCGTCTGGGCTGTGAACAGCTTGGCCGACAAATCTCATAAGTGCAGATTTAGTGGATGGCAGGTGCGAGGAGCTGGAATTAGGTACCCCATGCCCTCCAAAGTTCAGGGTCTGCAAGTGGAGGCTGTGTTGTCAGACAAGGAGGTGGCAGGAGTGGGGTGTCACCTGGAGATGCCCTGAGTGGTGTGACTGGCTCCAGGGAAAAGGCACCTGCTTTCTTTCCTTCAGAGAACAGAACTGCAGCTGGCAGAGCCAGGTCCTGACCTGGTGTCGTCCTGACCAGACGACAGCGCCCCCTCTTCCTGCCAGCCCCAGCCCATCTCCAGGGAAGGAGAAGTCTGGGGGAGGGCATCCCTCCTGCAGCAGGTCAGGGCTGCCTGCCCCACGCCCCCTCTCGGCTGCAGAGGTGCTGGGAAGAGGGAAGAGCCCACTGGCTGTAGGGCCGTGCTGTCAGCCAGTGGAGATAAAATGCCTGGGGCTTCATTTGTCCTTCCTCCTACTAGCGTCCACCCTAAGGGCTCACTGGGGCCACCGGGGCTGAGGGCCACAGGACCATGTCGTGTTGAGCTCGACCCTGGCCCGGTGACCCCAGGGACCATCTGAGGGAAAGCCTGGGGGGCTGGAGGTCATGGGCCCTGAACTGAGCACCGTGTGTGCCTGTGCGTGTGTGTACACATGGATGTGTTCAGGGATTCATGTGTGTGAATTGGCTCATGTGTGCACATATGTGTGTGCATGTACACATATGTTTCTGGGAGGTCTTACAGCCACTGCCTGGATGGACAGATGGACCCAAGCTTGGAAAGACAGGACCCAGAAGCAGAAGGCCCCAACATATCTCATTCTGTGTGTCGCCTTCCTGTTCCCAAGCAGTCCCTCCTATGCTGGGACCCTCTGCCTCTGGGCATCCAGAATCCTGCCTCAGGTTTCTCTGCCCCCTGCCAGCAGGAAGGGCCCCCGCATTAAGGATTCTGACCTCACACAGATGTTCCCGTGAGGGCAGGAGCATGTTCACACGGCAGGCAAATGCCATTACCGGGAAGGCCCCCACAGGGCGTTGGAGGCAGAACCAGCCCCTGTTGATGCATTTGCAAGAGCCTCCTGGCAGCTCTTCCCAGAAACATCCATCTTGGCTCCCAAGGGCAACTTTCTGGGTGTGTGCTAAGCCCAAACCCGTCTCCAACGGCAGGAGACAGATGTGTGTCCTGCTGCCGTGAGGCAAAGCTCAGAGCTGCCCTGGGAGGGTGCTGCCACTTCGTTCCTTCTCCATCCTGCATTTATTTCTCCTGCAGCACAAAGGGCGTCCCCATAAATTTCCATTAGTGTCGCTGCCGTGGCCCTGCTTCCTGTGAGGCCAGCTGGGACACTGCCTGCTGTGTGTTCTAACCAGGACCTCGGAAGTGGCTTTCAAGAGCCCCATAAGGACTCCCGCTCCTCTGGGTTTATAAATCCTCCTGGAGACGTGTTTGTGGTTGAGGATGTCCTGTTCCTCTGGATCTGGGTGGGGAAGTGAAGACCAAGGGAGACTTTGCTGCACAAAAGCCCAGGCCACCCGGCCAGCTGTGACCTGGCCAGCCCGTCTGCCCACCTGCCGGAAGCGCCACTGTGTGCCCAGTGCTGCACATCGCATGTCCACGGGAGAGATGCGCTCAGTCTGACTATCGCTGCTTGGCTAATCATCCTTCAGTTGGCTGTGTTAAACCACATTGTAGGGGACTCAGAGGCGAAAATTCAGATGGGAGCGCAGGATGGCCTCTGAGCAGTCCTTCTGGGCCTCAGCTGGAGAGTGGAATGGTGGGTGGCGCTCAACAGCTAGAACCACGGGGTTTGTCATGCACGAGGGTGCCCACTGCTGGCTGTCCACCAGAGCACCCACACGTGGCCTCTTCACTGGGCCTGGGTTGTCTCACAGTGTGCCGGCCTGGGAGGAGTCAGTCGCCTCTATGGTACCTTAGGGCTCCAAAAGCAAAGCTCTCAGAACTACCTTCATAAAACAGATAGGCTTAAATCACACAGGGAGCCGGCCTAACCCAGCCTAATGTATTTCTAGCCTGTTGGTGGGCAGAGCTGAGAAGACCAGGCCTATTTTGTCAGTTAGAAACCCAGACCTTTGGACCTTGTGGGCGGCACTGTGTCACCCCTGCACTTGCCCAGCATTTCAGGCTGTGACCTTGGGAGGAGGCGGCGTTCAGGACAGCAGCTTCCCCCACATCTCAGACAGGGCCGTGCGTTGGCACAGAGGGAGATACTGGTGAGCATTTCAGGAGGCAGGGACTGAGCAGTGGGCCCACCCACTCATTAAAGTGTTTATTAAGCACTACTGTGTGCAGGCACGGCTTTGGGTTCTTGGGTCCAGCAGAGAAGGGGCCTGCTCTTGGGGGCCTGCATTCTGGTGGGAAGATATCGGCCCTAAGGAGCGCACCACCGCGTAAGGTGCAGGGCCGTGAGCCGCAGCAGAGGGCAGAATGTGGCGACCCAGGCTGGCTGCGCAGTGTGACTGCGGCACGGCCTCCCCCCAAGCCTCCCGGGCCCCAGGGCCTCCAGAGCGTCCCCTTCCATGCTTCCATGTGTAGTTGCTCTCAAGATGTATTTCCTCCCTCATGTTTTTTTTTTCTTCTATTTTATACATTGTGCAAGTTCATGAAAAGTATTACACTAACAGCCATGTTTGTCTTCTTCAGGCTCATTAGCAAATACATGTTCTTTAACTATCATTTAGAAACAAGGCCTTGTTCCCCTCGGGCCCTCAGTTCTCGGCTGCTCCAGTCCCTAAGTGCTGGGTCCCCTGGCCGGCGTTAGCCCCCGGCCAGTAGGAGCGCCCACCATCCTGGGCTGCCGGCCACGGTCTGTGTGGGCTTCACTTCAGGGGACAGCTCCCCAGGTGCAGCCCGCCTGGCCCCATGACCCCGGGCACTCATGGGGCTTACCTTGATGTGACCACTTGCCTTCACCTCTGGCCCACGCTTCCATTCCAAAGGCATTGTGGAAAAAGGCTCTGTGTGGTGCCAAGGGGAATTTTCACACCTGGCAACGCAAGCCCTTGCCTGCTGTCCCGGATCCGCAGGCCAGACAGAGTGTGGAGCGCGAGGGGTCCCACCAGGCACGCAGAGTGTCCCCTCAGTGCCGGCTGCTCTCTGTTCTGCACTGCACCCCTCTTCCCTTGGTAGGAGGGTTTGGAACACCGAGCTGGTTCCTTTGAAGCCTGGGCTCCCCCGCCCCAGCTGACCATGTCTCCTGCAGGTGCCGACGAGCAGTCCCCGCCGATGGGCTGCCGCAGATCGCCGTGGTGTTCATCTTCGCCAATGAAGCCCTGTCTGTCATCCTGCGGTCGGTGCACAGCGTGGTCAACCACACGCCCTCCCGGCTCCTCAAGGAGATCGTCCTGGTGGACGACAACAGTGATAATGGTGAGTGGGGCCACGCCGCGGGCTGGGCGCGGGGCTCAGACAGGCGAGCCAGGCCATGCTCCCTTGGAGGCTCCAGGAGGCTCCCCCGTCCTCTGCCAGCCTCTGCCTGTGGCCGCATGGCCCCCTCTGCTGTCATCACACGGCCCCAGCTCTCCTGGTAAGGACACTTGTCGCTGCATTTGGGGCCACCCTAGTCCAGGAGGATTTCATCTCAAGATCCTTAACTGGTAATTCATTTCCAAATAAGGTCCCATTCTGAGGTTCTGGGTAGACAAATTTTGGGGGTAAGGTGACCATCCCACCCCCTCCGGCTGTCAGCCAGGGAGGCCCGGCAGTGTCGTCCTCCACGCTGATCACCGAGACTCAGGGCTTCAAGGGGCTTTTGCTGCTGGAGCTGGGCTGGTGCTCACGGCCAGGACCCGCAGGTCCCATGGGCCTCCCAGCATTGCCTGTGTCAGCCTCGGGCCCACGCGGACGTGTCCTACACCACCAGGCACAGAGGGCTCAAACCCCAGCAAGGGTCTGGGGCTGGAGAAGCAGGACAAGAGGGGCCCAAGCCCCACTGTGGGCCTTGAAATCGAGGTGCCAGGGGGCTGGGCTGCGCCCGCCTGACCACTGCTCCAGAATCTCTGGAATCATCTCCCGGGAGAAGGCAGATGGAGGGATCAGGGAGACACCTTCCAAGGCTTCCAGGACGGCAGGCAGCGCTGCGTTATAGGGAGAGCTTCAGGCCCAGTGTCTGGCCTGGGCGTCAGCACTGTGGACAGCCCTGAGCTGACTGGGAGGTGGGTCCCTGTCTGCTGGGAAAGGCAGCACAGCAGGCAGGAGGCTGCTCCCGGGAAGGACAGCCGGCCTCCCGGGAAGGACTGGGATCCCAGTGACAGGGCTTTTGCAAGTGGCCACTGGACCTGAGGCACGTCAAGGGTCAGCAAACGCCCAGAGGCGTGTCTGGGGTCCCAGGCCTCCTTGGGCCCCTCCCGCCCACCCCAACCCAGCCTCCCCATCCCAGAACAGGGCAAGCTGCCGCTCCTTTCCCACGCCGTTATTGACGCCACTGCTCCCAGCTGCCCTTTCTTCATACCCAGGGCAGGGCCCAAAGCCGCCTCCCAGCCGGGTGCCTTCCAGCTGCCAGGAGGAGCCTGCTCCCCTCTGGCCCGTGCCTGATGTCTTTTTCCTACCAGCTCCAATCTGTACGATTAGACTTTGTTTTGCCTGCGCATCTGGCCACTGGGAGCTTCCTCAGGCTGACTCCTGTCTTTTATATGCAACCTTCATCCATTTTTAATAGCTTGAGTTGAAATTCTCATAGCATGAAATTCACTTTTTAAAAACATAACTGCAGCTCGGGGGCGTCAGTGCGCAGGCCCCGCCTCTGCCCCTGGGGCTTGCTCGCCTTCCCACCTAAACCCCGTCCCCGTGGATCTCTAACCCTTCCTGCTCCCCGGCCTCCGGCCCCACCATCCTGCTCTCTGTCTGAGTTTGACGGCTCTGGGGACCTCATGTAGGTAGTCATACGGGGTCTGCCCTTTGGGACTGGCTGGTCTCACTGAGCCCCATGCCCTCACTGTCCACCCGCATAGCAGGGGTCGGGATTTCCTCCTCTTAAGGCCGAATAACGTTTTACCCTGATGACGGCCACGTTTGCTTATCCACTCATCCATCCATGGACTGTACTCCCGTTTAGGGCTGAGTAATTGAGTCCCATTTTCCCCTCATAAACCTTGCCCTCCTGTTTGCCGCCTCCCACGGCAACACCAGCTTCACGGTGCAGCAGCTGGGATCCTGTCTCCCTGTGGGCTCCCAGCAACTTGAACCACTGGCTGCACTGGGCCCTCTTAAACGTGTATGAAATATAGACCCAGAGCACCGCGCCCCAGCCTGTCCACACTGACCTTGAATCTCAGGGACCTCAGGCCCCTCCTGAGATGGTGGCGGGCTGTGCCGAGATGCCCACTTTCCTCCTTTGCAGTGGAACTCAAGTTCAACCTGGACCAGTACGTCAACAAGAGGTACCCAGGCCTCGTGAAGATTGTCCGCAACAGCCAGCGGGAAGGCCTGATCCGGGCACGGTTGCAGGGTTGGAAGGTCGCCACGGCCCCTGTGGTTGGCTTCTTTGATGCCCATGTGGAATTCAGCACAGGCTGGTAAGGGCTGGCGCCGGGTGGGGGCAATGGGCAGGGATGGTCTCTTGCATGGGAGGAGGTTGGGGAGATCACAGCTCATGTAGGAATGGATTTAGGGAATCTGTGCAGGACCCTGGCACAGAAGAGTAGCCTGGCAAGGCCGACAGGCACCTGAGCCCAGCCCTGTGGACTCTGCGTTCAGCTCCGTGAACCCACAAAGCATCTGTGAGGGGACAGACTGCAGGAATAAAATGAGGATGTTCCTGTGAACTCAGACCAGGGAAATGCCCACAGGGCTCCAAGAAGATACTAGACATCTGTACCACTGGGCACACACGGGAAGCAACTTCTCACCCTCATGGAAAATTCTAGATCAAAGAGCCCACAGGTTCCATGTCAGCCCCTCCACACAGGGGACATGTCTGGTGGGGAGGCAGGGATGCCTATGGTGACTCAGAAACAGGTACGCAGATGACCCAGAGGTGGGACCCCCTGAAACAGGAAGGCTGGGCTCTGTCCTGGGCTTGCCTTTGCCTGCAGGCCCTCAAAACCCAGGCCAGCAGCATCAGTGGCCCCTGAGGGCTGGCAGGGCTGCAGGTCTGTGCCATCCAGGGTCCCTGGAGTGGGGCCCTGGGGTCTGTGCCCCACTGGGGGGCTCTCAGGCCTGCTCCACTTGGAGCCCTCTCCCAGCTCTAAGGGGCCCAGCGATTCCTTGAGAACCGAGTCGCTTGTCCACAGCAAGGGGAAGGCAGAGGGTCCCCACAGGTGCTGGACCCAGGGGAGGCTCTGGTGCAGGATGTGCCTCCGAGTTCTCTGGAAAGTGCCACTGTGCTTCTCACGTGGTCCTTAATTTCCTCTCGGGCTGCAGGGAGGCACCCCCCACCCTGAGCCCTGCTCACTAGAGGGCGGCAACTGCAGAAGGCTCAGTGCACGATAGTCAGACGCCCCATGAGCTGTGTGCTGGGAGAATGCACTGTGTGGGGGCGGGCAGCGAGCCCCGCACCTCCGTCTCCTCTTCTGCAGGGTGGCATGGTTGGAGGTGTGCATCGGGGACTGCTGCCAGGGTTGGCCGTGTGATGTTTGGGAAGCCCTTGATGGTGCCAGGCACACGTGTGTCAGTGAAGAACTTAACCCGGAGTGCAAACCAGCACCCAGGGGACCACCTGTGTTGGAGGTGGCCTGGGAGGATGGTCGCTCTGGACAAACAAGTGTGGGCAGGGGAGGGCTGCTCAGGGTACCAGGGTCCTGCCTGCCTCATCCGGCTTCTGGGGTCCAGGTGCTCCTTTCCATAGGCTCTGTCCCTGCTGTCTTTGCCCCTGAGGTCATGTGACCTCTCGCCTGAGTCTGTAACTCCCTCTGCCTTTCTCTTAAAAGGACACCAGTCCTGGGACTTAGGGCCCCCTAGATCCAGATTTCCTCTTGACCTCTTTAACTTAATTATACTACAAACACTTTATTTCCAAATTAGGTCACACTCACAGGTTCCAGATGGACATCCCTTTGGGGGGGCCACGATCCAGCCCTCCCCCAGCCTCTGTGGCCCCGCGTGGCCTCGGCGGTGGCCGTGTCCCTTCAGTCTCTGCCTCCATCCTCACACAGCCTCTTCTCTTCTGTCTTTCATTAGGGTCTTTGTCATTGGATTTAGGCCCACTCAGTAGTCCAGGGTGACCCTCCCAAGGTCCTTAAGTTAGATGTGCAGAGGGTGGGTCCACAGCGGACAGGGGGCTGCCTGCAGCACCTGTCAGCTGAGCCACAGGGAAAAGGGCCCAGAGTGGCCAGTTCACCGCAAGTCTTCCTTTCCCATGACTTCTATCACCTGCTGTTATTAATTACATGTTATCGTCTGTCCCTACCAGGGTCACTCCATGCAGGTATACAGATTGTGCACTGCACAACCACACTGGTAGCTGTTCCATTCCACTGATAGATCTTAAGCTCCTTGAGGCACTTAGAGGCCATTTAGGAGACCCAGGAGTCTGTCACATTAAAGTGCAATTTTAAACCATGTAACTTTAATTTTCTCAACTGCCAGTTATCCATTTGCAAATAGCCTCCCCTCCCAAAATCGCCTCTACAAAGATCCTGCCTCATTAGCACATACAGCATTTGCAGAGAGCTTTTTATTTCCAAGGCACTTTGCTAACACTAATTAATTAATCCTTCTAGAGAAGCTGAAAGACAGGTAAATACCAGCCTTTCATTCAGAAGGACACAAAAGAAGACAGGCCACGCATAGCTCTAACCAGGTGGGGTCAGAGGACTGGCCCCCGACCCTGCTTTGGGCCTTTCGTCCCTCACTGCAGCTGCGTGGTCACTGCGTCAGCAGGTGGCTCATGACTGTAGCTGAACTCCGGTTCAAGGGCAGGCCCCTGGGCGTCTCTTATCCTTGCAGAGGATAAGGTTGCCTCCAAGGGTGAAGCAGCACCTGCTTCCCTGGGGACTCTGCACAGAGAAACTGCAGCTCGTGCTGCTGACTGGGGAGGTCACCGGAGGAGCTCATGTCCTTGGTCCTCTCCCCTCTGGCTTCATCACCAGCTCCATTCTCCCCCTAGGCACCTGGCCTGCTCCCCAGGTGCACCAGTGCACCCCAGGGCCTCAGCGTTGCTGTTCCTTCTGCATGGAATACCCGCTTCCCCCACCCCTCACTCTCTCCATCACCTTCAGGTCATCGCTAGTGCATCCTACACTGGACGCCCTGTTTAAAACTGCAACTCCAAACCCTCTCCAGGTCCATAAGGTCTTCCTAACCTTGCCTTCTTTTCACCCCACAATAGCTATCACCTTCTAACGTATTTTACTATTTACTTACACGTTATTGTCTGGTCCCTCCGCAAGCCCAGGCAGGCAGGGCCACTGAATACTGTTGTGTAGGTGGCACACTGCACAACAGTTCCTGATAGTCTTTCCTGGTCCCTCCAATACATCATAAGTTCCCTGAGGCATGTTTTTTTTTCTTTTTCAGTTCATTAATGTACCCCAGTTTGTGCCACGGGGCATGGCACATAACTGGTCCTCAATGCTTGTAAATGAATGTGCCATCCACAGGTGTAGGGAAGGAAGGTCAGAAAGTGGGGCTCAGTGGAGGGAGAAGCTGAGCTATGAGGCAGGCCCCGTGACACTCCGCTGACCCACAGGAAGCCCTGGAACCAGGACAGCCCTTCAGAAATGTCAGGGGCTGGGCCAAAATCATTTTTGTAACCCTAGTGTCCATCTGGAAGAGGAAGCCCTGGTGAGCAGGGGGAACAGGGGGAGCAGGGCAGGCCTGCACCCCAGACTGCCCGGGAGCTTGCAGCTGGGAGGTGCTCAGACCCAGCACTCAGCAGGTGTGTGGTCGAGGGGCCATCAGACCCAGGTGGGGCCGCCCAGCTCCAAGCTCCTGCCTGTGGGCTAGCCGGCCCCTCCTCGGGGAACAGGGTAGGGGCCCAGAGTCCAGGCCTTCCTCATGGCCGTGTGCTCCCCCACAGGGCCGAGCCTGCCCTCACACGGATCCAGGAGGACCGCCGG
Source organism: Phataginus tricuspis (assembly GCA_029783875.1). Classification (NCBI taxonomy): domain Eukaryota; kingdom Metazoa; phylum Chordata; class Mammalia; order Pholidota; family Manidae; genus Phataginus; species Phataginus tricuspis. The sequence goes on from JAQQAC010011420.1 coordinate 23,281,537, forward strand.
CGCATTGTCCTGCCAGCCATCGACAACATCAAGTACGACACGTTCGAGGTGCAGCAGTATGCCAGCGCAGCCCATGGCTACAACTGGGGCCTCTGGTGCATGTACATCATCCCGCCCCAGGACTGGCTGGACCGCGGCGATGAGGCGGCACCCATCAGGTGAGCCAGCCGCTGTGGGGCGCTAGGGGCCTCCCCTGGGAGAACCGGCAGGAGGCAGCAGAGAGGGGTTGGTCCAGGTGTGCGGGGGATCTGGTAATGGCGAAACTGGGGAGCTGGCGCTGGTCTGTGACCTGAGGTATGAGCAGGTCAGGGGTAGAGAGAAGGAGGGAGAGGGAAGGAGACAGACACAGAGAGAGGTACAGGCAGCTGGGCCCAAGTTGCTGCTGGCCAGTCAGGGCAGCACACGGTCCCCTCCACTACTGTCAGCCTTCCTCACTCTGCAGGGCCGGCACGGGAGGGCGTCGGACATCACCTTGCCGCATGCTGGAGGAACTGTGCCCTTGACAGAAAGACAGGCCTGATCCCCTTGAGGAAGGGCCCTCTGCATGGCCAAAATTTGTCCTCTTAGCCTTCTTGCCGGCCTCTGTGAAGGTCCACTGGACCGGTGGTGACTGGCCGGGAATTAACAGAATCTGTGCTTTGGAGAAGAGCATTTCCCCAAAAGGGAGCTTTTGGGGGCTGTTGGACATCGGCTTTGCCTGAATTCCTAGAGATCAGTGGTCCTGCCCTGAAGTCCTAGGAGGGCATAGAGTCCCTCAGGTTCCCGCCCAGGTCTGGAGTAACTGGAGTAGCAAGTCGGAGACACCCACCAAAGGAAAGATGTGGAGGCGTGGAGGAGAAAGGTGTGGCCAGGGGAGAGCTTGTCAGCTGACCTGGGGGCATAGTGGTCAAGTACACCTGGGGGACATGGCGGCTTCTGGGCTCCCAGCGGCGCAGAGTGCAGGCCAGGGCTGGCAGTCCAGGTCCCCGACTGCCCTGAAGTTCTTTGCTGCAGCAGTTGTTACACCCTTACCAGGCTCCCCATGCCCGGGGAAGGGCTCCCCACATCCTCCAACAGTGGCAGACATTCCGAGTAAGCCCGGTACCCAGTTCCCTGGAGAAAGCACTCTTGAAGACTCTCTGATGGAGGCCCTCACCATGCAGAGCACAAGACCACCCCAGCTGGGAAAATTGCCTCCCTGAGACCTGTGTGGGTCCGCAGCCCTGGAGGGAAGAGCGCTGCCCTTCTCTTGAGGACGCGGCTCGTACATCCCCGTCTGAGCCCATGCCGGAAGCTATTCAGCACTGGGAGAGGCTGACATTTGAAGATTTACCTTAAGAGATTTTGGGCCATTCATGATACTTGAAGCTCAAGGAAGAGAGAATGAAAGGCATCATTAGGGCTCACGCTCCAGGGAAGGCATTTCGGTGTTGGCAGGACAGAAAAGCAGCCCCTGCACCGTGGAGACAGGGAGCAGGGGGTGTCCTGGGAAGGGCTGCTGGCTCACGGGTCCATGCTGCCCCATGCTGAGGGTTCTGAACAAGGTCCCCTGGGACCCACAAACAAGAGGCGTCCTGTTTCTGCCTGCGTAGTGCTCCGAGCTCCTCAGTGGCAGGACCCCTCCCCACTGCACAAGGCCCCAGGGTCGTCCGGGGAGCAGCTGCAATGCCATGCGGCACCCAGCGCACCTCTCCCTGCCGCCACGGAGCCTTGACCAGGCTTGTACTCTGTCCCCAGGAGGAGTCAGATTTCAACGCAAGTGTCTGGTGGACTATGGAGGGCCTGCGGGTGCTAGCAGCTTCTGACTGGGGCAAGAGGAGCCCCAAGGAGCAGCTTCCAGGAAGGGAGACCCCCACCCAGCACCCCACTCCTCTCTGTAAGACAAACCCTGTGGAACAAAGGCTTGGGTCACACTGGCTCACACACATGCTCAGAAGAACAGCGCCTTCTGCTTTCTGACATTTCCACTTAACACCTGAGAAGGTTTCTGGGTGCCGGGTGGTGTGATGACAGAGGGGCTTGGTGGCTAGGTGATACCCCATCAAAGGGATACTCGAAATGCACTCTCCGTTTACACTGATGGCCGCTCAGCTGATCCACTTTGTGCCACTCTAACTCACGCAGCAGTGCCCAGCCGTGTGCAAGTAGCTTTTGGATCCACCTCACGGGACAAATGCCAGGGGCGGGACTAGGGAATGAAATAATCAGCAAAGGGTCCCCAGGCTGCAGACTCTGTCAGCAGCTTGTGTTCATTGACAGTGTACATCTGCACAGCAGCCCTCAGGGAGAGGGGCCGCCTGCTTCTCATATTCCCGGAGGAGAAACTGAGCACAGAGCCACTGAGCGACTCACTGAGGCCCCCCAGCCTGGGCACGGGGCCGGGCTGGGCTCTCAAACCCACACCCGTCACCACTGCACTAAACCCTCCCTCGAAGCGCAGTGAAATGATTTTGGTTCTCAATTCGTAGCTTCAAACTTTTCCAAGCAGTTGAACCAGCCCACACCAGTTTTTCCAAAACTCCACCACCGTGTGCTGCCCTCCACATCTAGCATGGAATACATGCAAAATGGGTCCTCCTACCGGCAGCGCAACACACCCTCCCTGGGGTCACTAGTTGAGCATGTGCGTGTTTGGTATGATGCCAAAAGCAAGTTGACTCACCTTGACCTTGTCAGCCGCTGGAGGCCGAAGGACACGTTTGGGATCTGCATTTTATCAGCCCCCAGTTACGTGGACTGGAGAGTGTGTGCTGTGCGTCTGTGTGCCTTTGTGCAAGTGTTGCATGTATGTCTATGTGTATCTGTGTGTGTCTGCTGAGGGGGTACGTCTGTGTTATGTGGGGGGTACATATGTGTGTTTGTGTGCCTGTATTTGTGGGACCATGTGTGTGTGTATCTTTGTGTGTCTGTGTGTGTATGATGCTGTGTGTGTACTTATGAGTGCATGTGGCTGTGTGTCTGTCACCTCAACCAGGCATGGGCCTTGGTGAGGGTCCTTTACCATGTACCCCCATCTCTAGCAGGTGGAGAGCAGCCCAGAGGTGTGGATGCCCCCCAGAACTGAGGACCCCCAGCTCAGGCTGTTTTCTGAAATCATAGCAAGGATTTCCCACGCAAATACATCCAGTGCCAGCTAATTCTGCTCCTGCGGCCTTACAAGTTTAAGTTTATTTTGGGACTCTGAACAATAACCAAAGAATCATTACCAGCTGTCATACACTTGGCAGAGAATCTGGCACTTGAATTTATCAGAGGTGACCCTGAGATTCTTCCTGGTTGTTGTTTAAAATGAGAGAAGTATGTGCTATACATTGGTGAACTGTACTTAACCACATGCTCATTATTAAAAGTCAAACGCGGCATTAAAATTTCATTACCGTCAGATTTGTGACTGAAATCTAATGATAGAACAAATCGGATCTTTGCACAAATAAAAGGATAGTGTATGTTTAATGCCTGTGTTATTTTTGGACATTTACTTCTGACTTCCTAGTCACTGGGAGCAGAAATACTTCTTTTAAATAATTTTTAAAAAGAGCAGAAATTCTCCTTTGTAATGGAAAGCGATTTTTCACCGTAGTTGTTGTTGAAGAGGGATTTAACACCTGCAGGAGCACAGGGCAGGCGCGAGGCAGGAAGAGAGGAGGGAGCAGCCTCAGCCTCCGCCTTCGAGGGGCCACAAGAGCCTTCGGACCAGGGGACACCGTGGCTGGCTGCTCCTGGAGCTCAGGGGAAACTAAGCCTAAGCCCTCGGCCCACAAGGGGATGATTGCCTTTGGTTTGATGCAAAATCTTTCATCAAAAGCTTAGAAGGTTTTTTTTTCTTACAACATACAGACTGTGCCTACTTCTTGCTGGAGAGACATTTTCCTTTTCTCTTTTCTGTCTCTTTTTTATCCTTACCACCTAGCAGACACTCGCTATATCCTTAAATCCATGTTGATGAGCCAATGTGCAATCCTGCCCACTTTTCCCCTCCACTCTGCCTCATTATGGCCTGCTCTGTCGTGCTCCAGGAGATCACTTCCCCGGGGACACACCCCACTGGTAGAAGTTTCATGCATACTAAAAAATATATAACTAGCATGTCGATGCATGATTTCACAGACACAATTTGCTTGGGACAAGGCAGTATTTTCCAACACTTCTTAAATATGTAGATGTACATAGAATGATTACAGAAATAATAGTAGAGTTGGCTGTCTGTGGCATATAGCTGCACAGGCTGTACACTCTACAGCTTCAAGGTGTGTCACTCAGAGAGTCTGGTATCAATGAGGGAACCGCAGAGTTGAGCAGTACACAACCCACACAACTGCCCATGGCAACCCTGACTACTGATATACAGATAGGACAAAATAATGGAGGAGGTAGGCAGGTGACTCAAGCTTGGGAAGTTAGGTTCACAGTAACAAAACAACTCCTTGGATACACTGAGTTTTTTAACTCCCTACTCCTGAATTGAATGCTGGTTTTTGTCACCAACTGATATTCTTCAATGAGTGTTTGGACTTGGTCTATGCTGGGTGCTTGGGGCAACCCCAGGCTCTGAGGGATGCAAAGACAAGCCTTTTCCCTGGAGACTGGAGAAGCAGCTGTCCAGAGCCCTGGACACAGTTGCCAAGTGGAGATGAGAAATGCAGGGACGAAGGGTGAGGATGAAGAAGGACAGGCGGTGGACCCATGTGGGCTCCCCTGCTGCTGGCCCAGTCCGCGCTCTGCACCCCGGCCGGGGCTCAGGGCTCAGAAGTGGCAACTGCTCACATCACTGTCTGCTTCCCACCAGGACTCCAGCTATGATCGGCTGCTCATTCGTGGTGGACCGGGAGTATTTCGGGGACATTGGCCTGCTGGATCCAGGCATGGAGGTGTACGGTGGAGAGAACATTGAACTGGGCATGAGGGTAAGTGATGCTGGGCTAGGGACACCTAGACCTCCCAGGGGGACTGTGCAGTGGGGGGTTCTCAGTTGGGGTCCTCAGTGGGGGGTCCAGAGTGGGGAGTGGGTACCAACACGATGGGTTCTAGGCATGGATGTCACTGTACATGGGTGTAGATGTGGAAAGACATCAGTACAGGTGCAGACAGACATGCACGGGATCTCTTCACATATAGTTACATGATGTACATAAAGCTTATAGATGAGTGTGCGCTTGTAGATGTATTTTTCACTTTTTTTTTAACAATTTATTTTATTTTAGTATCATTAACCTACAATTACATGAGCAATATTGTGATGATTAAACTACCCCCTTCATCAGGTGTATTTTTCACTTTTATGGCTGACCAGATTTAATTGCCAGGAAACAGAAAAATTTTAGCAACATAAAATGAATTGTAAATAGTGAAGGAAGAAAGAAAAAATGAAAGGGAGGCAGACAGAGGCTGACACCAAACCTCCTGGGGTCTGCTGGGATGTGTATGGGGGGAACACCCAGCCTGAACTGCAGACCGAGCAGCAGGCTAGTCTCATGTCCAAGATGGGGCCTCAGGAGGCTGAGGCCCATGCTGTGGGCCAACAGCGGAAGTCGAGGGCCCTCAGGCCAGCACCTTGTCTGTGCCTGCCACCAATCTAAGTGCAGCTCAATCCCCCAGTGCAGAGCAGGGGCTCCCGCAAACCCATCAGAGAGTGGTGCATGGGGACCGAGCAGTGGACTGGGCAGGGTAAGACTGGGCATGCCCGTGGCCACTGAGTTGGGAGAGGGACCTTCCCACCTCGGTTCTCAGGGAGCAGCTGTCTCAGGTCAGGGCAAGGCTGACAGCAGGCTCCCCAAAAGCCTGCCAGCGGCCAGGGGCCTCTGTCTCCCGTGTTCTGGACCTGCAGGCTGCACACACTGCTCAGGGCCTCTAGGCAAAGGCCCCTGGCTCCAGGCAACCTGCTCAATAATCTCTGGCTGCCCCCTGGGCCCACTGGGTCCCCTGATCCTGCCACCCTGATCAGCCCTGAGCGTGTCTGCACCTGGAGTTTTTGCTACAAGGCCTTGTTGTCCCTGGAGGACCAGTCAAACTGAAGAGCGCCACCCACCAGACACGGTGAGGGATAAAAGCCAATGGGGCTTAGGCCTGAAGCTCAGGAAGGAGGCTGGACCCGAAATCAGACTGAGAGGTGCCAACCGGGAAACTGAGTCAAAGCCAGGACTCATAGCACTCCCTGGGAAAGTGGAAGGGAGTCCGTCCTCCTGCCCCACAAGTCTTTGTCTCTCGGTCTCTGTCCCCCTAGCCCACAGCTCAAGGCCGTTGTCAGATCCACACCCCGAGTGCTCCCACACCAGGATGTGATCACCCTCTGCCCCCCACAAGCGGCCCTGGGCTCTCTTGCCCTCTTGTGGCCTCTGGCAGAAGCGTCCCGGGGGCTCCAGGCCTTGGACGCCCCTTTGGAGAGAACCTGGGGCAGGGAAGGTAGCCTCCCATGCTGTCCGCATGGTGCTGCGTCTCTGCGCTGGTGTTACAGTCCCTTCTTTTTGGTGGCAGGTGATGGTTTTGGAGGCAGGATGGAAGGTTGCCTCCCAAGTTCACGCGTTCAGTGTCTGAGGCCAGTGGATGTGCTGTGTGCAGGTAGAAGGGCACCTCCTGCCCCGTTTCCAGTTCCCTTTGGTTTCTTCCACAAGGTGTGTGTCAGGTGGGCTTTTCAGAAAGAAATGAGCTGCGGTCTGGAATCTGAAAATGAAGGTGGAAGGAGGTGAAGGGGGACAGGAGAGCCACAGACCGGCGGCACGGCAGCTGTCCCGATAGACACTATGACGGTTTCACTGCTATTTCAGGAACCCCTCACCTGCCACAGGAGCCTGGGGAAGTGGTCTGGGCGGTGGGTGAGCTAAGGGGCACCCCCAGGGGAACACGAGGAGGTGCACACAGTTCTGTTGACACCCATCCACTGGGGAAGCAGGCACCAGCACACAGAAACCAACCCCAGTTCCACGGGGTCTGTGTTCCGGCCACCATGTCCGTGCAACAAGCCGCCCATAATTCAACAGCTGAAAATCACCATTTTATTTTGTTCACAGTTTGGTGGGTCAGGAACTCGGGAAAGGCCCGGCTGATGGTTTCTCCTGTGGCCCCATCAGGGCTGCACTCATCCGAAGGCCTGGCTGGGTGGGGCATCCCCGTGGCCCCCAGGTGGCTGGTGGTGGCTGCTGGCTGTCCTAAGGTTCAGCGGGGCTTTCGACAAGAGCCGTGACCCCTACCTGCCAGCTGTGACTCGGGCACACCCATGGCCTCCCCTGCCTCTGTTTACAAATCCAGAGAGTGTGGTTTCATGAGGATTAAAACAACCAACACTGTGGGGCCTTGAGCCCCGTACCTGGCCCAGGATGAGCCCTCTGAACCCCATTACTGTTACTCATGTCATAGGTGGACGCAGAGGGGAGTCCCATGGCTCCTGACCGGGAACTGGCCCTCTGCAGTGCCCAGGGGCCCTGATGAGGCAGGATTGGCTGGGCAGACGTGGAGGTTGGGTTTCCCTTGGCCTCTGACTTCGTCACCTCCACTGGACCCCCGTGCAGGTGTCAGCAGTGAGGGGTCCGCGTTATGCCTGTGGCCATGTGCCCTTCCCGGCCTGCTCCCACACGCGTGAGCCTCGCAGCCATGCTGTTGTTGATCTGTCATTAACACAGGTGGCCCACTGGCCCCTCTGATCGATTCAGCCAGTTAGAGGAGTAATTCCGTGGTCTCAGGGCCAATTTACATTTCTGTGATTGTAGTAATGCCAGCCGCTCATCCCCTAATGAGGAAAGTCCCAGAGCCAATTAGGGGAAAACGGATCTGTCGCATCCATTAGGTTAATAAAGGTCAAGACAAGATCAAGCAGCGCGTGTCCTGGTTAGGACGGCCACCTGCAGAACGCAGGCAGGAAATCATTGGCTTCTCTGTCTATTCCTAAACCGTCAGACTTGCTGCTTCTCCAGGTGTCACAGGAAACCCTCAGCACTGAAAGCAGTCGCTGAGCCCTCAAACCCTGGCCCTTTGAGGGGCTGCACTGACCTTAGGACATCTGGGTTCCAGGGTGGTGGGTTTTTCCTCGTCCTCCCAAGAGTGGGTTTATACAAGCTCCTGTCTATACAAGCAGAGAAGGGGTATGTGGAGGGAGCGAGGGAAGCGTGCCCATGGTCCACACTCGGGAAAGAGGTCAGACACGAGAGGGGTGCACGGTGTCCCCCAGGCTGGTCCTAGGCCTTCCTTAGTGAGCAGAAGGCAGACAGGGAGGGTGGGGAGCAGACTGCAGCCCAGGGCCTGCTCCTCTTAGGAAGGACTTGCTCTAGGTGCAGTGGGTCTGATAAGGTCAGAACACGTCCCCTCCCAGCATCCCTCCCTGCTCCACCTGTACAGGTGAGCCAGTGCTGGGAGGAGCAAGTGCCCCTCAGGGAGGGAGTCTCTTTGCTCGTGAACGTCCTTGTGCCATCTTTGAATGCACAGGGTTCAGAAGACCCCTTGGGACCTGCCCTTGGAGGCCCCCCCAGCGGGCCTCTCTCTGGGCCTGTCTCCCCGCCTGTCCCGGAGGAGCGAGAGGAATCGGCTCCCGAGCTGTTTGCAGAGTCAGCGCACTGGAAGCTCTAGTGCCTGAAACGTGGCAAGTGCTCAGTGGGGCTCACCACTGCCACACAGACAGCTCATAAGAGCACTTCACTTTCTTTTATAAAAATGACTTCATTAGAAAAACGCTGGGGCCAGCCTCCCAAGTAAAAGCCACTGTGATTGTCTGCCAGGCTGAGATGTGTATCCTTTCAGAGCAGGTTTGCAAACATCCAAAAGTGATAGTGTGTGCGTACATACATGTAACACATACATGCATAGAATGTGTACTGTGTGTTATGTTTGCACATGTCTACATTTCCTAGCTGCATGATCCCAGCATCCTTTCTGTAGCCTGCCGCGCGAGTCACAAGGTGGTGGAAGATGGATGGTTGTGCTGATTCTTCCCACTGGCAGCCACGCCAGCACAGAGCTGGCCCCACAGCGGGCTTCAGGCCCTGCCTCAAGCCCCTTCCCATGTTGGCTACTCTGTGCAGCACTGAAGTCAGCGTCCTTGTGTTGGAAACGAAATTGCTGGATCCAATGAATCACATATTTTTACAGCTTTGGTACAACTTTCCAAATCCTCCTCCTTGCCCCTCCAACACTTGGTGTGTGTCTGTGTGTGTCTGTGTGAGTGTATCTATGTGTGTGTCTCTCTATGTATCTGTGTGTCTGTGTGTTTCTATGTCTGAGTGTCTCAGTGTCTGTGTGAGCATGTCTGTGTGTGTCTCTGTGTCTGTGTGAGTGTGTGTGTTCTCACTACTGTGCGTCAGGGAGGCAGTTTCCCTGGCCTTGTAATACACAGGGTCTGATTATAACTTCTACTTTTTGCAAACATGACAGAGACAAAGGAAATGTCTTTACTGGCTTAATTTGCATTTCATCAGTCACTAATGTGCCTGCTCACTTTTCACACATTTGTTGACCATGTGTTTTCCTTCCTCTGCCAGTTTTTTCTCACAGCATTCCTCGTTTCCTAGTTGATTTTAGAGTCCCTTATACACTGGGGAAATCAACCCTTTGCTGTGTGTGGCAAGTGTTTCCCTGTTCACCACTTTACAATATAGACTTTCATATGCAGAATTATTTCAGTGTAAGTTATCTATCTTATTTTTTTAATGGCCTGGCACTTGCCATCATTCTTAAGGAGGCCTATTTGAAAGACTCTTTGACTGTATCTCCTTCTGACACTTTTATAGTTATTTTCCTACATTAAAAGGTTTAATCCATCTGGAATATATTTTTAAATAAGTACGGTTGTGGTCCTTTTTATTGCTTTAAAATGCTGGACTGACATTCTCACTCATTCATTAATATTCCATTGTTTGCATGGATGGGAAGTCCTCCTTTACCATATCCTCAGTGCCATTAGACATACTTGTACTTATTTGGAACCTCACGCTTTTAGCCATCACATCCTGCTTGATAGAATATGCTGATGTCCAGCAATTGAGTGTTTGTCCATTATTATTCTGGAGTTTTCTTGGCTGTTCTCTTGTTCCTCTTTCACATGAGCTTAGAAACATTTTATCAGATCTGTTCTATCCTTGCATAGGTTAGGTTTACAGAGTCTTAGGTGGCAGCACACAGCTGGGGATGGCCAGGAAGATGGTTGTGGGCCCCACATGCTCTGTGTCCAGTGGACTCTCCTTCAGTCCATATACATTGCCAACCTGGGGTGCAACTCTCTACAAATCTGGGAGATGCTCACGTACCCAGTGGAAGGTCTCACCTGATCCGGAGATCCCGCAGGGTCCCTCTTGGCCTCCTCAGTTCCCTCTGTTGTCTCCACCTCCTCCTCATTCTACCACATGTCCTGGGTAACTTCCTCAACTCTGTACTCCAATGAGTAAGTTCTCTCTTCAACCATGTCAGATGGCTGCATGGGCACCTGCTTGGCTTTGATCTTTAATTTAGTGACTACATTTCACACATTTGGAAGGCCTCTATCAACATGTTTGTGTCTGGTTGGTTGTTCTTTTCACAACAGTCTGTTTTGACTCTTGGCCTTCCATTTGTTTTTGATGAATGCTTTTCCCATATTCCTTCATCTCTGAAAATCTTAGTTTATGTCCTTTTTAGCTAGTTTTTTCCTTCCTGGGGATTAAATTCACCCACTATAGGGGTTGGCAACTCACCTGGAGCTGGGTCTCCTTGTGTGCCTAGTGAATTTCTGAGAGAGCTCATCTGTCATGGGGTCCTTGTCCACATTCACCTGTCCTTGAAGGAAGCTCAGATCCCCTGGTCCCTGCACCCCCAGGCCCATGGCTCAGACTTAGTGTGTTTTCCCCTGAGAGCCATGCTTCCAAGGCCTCCTCCTGTGATCTCTGGCTGCAGCCCCAGGGAGCAACCTGAGCTTCTATGCACAGTGGGGCCCCAGGCTTCATGCATGGGTCCTGATCACTCATCTAGTCCCCAAGCCTATGAAGGGTTATAGCTTTGGCCCCACTCACGCTGGCTGGTTTCGGTTCCTTCTCAGTGATGGGGAATTTCATCTTGTTTTTCATTATATACTTTTAACTCTTAAAATAATTTTATCTGTCATTTCTAAATGTTTGGAGCAGACAGCAGATTCCCACACTGCTAATATTGACTGGATATTTTCTCCTTCAGTCATGTCATCCAGCTACAGTGGGCCTGGTGCCATGAGGACCATGACGTAAAATAGCCTCACCTCCTTCTGAGGACAGAAAACACCCTTAAGGAGTGTTCCTGGGCTTCTGCAGGGTGATTATGCTGAGCCCTCCAGGGGAGGTGGGGTGGGAGAGGGGGAGGTCAAGCCTTTAGCTGTCCTCAGTTTCCACAAACATCAGAATCCCCTGAACAACCAATGGCTGGGACACAGCCCCAGAGTCTCTGGTTCAGCAGGTCTGGAGCAGGGCCTGGGAATCTGCATTTCTAAGGACTTGCAGGCAATGCTGCTGGTCTAGGGACCCCACTGTGAGAACCACTCATTTAGAAGGAAGAAAATTATTATTTCTTTTCATTTGTTTGATATGTTCAAAGTGTTCAGTGAAACACATGGGAGGAATTGGGGATGAAAGCTCAGCTTGGAAGTTTCTGGGTGTCTAGCACAGGGAACGGAAACATGGAAGAGGCTGTCTTCACAGCGTGTGTGTGTGTGTGTGTGTGTGTGTGTGTGTGTGTGTGTGTGTGTG
>JAQQAC010011420.1:23293194-23312744 GCA_029783875.1 Phataginus tricuspis
GTGTGTGTGTGTGTGTGTGTGTGTGTGTGTGTGTGTGTGTGTGTGTGTATCTCTGAGAACCCAGGAAGAGTTGTTTCCTTGTCAAAAATCTAAGAACTGAGCCCAGCTAGCTCTGGGAGATGGGGCTTGCCTCTCCAAAGCTAAGTCCAGCCAAATCCTGCCCCTGGAGATGGACGGCCCCTGCAGAGCAGGAGTCTATGAGACAAAAAGGGGGCTTCGGCCTGTAGCTGCACCACGGGAACTGTTATTTCAGTTCAGAATCTGGGCCTGGGCTGGAGGCGGGCATTGAACAGATTGTAAATCTTTTTTTAAAATTGGGTTCAGATGTGAACTCTCTAAAAATGATGTACACAGTTTTCTCCCGAGGGAGTATGACACTCTGGCTTTTTGTTAGAGGGGGAAGTTCTGTACTGCCAAAAAGGAAGGTGGTGGGTGGTACCTCCAGGGACAGGGTGCGTGGGCTCCTGCAGCTCCAGCCTGGACTCTGGTACAGCATCCGTCTGCCTGGAAGCCTGGGACTGGAGCGCCAGCTGCAGCTAGATTTGATCTCCTCACCTTACTAATACAGCTTTGCACAGAGCCTGGTGGGTCATGTTGGTTGTACAAGTGGATGATGGATGGCGGCTGGGTGGGTTCGCTGACAGGTGGATGGATGGGCCATGGTCATTTACTGGGTCCATGGATTATTACAAAGCCAAAAAATGGGTGAATGTCACCCACAACTTGAGGGGTGAAGCCTATCCTCAGAATTTTCAAGTTGAAAACCAGTTTGCATCAAGTTCAGTGGATGCCAGCCCCAGGAGGGAAGCACACAGCTCCTCACCCCCAAACCTGCGGGTCAAGAATGAACCCAGTTATCCCGAAATCATCCTCACCATTGACAAGCACAGGCTACCATCCCAAACGAAAAACTCAGAGACCCAGAAAGACGTGGCCTCATTTGCTGCCGGAGCGCCAGAGCCGTCTTAAATTCAGAGCAACACTCAGTAAAGATGTTCTTGTTGGCCACAGCACTGTGGGTCTGTCCAGCCTTGCAATGAGCTTCCCACTCACCAAAGGGAAAAGTGCACCTTGCCCATAGACCTTCCCCAGAGCCCCTTCCCAGAGCTGTGATGGGGGCTTGCTGATCCCGGGGGCAGGTGCCCGAGGGATGCCAGGGAAGTGCTGAGGGGGACGCAGGAGTGGGTTCTGCAGGCCTGGGAACCCCTCCACTGCCATGACCTATCTTCCTGCCGCAGAAAATGCCCTCTGCTCAGGGCACCAGGCTGGGCTCCCGTCCCACCAGTGTCCAGCTGTCACCATTAGATGTGTCTCTTACTGAGACAGCTGAGCGGGGGACCAGGTGAGTGTCCCACCCAGGGACACGGCCAGTAAAGCCCTTCATGCTGTCCTGCACACCTCCCTGTCCACCCACAACCGAATGTGGAAGCGGGAGCCCAGAGCCACCTGTGGAGGTGCAGGCCTGAAAGGCTGCGCCCCGGTGGCCCTGCCTGTAGAGATATGAGCCAGACGTTAGCCACTATGCTCGCCCCAGAGCCACAGTTGTTCTGCCAGATGGGCACAGGCCTTGGGCTCAGACACCAAACAGCCAGCTGGGCCCTAATGGTGGACATGGGACCGTGCCAGCCTCGCTCGACACCTCGGAATGCCCTGCATAGGTGGGCTAACCTCCCTGAGCTCCCATCACAGGTAGCAGGGACCACCAGGCCTTAATCTAGACACAGAATGCACTCGGTGATGCAGCCTGCCCAGCATGAGGAGCTGTTTTTGTCACCAAAAGCCTCTGCTGTGTTACCAGCAAATCACACAAGGAAGAGGTGAGGATGGTGGCAGGTCACTGCTGAGACCTAATTCCTTCCGTTCACCCACCTGGCTCCTCTCTGCCCATCCCACAGCATCTGTACAGCATTTCTTCCCAAGGGCTGGACCCAAGGACAAGCCTGGGAATGCAAAGGCTCACCGAGGCCACAGGGGGAAGTCAACCACCTCTTGACTCAGAGCAGCGTCTGATTTTGCCGAGTGGTTAGAATCTTCCTCCAGCTCAGCCACAGCATGAGCACAGGGCCGGGCCTCCAGGTGACCCGAGGCTCCCAGGTGAGCTGTTCTCTGTCTCTGGGAGTTGGTGATCCTCCAGGGTCAGGACTCCCTGGATCAAAGCATCAGGACACAAAATAAGCGACATGACTCTTATGCAGCCCCCATGTCCTTCCTCAGCCCTGACCTTCTGGTCCTTCAGAGGCTGAAGATGCCTCTCCCGCCCTGGTCCAGGCAATCCCAGGGCTGGCCATCTGAAGGAGCTGTCCCTGTGGACACTTGCATGTGAGCACTCCAGAGGCAACCCCTTTCCAATGCCCCTGGGGGCCACCCTCTATCCTGAGTAACCCTGGTGGGTGGTGTGCCCCAGCCCTGGCCCACCCAGGTAGTGGCTGTATGACTCGGGCCTGTCCACACCGGTGTGCTCCAGTTTCCCCAAAAACTAAGTGAGTACAGACATTTGGGGAGGGCTCAGATTGCCCCCCCATGTCCACACGTGTGTATGCGTGTGTGCACCCACCGGCACAGACCTGGCCGCCCTTGGTGGTGACCTGTAAGCCTCCAGGCCTCGTGGGAAGACCCAGCTGGAAATTGGGCAGTAGACAGCAGAGGTCTCTGTGGCCAGTGTTAGCCAGACAGGACCCAGGGCTGCAGGCTGCTCCCTCCTGCTGCCCAGAGAGGCCCTGGATAGCAGGGTTCTCACCTAGAGTGCACGCTTGGGTCCCAAGGAGCACTGGAAACTCCTGCACCTGGCCCACCAGAAGTTTGTGATGTAGCAGGATGGGGCAAACCTGGGCCGAAGCATTTTGAACCCCTCCGGATTCTGGCAAAGAGCGGTTTGGGAGCTCTTGAGAGCCCATGGATGCAGCCCTGCAGAGAGTCCACTGTGTCCTCCAGCTGGGGACTTTAGGTGACAGCTTTGGTGATGTGAAGGTGCCTAGGGCTGGGGAGAAGCCCATGGCTGGGCAGGACTGGCGCCATGCTCCTGGCCACAGGAAGGCTGCATACAAACTAAATGAACTCAGGGTCCAGAAAAGCGTGTCATTAACAATGACGTAGGACAATCCTCCTCCCACCTCTGACAGATGAAAGATGGAGCCTTGCTCCCAAGACTAGCTTCTCTCTCATCTAAAAACGTGCTGGCTTTCTGATAGTGGGGCCACTCCAGAGAAACATCACCTTGAGCATTCAGTGGAGTGAGGAAAAGTCTGGAATGTGAGCCAGAGAAACAGTAACTTTCTTCCAAATGAACACCCTGTGGTGCCCATGACAGCCACTCGGGGCCGCCTGCCCAGCCGCGTGCGTGCCCCAGGCCACACGCTGCCCCAGATGGCCCTTGCTGGTCTCAGTCCCCAGGGGCTCCCACTGGGGCACATGTCCAGGCCCACATTCCAGGCTAGTGCCAGTCAGACCTGCTTTGCAGTGAGTAAGCCATTTGCTGACAGTGCTGCTTCGGGTCTTATCCGCGAGGCCAGGCAGCCTCTGCTGCTCTGGAATGTGCTTTTCCGTAGCCGGCTCGGATGTCTGAAGAGCTGAGGTCTGTTGGGGCCAAGAGGCGGGGGGGTCTCCCCTGCTCCCCAAGGAACTTCCCTCTGAGCAGCTGCATGCAGACCTCACACCTGGCCCTCCCACTCCCTGTGTTTGCTGTTTCTGTTTGGGTGGCAATTAAGTAAGTGATTGAGATAATTAGTGGTTGAGACACAGGGTGAGTGTGACAGGCACATTTAGATCCTGTGAATCTGCTCCACAACACCTCAGCAGCTCTGGGTGAAGAAGCAGTTTTGGTGGCTTCATGCCATAGTCGGGCTCCCTGCCCCACCACAAACCAGCTGTGTGACCTTGGATATGTTTCTTAACCTCTCTGTGCCTCAGTTCTTATTTTCATCTGTAATTAGGATGAATTTAATCTCCCACCTATCCCAACACAGGATTGTTGGGGTTTCTCTCCAACCCACTGCCACCTCACTAGTTAGGAATGTAACAACAGAAAACCCCAGTAAACCAGGCTTGCCAATAAAGAGGTAGGTGTCCCAAGAAGCACAGAGCTGATATGGCAGCTGCACAACAAACCATAAAAACTCAGGCTCTTTCTAATTTCCCATCTGCCATCCTTTTTGTGTAGCCCTTGAACCTCATGTTTGTTGCCTCCTGGTCACAAAATGGCTGCCACCCCTCCAAAGCTCACACCCATATTCCTAGCAGAAAGAAGGGGAAATGGGCAAAGGGCCCTGCCAGCTTGGTCTGTCCCTCTTTTTATCAGAATAAGCCCCAGCTTTCCCAAAAGCCTCATTCTGAGACTTCTGCTTATATCTCATTGTCCAGAACTATATCTCATTACTGCGTCTAGCTGTAGGAGGGGTCGGAAAATCAGGGGTTTGCGACTTAAGTCAGTGAATCAACATGGCCTGGACCCTTAGGAATGCCTCCAATGACCTTGCTTCACTTTTGCCCCCCACGATCTGTCCTCCACACAGAACGCGATGATGCCCCACACTCCCCGGCTGGGTGCTGTCCTTGAGCCCCATCCCAGCAATGCTCACACCTGGTTAGTTCCCACTCACCTCATGTGTGCTGAGAGGTCACTGCCTCAGGGCAGTCCCCACTGCACCCCGACTCCCTCCTGCCTCGCTCCCTCCCAGCCCGGGGCCCAGACATGTCCTGACAAGAGAAAGGCAGAGAGAGATCTGGGACACAAACCCAGCAGAGCTGCTGGTGGAGACGGGAGGGACACGGCCATGCGACAAGGACACCTGGGCCCCCAGAGGCTGGACAAGGTAGGAAGGACTCTCCCTAGAGCCTCTGAAGGGAGCACGGCCCCATGACCCCTGAGTTTTTACTTCTGGCCCCAGAGCTGGAAGAAATTAAGTGTCTGTTGTTTTAAGCCACCGCTTGTGTCACTGTGACCCAGGATCCGGGACACCGCGGGTCAGTGTGCGCTCCCGTGGGCTCCAAGTTCCAAGGCCAGGCCCCCTCCTCAAACCCCAATCCGTGCATCCGCATGAGCCTGAGAGGTGGGTTCTGGGAACTACGGAGGAGCCAAGGCAGCAAGGCCGTTGTCCCACCACTGCCGGGATGCAGCAGGTGCCAGCCAAGCCGCAGGCCTGAAGCTGGGCACGAGCAGGGGCTTTCGGCATGAAGACCAGCCGAGGCCAGAGGGGCCCACAGAGCGAAATCCGGGCCCCAGGATGGCCAAGCACGGTTACACTTGTCAGCAAGGCTGTAGTCTAAACACGCTGCCTGCCGAGGTCAGGTGAAGGTTTATCCTTGGATAAGCCCTAAATGTGTGCCGCATCCTTGATGGTGAAGAAGCCACACAAGGAAGATCTAAATAGCTGAGAACTGGGCAAAGGTGAAGTGAGTTAGGGCCTGTCCCCTCTGCAATCAGAAGTGACAACTTTCGAGGATAAATGTTTATGAACTGGTGCTATGTCTCCACTTCAAAAGGCAAGTTTCAAGAAGACAGTGTCTGTGTGGGGTAGCCTGGGCTGGCTGGGGTGCCAGTCTGGGCTCTCCAGGGGTTATGAGGAGAGGCTCTCACACAGGCTGAGAAGCCCCCCAGGGCGGATGGTGTGAGCCCTGTCCGGCTCTGAAGGCAGGAGGCCAATGTCCCGCAAAGGACAGTCAGGCAGAGACGGTCCCCACTCAGCCTGTCGTGCACTCAGGCCTCTGGGGACGGGACAGGGCTCACACCAGGGAGGCGGGTGGTGTGCTTTCCTAGCCCCATTCAAAGGCTAAGCTCTCCTGGGAAAACCCCGAACAGCGCTGAACCAAACACCTGGCACCCATGCCCCAGGGAGACAGACACATGAAGATACCACCACCGATGGGATGGCATGGGACGAGGACAAGGGCGAGTCCAGGGTGGGATGACAGAGCCCACATCCACCTGGGCTGGGGACTGTGCAGGGACAGTGGCTCACAGACACCTGCACACAGACGCCCTCGCTGCTGCATCTCCATCATGGGCCAGGCTCAGATGCGCTCTGGGGAGCTCTGTCTGTGGAGGAAGTCACTGCCCACGTGTTCCGGCAACTGCAGCTGTCAGCTGGGTGCTTGGTGCAGAGTTTGTGTCTCACAGGTGCTTGGGATGGAAGCACCTGGAGTGGTTGGGGGAGTGTTTGCGTGGCCACGAGCTGTTTTTAAATTAGATGGCATGTTTGTTTTTCTGGCTGGGCCACTGCTGGACGAGGTGAGCCCCTCTAGGGCCAGACCCCTGCGTGGAACAAGTACTGGGTGGGGTGGGTGAGGCCACGGGATGGGAAAATCATGAAACGTTGTAAGAAATGTAAGGCTGGTGGAGTCTCGCTGGGAAAAAAATACCCTTTATGTTTTATATCCTGTAACGTACAACAGAAATGGAATTTGACTGGAAATCCAAAAGGGGAGGCAGCCCTGGGTGAAGCGCACAGGTGGCCAGGCCTCCAGTGCCCAGGGAAGGTGTGTCCTGTCAGTGAGCAGGGGGTGAGGGGTACAAGATGATTTCCCAGAAGCCCTCGTCCCTCCCGAGGCTGTCAGGAGCCAGGCCACGCAGAGACCCCGCACATCCCCCGCAGGTGTGGCAGTGTGGCGGCAGCATGGAGGTGCTGCCCTGCTCCCGCGTGGCCCACATCGAGCGCACCAGGAAGCCCTACAACAATGACATCGATTACTATGCCAAGCGCAATGCCCTCCGGGCTGCCGAGGTCTGGATGGATGGCTTCAAGTCCCACGTGTACATGGCCTGGAACATCCCCATGACCGTAAGCCGGGCTAGGGCGGGGAGGGGGTGGTAAAGGAGTCAACACTGGGCCGGTGTGGATGCCCACGCTGGGGACAGCCTCAGGCCGCCCTCCTGCAGTGCTGTCCGGGATGCTGGCCCAGCCTGTGAGGTCCCACCTGACGGTCTGGTAGATGCTTTTCCTAGATAGAGTAGCTGCCTAGATAGGATGGCTGGAAGTGAGGGTCTCCTGCCGGCCCCCTCACTACACGTTGTGCTGACCACCGCCCGAGGACCCATCGGTCCACACAGAGAAACGTGTGCACACATGTATTAGCAAGGCACGCAGCCCAGCCATGTGGCCCACTCCCTGAGCATTTAACACATTGTTTTAAACATGTAACATGCTGTTATACCACATCACTATGACCTGGTTCCCAACAAAGAGACCCCCTGCCCAAGAGGCAGCCCCCACTTCCCCCTCCCCAGTCCCTACAACCGCTGACCTGCTTCCCGCCTGGATCTGCCTGGCGTGGGCTCCTCCTGTAGGCGGGGTCCCGAGCTGCACGGCCTTCGGTGTCCGCCTTCTCCCACCGGGCACCGGGTGTTCAGGCCCATCCACGCTGCGGCGTGGGTAGGGCTTCCTCCTCTTCGTGGCTGAGTGACCCTCTGTCATGCAGACAGACCACGGGAGGTGTTGTATCCCTTCATTCGTCCACAGACATGTCCTACTTGGTTTTGGTCCCTGAAGTTTTGACCCACATCAAGTTGGGGGCTGCTGTTTGTTTTTTAAAGTTGTGGTCAACTAATTGCCATAAATGGCCCGTATTCTGGCTTTCCTTGAAAACAGGCGATCTGGCTGCCCCAGCCACCAGGAGCATAATGAAGGCAGGCGCTAAGGAGAGGCTGGCCCCAGGGTGGGGGATGTCCAGGCTGCCGGTCCTCCCCAGCCCCCGGCCCCAGAGCCGCCCTTACTCCATGGAGCTTCCCCAGCTGCGGGAGGTTCCGGTCTCCAGGCCTTGGGGTGGACTGGTCCTGGAAACAGCTTTTCTTGACATCAACCCACAGGAAGAGCTAGGCCTTACACGTATGAATGAACAGGTATTTATACCAACAAACAGAGCTTCGCATACATAGCAGAAAAGCCGCAGAAACCCTTACCTTTATGCTGAGCAATATGTCATGACATTTAAAAATACTCCCAGCCTCCAACCCAGCCTCTGAATCCTCCAGAAGAGCACACCCAGCCCCAGACAAGCTGCTGAGGCCCCAGGCTAGTTTGTCTGCTTGCAGGACTCCCTGGGCCACTGAGGCCTAACCTCCTCCCCCCGGGTGCCTCCCCAAGAACAGACAGACCACAAAGACAGCCCTTGTTTGTGAGACGAGAACACAGCACCTCTCCATAAAGTGAACCGATCTGGACAATGTGCAACCTGGCAGTGGCCCGTTAATACTTGAGAAGGAGCTTAGCTGGGGTAACATGTGGGGCTTGCTGACCCAGAGCCCCACTGGCGTGCAAAGGCCCTGGTTTGTTCTTTAAGGCCCTCCAGGGCCCTTCACCCCCTGACTCTCTCAGCCCATACAGAGGCTATCGGGGCTTCTGTTGGGATGACCCCCTCCCTGCAG
The DNA here is from genome assembly GCA_029783875.1 of Phataginus tricuspis. Taxonomy (NCBI): domain Eukaryota; kingdom Metazoa; phylum Chordata; class Mammalia; order Pholidota; family Manidae; genus Phataginus; species Phataginus tricuspis. The sequence goes on from JAQQAC010011420.1 coordinate 23,301,551, forward strand.
AAGAGGAAAGCAAGGCACAGGGGTGGGGATGTCCCCTGGGCCCTTCACACCAGGCTCGCCATCTTAGCTGACATCAGAGCCCAGGAGCCCTGGGTCTGGGGAAGGGGATTCCTCAAACCCCCTCCCATCCCCAAAGGGCCTGGTGCCTGTCACAGGTGCCAGGGCTCCCAAGCCACCCTCAGGGTCCACATCTGGCTAGAAGGACTCAGAACTCAGAACGGCTGTCCTATTCAGGGTCAGGGTTCTTCCAGTGAAGGAGTGCACTGACCCGGGAGCCCTGCAGACTGAGCCTCACCCCCCAGTGGTGCCATGCACAAAACCAACTGGGGCTGCTCAGCCAAGCCCGTGTCCAGTTTGCACAGGGCTCACCCATGTCCACCCAGGTGACCTCCCACATGAGCCCCTGCAGAAGTCACCTCGGCCACCATGGCCCACATTGGCGCAGTCTGTCTGGCCTGGCCTAGATCCCACCCTTATCAGGCGGGATAGTTGAAGGCAGTCTTCCCTCTGGAGTGGGTGGGGTGGGGCTGGCCTCTAGCAGGACTGGCTGCAAAGCAGGCAGACTGGAGAGGCTGCCCCAGAACTCATGGGGAAGCCACCCCCAGATAGGCTCGGAGCCAAGGGGCGGGCCTGCTCCAGGGGCAGACCTGGGTCTGGGGACCTGGCATGCTCAAGCACCCATCCTGCCTGACTTCCCACCTTGCAGAACCCGGGGGTGGACTTCGGGGATGTGTCTGAGCGGCTGGCCCTGCGCCAAAAGCTGAAATGCCGCAGTTTCAAGTGGTACCTGGAGAACGTGTACCCGGAGATGAGGACATACAACAACACGCTCACGTATGGAGAGGTACTACCTCCGCCCACACCACCCCTGCCCCACCACCCCCACACCATACTCACACATGTGGTCATGGGCCTCAGGCAGCATACTACACAGGCGCTGTCACGTATCATAGCACACACCGGTGTCAGCCCACACAAACACCCTTGTATCCCTGCACATGAGGGGACACACGAGTGGATAGAGACACGTGTACTGTACACATAGTTCACGTGCGTGTGTGTGAATCCATGTGAGCATCTCAAAGCATCACACACATATGTGCATATGCACCCAGGCACCAGGTCCACATTTGCACAGCTTTGCTCATGTGCACACAGCCATACATGCATCCACACCCACATGCCAACCCGTCAGCAGCACCTGCCTATAACAGAGGCACGAGTACTTGCTGTCAGTTCAGGACATCCTGTGAACATGCACCTGCATGACCTCAGAGGGGTGAGCACTGATACAGTCACACATACATAGCCACATTCCCACCACAGTGCACATGTATCATGCGAAAGAGAGGGACACACACACAGCACTCCTTAACTCCTGGCCCCCACCTGGGCTGTGCACTGCTGAAGTCTTCAGCTGCTTGGGGGACCAGGCACCCAGGACAGACAGCATGCATGAACCATGGCCCGGGGGTGTAGTGTGGGGTCACTGTGTCCTCCAGCCCCTTCTGGGCCTCTGCCCTGCCCATCGTCAGAGTCCTGGGCTTGAGGCTCTAGCATTCCTGAGACAGCCACAGAGCAGGCCCCTTGGCCTCCGGAGAGGGGCCCAGGGTGGGGTAAAGCACCCTCAAGTCTCACCTTGGCCTTTGGGACTCCTGCCCCCAACAGGGTTTCTCCTTTGGTTTCTGGTCACAGGTGAGAAACAGCAAAGCCAGCGGCTACTGCTTGGACCAGGGTGCAGAGGACGATGACCGGGCCATCCTCTACCCCTGCCACGGGATGTCTTCCCAGGTAGGGGCAGCGCCTGCCACTGCTGGACGGCCACAGCAGGAAGGTGGCACTGGAGGGGCAGGTGTGCAGCAGCCCTGCAGGCATCCTGATGCCACTGCAGATGTAGCCAGGCCCTCGTGGGTGGCATGGACCCCCCAGGAGACCCCCAGCCTGGGTGAACCAAGAGCAGGCCCCGGCCGCCAAAGAGCCTGGGCAAACCGCCTCCCTCCCACCTGATGGGGCAGTGGTGCCCTTGCTCCTTGGCGCTGTGGGGAAGTGTTGCTAGTCCCTATTGGACGCACTCCCCACGTGACCTTTCATCGTGCCCCAGTGCAGCACTCTTGACAGGCTTTAAGTTCCGGGTACCGGTGCCCAGACCCCGGATAGGCAGGAGCAGGTGGTGGTGGGGTAGGCATGTGTTCATGGCCCTGGGATATGCTGGTGCACAGGACCCCCGATGGAGAAGCTGATGGTCCCCGTGCCCCAGAACCCCTTGCAGCAAGATGGTGCTTTTTTAAAGGGGACTGGTATTAAACTCCGATGTGCTTCCCCCAAATGACCCTTGTCCCCCTCAAAGTGCTGTTGGAGTCTGAGCCACACTCAAGGGTGTCCCCCTGGCAGGAACCTGAGATGACCTGTGCAGGTCCTAGATGCTCCTGCAAAGTTAGCATGCTCCCCAGATTGGGGGAGAGAACACAGACCCCCAGTGGGAGGGCGTCAGAGTCACAGTGGGGAGGTGTGTCACAGCTCACACCCCTGTGAGGTCGTCCTGGAACATACAGCCTCCTATGATGAGCAACAGTGCGTTCCGGCAGTGTGGGCTCATGCATGTGCGTGTGTCCGTGAGTGTGCATGCAAGTGTATGCATGTGCGCTCATGTGCACGTGTGTGCCTTGCTTGTGTGTATAGGTGTGCATGCATGCATGTGCCCATGAGGATAAAGAGAGGTGGGGGAGGAGACACCTTCATGTCAGCAGCACCTGCTGGCTTATTGTTATTATTACTAAGAGTGCCTGCTGGCATTTTAAGTGTGCTCTGTGTAGTGTCCATAGGGCCCTTGGGGCATGTGAGGGAGGCACTGTGGTGATCTGCTGACAGATGAGGAGCTGAGGCGCAGAGGGGTGAAGGGGTACCCGGGCACAGGCGGGCTGTGGTACTGTTCTATACTCAGCGCTCTGCAAATAACACTGACCCGAACGAGGCATATGTGAACTTGGGCCATGTTCCCTGTGAAGCCAACGTTCGCTGCAGCAAACTCAGGCGGTCCTGGATTCTCTGGGCTCAGACACTGGGCCCCTCAGGGAAGGGCTGAGCGAAGTTCTGGCCAGGTGTGTACAGCGGCCCTGCTAGGAGGGGCAGGAAGGAGCTGGCCAGGGAAGCCCGGCTGCTGGGGAGGCAGTCCCCAGCAGGCTCGCACACCGGGTGCCCCTGCACCCCTGGGCTGAGCACGGCTCCTCCGGCCTGGCCTCCCTGGGACCCCCCCAGGGCCCCGCCCCCAGGCTCACGAGCCCTCTCCCCAGCTGGTGCGGTACAGTGCCGAGGGCCTGCTGCAGCTGGGACCCCTGGGCTCCACCGCCTTCCTGCCTGACTCCAAGTGCCTGGTGGACGACGGCAGGGGCCGCACACCTGCCCTGAAGAAGTGCGAGGATGTGATGCGGCCTGCACAGCGGCTATGGGACTTCACCCAGGTCGGCCGGGGCCTCCTGGCAGCCCATGGGGTGGGAGTTGGGGCAGCAAGGGACAGCCTCAGGGCACAGGGGCCTGGGTCAGCTGCTCCCATGAGAGCTGGTCCCCAGTTAGGTGATTTGTCCAGGGCCTCCTGGGGAGGGGCTTAGGTGGGAGGGGGAAAGTGTGTTGAGAAGCCTGGTCGTGGCCCTCGGGCTGCTGGACTGCTGGACTGCTGGACTGCTGGACTGCTGGGTGAGTACCACAAGCCTCAGGGACGAACATTTGGGTTCTGGTGAGTCAAAGGCGGCCTCCAGCCTGGGCTTCCTGCCGTGCTGACGGCTCCCTGGAGTCCGGAGCCCGGCAGCTGCCTACAGCCCCCTCCACCCCTCGCTGGAGCGTTGCCTGAGCAGGAACAGCACACACATTCACTAATCACATCTGCAGAGACCCTATTTCTAAAGAAGAGCACATTGCCGGGCTCTGGGGGTTAGTACGCAAGCATACCCAACCTGTTTTCTAGAACACTCTCTGTCCATGGTGCTCTTATTAAAGCTCCCCGGCAGCCTGCTGTCACACGCAAGGTCACATCCCACTCCTCACCTGACCGGCCCACCCAGCCCCAGATCCCAGCCCCTCTCCGGGCCCAGTCCTCCCTCCTCACCTGCCCACCCTTCCCCACCCTCCCTCCCACGGAGATGCACCACAGTAGGGAGGCCCCACCCTCAATGTTGGAGCCTGGGGGTGTCCAGTTACAGGAGAGGCTGCTGGAATGAGCCGTCCTGCCAGATCACATGAGAAGGGTCCGTTTGGAGGACAGGGTGCAGTTCTGGGTCCTCAGGCTCCAGTCCTTCATGTTTGGGGAGCCACAGGGCCCGTGGAGGTGACCAACAGACAAATTAGATGTGCCAGGAATCAAGACAGCCCCACACTATCTTGGTCACTCAATATTAAGGAGTGTAGTTCCAGGGGGAGCGTGTTCCCAGTCCAGGGAGGGAGGACAGACAGCCCCCGGTCTCAGGTGGCACGCAGTGACCACAGGGGCTTGCCATCACCCAAATTCCAGGATGCTCTCAGGATGGGATCCCTGGGCACCCATGATGACTCGGTTTCCTTCCCCACAGGGCGGCCCCATTATAAACCGAGACACGGGCAGGTGCCTAGAGGTGGAGATGTCCAAGGACGCCAACTTTGGGCTGCGGCTGGTGGTGCAGAGGTGCTCGGGGCAGAAGTGGACTATCAGAAACTGGGTCAAGCACACGCGGCCCTGATCCCAGCCCGCCCTACGCCCTCCCCAGAAGGGAGCTGCCAACCTGCTGGGCCCCTGCCCTGCTCCGCACCTTTTCCAGCTGGGACTTTGCCGTGGCCATGGCCCCCTTCCAGGACAGTGGGGCCTCCCTGTGCACTGGAGGCAGATGCCTGGGCGTGGGCACCCGCCAGGAGCGCGGTTCTGCCTCAGCGCATCAGCTGACAGCCAACTCCAGCTCCTAACCACGTGCCTTTTCTGCGGTATTCCTGTCCAGGCCGCTGGCACGGCCAGCCCTCTGCACGTGCTGAAGCCCTCTGTGCACCCCCACAGAAATACCCACTGTGAACTCGGAGACGCTGACCTCATGTCCTCTGCAGGCAGAGCCATGGCCTCCCTGGGCCCAGCTGCTGCTGCTTAATGGTTGTCTAAGCCAGAACTCAGAAGAGCAGAGCTGCCTCCATGGCGAGAGGCACCGGCCACAGTACTAAGGACAGCCAGGCAGTGCTGAGATGAGGGTGGTGTGGCTGCTTCAACCCAGCACAGAGGTGGAGATGTCCACAGCTCAGACCTGATGTCTCGTCCACTGGGGTCTGAGCCGGCCCACTGCCTGGGGCAGGGGTGCCTGGTCCAGCATCTCACCCAGGGCCAGGTGCCTCCTCTGGAGTTGATCTGCTATCCTCTAAGGCAGGGCTCAGCAAACCATGACCCATAGCCCCTTGCCTGTTTTTATAAATAAAGCTTTATTGACACAGGCCACACCATTTCTGTGTTGTCCACGGTGGTGGCTTCTGCACTCCAGGGTTGGAGGTGAGAAGCAACCCCTATCCACCCCCCAGGGCATGCTGGGGCCTGCAGGGAAAACTGCAGGAGCCCAGAGAGAAACTGGGCACCAGGCTCTGCCTGTCTCCCCATCAGGCCCAGTGCCAGGCAACATGTGAGAACAGCCTCCACTCCTGCCTCAGTGTCCCATGTATGGGGCCCTAGGGCTGGTCTGGCCCACCCAGAAGGGGGAAGGGATGGCAGATGGGCTGCTAAGCTTCTCAAACCAAACTGCCTGGTTCCTCTGTGCAGGGGTCCCCAGGTGCAGACGGTGTGGTCACCATCTTGACTTCCAAGCGTCCACCCAACTTGCAGGGGAACCAGGAATTCTTGACAACAGGGCTTCCAGCTGGGGGCTTGCAGGTACTACCTCTTCTCACCTTGCTGCACCAGCCCACCCTTCCTGAGGATAGGGAGCCTGCAGCCCTTCCAGGAAGCGCACCCAGCCACTGCTCCCAGCAGTGTCTTTCTAGAGAGGAAAGGTCATTTCTGGCAGTGCCCAGATCCTCAGATCCTGTGGGGAGTCCCCCAGAGATCAGGAGGCCCCTGTTGTCCTCTGCTCCCTCAGCCCCTGGGGGAGGCAATGTTTTCACATTGGGGAGAAGCTCCGCTAGGTCCTCCTGGAGCCCCCACTCCCTCCTGGGCCTCTCCCTTGTCCCCTGCTCGGAAGCATCCCGGTTTCTCCATTCTCAGCAGAGAATTCCACCAGCTCCAACCCAAGTCCCAAAAAGGCCCTCTCTCTATTCCAGGCCTTCCCACATTTTAAGACGATAGCAGAGGCAAAAGCTGGTGGTGAGGGAGGCCTCCAGTCAGTCACTAGCCAAAGTGAGCCCGGGTCCACAAGAGTCCAGAAGCTTCCCCAGGGAAGTTATGGTGCAGCAGCCATCTGCCACGCTTTAAAATAGGGGACATCAGAGTCTCAAGCAGAGGAAACGCACCCATGTTCCACTCCATTAGGCGAATTGAGAGTCGCTCCCACACAGGATCCAGGGAAAGCCTGGCACCCGGAACACAGCTTCTCAGTGTCATACTCCTCCCATTAGGCAGCCTGTTCTGTCAGGGTCCCAGATGGAGGAGTGGGCAGAGCTGGGTCCAGGGGCAGTGGGTGGGGAAGGGGCAGGGCAGCCCAAGGCGGAGGTGCCACCTACACCCTCCCAGCGTGAAGCTGGCGGTCAGTCGGTGGTCACCCAGGTGGGCAACTCGGCCCCTCGAGCAGGAGTCCCCGGCACATCTGTCTTTTCCGGAGGACCACCCAGAGCCCTGGGGCACAGCTCCACCCGAAGACCCCCACCCACACACCCACTGTCACCTCTGCTGCTGCGGCTCGTGGCCACAAGGACTGTGAAGGCCATTCCCAGCGAGGTTTGTGTCGACACGTGGCTGTGGCTGGTGGCCACCCTGGCGGTGGACTCCTGCCCCCGTGGCAGGTGTGCCCCATGTGGGGGCCAAGCTCACAGGTGCTTCTGACTCTGATGATGTGCACTTGCCCCCATTCCCAGCCTGGCCACAGTCCTGGGCACAGAAGAACCTCTACCATCCGTGGCCCATGCTCTACCCCCTGAAATCTGACCCCTGTGTTCACACTTCCTTTGCCTCAAGGCACAATGTGTTTTCTTCATTTGTCTTTTAACCACTGGTCTGAAGTTGAGGCACCCTGACTGCACCAGAGGGAATACAGGGGACAGACCCACAGGTTCTGGAAGGGCCAAGAAACTGGCAGGGTGATGGAGCCTTCCAGGGACTCACCTCCCCTCAGCCGGTCACAGGACAAGGCAGGGCTGCAGGAGCCTGGGGGCCAGGTCCCTTGGGGCTCAGATGACAGAGGAGTTCTGGGAGCAGACGGCACCCCCAAAAGGCCCCTACAACTGAGACGGTGCAATGGGAGAGAAGCCCCCTCCAGTTTTGCACCCCTGCGGCTGAGCCAGCTGGAGCTACAGGACAGGAAATCTGGGGGTACGTGGCACACTGTGTGGCAGGGCAGGGATGTGAAGGTAGGAAGTGGGACTGGCAGCACCTCCCTGGGCTCAGCAGGTCAACAGGGCTTCCCGACTGTGGTCGGTGGAAGCAAGGCCCCAGCGGAGGATTCTCCCGGCCAGGGCGGGCAGGTTCCTTCCTGGGGCCAGCGCTGTGTGGGGTGCAAGGAGCAGCACAGGGAGGAAATCGGGCATGGTTCCGTCCCCACGCTGTGCCCCACGCCAGCTCCCAAGAGCTGATTTTTAAGTTTTCAGGAATTTTGTGAACCACTTGGGAAACATAGCTATTACTAAAATTAAAGGACACAAACCCATAATTAAACAAATTACATTAAAAACAGAGAAATACTCAAAACTCACTGCTTTCTAATGATTTAGTCCATTTTCTCCTAACCCATGCTTGGCACTTACCTTCATCTAGTGCTTCTGCATGTGGGAATGACTGTGCACCACCGCGCATCTCCTCCACGCCACATCTGAGATGGCAGGTCAGTAGCTTGAAATTGTCCACGGTGGAGACATTCACAAGTGGAAATGGGCAGCGAGCAACGAGGCGTGCAGAGCCTTGCTGGACACTGACCAGCCCCCAGTCCACATTCTCCCAGGGATCCCCCAACAGTGGGTGTCCCCCAGTGCAGGAACATGACAAACATCCACATGGTTCTTTTCAGAGCAAAGAAGGTCTACTGCCATGCAATGTCCTGTCCCCACCTGCCTAGGGACAGTGCCGGTGACCTTTCTCATGATGGCGGTCAGGGAGAAACATTTAAAATGCAAAATTTTAATCCCACAAAGTTCTGAAATCAGCCAAAGCAATACTGGGAGCCCATTTCACAGACTGGGAGATGGAAGCTTGGAGCGGTGGGGCAAGAGGGCACAGGGCGGTCGCTCTGCACAGGCAGGTCTGGGGACTTGCTCAAATCAGCCTGACCCTGCCCAGCTGCCTAGTATTGTTTTTCTTTTTAAACAATAGTCATGACTTAAAAGGCAGAGATACAAGCAAATAGGATTTAGTAAAACATAACAGCGGGTCCCTCCTTTTGTTAATTCAATTGTGAGGCACCTCTGCAGTGAATTTAGAGAAATACATGTTGTTTGTTTAAAACAGGTCATTTGTAACCAGGCCTGGCACCCTGGACTCTGGGAAAGGCTGCTAAAAAGCAGATGGTCCTGGTGAAAAGTGGGGAGCTCTTGGGGTCTTTCCTCTGCTCTTGATAGAGATGATGGAATCGGAATTTAATCTTGTCTAATAACAGTGCTGGGGCTCTAATGAGCCCTCCCTTATAGCTCACACCGTCTGAGCCGGTGGACCCTGTGGGAGCAGCATGCAGTGGAATCTGGCTCAGGGAGCCGGGCCCCTCAAGAGAGGGTCAGGGGCTGGCTGGGGCTGGCCAGGGGCCCACAGGCATGGCGATGGAAGGCTTCAAGAGCTAGGGACAAGCCCTCATGCAGCCGAAAGGAGCTGCCTGTGAGAGGAACCACATGAAGGGCCAAACCCCTCCCTGCTCTGGGGCCGCTGGCCCAACCGCAGGCACAGAGAGGGGCAGGCGTGCAGGCTCGGCCTCCCCTGGGCATCTGGGGCATCTGCGGGGTCAGGGCTGGGCCTGGGCCCATAAGGGTGCTGGGAGGGGTGAGAGGCCCCATGACAGGTGACCGGGGGCACAGGGCCTCCCCACACAGGCTACCTCAGGGGCTGCGACATGTGTCCCAAGGCCCCGCCTGGACAAGAAGCCTGGCCCCCTCACGCCACAGTCCCCCCACCCTGCAGCCCCATTCCCTAGCGTCTGAGGGGACATGCCTCACTGGCCGTTCATTCACTTATTCTCTCCCTGTACATTTATTCCGAGTACACTGGCCATGAGTGGGTTGGGGGGAAGGCTATGGGCTATGGGAGCCCCCAGAAAGCTCCTTCACAGGGTCTTGGAGTGCATCTCAACAAGGCTGACCTAGAGCTTTGTTTAGACCTGAAGCTTGGAGCTCAGCTGCTCTGCCCATGTACCCCATGCACAGCGGGGGACAGGGGTGGGCCCAGGGTCAGCTTGCAGGCACTGAGTTAGCACCTACTGCATAATGGCCTCGGGGGAAGCTGGCCGGTCTGTGGACTCCCACATTTTAAACCCAAGGGGCTGCTGTTGGCTGGAGTCATAGAAGTTTCCCTACTGGGTGTTGGGGTGCAGGATGCAGTTGAGGGACCTGCCCTGGAGCTTGGGACCTCAGAACAGAGATAAGAAGAAGAGAGTAGCCAAGGGGAGGGCTGGAGGCAGGGCCAGGGGATGTGAGCCCAGCACCCCGAAAGGCTGGGCTCACACGGAGGGTTCATGGGCTGTGCTGCTTCCCCAAATTGATAAGAACTGCCTCCCTCAGACAGCCCGGTTAACTAAACTAACTTTGACAGGTAATTGTTGGGAGAAAAACTATGAGAAGCCTGGTTTGTTACTTCTGGCTCTCTTAAGCACCCGAAAGTCATTTTTAAATCAAGCTAAGTGGCTTCTCGGCACTAATGCACAGCAGCCTGGCCATCCCCCTGTGGTGGAGTGAGGGCTGACAGGTCTGCGCCCTGCAAATGTCGGTCATGGCAGTGCGGCATGCTGACGCGATCTGCGGCACCGGGTCATGAATCTCAGCCTGGGTTTGTTTCTACCCAAAAGTCACCGTGGAGTGGGCTCCAAGTCTGCCCCTGCTGACCCCGGAGCCCACCCCCAGGGTGTCCGCTGTGCAGTTCCGAAGCCTCAGCAGCCAGATCCAATGCCGCTACATGGTCCGGGGACAACCCCGACCCCAGACAGCCCCTGCCTAGATGGAAGCTGGAAATAGGGTGCAGTTCAAGGGATGAAGCCACATCTCTTAGATGCCCAACTCAGAATGGAGCCCACACACGTGGGAGGCGGTGGGTGGCTACAGCGCATGCTTCGAGCTTCTCTTGTGTGGAGCTTTCCACACTCAGCTCTGCAGGTACTGACATTCAGTCTTCAAGCCTTTGAGGAAGATCTAGCTTAAGGTGATAGGTGCTAGACAAACAGACAAGCAGACGATGGGTATCAGAAGAGGCTGGTTATAGGACCTGGCTCCCAAGATCCACCATCAGTAAGCTGTGGACCCAGGAGAGCTTCGGGCGTAATTTCACCTGAGTCCAAAGGCCTGGGGACCAGGATGCCAACGTCAGGGCGGGAGAGGGTGGGCTTCCCAGCTTGAGCCAAAACAGTGAATTCCTCCGTCCTCCTCCTGTTTCTTCCCCTCAGGCCCTGGGTGGGTCAGACAACGCCACTGGCCCTGGGGGGCCCTCTGCTCTCCTCGGTCCACCTAGTGGGTGCTGATCCCTTTTGGAAACCTCCTGCAGACACACCCAGATGGGATGACCTGCAGCATCTGGGCGCCACAGCCGGGACGGTGAACAGCCAGGGTGAGGCCCACCCCCGCTGGGCTCAGGACCACATCGAGTCCCCGTGAAAATGGACAGAAGGGACAGAAGACGGGAGCTCCCAGCCAAAAGATGCTCCCCTTGGACCTCACAGGCCCTGGCCAGAGACAGGAGGGGCCTGGCACCACCTGGTCCAGGCACGACAGCCAAGGGCCACTCCCAAGGGGGTGGGGTCCTGGGGGTGGGACACGCTCTGAGGTCTGAGGGAGATGGTAGCACCTTGGGGAGCCCTCTGCACATGCTGGCCCTCAGACACGGACCCCCACCACCCTACCTGAAATACCACCATCAGGCTCCCTC
>JAQQAC010011420.1:23313244-23353520 GCA_029783875.1 Phataginus tricuspis
ACAGCCACAGCCACAGCTCTGTGTGATACTGATGGTCAACATTAAATAGCCTCAAATCCCACAAGTGGTACAAAGTACAAAAGGAAAGCTCACGCTCTGCCCAACCTTCATTTACACTTGGCCATGGGGGTGTCTGTCCTATCCACCTCACCAAGCACAATCATCCATTCCCACTGGAGGCTGGGTGTGATGGGGTTTTGGGGCGCTCATCCCATGTTGACAAGGTCTGCCTCCAACCTTGTGAGAGATAAGGCCCTGGGCCCAAGAGCAGCCTGAGACCCTCCAGGACACTCACCAGCCATGACCATCTTCTCAGAGGGCAGCTGGCCCACGAACAGCTCTCCCCGCTCCAGCAAGGCCCCAAAAAGGCGGCTGCATGCGCGCACTGCTTCCTGGATCTCCCCCTGGTCCTCAGACTGCGGGGAAAAACCAGTCGCAGGGTGCACCACTGGAAACTCATGACCCCTTTCCCCACCAGGACTCCAGCTCAATCGCACCACATCCTTGACCCTGGAGTGATCCTCCCACCCGGCCTCTGCCAAACCTCCCACCAGACCCACCCATCTGGGAACCCTGCAAAATGGGAGAAGCCCCCCGGTAAAATGCCGAACCCCGTTCTGCAATTGTCTGCCTGTATCCCAGCCCCGGCCCCACACTGCCCGAGCCAAACGAGAGCCCATTCCGGCCTCCAACCCCGGGACCCCGGCTGTGACCCCCGCCGCACCCCGCGTGTCCCCACCTGCAGCACCGCCAGGATATCGAACACCGCGTTGGCCTCGCCGCGGTTCGCCAGCACTGCCTCCAGCAGGCGGCCCAGCGCCCGGCGCGGAACCCCGGGGCCGAGGTCTCTCTCCATGCTGTTGCCGTCAGCCCACGAGGAAGAGCCCGAACTTCCGCGCCGCCGTCCGGCGCGCCCCTGGCACCACCCATGGGCGCGCACCATGACGTAACCGCCCAGCGCCTGGGCCCAGCTCCCCGCCACCGCCCAGCGCCCCGTGACGTCACTGCAGCGCGCCTTATGTCATCGCGGCGGGCCGGACGGAGCGGTGAGGTCCGGTCGGCATGGCGCTCTTCCACGTAGCGCGGTACGCGGGCCCCGAGGCGGGCGGGGCGGAGGCTGAGGCGGGCGGCAGGGCCCGCGCACTACTGGAGCGGCTGCAGTGCCAGGCCAGAGAACGGCAGAGGCAGAGGCAGCCGCAGCAGCCGGAGCGCGCGGAGGCGGCGGGGCGGCGGCGACGGCGGCCGCGCAGGCCGCGAAGGCACGAGAGCGGCGAGGCGCCGGTGCGCAAGCGGCAGAGAGCGGACGGCGAGGACGCGGGTGCAGGTGGGGCCGGGCGGGGCGAGGGAGTGGCTCTGGGGCCCGGGACAGCGTGCGGCTGACGCGCCGCCCGGCCCCGCTTCTGCCCCCAGAGTGCAGCGAGGAGGTGCCGGAGAAGAGCAACGTGAGTACCCGGACCTCGGGGCCGCGGGAAGACCCAGGCGGACGCCCCCCCGAAGAGGTCTCTGGGCCCCCAGCCCACGGCCTGCTGCTCGGCGGTTTCGGGAGAAGTAAGGTGCCAAAGGTGAGCGGCCGGCTGCTTGAGGAAGCCTTCCTCCGGCGCCCCGGGGCGGCTTTGGTGTGGGAGGCCGCCTCTGAGGCGTTAGGTGAAGACCCAGTGAGCGCCTTCGCAGGCTCATAAGCCTCACCTCCGCTGACTGTCCGGTAGGGGTTTCCTTAGTAGTTTGCTGCAAACCTTAGTATTTTACCTTCAGTCTTAAGTTTTCCCATGTCAACAAAAGAAAGGTAAAGCTGTAAAACAATGATTTGCGTCTATCTGGGGTCTTAGGGATTACAGTCCGAGAGAGATTGTGCTCTGAATTGCTTTAGGGTTATTAAAGGTAAGTGGCAGGAAGTTAGTTTACTTAAGTTGTTTTGAAGGTTTTGTGATGGGAGGGGGCAGAGAAGTTTGTATGTTACCCAGTTCTTGTTTGGTTGCTATGGCCAGAGTCAGGCAAGCCTTTAAATCCATAGCAGATGGTGGACTTGAGAATACGGGTGGCATTCCTCTGAGATAGGAGACCGCTGACAGTGCAGACCTCCTTAATGGCCTCACGGATCCATTGTAACTTTCTTCTTGCCATGTTGATTCCATGTTGATTTGTTTGTCCCTTTTCACACCTTCTGTAAGTCAACATATTAAGCTGGCTCCCGTGCTGCTGTCACAGAGCTCTCTTTAAATGGCTTCACTCGCTTAGGGTTAACCTTAAAGGCAAAACTGTCAGTTACTTTACCCCCCAAAATGGGTTTTCTTGGGGATAGCAGAGAATTGCAATTCAGGACCTGCAAACTACTGGCAAACTATAGGTGAGCCCGACAAAGGGGAGAAACATTACTTTATGGTGAGAGGGGAAGTTGGGAGGAATTGTTTTGAATGAAAGTCCATTGGAGAATGGCACAAGTTCAGGGTGATGGTGGTTTCTCGTTGGCTGAGTTGCAAGGGTGGTCAAGTTTCTTGTAGGAGAGCAATGTGCATCCTTCCCTGTTGCAGCCTGCACTTGATTCCTTCCTGTTGAGTAATCTTCTGTTGAGTCTGTAACTGACCCTTTTCCCTGTGATTGCAGTGGGCACCCCTTCTGGCCTCCCTACTCCACTTTATTTTCATAAGGTGTGCCCATAGGAGCTTCTGCTGTGCGCTCACTGATTTAGTGATCAAAATGGGAAATTCCACTAGGTTCCTGGGCTGTTGTGTATCTGAACAGGGCGGATTTTCAGTAAACAGATCTGTGAGCTGCAGGGCTCCCAGATGATAACTGCTGTGCAGGGAAGCATGGGCTTGCAGGGTGCCCAGAGTACCACTGTGGCAGGGCACATGTGAGGTCCATGAGGAAGAACTGGAAGACAGGCAACAGCCTGGTAAGGTGGAGGGCGGGGCAGGTGTGTGCCAGGCAGAGGGCAGGGTTGGGGCAAAGGCCCTGAGGCAGCAACAAGCTTGGTATGTAAGAACAGAGAGGTTTGTGTGGCTGGGCACAGCCAGTGATAGAAAATGAGGGCAGGCAGGTGAGTGCCAAGTTCTGGAAGGCAGGGTAGATGTGCTCAGAGTGTGTGTGTTGCACCTGGGTGGTTTTGCTCAGGAGGGTGGCACCTTATCATAAGCGTGTATTTTATAACTCTTTTAAAGGCTGCATGGGAAGTGGGTTGTGGGGGCCTGGGGAGAAGCTGGGAGCCTGAGTGGGAGGCTTGCCCCAAGCTTCTTGAGTCTGTAGTTTCCCAGATACTGGCTCCCTGAGCCAGGTGGGCCTTGGAGTTCACCTGGCCTCTCTCTCACCTCTGATAGGCCCAGCCTTTCCTGCCATCATGGCTGGCTGAACCAAGCTGTGTTGGGAAGAATGTCACTGAAGACCTGGTGCCTGTCAAGGACATCCCTGAGGTCCACCCAGACCTGCAGAGGAAGCTGCGGGCACATGGCATCTCATCCTACTTTCCAGGTGCCACAGCCCTGGGCAGGGGGTAGGGGGTCGGGGGTCCCTTCTAGAGCTCACTCGAAGGCCCCAGCTCAGCAACAGCCACATGAGCAGCCCCACCCATGTCCAGCTTCAAGAGCAGTCTGGGTTGGGGCCTCACGCTCGGGCCTGATGCTCCCGGAGGCTCTGGTGCTGTCCTTGAGCGGTGCAGCCCAGCCTGGAGGTCACAGGAAGAGGCTGTATCTGTGATCTCGGGTACTCTGCGTGCATGTGACTTGCCCCTTATCCTGTCCCTCCAGTTCAGGCCGCAGTGATTCCCGCTGTCCTGGAGAGCTTGACCAACGGGTTTTTGGTGGGCAGAGGTGGCTATCAGCCCAGAGACCTCTGTGTCTCTGCCCCGACAGGCAGCGGGAAGACTCTGGCCTTCGTCATTCCCGTGGTACAGGTATGCATAAGGAATCCACCCTCTGGGTGAGCTCGGCAGGCAGGGAGCTGGCCCTGCTGAAACAGGCGGCTCTCCCCCAGGCCCTGCTATGTCGAGTTGTGTGTCAGGTCCGCGCCTTAGTTGTGCTACCCACCAAGGAGCTGGCCCAGCAGGTATGTGGACCCAGAGTCCTGTGGCAGTGGTGTGGGGCTCAGGCCAGACTGGTGATGGCTGCTTCTCCACCAGGTGAGCAAAGTGCTCAACATTTACACAGACGCCACTCCCCTGCGAGTCGCCTTGGTCACGGGACAGAAGCCACTGGCCAAGGAGCAGGAGAGCCTGGTCCAGAAGACGTAGGTCCTCTGCTGGGCTGTGGGCTCTTCAGGGAGGCAGGCCCAGCTTGGGGAGCAGGGGCACTGCTATCGGCAGGTTCCCTGAGTTGGGGGGTTAGCCTGGGTGCCCTCGTATTCACTCTCGTCCACAGAGTAGACGGCTTCCGCTGCCTGGCTGACATTGTGGTGGCCACCCCTGGTCGCCTGGTGGACCACATCGACCAGACCCCAGGATTCAGCCTCCAGCATCTCCGTTTCCTCGTATGTCACCCACCTGGAGGGAGGCCTGGGCTCGGAGCTGATGCAACCTCAGCTGCCAGCCCCGGGGCCTCCTGATTCCCAAAGGTCATCGACGAGGCCGACCGGATGATAGACAGCATGCACCAGTTTTGGCTGCCGCGGGTGGTGGCAGCAGCCTTCCCAAGTGAGGTTGCCAACGATCCCTTGGCTGTGCTCCAGAGAAGGCAGCCCCAAGCCGTGACTGCTGCCAGGTACCTGCATCGAGCACTGCTCTGCCTCAGTGGGGCCTCCCTGAGCTCAGGCTCCTGTCCACAGTACCCATCTTGGAGACCCACTTTGCCCCACCCTAGTCTGGTCTGGCCAGCGTTGAGCCTGGACAGGGCT
The DNA here is from genome assembly GCA_029783875.1 of Phataginus tricuspis. Classification (NCBI taxonomy): domain Eukaryota; kingdom Metazoa; phylum Chordata; class Mammalia; order Pholidota; family Manidae; genus Phataginus; species Phataginus tricuspis. The sequence goes on from JAQQAC010011420.1 coordinate 23,318,066, forward strand.
CAGGTGGGTAGGCGGGCTGGGCCATAGCTGCTTTCCCAGCACCTGCCCCTCTTTCAGCACCAGCTATCCCCAGATGCCACTGCAGAAGCTGCTCTTCTCAGCCACCCTGACCCAGAACCCTGAAAAGCTGCAGCGGCTGGGCCTCTACCAGCCTCGGCTCTTCTCCACAGGGCTGGCGTGTGGGGGCTCCAGAGACACCGACACAAGTGTGGATGCAGACTTAGGTGGGAAGTATACCTTCCCCGCAGGGCTCACGGTGAGTGGGATGCACAGGGATGGGAGAGGACCTCACCCAGGTGCTCAGGACCCAGCCAACCCCGTGCCATCCCCCATAGCACCACTACATGCCCTGCAGCCTCCGCTCCAAGCCACTGGCCATCCTGCATCTGATCCTCAAGATGAATTTCTCCAGGGTTCTCTGCTTCACCAACTCCCGTGAGACCTCGCACAGGTGAGGCCCATGGGTGGGCAGGTTTGGAGGCAGAGGCGGGAGGCAGGTTTGGGTCTGGCCAGCCCTGCTCTGGCTCTCCCTTTTCCTGCCCAGGCTCTTCCTGCTAGTCCAGGCTTTTGGGGGTGTGTCTGTGGCCGAGTTCTCCTCTCGCTATGGGCCTGGCCAGAGGAAGATGATCCTGAAGCAGTTTGAGCAGGGGAAGATTCAGCTGTGAGTACTTGGATGGGAGATGGTCCTGCTGGGATACCCACCCCAAGGGTCAACCTGCACCCGTGAAGCTTGCTTTCTATAGGAAGTCTTATCTCCTAACCCCATGGTGGCACCCCCCCAGAGCCAGGGACATGGGTCTCAGCTCCTGGCCCGGGGCAGGGTCCACATCCCCCCCTCATGCCCCTCCAGCCTCATCAGCACAGATGCTACAGCTCGAGGCATCGACGTGCGGGGTGTGCAGCTTGTGGTCAACTATGATGCCCCTCAGTACCTGCGGACCTATGTGCATCGGTGAGGGCTGGCCCTTGGTCTTGGGTGGGGGTCCTCAGAAAGAAACTGCTGTCCCCAGGCCCCGGAGGGCTGGGGGCCGCACTGGAGGTGGCCTGCTTGTTTTCAGGGTAGGAAGGACAGCCCGTGCTGGAAAAACCGGACAGGCCTTTACACTGCTCCTCAAAGTGCAGGTCAGTCCTTGGTGGTCAGTGGGACTGGGGGCTCTACTGGGCACCCTCCAGGGAGAATGGGACCCCTCCTGCCTGTGTGCTTCCCTGCAGGAAAGGAGATTCCTCCAGATGCTGGCTGACGCCGGAGCACCTGAGCTGCAGCGGCACGACAGTCCAAGTGAGCTCCTGCAGCCGCTGGTCCCTCGGTATGAGGAGGCCCTGTCCCAGCTAGAGAGGGCTGTCAAGGTAGGGCACAGCACTCCCCCTCCACCACACCATGGGGAGCCAGACCCCAGGCTTGCCCTTGTGCTAACTGGCTGGGGGAGGGGCTGGGCCAGGCTTCAGACTAGGGAGTGGGGAACACCATGTGAGCTTCCTCCTCTCCTCCTCCAGGAAGAGCGAAAGCAGAAGGCAACATAGACTAGGGGCTCTGGGGACAGAGGGAACTGAGCAGCTGTCCCCTCTTGTTGGAGTTAACTACCTTCTCTCTGGAAAATTCCTGAACACCTGCTGCTGGATGTGTGAGCAAACAGTGGGGCCTCTCTGGTGTCCAAGAAGGTGGCGGGGGGAGGGCATTCCTCCCCAACCACACCCCGCCTTGCACCAGGCCCCTGGACGTGAAGCCCTCCCATCACTTCACCAGGCCCATGACCATCAAGGACACACAAGGTCAGCCTGTCATGGGGTGACCTTTCTGGAAACAGGACTTTAGTAGAACTGTTAAAGTTGCTCCAGAACTGATAGGGTGCTGTCTCATGTTCTTGGCTCAGAGCAGGGGTTTAACTTTGAGCTAATTTTAGGACTTTAGCTCTCCTGATATCAGTGTGCTCACAGTCCTGCATTGGAAAGGCTGTCCTGAGTCCCTCTCAGGATGAAGTGGCTGCGCTGGGCAAAGGGGCTGGGAATGTCCCCCAACATTTGCGCCACGTGTTTGAAAGTACACGCTGCTCAGGGCATTGCCACAGAGCCACCACCCTCAAAACTGCCTCATTTAGCTGCTCTGCAGTCCCTGAGGGCCACCCCCCATGGGCATTTCCACCCAGTCACCTCAGACCCAGTGGTCTGGCAGCTCTTTTATGGATCCCAGATCATGCTTCCCTGTAAGAGAAATGTGTTCAAAACTTGACCTCAGGCTCTGTTTAAAAATATTAATCTTCTGGATTGAGAAATTATTGTTGTGCAAGTAATCAAACATGAAGACAACATGTCATAAATTCCAGCAGGCAATGACTAAGTGTAACACTGAGGAGATGGACAGGGCATGCCTTGGCCCCAGCATTCTCATTCTTTAGGTAAAGATCAAAACACCAAGAAGATCCATTCCCATCAGTAACTGGAAGAGTTCTGTTGTAGAAATGTAGCTCAAGTCTTGGTGCCCTTCTGAGCTATATGCAAACCCCACCTACTACTGTCAAGGAGAACTGGGTGCACCAGCGGGCTACATAATGGGCCTTCCTCCAGATGTTGGAACATAAGGCCCAACCTGAAGCAGCTTGACAGCCAGCCCTCGAGTCACATTCTCTGCCTGGGACCAGGTTGTGAGCATGTCTGTGGTCTGCCCCCTGTTGCCACTGAGCACCGTGGCCATGTGCTGGGGGGCCATTCTCCTCCATTTGCCGCCTGAAGAATGTTTGCCTGCACTATTGTGTGCACCTGTGGTTTTATCTGTCCTGTGTAAATGGCAAAAAGTGAGATGTTAACAGAAACTGCCAAACTTTCCAGGGCTTTGCCACTTTGCATTCCCATCAACAAAGGACAGGTTTCTGTCTGTCTTTTAGGCATTGGGATGGATGGGTAGCAGCATCTCATGGTGGGTTTAGTTTGCATTTACGTAATGACAGTGATGAATATGTTTTCATGTGCTTATTTGCCATGTATAGAGCTTTTTCAAAGTGTCTAAATCTTTTTCCCACTTTTAAAGATGGTTATTTTCTTACTGTTGAGTTATATCACGAAATAAGAAATATATATATATACGTCTCTGCCCCTGGCTCCTGACACCGAACGCCCAAACCCTTGGAACCTCCTGGGTGACATGGTGCCAGGAGCATCTTTTGTTCTAAGGAGAACAGATGATTCCGGGTGGGCTCCTGGATGGAGGCGATAATAGTAAAGGCTAAACTATAATCAGAAGATGGAACCCCAGCCCAAATCCTGTCCTCTGGGGAGCAGAGAGCGGGTGGGGATTGAGTTAATCATGCCCATGTATGTAATGAAGCTTCCACAAAACCCCAAAAAAGACAGGTTCTGAAGAGCTGGTTGGTGAGCCCAAGGCAATGATAGACAGCTCGGCACCCTTTCCCCACACCTTGCCCTATGTGTCTCTTCCAGAGTCTCCCATCTGCCCATTCCTGAGTTGTATGCTGTATCTTAAACCAGTAATCCAGTGAGTAAATTGTTTTTCCCGAGTTCTGAGTCATCCTAGCAAATGATGCAACCCAAGGACAGCTGTGGAATCATCCCATTTACAGCTGGTTGGTCAGAGGGCATGTGATAGCCTAGGACTTGCAATTGGAGTTTGAAATAGGGACTGTCAGAGGGCTGAGCCCCTTGCCTGTAGGGTCTGCACTAACACTGCAGTTGGTGTTGGGATTTAGTTTCAGCAGGACAACCAGTCTGTGGCCAAGACCAGAGAATTACCTGTTGTAGAAGACCAAAGGGTGTTGATAAAATATTTGTTAAACTAAAAACTGGGGCTTCCTAAATGCTTCCATAGGTAATGATCAATTACAAAAGTTAAGGAAATCCGTACTCCCCATGGCTAGGGGCTTGGAAAGGCACCTGACCTGTTCCACTGTCGCAGAATGTGAGTATGCCAAGTGAGAACCAGGCAAGATGGTGGTGCAGGCCCAGCTTCAGATCCCAGCCAGATGATTCTGCATTGTGAGGCCATCTGTGCATAGTAGGGTACTCAGCACCAGCCCAGGCTACTACCCACTAGATGCTGGGAGCAGCCCACCCCCAGTTGATAAAAATGTCTCCAGACATTGCTTACTGCCCCTGGCGCTGACACCTGGGTCTCTGCAGGTCTGTGTGCTCCCCAGGGCTTGGGTGCTAGGCCCAGACAGTCCTCCCACTTCCTCCAGGTGGAACCCCCGACCCCGGGATCTGTGTGTGCTACCAACAGTGCACCTGCCACTTGAAGTAACTGCTGAGTGTCCCTCCCTCATTAGCCCTGCACTGTGAGTGGTGCCAGCCAAGGGAACAGCACTACCAGTGACTAGAGGCCACTCTTGTCTTAGGCTTTGTGCAGATACATCCAGTGCATATTTTCCTACTACACCATGACAGTGCAGCAGGTCCATTAGGATGACAGTTACTAAAAAGATAGGGAATAACAATTGGTGAGGATGTGGGGAAAATGGGACTCATGCACAGCTGGTGGGAGTCCAAGATGGTGTGGCAGCCATGGGAGAGATTGGTGGCTGCTCAAAAAATTAAACAAGGGATCTCCATATGGTCCAGTGATGTACCTCCTGGGTCTACACCCAAAAGAACTGAAAGCAGGGACTTGAAAGACGTGTACACCTGTTGTCAGAAGCAGGATTCACAGCAGCCGAAAAGTGGAAGCAGCCATCTGTCAATGGAGGAGAGACCATTGGCTCTCAACTCGGGGTGGCTGTGTCCCCAGGGGACAGTAGGCAATGTCTGGAGACATTTTTGTCAACTGGGGGTGGGCTGCTCCCAGCATCCAGTGGGTAGTATCCTGGGCTGGTGCTGAGTACCCTACTATGCATGGGATGGCCTCACAATGCAAAATCATCTGGCTGGGATCTGAAGCTGGGCCTGCACCACCATCTTGCCTGGTTCTGCTGCAGGACCCGCCCTTCCTGCCTAAAAGGCGCCCAGCACACAAGGACAGCAGTACCTTGGAAAGGCCTTAACAACAGTCAGATTAGAACCATCATTCTCAACTTTGTTGACACTTGGGAGAATCTGGTGAAAGGTCAGACTATTCTTGGCCCAGATTTCCATCTTAAACCTACTAAGAAACCAGGACTGGAAGCAAACGCCTTCAAGCTGATAAAGAGCACCTACAGCTAACCTACACTAACTCTGGTATCAGATGGATGCTTTCCTTCTAAAATCAGGAGCAAAGCAAGCGTGTCCTCTGACAATGGAAACTAGCCAATGCAACCAGCCAAGAAAAATGAAAAGCATACAGATCATAAAGAACTAAAACCCTTCAGACAAAATAATCATATAGGAAAATCCTAGAGGATCCACAAAAAAAGACTACCAGAACTAAGAAATGAGCTTAGCAAGATAGAAACTCAATGTACAAAATTTATATTTCTGTAAGCAAAAAATTTTTTTAATTATAATAGCATTAAAAAATATTATTCAAGGATAAATCTGATAAGAGATGTTTAAGACCTGTACACTAAAGCAACAAAATTTTGCTAAAATGTAAAAGATGTAGAAGTGTTCATGGGTCAGAAGACTCAATATGTTGATATGTCAGTTCTCCCAAAGTTGACCTAAAATTTTATTTAAAATATTTTTTTCCTTTTTTAATTGAACTATAGTTGATATACAATATTATATTGGTTTCAAGTGTACAACATAGATTAAATGCTCACCCCAACTAGTGCAGTTACTGTCAACATAGATATTACAGGACTGATTTTATTTTCTATGCTGTACTTTCATCTCCATAACTAATTCATACTGAAATTTTGTGCCTCTCTCCCTGACCTAAAAATTTAATGCAGTGTAAATAAAAACCCAAAAAAACTTTTACAGAAATTAAGAAGCTGATTGTAAAATCCATATAGAAATGCAAAAGGACCTAGGGATAGTCTTCTCAAAAAAGTAATGCTGAAACACCTGGACATCCATATGCAAAAAACCAACTTTGACCCACCTATTGTATGATAGACACACAATAAATTTTAAATGGATCATAGACATACATGTAAAACCTAAAACTAAAAACCCTGTAGAAGAAAGGATAGAAAATCTTTGTGATCTTTATGACTTTACATTAGGCAAAGATTTCTTAGCTAACAACAAAAATCATGATTCGTAGAGAAAATTTATAAATTGGACTTCATCAAAGTTAAGGCTTCTCTTAAAAAGACACTATTAAGCTAATGAAAATATAAGCCACAGCCTAGGAGAAGATATTTTCAAATCACTCTATCTGATGTAGAACTTCTACCCAAAAGAAATCTCAAACTCAATTTGAAGAAAAAATCTTAAATGTGCAAAATATTTGAATAGACACATCACCAAAAAGTATGGATTGGAAATAGCACATGAAAAAGAAATTGGAACCCTCACACATTGCTGGTGGGGATGTAATAAAACAGTGTACCCAGTTTGAGAAACAGTTTAGCAGTTTCTTTAAAATTTAAACATACACCACATGATTGAGCCATTTCACTCCTAGGTTTTTACCCAAGAAAAAAAGCCTATGTATGTCCATACAGACTTGTAAGCAAATGTTCACAATGATAAATTTACAAATATTTTGTGTATATGGATATAATTTTTTTTTAATTAGTGGAGCCAAGCTCTTATTCACTAATAGAGATAATACACTGTCCTCCAAGGGGAGGTAAGGGAAAAATTTAAGAGTGTAATCAGGAAACTAGCTTTATCATTAATTTTAAAGCCAAAAACCACCAGATGGCAAAATGATAGTTTATAAAATTAGCAGCCATTCCTAAAAAAATTAAAAATATAAGGCATATCAGTGGAAACTACTTAAACATATTTTTAAAAACTAGCTCCCAAAACTCAAGAGCAAATATTAACATACGGAAACTAATTCCATAAAATTAGTTTCCATAAAAGGAGTGCTATTACCATTTGTATTCAGCTCAACAGAGGTTTTAAAATGAACTAAATAGGGGAAATGAAATTATTTTTATTTGTATGCCTAGAAAACCTAAGAGACCAAAAATTAAAATAACAACAATTCGGTAAAGTGCTTGGAGTCAAGATAAAAACACAAAACTCAGCATTTTTTTCTATATCAGCAATAACAATTGACATGGAAGTGGAAAAGGTATCGCATTCACAATGGCCACAGAAAGCATTAAAATACCAATGAATACCTTTAGCAAGAAAAGTAGAGCACAACCTGAAGAAAACTACAGTCTTATTTTTAGGACATAGAAGGACATGAATAAATGAAATAAGATACCATGTTCCTAAATGAGAAGATTTAATATAAAATATCACACCTTTGAAAATGAGCACACACTAGTAGTAATGCTATGCCAACAGAATTACAATGAGTCTGGCTTTTGTTTTGCTTTAGAAATAGGCAAAAATCACTTTAACACTCATAGGAAGAATGCCTAGGGGTTCTTGACTTAAACAGTATTCATACTCCCCAGCTCCCCTGATAGGTCATTGTTGTCCCAGCACAGAAACAGACAATCCAAAAATATATAGCTAGTGGCATTTACTTTGAACAAAAGAATGCTTTATTTAAGGAATTATGCTATCTAGAGAAAACAAAAAAGCTAGTTCCCTATCCCACACCACTTCAAAGAGCATAAAGAGCTAAATGTTACCTTCCTCAGAAGGAAGAGAGGGAGAAGGACAGGGAGACTTTATTAGAATAACGTTTGGGAAAATTTTCTATAATCCTGAAATAGCAAAAACATTCTTAATAAACACGGCAGAAAAACCAGATGCCATACAGGGTAACTCTACAAAGATGTGCTAAAAGTAAAAGGACAAAAAATACTCGGGGAAAACATATGAACACTTTATGGCTGCAAAAGGCAAAAATCCCTAATATACGAAGAGGCCTACAGGTTAGTACAACACCACTCAGTAAGGAAATGGGGGAACCACGGGCGGCTCAGGCTGCCAGGCTCAGCAGACAGAAAGCAGGGTGCCCTGCCGGCCCTTCAGCCGCCTCACTGCGCATGCAGATGCGCAGTGAAGAGTGCTGCCCTGAACGACTCAGGATTCTGAGGACTGACTTCCCCCATACCTAGTGCGTGTCCTTTGACCCACTGTCCCAATTTAGTTCAATGGGGCTGGAGCCTATGGAAATGAGAATGCTCATCTCAGCACCGCCAGCGGAGCGAAACCCAGGGGAATGGCCGAGGACGAGCGGTACATACGCCTCAGGCCTGCTCAGCGAGCGGACTTGCATGGGCGTGGAGACGCAGCCAGTGAAAATGCTTCGGGGGTGGGCGGTGGTCACAGGGCTCAGGGCACAAGACAGCTGGGAATTCCGATGTTCCTGTGGCGTTTGCATTTCTACAAGAAGGCATTTTGTAATGTTTAAAAACTAAGTTTACCTCATTCTAAGATACAAAGTCAGTTTTCCAAAGTATCTTGAGACACAAAGGAGTCAAAACAAGCCAGAAGCGCAAACGGAATCCCCCATGGCGGTTGGAGAGCAACCCTTGGGAAGGCTGCCCGGAGAGGGGTTGGAACGCCCATCTCTGCACTGCCACCCCGCACGGTGGCGCCACAATCTAATGGGGGGACAAGACTCGCTTTAAGCCTTTGCTCTCAACCGAAACGGATAGGGCCCCATGGCTTGCGGGGTCCCTCCTGAAAACCATACTTGGGCGGCTTACAAACGTCTCTCAAAACGGGACCCTCCCGGCACCGCACCGGGGCCGCTCGCTCCATGACGATGAAAGCTACTGGTCGCTCATGTTCGGTGTCTAACACTGCCACTGTCACCTCAGCTTGTGCCCACAGGTCCAGAAACATAAAGGTCACGCCACAGGTACCGACTGCGTCTCAGCAAGCGCGTGCGCGGCATCCCGCTCATCTTCGAGGAGGGGCCGCACTGGCTGGCGGAGGGCCGCCCGGCCCCAGCTCCGCACAGGCTCACCTCGGAGGCCGGCCACTTCACCAGGATCGCCAGGTCGTCCGCGGGCGGTGTAGCCTCAGGTGTGCGGCCGCGCAGGTGCTGCGTGGCCACCCTCTCCGGGGGCAAGGGGCGTTCGCGCAGCTCGGCACCCCCGGGGAGCGGAAGCGCGCCGAGTCCCTGAGGGCACGGTGGGGCAGGTCACCATCGACTGCAGGGCCTATGGGGTCCCTGCGTTGGGAGGGGGCGGATCTGGGCGGGGTCACCACCTGAGGAGGGGCAGTCATCGCTGCGAAACGGCAGGCTCGACCCCTCCAACCAAGCCTACAAACCCAGCGAGTGGTCTGCCCCACTGCGCAGACGCATCCAATCGGGGCTGCGGGGCAGAGCAGCGCCCCGCGCGCACTGAGCTTCCTGCCGCCCGCCCACCTGCTGCGCCAGCGCCAGCCGCCTGGCTTTGTGTTCTGGTTCTCAAACTGACGCCCCATCCCGCAGGCAAGTAGGGCAGCGGGCGCAACACTGGGAGAAGAGCAGGTGTATGCTGTCAGCCTGTCCCCGCAGCGCCAATCACGTACTCCCGCAGGCGGGACGGGACAGGTCGGCGCCCGGAACCGCCCCTCCATCTACTTAGGGTACCTCAACCCCTCCCCAGGCTTCCGGCGTGGGAGTCTTTCCTGCCGGCCTCAGAGCACAGCCCCAAGGCCGGACTGTTAGCTGCTGCGCAGTATGCACCCAGCAAATACCCAGTAATTGTCCACCCGACTCCCATTAGCTTTGATCCCACTGAATCGGAATAACAGAACCGAAGTGCAGCCGGGGAAATAAACCACCACCGTCTAGTACAAAGTCCTGCTGGAGAGCAAGACCATTACGGACAATGGGAATGAAAGGCCCACACTGCCGACGGGGCTGGTCTTCAAAGGGAAAAAAAAAAAAAAAAAAAAAGCACTGCAACAGAGAGGATCGGAACGAAGCCGTGCACGGAAAGTTGAGATCACGAAGGCCATCCAGAGCGGACGGTCCCCTGGGACCTAGTGAGTCAAGGCAGCCGCTCAGGATCAGGCAAAGAGACTGGAACCTAACCCCATAAACAATAAAGATTCCTGGTGGAGGTGCAGGTTGAACAAGCTATTTTTAGGGCCTTTTTTTAAGAAAAAAAGTAATTCATGAGCCCGGCAAACTGTTTTAACCAATTAACAGTGTGGAGTAAGCACCCTTCATTCCCTGAGCACCCCCAAACTGCCTCCCTCCCAGGAGACAGCAGCTGCTAACTCGTTTCCAGGATATTCTAGGCACATCAGGCATACACGGAGTTCCATTTTGGTAGCCCATCAGACAACCACTCTGCGCTTTCTTACCACACCTTGGAGACCTTTCTAGTCCAGACCAGTTAGCACTACTTTCTAGTAGTGCTAACAGTCTATTCCAGGGCAATGGGACCTCTGGAAGAGGGGTTGGGGTTATGGATGATGCAGGCTGAGGGCAGAGCAGGAAAGAGCTGCTGACCAGAACCTGTGGCAAAGCCCCTGCTCCCCCAAGGACCTGGAGAGTGGAGAGGGCACTGGCAGGGTTGACACAGGAGCTGAACACCTGACAGGAGGTAACAATCAAGGCAGACCTGGGTGAGACCTCCCAAGCTGGTCTAGGTTGTGTGGCCTGCAGGAGGGCTTACAGGGCATTTTATGTTAATGTGAACTTGGGTGCTCCCATGCACTGGAGCTGGCAGCTACTGGACTTGGGCACAGAGGTGCTACCCACTGTGGCCAGAAGGCGGAATCACCTCACCCGAATGGCCTCAGCCCTACTAGAATGCACACACAGCCTCGTGACCAGATAAGCCCACCCTCTCAGCCTGTTGCCTTATGTACCATTGGCAAAAGGTGATCAGGGTCCAGGGAGGGACTGATGGCTCTGAAAACACACAATCTTCTCTGAGAAAAATCAGGACAAGAGAATCAACAATTGAGGGCAGGTGCCTGAGACTGGATGCTTTCTGAATGTCACACCTGCCTCAGGAATGCATGCAGAGGGAGAAACCAAGGCACTGAGGGCAATGTTGCTGGTCTGTCATGTGGCTAGGCAGACTAGCACCCCATCCTCCAGCACCCGGTGGCCCTCAGCAGAAGGGCCTGAGCAAGGGCCCCAGATGCACGTGAGCCTAAGCTCCTGGCTTGCCAGGAGGATGTGAAATGGGAGCCTGTGCCCCCATTCCTGTGGTGAAAGAAAAGATGCCAAAACTAACCACAGATTTCTTGGGGCACTTTGAATAAAGTGTGCAGTTTTTATGAAAAGTGGGCATTTTTTGTAAACGAAGTTTTTCTTAATAGTAGTCTAAAGGTGAGAGAGAAGATACAGGAAAGCAGCTGCAGACCGCCTGGTTACAGAGGGCTGGGTGGAGCGTCTGAGCAGGGTCCCATGCCTGAACTAACCCACACCCCGCCTGAGACGGGGTGCCTGCAGGAGCACGTCTTGCAGGGCCAGGACAGCTGCAGTGGCATCTATATGAACCAGGTCTTCCCGCGTGTCTGGTTTTGGAACATAACAGCCAGGTGAGTGTGATCTCTGCAGAGGTGATTTTCACCAAACACCTTGTGCATACAACCATTCCTTCTAGTTCCTTCTACAGTGTGGGGGAGGGGCCAGAGAAAATACCTGCCTTCAAACTGCTTCTCTTTCATTTGTTTTTTTTCTTCACACAGTTAGCATCTTAATCTAACTTGAATACTAGTTTTCCATGAAAGAAAAAATGAGAAAGCATATAAAAAGGCCACTTTATTATACCTTTTTTTAGTGGGGTATCAGCACCCCTTAAAACCCTACTATTAAAGTACAAATGATTATGTTTACAAAGTATTTACAATTCAGTCTTTTTCCTTTATATTTTAAAACACAACAGCTATCTGGTTACAATGTTAACAAAAAATCATAAAAATTGCAAAAAGGAAGCCTAGTCCTCATCAGGCACCAAATTTGAACCAGTGCTCGGCTCCAACCTCCTGCTTCCCATGGGATGCTTTCAAAACAGCCTGGCCTTAATTAGAACAAATGCCTCTTGAGTAAAATAACTGGGTAACTGCTTTCCCTGGTGGCCGATTCAAGTTTGACAGTGTTTTGGCTGCTGTGTTTACATTTTGTGTTCTCAAGATTTCTTTCAATCCTGACGTATTGTATTGGTAGGAACCCTGGTTCACAAGGTAATGCAGAATTCTGCTAACATAACAAGCTGAGAAGGCCTGGATAATTTCCTACACTCACACTTCATTCTTAAATATGCAAAGTTTAACCTTTAAACAGAAGGCCAAGAAAACTATATACTGGAAGGAGAGTTTTTACTTAAATGACTCTACCGAAGACTACTAAGTCAGTGGTGACATCTAGGTGTTACTAAGTCGAGTGATACAAGTGAAACTAGTTTCTTTCCATGTTTTGCATTAGGGGATCGCTGAAAAAAAAACACACTTTGGAGGCGAGAGACTCTCGCTCACAGAAGACAGGGCAGGAGTTCCACACTGCAAGTGTGCAGACTGCCAGTGCTGCTCTCTCAGTAGCTTTTGAGAGAGGTTGCTAAGTTCTCTTCTAGTGTTCTAGACTAACAGAGGACTTCCACTCAGGCAGCTATGTCTAGGATGTTCTAAAATAAGTGCACTCAGCATTTGATCATCTAAAAGGAATCCACCAATACCCACGAAGGACAAGAGGAAATGAGAAGGTTGCACAAATTAAATAAGCTGAAAAGAGAGGGTTCCTATATATTTTATAAGAACTGTTCTCCACAGTTGAGGATAAAGACAGTGGGACTTTCCTTGGAATCCAGATTCAAAGCTGGGGCAGAGAGCCTTCCTGCCCACCACACTGTTGGACAGCCCATGCTAAGCTAGAAACAGACAAATTGGGTTGTAAGGAAATAACAGTATTCTGTTTTGATATGTTCAATTAACTAGTTAAATCTCTTCCATGTTTTCAACACTTGATATTCACTTTTTTCCAGATTTTTTTGCCAAGAGCTCAAAAATGAGCGGCCCAGCTGGCTTCACTCCATACCACATGTCACTGTCCACATAAACCAATAGCAGAAAACACTAGGGGACAGAAGATGTTCTTCCATGTCATTTAAAGAGACAGAATGGGGAGGGAGCAGCTTAAATAAACTTACAGTTAAGATCCCGCAGGATGCCGTAACTGGTCCTTGGTACACACAGGCCCAATACAACCAATTTCCTGGACCACATCATGTAAGAGGCCCTGACCCATGGCAGAGAGGGCATCCCCAGACATGCGCCTTTAGTCTAGGTAACACTTCCTGGAAAGCAGATATTGGCCAATCAAGTGCACTGCGAACATTTCCATTATCTTGACATAGTAAGAAAATAAACACAGAAGCAAACACGGGGCCTCCTCTGTGCCCCTCAACAGCGGGTCTCCCCCAAATAGCATGGATGGTTCTCTGTGCAGAACCATGAGCAAGTGCATCTGTTCACGTATGACACCCTGGCACAGAAATCTGATCCTACAAGTCAGTAATGTAGAGTTTCCTACCCCATTTCTATGGCTAATACTTGTACGTTCTTAAGTAAGCCACTGTGTAGGAGGGAGTTTCACATCTGCAGACCGTTCCTGGGCTGAGCAGGAAGGCAAGGAGGGCGAGGAGCTGCATCCCTGCTCTTATGCTTGCCAGCTACTCGGGAGTCACATCTGTGACATAACAATGCTTGCACGGTACTCAGCCCCAAACCAGTCCAAGACAGGAATCATTTGATGGAGCTGCTTCAGTGTACTAAGTCCAAACACGAGCTTTATCCAAAAGCTGGAAAAATCCGTGGGTGTGCTGGGATGGAGAGCAGTCCCATAGGTTCTGTTTACATGGCAACAAGTCACATTGGGAAGAGGATCTGGAGAGGCCTCACTGGTGCTGTTTGGAATGAAAATTCAGTGATATTGTTTTCCTTTGACATGAGCTGGGGACAGGTCATGCATGTGCTTTGATGGGTGTCAGCACTAAATATTTCCTTTAAAAGTTCAAACAAGTCATGTTTTAGGAGGGAAGGAAGAAACTACCTTGGCATTCTCTGATCTGAGATGATCTAACCTTAGTCTTTCTCCTGAGAACCACGATGTGCTTTCAGGTAGGTATAAAGAATCCAGCAGAGGCAGACGCTGTCAAAGACCTCCGCAAAGCCTATTTTATGACTCACTGCACATCCCAAATTGCTATTGTGTGTGTGCAAAACGCTGCACACTAACAGGGAAATTCTAAATGGCTTTCAAGTCTCAGCACTATTGCTCTGCAGGAGAAACTACAAGGTGAATCTGCCGGTCACTTCACCATGTGATACAGAAATGGGGCATCACTGAGGACCTGCTCCCACATGTAGGACACACTGTAATAAAATGGTTAGGCTCCTTTGTGTCTATCATAGCTCTTCAGGTGCTGGACATCTCAATGACACTGTCCCAGGGTACAATAAACAAAATCTACCTGATAGGCAAGATGGAGCAATGCCGCCTGCTTTCCCGACTAGGGGCATGGAGGTTTGGTGGGCGTCTTTAACCTGACAGCAGGGACCCTCATTTGTAACTTGGGCTGCTGGCTTGGGCTGTCAGAGCTGGCTGGCACCTGTGCTGGGTTGGCAACACCAGGGCTCTGCAGCTGGGCAGCCGTTGTCACGACCTGCTGCTGCATTAGCTTCTGCTGGACCACCTGTGCAGTCGCAGTCACCGCTGGGATCATCTGGACCTGCTGCCCGGCTGCTGTTGCCTGCGTGAGGGTCACAGTCTGTGGGGAAGCCTGAACCACAATAGTAGAAAATACACGTTGCCAAGAAAACACACATCAAGTGACATGGCAAATTAACATTCCTCGCTGGGAAGGGGGCTTTAGAAAGTTAGCAAGAATGCTGTTGTCAAATGTGAAAACTATGTGGCATGTCAAAATACAACCTCTGGTTTCTAACCAAACAAAAGCACACTATTGTTTTTAGGCTAAAACTAGATGCCTCTGGGAAATAGGCATCCAGGGCTGATGAGAGGGAACAGGTGTTCAGCTTTTAATACAGTTTGGTTTTCTGGAAATCTACATGCCAGTGTGATTTTGAACAAAATAGAGTTTTTTTAAAGAACTGCTTTTATATGTTACATTTTGTAGCAGCAAACAAAGTGGTAAGAGCCTGGTGGTTAGGTTGTTAGGAGAGTAAGTCATTGCTGTTCCTACAGAACCTCTACTGCTAGGACTCAATGTCACTACAACTGGATTCTGTTTTCTTTCTGTGCTTCCGTAAAACTAAGGTGTGGTGGCTTCAGCTCATAAGACACACCTAAGAATACTGGTTGAAGGAGGGATTCCAGAAATGACCTCCTTCAGAACATCTGACCCTGAATTTGAACACATTTGTTCAGTTTTTCATACTAGTCTAAGGATATCAAGTATTTTCCCCAGAGGTATTTTTTTCCCTCTACAGTGAAAATCAAAAGTGATATTCTAATTCTAAATAAAATTCTACTTCCACAGGATTAAAACCAAGAACTCTCTTAACCTGGGAAACTTGAGATTTACTAAAAAAGCCCTCGTGGGGACTTCCAGAAGGCACATCAGGTCCTACCTGTTGTGAAGCAGAGGCAACCTGCTGGAGGCTGGCCACAGGTGTTTGCTGTTGGACAACTTGAGGGAGTTTTGCAACCTTTAACAAAACAAAAAGACTCCAAGTATAGGTCCAAAAGAATGTGTGCACAGAGAGAGTCTTTTCTTCTAGGTTCTTAATGCAAAAACACCAGTAGCCAGAGGAACAAGGGAGCAAATCTTGGTGCGCACACCTGCAGCTCTGAGCAGCTACTTCCCCTCCCAACCAATCACCCCACCTCTTCTGCAACCATGTCATCTGGAGCTGATTTTTGGCCTCATGTTTCAAATGTTTTCTTTTATTAATAATTGCCCAAAGTTTATATAAGAGAACTAAATTAAGGATGGAATGGAATATTTCAGCATCTCCTGAGTTCTCAAGTGAGTGAGCCCCTTCCAGTCTGGGCAGGTACCCCCACTGAGAAGTGATCTGATCCAACACCATGGTTCAGCTCATCTGGAGATGCATAACATTTTACAGTGATTATTTTACCATTTTTCTTAATCCTGATTGAGATCTTCCTCTTATAAAACAAAACTTTGCACCCTATGGTTGCCTTCTGTAAACATTTCATCACGTGCATGTCTTCCTGTGTAGACGTAGTAAGACAATTTGCCCTCTTGTGCCCACATGGGACTGTTGGGGCCTGGCTCAGAAGTGGCACAGGCTCCTGAGTGGGCAGCTATGGGGGGGCTGTGACGCCTGGTTCAGGTCTCTAACTTGCAGAACAGGGATGAAAACAAGTCTAGTCTTGATCAAGGTGATTTTGGAGAAAATGTGAAATTATATGACATAAAAAAAAAAAAGAAATTATATGACATATTTGTAAATGACAAACCTCCAAGGACACAGCAGTCCTCATCACAAAGAGTAAATCAGAAACCATCTACTGGGTTATGTCAGCTTAATGGAACAGTTGTAAACAGGATCACTGAGATAAAAGCCCTGACCGAGCCTGGGCAGTGTAATGGGTACCAGGCCTGGCTGCAGCCCCACCTAGGCACCCAGATCAGGATTTAGGTCAGCACAAACCCAAAATACTGGGATGAAAACTAGGATAGTGTAGCGATGACCTCACAGAAAGAAGGGACTCCCAGTTCCAGAACCTGACCAAGGTAGGAGCCCCAAGGGCATGTGCTGCGTGGGGAGGCCTCTCACAGGTTCTCCACGTTCGCCCAGGGAGTGGCAGTGTAAGAACAGGTCCAAATCCACTGCCAGCAAGGAGCTCAGAGAGGCTGCACGCCACCACCCATAGAGTCTGGGAGGAAGTCACCGCCTTAGGCTTTGGTGCTGGAGGGTGGGAGGAGACACAATTCAGAGACCAAACTGATGTTCCCTTCAAGACACCAAACCCTCAGGCCCCAGGCTGACGCCGGGGCACCCACGAAAGCCCAGCAGGATCAAGAAGCCTCCTCCATCCAGGCCTCAAAGTGTTCCCACAAACAACTTCCAGGAAAACTGGCTCATAAGAAAACAATTACTACAGAGACAAAGAAATACAGTTCCTGAAGCAAGAGCAGCAGAAACAAGTAAAATCAGATGCACCATGACTTCAAATAGAATTATCAGACACACACTCTGTGCAGCCTGCAACAACAAAGACCAAGGAGATATGAGATTAAAGCAAACAGAACTTTCAGGCATAAAAAATATATAATAACCAAAATGAAAATTCCATGGACCACTTAACAAAATGGGTATAGCGGCAAGTACCTCAACATCATAAAGGCTATATATGACAAACCCACAGCTAACATCATACTTAACAGCGAGAAGCTGAAAGCTTTTCACCTAAGATAGGGAACAAGACAGGGATGCCCACTCTCCCCACTGTTATTCAACATAGTACTGGAGGTCCTAGCCACGGCAATCAGACAAAACAAAGAAATAAAAGGCATCCAGATTGGTAAAGAAGTAAAACTGTCCCTGTTTGCAGATGACATGATATTGTACATAAAAAACCCTAAAGACTCCACTCCAAAACTACTAGAACTAATATCTGAATTCAGCAAAGTTGCAGGAGACAAAATTAACACACAGAAATCTGTTGCTTTCCTATACACTAACGATGAGCTAACAGAAAGAGAAATCAGGAAAACAATTCCATTCACAACTGCATCAAAAAGAATAAAATACCTAGGAATAAACCTAACCAAGGAAGTGAAAGACCTATATGCTGAAAACTACAAGACACTCCTAAGAGAAATTAAAGAGGACACTAACAAATGGAAATTCATCCCACGCTCTTGCCTAGGAAGAATAAATATTGTCAAAATGGCTATACTACCTAAAGCAAAATCTACAGATTCAATGCAATCCCTATCAAAATACCAACAGCATTCTTCAACGAACTGGAACAAATAGTTCTAAAATTCATATGGAACCACAGGAGACCCCAAATAGCCAAAGCAATCCTGAGAAGGAGGAATAAAACAGGGGGAATTACACTCTCTGACTTCAAGCTCTACTACAAAGCCACAGTAATCAAGACAATTTGGTACTAGCACAGGAACAGACCCGCAGATCAGTGGAACAGAATAGAGAGACCAGATATTAACCCAAACATATAAGGTCAATTAATATATGATAAAGGACCCATGGATAAACAATGGGGAAATGACAGCCTCTTCAACAGCTGGTGGTGGCAAAACTGGACAGCTACATGTAAGAGAATGAAACTGGACCATTGTCTAACCCCATACAAAAAGTAAATTCAAAATGGATCAAAGACCTGAATGTAAGTCATGAAACTATAAAACTCAGAAAAAAACATAGGCAAAAATCTCTTGGATGTAAACATGAGCAACTTCTTCATGAACATTATCTCCCTGGGCAAGGGAAACAAAAGCAAAAATGAACAAGTGGGACTATATCAAGCTGAAAAGCTTCTGTACAGCAGACGACACCATCAGTAGAACAAAAAGTCATCCTATAGTATGGGAGAATATATTCATAAATGACATATCTGATAAGGGGTTGACATCCAAAATATATAAAGAGCTCATGCACCTCAACAAACAAAAAGCAAATAATCCAATTAAGAAATGGGCAGAAGATCTGAACAGATGCTTCTCCAAAGAAGAAATTCAGATGACCAACAGGCACATGAAAAGATGCTCCACATCGCTAATCATCAGAGAAATGCAAATTAAAACCACAATGAGATATCACCTCACACCAGTGAGGACGGCCAACATCCAAAACACAAACAACAACAAATGTTGGCAAGGATGTGGAGAAAAGGGAACCCTCCTACACTGCTGGTGGGAATGCAAATTAGTTCAACCATTGTGGAAAGCAGTATGGAGGTTCCTCAAAAAACTCAAAATAGAAATACCATTTGACCCAGGAATCCCACTCCTAGGAATTCACCCTAAGAATGCAGCAGCCCAGTTTGAAAAAGACAGATGCACCCCTATGTTTATTGCAGCACTATTTACAATAGCCAAGAAATGGAAGCAACCTAAGTGTCCATCAGTAGATGAATGGATAAAGAAGATGTGGTACATATACACAATGGAATATTATTCAGCCATAAGAAGAAAACAAATCCTACCATTTGCAACAACATGGATGGAGTTAGAGGGTATTATGCTCAGTGAAATAAGCCAAGCCCAAAAAGACAAGTATCAAATGATTTCACTCAAATGTGGAGTAAAAGAACAAAGAAAAATACTGAAGGAACAAAACAGCAGCAGAATCACAGAACCCAAGAATGGACTAACAGTTACCAAAAGGAAAGGGGCTGGGGAGGAGGGGTGGGAAGGGAGGGACAAGGGGGAAAAAGGGGCACTATGATTAGCACACATAATGTAGGGGGGCTGTACAACACAGAGAAGACAAGTAGTGATTCTATAGCATCTCACTACGCTGATGGACAGTGACTGTAATGGGGTATGTGGTGGGGATTTGATGATGTGGGGAGTCTAGTAACCATACTGTTGCACATGTAATTATAGATTAATGATACCAAAAAAAAAAAATTCCATGGACCAGATTAACAGCAGGTGGAACTCAACCAAGGGAAAAGTGAGTGAGACGGGTCGGATGGGGAGACATCACTCAGAAGGCAGCAGAGAGACAATAAGGCAGAAAATACGGAACTGCAGGGTCAGGGAGGGCAGGAGGATAGGGTAGAGGTGATGTTCAAAGATGTAACAGTTGATCGTTTCCTAAACTAGTAAGAGATCAGTGCCCCGATTCCAGGTCAACAAATCCCAAAGCACCACAGTGATACTGTGAAACTCCAGAGACAGAGAAGAGCTCTCAAGAGGAAATAGGGAGACACACTAGATGGACATCAGCTTCTCATCAACAACGAAAAAAACAGGCCCAGGGAATACTGCTAACGTACTGAGAAAATAAATGTCAATCTACAATTCCAAACCAAGCAGAGGTCTTTCAGGAACAAGTGTGAAACACGTGCATTGTGAGACAAACGGAAAACAACAGTGGTCAGTCAGGTAAGGCTGAAGGTCAGGGGAACAGAATTGCTCTTCTGGAGCTGGAGGGAGGGCTCAGGTGGCACAGGTGAGGTCTGAAGTACCTGTGAGGTCATGACTCTCTGGGGAACTGTCCAAAGGTACTAGGATAAAGCCTCTGGAATGGGGACAGCTATGTGTTGCAGCCATGAACCTGACAGACGCAAGGCCTTGGGACTGAGGGGTTCCCAGAGGTAAGAGTGCAGACAGGTGGTTTTTAACATGACAGAACACTGCAACAAAAGGAACAAACACACCCAGCAAACTAGATAAAGACGGGAAATTTCTTACTCTAATGAAGGATGGTTTAAAAAGTCAAACTCTGCAGAAGGGTAACATCAGCAGGTCTGCACACCTCTGTCACGGTGCACTACAGCCTGAGCAGCAGAGCAAGGCAGGCAGGAGAAAGGGAGAGCAGGGGAGGAGGGCTGCCGACACCACCACTCCTGCCCAAGGAACAGGAACTGATCCAGACTGCAGACTCAGAACTCAAGGTACAAAGGGTACGGAACACACAGACAAAAGTGGGAACTTTTAAAACATGCTGTTCAGGAAACCCTAATTATTCACGGATCCAAACAACAGTACCTATATGGAAAAATCAGAATTTGATTAAAGGGCATCAAAGGAGTTAAACAACAAAAGATGTGTCATGTTGGTGAATCTGAAGTCAAGACTGTAGGCTGTCAGTTTTCCTTCAAACTGACCTGAGTCAATGCAGTTCTGCTCTGCTCCAATTTCAGTACCTATGCTGCAAGTGAGCATCACCCCATGCAATTTTAGTAAAAATCCTACAGTTTTGACTGTGGTGTATGAACCTAATAAGCTGACTCAAAATTAACATGAAGTGTGCAAGGAGCCCAGAGCAGCAGCTCCCAGTGGACGAGTTGGAGGGACTGCCTTCCAGATGCTAAGTCCCTCACGTAACCAAGCAATGAAGCTGAGTGAGGGCCCAGACACAGGGTGCTGGGAAGAAGTCCCCCAGAGCCACACAAAGCCTGCACCAAGGTGCACTAGGCTCAAAGGCAAGGAATGGACACCTAGTAAGTGCTGCTGAAAACAGACAGGCACTGCAGGAGGAAAATTAAACTGAACTCCTAGTTTTATATCATCTGGAAAAATCAATTCTAGTAAAGTTAAAGACCTAAATGTGAAAAATTATTAACTGTTAGGAGATGACACAGGAAAATAACATCTTGAACTTTGGGAAAGACTTCTTAAGAAGACGCTTAAAACACACACAGCTTTATTCAGAAATGAAAAGACTGATAATAAATTCCAATACATTAAAATTAAGGACTTCTGTTTGTCCAAAGACTCCATAAAGTGAGAAAAGACAAGCCGCAGAGAAGATAGTGGGCATGGCGCCCAGCACCATGCTGACACCCAGCTAAACAAGGGCCCTCCACAGGAGGGGACATGAGCCAGTCAGCAGACTCATGGAAGACACAATGCAGAAGGCCAAGTGCAGGACGAAGCCAGGCGACATACATAGGAACCACTGCAGAAGCTCAAGGGTAGCCACGCTGATGCTCAGACACTGACCCTGAGCATCATGTCCACTGACCCTGAGCATCACCCTGTCCACCATGTTTACCTCCTGTGGGTGGCACGGCCAGGGGCAGCAGAGTGGCGAAGCATGTGGCTTCATGAAGTAGAAAAATGGCGGCTGACTCCTGAAGGAGCCCCGAACACTGTCGAGGGTGCTACCACAGTGAGACCTCAGCATAGCCCCAGGCCACACCATGGCAATCCACTGTGGCAAAGCCAGCAAGTAATTTCAGGGGACCAGCCTCTGAGGAGCAGCAGTTCATGGGGGCCACCCGGTTTTGTGCTCTGAATGCTGGACACTCCCCATGTGCCATCCTGAGTGTGTGCTCCTCTGCAATCCAGCCCTGGGCTCACCCGTGCTCACCTGGATCTGGGTTTGCACCTGCTGAGTCCCAGCCAGCTTCTGGGCCTGAGAGATGGGTGTGGTAAGGAACTGGGTTTTCAGGGCTGGCTGGGTAGCATAGGTGACCTTCTGTGCTTGGCCCTGAGCTGCAATCTGCTGTGCAGTGATCTGAAGGAAGAGAGATGCCTGCGGTGAGAGCCAGGTGAGGCCGCCCTTTTGGCCCCACCTGCCCCAGACATCCAAAGAGTGGCCCTGAGCTATTCCATTTTTGCAGCCGCCCTTCCTGGCCATGCCTGGCCCATGAGTCACCCATCCCTCTCCCAGAAAAGTCCCCTCATCAGCCCAGGCTGGGGTTCACTACACCTCTGTGGCACTTGGTGCCACGTATGCTCATCACTTAAGGCAGTGAACTTGACCATGATATAAAAAATACACACATACAATTTCTCAAATCTTTTAAGAATTTGGCATATGCCCAAAAATACTAAGCCCAAGGGGTAGCAAACCTGTATGCAGTCTTTGCACATTTCATCTAATTTCTAGTCTTCTCTGCCAGGAGAATCTAAATAGTGTTCAGGAGACCACGCATATATGTGGACCATTTGGTTTACAAAGCTGTGGCTACATACAAGTGTTTTTTAACATGTCGTAAGTTCCCTTTCAAATTACACTGATGTGCAGACCAGCACCTTAGGTGAAGCCCTTCTATCTCCCAGATGTAAGCTGAGCCTACACGATTACTCCAGCCCCATCTGCAGCATCTTCAGCCCTGTTACCAGGCCTCCCACATCTGGCCATGGCCAGCTCTGCCAGCTGTCCTGCACCCTGCTCCCACTCCTTGCATAGCAAGCCCAGGGGGCTGCTGGGAAGGACTGACTGGAGAGATGACTCTGTGTGGTGTTCCCTTCCCAAAACTGTTCACCACAGGAAAAGGTACATTGCAGAGGTAGTGCAATAACCGCTCTTTACTCAGAAGAGACACACCCTTCCTCCGGCCATGGCTCTACCTCATGAAGAGGACATCTAAAGGACACATGTCCAGCGTGCGCACGCTGATGCTGTCAGGACAGCTCTTGCCCAGAGGCCACTCTGTGCTTTCCTGCCGATGTCCCAGACACCTTGGTCCTTGCATGCCCTGACCATCTTCCTGCTCAGTGCTGTCCCCAGCCTCGTGCCCTCTGGGTGCCCACCGCCTCTCCCAAGGTTGCTGAGTACACCCTACTTGTGGCACCCTACTTGCCCTGCTGTCCACAGAGACCACAGTGGTGTCAGCGATCTGTGCCAGTGCAGCCCCACCAGAGTCCCAGCATGGCTCCTGTGAGAAGGAGCAGTGACACTCAGTGAGAGCTGTCCTGATGCAGATGACCAGCATGGGACCCCGGCTTCTGTTAGCTTGATGACTCCAGCCAAGTTGCTTCATTTCTCTGAGCCTCAGTTTTCTCACAGTAACCTGCAGCTGTGTTCTGAGCACCAGAGCCAGATGCCCACAGAGCTCTCAGCTCACAGGGAAAGAACACCATGCATCACCTTACATCTCAGTGCCGGCCGCCCACCAGCAGACCGTGTGTTCCAGTGCCAGTTCAGAAAACAGTACGGATACTATAGCAATTCAAGTACCAAAACGTTATTGTTGGTACATCGGGCTTTCCACTACCAGAAGTAAACAAAGTACCTCACCCTCCTCCTGCTCATCAACACAGTGCTTGTGTGCCCATGCTGCAGCACGGTCACTGAGGACATGGCTTTGGGGCCTAAGTCAGTTCAGAGCTGCCTCCCAGACTTCCCTGAGGCAGTGAGAGGCTCAGAGCACTTCCTCACCTCAGACCTGTCCTTCCTCACTCTCCCCTCCTCCCATCCTCTAATCACACACACACAACAGCATAATCCAGACCTGGCTCCTCGCCTGAATACAAGCTTGGCTGTGGCCCCACTCTGGGTCTGCCCAGGAGCCCAGTTATGCCACAGACTGTCAACTACACCTGCTTCTCTGAATCCTTCTGGCCCCTACCCAGCTGTGCAATTCCCAGCCTGCATCTTCCCCATCTTGTAACCCACCCTCCTTCTAGGACCCTGGAGAAACTCCAATCCTCTCTGTGTAGCCCAAGCACACAACCATGGGGTCTCCTATGTGTGACTGCCAGGCAGTGAGGCAGAACCCATTCAGGACCCCCTCGTCCTCCTTGCTCCCTGTGCCTAATGGCAGGGCCCAACTTGGTGTAAAGACAGATGACACGAGGATGACACACAGGAACCCAGTACCTTCTGTTGGACAGCGGCCGGACTTGGGGCAGCCTGGGGCTGGATGGCTTTCTGCTGCTGGACGGCCTGCTGCTTGAGTTTTAGCAGCTGCTGGACATGCACAGGCTGGGCCACAACAGTCTGTCCTGCAAACACCAATCAAGTTGTTTAGTTACAAGTGCTAAGTAGGGACAAGGGTCTCAGGGCTCGCATGAGTTTCCCTACACTTCCCTCAGTCGCTGAGTTGTTCAGACTGATTTCTGTACAGAAAACTATACACTGAAACTATGCTGAGACAACTAAAACCATCGTGTGTGCACACACTTAACTGCTTCTAGTTTCACAATGCCATTTGGATAAAGGTATGGGTTGTTCAGAATGTTAATGGTTATACCTAGAGCTAAACTTCTACTCAGGAAGCTCTGAGACACTTCTAAGATATACCACAGCATGACCGAAACAGGAGTCTGTCACAGTGACCAGCGGCCCAGAGGCCACTTCTAGAAAAGACTTGACAGCCCCACCGAGGTTCTAAGCATAACAGTGATGAATGGTGACAGGTACCTGTGGCTTTCTGTGGCTGCCCAATGGCCACACTGATCCCAGCAACATTCATGGGCAAGGTTGTGACGCCCGGCGAGGAGACCACAGCTGCAGGCACAGACACCACTGGAGGCTTCGCCAAGGCCACCTGAGCTGGCTGAGGTGCCTGAGCCTGCATCTGCCCTTGAGCCTGCAGCTGCGAAGTGGGAACCCGGGTCTAAACAGGGAAAACAATGGGAGAGTCCAGAGAAATTCAGGATACCCTGTATCTTTGCAAACATTTCTCCACAAGAGGTCAAGCGGTGAGAAATTTACAAAGATTCACAAATGTGAAAAATGCCAGTCAACTAAAGGAAAAGTCACTGTAAGCTGACCTATGCTTCTTAACCTTTCATCGGCAGATATAGGGAATGGGGTTGGCAAGACCTACAAGCTAATTAGCCAGGCTGATGTTCAGATGTTGATCCTGTCTCCCTCCGTCTCCTGTACCTTAGACTCACCCACAATGCCATGTTTCCTACAGAATACCATTTCCTATTCCTTAGGCTACAAACTAAATATTGGTGCACTGCCCCTTTCACCAAGACTACTGCCACTGAAGCCCACCTATGGATGCCACTGCCTACCAGTTGGTCATCACACTGCTACCAAGCACTTTTTTCCTTAAGTTACATCTTAAATAGATCCTTTTGTATATGTACAAAAACTCAGACTACCCAAGAAAATATAAAAATCACTCATAACCCTAAAACTGCCCACATATGAATGTGAAAACAAGTATGCAGACTACCAGAACTTGTTCTTATCTGTGCGGCTTGCTGGGAAAGTATGGAAAATGGGATGAATTGTAGATATTTCATAATGTTTGTCTTCCTTTTACAATCATTTTCCAAAGTCACTTACTACTCCATTGTGTGTATGCTCTACAAGCTATGCATATGGACTTCTTAGTAGTGGACACCAGAGTTTCTTCTAACATTGTTGAAACAAGTTTGTACATTCACCACTTTGTACTTGTTCTATTATTTCTTTGCGATGTAACAGGAACAGGATCATTGGGTACAACGGTATGTATATTTTTTAACTCCATTACTAGAATCCCCTGCAGAGAGGGCGGTTCCTGTCAGACAGTCCTATGTGAGGAATACACCTTCCCCATGCCCTGTCCACCATGGGATGACCATTCTTCTCATTTGAATTTGCATTTTTTTGTGAACACAGGTGAAACCAAACTTGCTTCACAGTTCTTATTCACTTCTACTCCCTCTTGCAGACTGAAAATGGAGGTGAAGCACACATGAAGCAGAGCCTGAGCACCCAGACCCCCATATCCGAGTTTGACTTGTAGATAGCTATGTGTAGGGTTTGGATAAGTTACTTAAGCTTTGTGCCTCAGTTCCTCCACCTGGAAGATGGACTTAACATCATGACACCCACCCCTGCCTTGGCTGCAGTCCATGAGCACTGAGCAGGTGACAGGTGTGAATCCTATGGCAGCTCCTGGCCTGGAGCAGGACCTCAAATGCTGGCTGTCAGCAGTGCCTTAAGTGGGCTCCCAAGCTTAATGCCGGTTTGCCTGATGTGACAGTGTCTGACCCACAGGACACTCAGTCAACCCTTGTTGGTTGTAACTGATCTTCCCAGACACTGTTTTCACCCGGATTATTCCCTTCTTCAGGAAGTGCCTACAAAGCACTGTGACACCTAAGCCTTGCCTACCTCTGCCCATCCTCCTTTACTGGAACCTCTTTTCCAATCACGTGGTCTCGTCCTTGCAGCACTGCCCCAGCGGCACCAGGATACCGCCTGCATGCCATGTCTCACCCTCCCCCCATCGTCCCCAACATGAATCCTGACTTCCGTCCACGGTCCACTGTACTTCCTATCTCCCCCAACTGCCCAGGCTTTGTGACACCTCTGAGTTCTGGGAAGTACAATGATTTAAATGTTTCCCACGTGCTGTGTTTCATCCTCTCCAAGGAGAGGTAAGTTCCTGCGGGGAAGAGCATGTCTTCTACTTTATGTGTAAGGCCACCACAACACCTAACGTCCTGAGCAAGCAATCACAGTTCAATTAAAATGGAAAAGGACGCTGCTTTGGAAAAACTATCAACCGGAACTTACGAGCCGGGCCACCTGGAGGTTGGCCACGGTGGTGCCCGTGAGCAGGGCTCCGGGCCTCGGGGCCGTGACCGTGGTGAGCTGGGGGCTCTGCTGCGGCGCGGGCGGCGGGGGCTGCACCTGCACTTGTGCCGTCGGCGGCGGGGGCCCCGGCGGGGTCTGCGGCGGGGGGGTCTGCTGGGGCAGCTGCAGTTTCTGCTTTTGCATTTTGATTAGGTGCTCCTAAAACCCAGATAAAGGATCTTTTCATCAATATTAACTGTATTCCATTTTTTATATATCTTGGTTTTAAGTTACTGTTGCACTAGCCATTAAATACCAAAGTAAGCACTTGCTAATAAGCCGTATGGAAACCATCCTCTAGGGCCTTTCCATTTTATAAATTTTTCTTCATTAAGAATTAGCATATTGCCCATGAGAACTAGAAATAGTGAGCCTGATGAGATTAGTAAATTCACTGCAAGAATTTTAGGTTCTTATCACTCACAAACAAGTCCATTTAAATCTGTAGTACCATCAAAATTTTTTTAAAGTCCTAAAATCATGGTCCCTCTTGAAATTTTAAAATTTATTTTAAGATGGGCATCAGCTCTCAATTTTCTATTCCAACTGTCTCCAAATGACGATTTAAATAATAAAGGAAGTCAAAATATCAAGATATCAAGATAATTCAAAAATATTTTAAGGACCAAATATATTTTTAGAAAATTTATACCGAGTGGTTTGTGACTCTCAGATCTCTTTCAAAATGCTGAAAATAAAAATTATTTTGAGACTGATTCACGGGAGGGAAGAGTAGAGAATAAAGAAGTCAGGCAGATGAGTAAGTGGACTTCTGGGCTGCTGAAAGAGGGTGGGCCAGGGCATTTGAAGCTCGAATGTCAGAGAGAGCAGAGCATAAGCTGAGGACAGGCAATAGGGGTCCCTGCGGCTTCTCAGCACTGACAACTCACCCACTGACTCTGTAAGTTAGCACTGTTATCTAATGGAGCGCTGCCCAACAGAACTTTCTGCCATGATAGGCATGTTCTAGGTCTGGGCAGTCTAGTATGGTGGCCCTGAAACCTCAGAATGTGGCTAAGTGCTTTCTTTGGCACATTGTTTCTCTGGTGCATGTTCTGGTGCCTCACAGGTGGAGCCCCAGCTCAGCGCTAGCTCACCCTCCAGCACACCCTCTCAGCCCTCCTGTAACTGAGAAGGGGCAAACCCGACAGCTGGTGGGAATCCTAAAATCCTGCCTTGTTTTTATTACACGTCCTTCCAGTCTCTCTATGCAAGCATTAATACCTTCCCACCCACAGCAGGAATATACTATCTCCTTTGAAAATCAATGATTTACATAGAAAACAGCACAGGTGGTGCACAGATGGACAAAAATCAGGAACACCATTATTCAGTGACTGGCTCTGAGAAACGCTACCGCAAATGCCCTATTCAAGAAGCCAAGTTCCTCACCACCTCCTCTCTGAAACCAGAGGATTCCTTCATACCAGCATTTTCTCTGGTTGGGAAGAGGACTGAGGCCTCCTAGTCCTCTCTGGAGCCTGAACTGTGCACACAGTGCTAGAGTGTGGGTGGGAAGACACATCTGGAGAGGAAGGCAAGGCCCCCGGAGCGTTGTGGAGCTGGCCATGGCCTCATGGGAGTGGCACTGGATGGTGAGTTGTCAGACACATAAACACACTTTCACACAGAGGACACCATGGCAGGCTTGCCAATACACTTCAAGTGACATGACATAACAAGGCCCATCCCAGACAGCGTGTGTATGGTTTTCCAGAAGATGCTCACCGGGGTTAGCTTGCCCACAGCTTTGATCTGTGCAGGCGCCTGGGCCTGGGGCTGGGCCTGCGGAACCTGGGAGGGTGGTGGTGGGGGTGGCGGCTGCCGGAGGAGCTGGAAGTGTGCCGGTGTGATGGTCTTCCCAGGCAGCTGCACACCTGTGGCTGGGGAAGCCACACATTAGATGGCAGCCCATGCTCCCCCTTCCTCCCACAGCATAGAGTTCCAGCCCTGGCTAGCATTAGCAGCAGAGTGGGTCACACAGGAAACCGAGCCTGCCTTTACCTTGGGACACTTGAGTCACCAAAGACCGGGTCGGAGTCTGCACTGGGGTTAGGCTGGTAGTGACCACAGCTGAGGCTGTAACAGAGGTGACTGCTCGAACACCCTGAGTTGGTGGCAGGGTCACCAGGTCAGATGTGGCTGTGGCTGGGGAGCCCACTGCTCGTGGCTGGGTGTGGACCCCCTGGGCAGGAGCAGGGCCTCCGGAGGTCTGGAATGGCAGAAGGAGAACATGAGGTTACCCTGCACTGTTCTTCCAGGCTCTTCACAGCCATCGATGGAAAGAAAAGGGCACCAAACCCAAAGCCAGGAAATGTAGTGTAGCCCAGAGGCCAGGCCCAAGACACAGTGAAGAGGCTTCACTGTTAACTCAAACCATGTGCCTTGGGCACTGGCATGCACCGGCTGAATATAGAAAGAAGAGCACAGCTTCAGATGCCATAACCCTTCCAAAATGCTGCCTGTGCCTCTGTCCCTACTCAGGGGGCTTTTGGGTCCCAAGGATCATTTCAACACTCCTGACCATCCTCTGGACAGGAGGTCCCATTGCACACATATATTACAGGTCAGAGCTCACTGCTGCCTGTGGTGCCGACCCCCCAGCACTGATCCCATTGAAGCCCCTTGTATCCTTAGTGACAGCCAAAGGCTCCACTTATGGACTCAATCCTGCTCCATGGACCTATATCAACACCATACTGTCTGGATTACTAGAGCAACACCTTTGTAGGAAGACACTGTCCCTAACACTAGAGGGACATCATCCCACCTGTCAAAGCACTGCTGACTCTGGAGCCACTTGTCATTCAGGGCACACGTTTCCTCTGGCTGAACGAAACTAAGCTAGAGACCAGGATGTAAATATAAATTCCCCAGTCCCAGCTACTTATTTTTGTCTTTTGTGGCAAAACACCAAAGGCAAGGAGGTGGCTGGCTCCGGGCTGTGTCTTGGTGAGCATCCCAATCCTCTTGGCTATGTGCTTGGGGGTCTCACAGCTCCATATTGTTACCTCCACCCACGTTTGGCATCTGCTTGCTCCCCATGCTGGCGTTTGGACTCCACATAAGCTGACCACCCCCACCCCATGCCTTGCCTGGTCCTCCTGTGAAAACACATTCTCCTTTCCTGAGATGCCCCCGTCCCTGCAATGCCCCCAGGAACAGCCCTCTCTGTATCCCCACGCCCCACCCAGGCCAGTCTGCTACCACGACAGGCAGGTACCCCATCAGCCAACCTGGCACCCTCATACCCACAGCCTCCTCTCTGGAATGTTATGGGAGTTTCAACATGTGCCCTGGAGCATCACAAAGGCAGGGTCCCCCGAATGTCAGAATGTCCACTTATGACATTATAACTAGACCAATACTCTCTGAACTAATGGTACTGCCTTTAAAAAAACAAATAACTTCCGCAGAGTCTCAGGTCACATGTGTTGCCAACGTGCCTAGGAGCAGGGACAACTCACAGCCAAGGCTCCAGGTGCCACGGGTGAAGCCAGGCGTTTGTTAATCGACTGGAAGGTGGCAGCAGGAACACCTGCAATGGTGTTCACAATCACATTTCCGCTCACTGTGCCTGTGGGGAGAGAAGGTGTGAGGCAAGAGGCAGGAGGGACCCATCCGCACCATAGCACCACAGCACCCCTGGCTGCTTACCCGTTGGCATGCTCGTCCCGGGGACTGAGGTTTTGATGGCTCCTGTCTGCTGGAGAGAACATGGTCTGAGTCTCAGCTGAGCCCCCATAAGCCCTCCACAGCCTGTTTCATCAGAATCAGATCCCAACTCCTAACCAGGGTCATCTGGTCCCATGCCAACTCCAGCCCCTGCCCACCCCACTCCCATACCGCTATGCCCATCCCTCCGTTCCCAGGCTCCATCTCAATGGCCCTTCTGACCTCATGTGTACCAAGCCTGGGGCCTCTACAGTCTGTTTTCTTTCTTTTCTGACTAACATCTGCCACTCAACCCACAGTCTAGGGATGAGCTCACACAGCATCCCTCGGTGGCCACCTGCTACTGTTCTCCTGGAGTCTTGCCTGGCTGGGCTGCCTGCCCCAGTGCGACATGACTCCACGGGAGCCAGAGGCAGACCTCACACCAAACAGGTACTTAGTGAGCACATTTTATGATGGAAGAATAAAGCTGCCCCAGCACACATAAAAATTCTGCTACAGCAAATACTATCATAAGGGGAGAAACGTCTACACAACAAAAACATCCCCATGCCCAGCTGACAAAACAAAGAATTGGGGGTTCCCTCACAGGCAGGTGCTGGCCCACTGTGTGCTGTGCCTGTGTCACACAAGCCTGCATCCCAGGACACACGCAGGGTCAGAAGGAAAGTTTGCATGCTAGCACAAACCGCCTGCTCTATGTTTACGGGGAGGAAAGGAGAGACTCCTTACAGCTATGTTTCAGACTCCTAACCCCAAGCTCTCCTGTCACTCTGCCAAGAGATGCCTCAACCTCCCACATGGCCCCGGCCAGAGCTGAGAAGTGACCCCCAAAGGAGGGACTGCTTGCAGGCTGGCATCTTGTGGGAACTCAGCAGGGGTTCCCTTGACCTCAGGCGCCACACTAGGGAGGGTGCCTCCTCACCAGCACAGCTGAGCTGCCCACAGTTGTGATCGCAGGAGGCACCTTAGGTGGGGGCTGTGGGGGTTGCACAGGCTGCGGCTGGGCCTGTGGCTGGACAATGGTCGGCCCTGCAGGCTGCTGGCTCCCTGCCTGGGGCTGGGGCAGAGGTGGAGGTGGCTGCTGGGGCGGCGGGGGCTGCGGCTGCGGCGGGGGTGGCGGGGGCTGGGCCACGGGCGGCTGCTGAGCTTTCTGCTGATCAGCCAGCGCCTATGGGATTGCAGAGAAAAGCAGCCATGTGAAGGAGCCGGGTCCTGCAGCCCGTGCCTGGCTGGCACCCATTCCAACCACACCCAGCCGCGCCCTCTGTTGGGGAGCAGCTTGACAGTCCATACCTTTTTCTCTTTGGCAATTCGCTCTGCACGGAGGGATGCAACCTGGATCGGAGGCAGTGGTTTGTCGTAGTTGATCCCACTGAAAGACACAACCCCAAGAATCAAAAACAAACTAGCCAGTTCTAAAGTGCATAATACTCTAGAAGCCCAAAGCCCTTGCTCAAGAGACCAAGCACAGTGAGACATTGCCATCAAGCCCCGAGGCTGGGTGATGAGCAGATAAGCTGGGAGAGAGAAAGGCTGCCATAGTCTGCCAGAGACCATGGCTCCCAACCCCTGTAGAGGTTTCAGATGGCAGCTGGCTCAGCAGCAGCTCTCAGTACGGAGCCCAGGAGATGGCTGCCTTGAAACACGGGAGGAAAGAGCCTTTCAGTGGCGCACAGCTCCTGTGAACCACTCAGCCTGCCAAACTGCCTACCTGCTCCAGGCTGGCCTACCCTTGGCCAACCTTCAGCCTTGTCCAAGGTGCCGTGCCCAGGCCCTGCCCTGTTTGCTAGATGCCATGTCCATGAGACCTGGGCACATGCATGCCCGGCCCCATGGGTGACCCTCACAGACCAGTGCTACAAGAGCCCCACAGTCTGCACACCCTCATAGAACCCCCCCATCCCCGCAGAGACTGTCACTACCACCTCAATTCCACCTGTCATGGCACCGACTGCGCTTAGGGAACACCTTCTCACCTGCGTTAGCCCACTCAGTACCCCTGCCTCACTGTACAGGTGATGACCCTGCATCATATGGTGAAGCCACACCCACACAAGACCCAGTCAGCCTGCTCCAGGCAGCCCAAGCACCTCCACTGATGCAGGGAAAGCCGCCAACGCACTGCATGCCCCTCAGCAGGCCATCTCCCCAGGACCAAGGCCTGGCCCTGCTCCTTACCCCTGCCCACCCATCCTTGGTAGTGGTGGCCTGGGAAGCCCCCAACCCCACCGTGCTCCCTCACCATCCCTCCTCGCTCCGCCTACCAGCACCTGGAGATGACCCCCTGACCAACCTCCCTACCTGAACTGAAGGCACAAGAACAGAACTTGTGCCTTTAGTTCAGTTCAGATCCTAAGCCCCAAGACCCCCCTGGGCTGCACTCGCCTCATGGCCTCACAGCGCCCTCCTGTCGGATGCGCACCACCCAGCTTCTGCCTGACCTCAGCCACCTCCCCACTGGCAGACCCCACCTTGGTGGCACCACCCCTGGCTGATGCCAAGAAACACCATTCATACAGAAACGAGCTGACCCCACTGGGCCTCAGAGACACTGAAGCCCCTTCAGCTTGTGAGGCCTGAGCCACAGCCCCAGGTACCTCTCTGCCAGCACGGAGGCATGCTTTGGGTTCTTCTGGAAGGGATTCATGCCGAGCCTGTACAGAAAGGGCAGCAATTATGCCAAGTCACAGAAACCATCTTCCCGCCACCGACTTGGGCATAACCAACAGGGCACGAGAACTCGGGAGGCGCACAGAGGTTTGATAGGGGGACTTCTCTTCCCAGCTGTCATCTTCATCAGGTCGAAGTGGCTTGTGTACAGCTGGGTGTGTGTGGCACTCTCGTCCTGTGCGTACATCTGGCCCGTGCGCAGAGGACGGTTATTCTTACTCTGAAACAACATTGGCGGCAACACGTCAGAGTCTGGCAGGACCCTAAGAATGGGGGTCCCTGATTCAGAGGCCTGACCCTAACCCCCTGTTTAAACACAAAGTTCCTTCTGAGACCACACACATGCAGCAGCAGCAACACCAATGGCCACTATCTGCCGACTGCTGGCACCACTCCTGGATCTATACTAGGCCTTTCTGCATGCTGCCTTGTGAAACCCCGTGACTGAGATGGGGAGAACACACCCCCTCAACATTGCTGAGGAAAGACAAAAGTTGGGCAAAGTATGCTGAAAAAGCATTTGACAAAATTCAGCATCCATTTTTTATTAAAACTCTCAACAGAATGGGTATAGATGGCAAGTACCTCAACATCATAAAGGCTATATATGACAAACCCACAGCTAACATCATACTTAATAGCGAGAAGCTGAAAGCTTTTCATCTAAGATCGGGAACAAGACAGGGGTGCCCACTCTCTCCACTGTTATTCAACATAGTACTGGAGGTCCTAGCCACGGCAATCAGACAAAACAAAGACATACAAGGCATCCAGATTGGTAAAGAAGAAGTCAAATTGTCACTATTTGCAGATGATATGATACTGTACATAAAAAACCCTAAAGACTCCACTCCAAAACTACTAGAACTAATATCTGAATTCAGCAAAGTTGCAGGATATAAAATTAACACACAGAAATCTGTTGCTTTCCTATACACTAATGATGAGCTAACAGAAAGAGAAATGAGAAAAACAATTCCATTCACAATTGCACCTAAAAGAATAAAATACCTAGGAATAAACCTAACGAAAGAAGTGAAAGACCTGTACTCTGAAAACTACAAGACACTCCTAGGAGAAATTAAGGAAGACACTAACAAATGGAAATGCATCCCATGCTCTTGGCTAGGAAGAATCAATATTGTCAAAATGGCAATACTACCTAAAGCAATCTACAGATTCAACGCAATCCCTATCAAACTACCAACAGCTTTCTTCAATGAACTGGAACAAATAATTCTAAAATTCATATGGAACCAGAAAAGACCCCGAATAGCCAAAACAATCCTGAGAAGGAGGAATCAAACAGGGGGAATTACGCTCCCTGACTTCAAGCTCTACTACAAAGCCACAGTAATCAAGACAGCTTGGTACTGGCACAAAAACAGACCCACAGACCAGTGGAACAGAATAGAAAATCCAAACATTAACCCAAACACCTACAGTCAATTAATATTTGATAAAGGAGCCCTGGATATACAATGGGGAGAGGACAGCCTCTTCAGCAGCTGGTGTTGGAAAAACTGGACAGCTACATGCAAGAGAATGAAACTGGACTACTGTTTAACCCCATACACAAAGGTAAACTCAAGGTGGATCAAAGACCTGAATGTAAGTCATGAAACCATAAAACTCTTAGAAAAAAACATAGGCAAAAATCTCTTGGACATAAACATGAGTGACTTCTTCATGAACATATCCCCCCGGGCAAGGGAAACAAAAGCAAAAATGAACAAATGGGACTATATCAAGTTGAAAAGCTTCTGTACAGCAAAGGACACCATTAGTAGAACAAAAAGACATCCTACAATATGGGAAAATATATTCATAAATGATGTATCTGATAAGGGGTTGACATCCAAAATATACAAAGAACTCACGCACCTTAACAAACAAAAAGCAAATAACCCAATTAAGAAATGGGCACAGGACATGAATAGACACTTCTCTAAAGAAGAAATTCAGATGGCCAACAGGCACATGAAAAAATGCTCCACATCGCTAATCATCAGAGAAATGCAAATTAAAACCACAATGAGATATCACCTCACACCAGTGAGGATGGCCAACATCCAAAACACAAACAACAACGAATGTTGGCGAGGATGTGGAGAAAGGGGAACCCTCCTACATTGCTGGTGGGAATGCAAATTAGTCCAACCATTGTGGAAAGCAGTATGGAGGTTCCTCAAAAAACTCAAAATAGAAACACCATTTGACCCAGGAATCCCACTCCTAGGAATTTACCCCAAGAATG
>JAQQAC010011420.1:23353620-23383795 GCA_029783875.1 Phataginus tricuspis
AAAAAAAAAAAAAATGAAGGAACAAAACAGCAGCAGACTCACAGAACCCACGAATGGACTAACAGTTACCAAAGGGAAAGGGACTGGGGAGATGGGTGGGAAGGGAGGGATAAGAGGGTAAAAGGGGCATTACGATTGGCAGACATAGGGTGGGGGGGCACGGGGGGGACTGTACAGCTCAGAGAAGACAAGTAGTGATTCTCATCTCACTACACTGATGGACAGTGACTGTAATAGGGTTGGTGGGGGGGACCTGATGAAGGGGGTAGTTTAATCATCACAATATTGCTCATGTAATTGTAGGTTAATGATACTAAAATAAAATAAATTGTAAAAAAAAAAAGTTGGGCAAAGTACCCAAGGACACACAGCAAGCGATGCCAAGCCCATGAAAACCAAGTGGTACTGTTCTCCCTGTGGCCTCTGCCCAGAGCCGCCCACAAAGGGGACAGATGCTTGGTGGAATCTGGCCTGCTCTCAGGTGTTTTGCACTATTTGTGCCTGGTGAGCTCGCCTTCCTAAATCCCACAGCTAAGCCAAGTGCCTGCATACTCCCAAGACCTCTCAGCAATCTAAAGAACTTCACACCACTCCTCATGCCATGGAGAAAATTCTAGTCTTGCCATGCAGCATGCGCAAGGCCAGAGGGCTAGTGCTTGCGTCAGAGCTAAGTCTTGGGGCTCCTTGGATTGTCCTCTGCATCTCCAAGCTCTGCCCATTCTCGTAACTGGGAGTTATGTATAGCACGCCCACATGAAAACCAAGACTCTGAGACCGACAGAACACAACTCCCGTGTGGGAGAGGGTTGGCATGTACAAACACATACACCTCCATGTGTCCTCTGTGCTAAATGAGTGCCTTAAACTGAGGAGGGCAACGCCCAAGGATGATCAAATCTGTGTGAGGCTGGACTGTGCATTCCTGGATGCTGGACCCAATACGCAAGTGCCCCCAAGTCACAATAAAGCTACACTAGAAAAATGCAGTGGACAGGCAGGGGTAAAACCAGGTGCAAGCAACCAACGCCAGACAGCAAGCCCAGGTCAACATCGGCAGGACATCCAGACAGTGAAGGGGCTCCTGCTCTGTTTCTGCCTAAGCATAAACTGCTCCACCTCACACACTGCCCCACCTGACACATGGAGCCAGTGGGTAGTGGGGAGGGACATATGGAGAGGGGCACAGGATCTGTCAACACAGGCATCTGACTATCAGCAACCACAGCAACCATAGGACTACAGGGGATAGGAGCAGGCTAGAGCATGGGATGACCCCACCCTTCCAAGCAAAGCAGCAGGTGTGCTCCATACAGCAACGAAAGCACGCAAGAACATTCTGGATTTCACATTTTGGCTGGCTCTGAACTGTAGGCTAGCCTGAACCTCCCTGTACACTCTGCTGCACAGGGACCTACTCAAGGTTTCCTAACTTACTCAGTACCTGGTGAACACACCTCACACTGGATGAACACCTCTGCCTTTTTCATTAGATGAGCTTCATACATGACTATGACAGAAGATAAAACCTTAGCTGCATGTTTTCTCACGTTAAAGTTACAGCTATTACTAGAAATGCTTCTAAAGCTGAAAAGCTTGACACACATTTCTAAAAGTCTTGTTGGTGAAGGCACACAGTGTTCTGAGGATAACTAGGGTTTTTCTTGTTTTTCAGCAAAAAAAACAAATGCCTTATTTTCAGACAAATGTTTTCAGGAAAATGAAAACTGAGATGATGCCAAGGGTGCTTACAGAAATAGCTTTTACAAATTCTAAATACAAGAGCAAATTTCATCAAGGTACAGAGTGTTTGCCTGTGCCGTGTCAGCCCCACCAGTGACACGCAGGTGTCGCCATGTCTCCTGCTCTGATGGGACATCTATTAGTGGAAGTGAGGTCAACACCTCCAAAGGACACGTGCTTCCCATGTGAAGGCCAGGGACATGCCCCTGAGGAGGTGAGCAGGGGAACAAATGCAAGTCAGGGGCATGCTGACCAACAGTGTGCACTCTGGGCCCAGGCCTTGAACCACTGGTAGCTTCCTGATGAGATGCCCATTCGTCAGCCTCTATGCAATGCTCGCAGATGCCAGGAACAGGGGTCTAGCACCTGTCCAGTCCCAGCAGTGGCTGAGCGGCCCCGTGAGCACAGCTATACAGGTGGAGCGGCACAGCAGACTTCTGTCCAAATGCACTAACAGCAAAACAAATGCCCTTCTCTCTACCCAATGCTCTCAGAAAGGGGCGGAGGTGTGGGGGGCAGTGGAGACAGGACCAGCCCTCAGGGGCTCACACAGAATATTCTATATGGCCAGGCAGCATGGATGCCCCCCAATGGGTGAGGTCTCAAGTGCTGGACCACAGCCTGCTGGAGGTGAGCAAGCTGGCTGCCCGTGTGGCCCACACCAGGCTTGGTGCAGCAGCACTCCCTCCCTTCTGGGCTCAGGGAGCCCTGCCTCACCTTCCCCTCCTCCCTCGGGATGAGCACATTCTCGTAGCGGTTCCGGCACTGCTTGGAAGAGCGGTAGATCCGGCTGCAGGAGTTGACCACATCGCTGACGAGGTCCCAGTTAGGTGTGTGAGCCGGAGACACGATTGTAAGGTTCAGAGGCAGTTCAAGAAGCTGCTTCACAGCCTGGAGGACCAAGTTTCAGTGTCAGTGAGATGATAAGCTGCCCTCTCAAAGGTCCTGATGGGGACGGGCACGGCAGGAAGCGGCCCTGAGTCCATGCACAGAGGGCCGAGGACTCACCTGCAGCAATGCCCAGTCCTCGCTGATGAGCCACTCAGGGTTGTCTGCAGCTGCCTCGGCTGCTGGCTTGGCAAATGCTGGCAAAGGCTTAGCGAACTGTGTCTGCTGCTTCAGCAGAACGCTCTTCTTCTCCTTGCCTTCTCGACGGATCCTCAACATGCCCGGCGTTGCCCGGTCAAACAGCGACCGGGGAGGAATGACGCCCTCCCCATGGCGTTGCTTCTTCCTCCTGCCTGCAGCTGAGTAGAGGCGCTGGGTCAGTGAGGCTCCCTGGGCACCACCCAGGAAGCAGGCACCCCTCCCCACACTCTGGGCCATGACCACTGGGGGTAGAGGGGGGCACCTGAGGGATCCGTCTTGTGCCGCCGGCGCTCCTTCCTCACAAACACAGGCGGCAGCTTGGACTCTGGGATGGGTGTGGTTTCATACATGAGGCACATGACTGAGTCGATATAGAGGTCATTGTCATCCTGAGGGGGTGTGGGTGGGGTCCAGAGCTGCGTGGAGAAGGGAGAAGGAGTGAGCTGCACGTTGCCAAGAGGCAGTAGCAGGCACAGGAAGCAGGCACTCACCGGCATGACTTCCACCTGCCCATCAGCACCCTCACAGATGAACTCCTGCAGGAAAGAGGTGTTTTCAGTGGGACACAGCCTTGGGTTCATGCTGTAAGCCACCAATTACATGCCTTCCTACTCATTAAGTCTCCAAAGTGAGGGTGACAGACGTCACTATTGATAGGACTATTTGTAAGATGTGCCTTAGCAATCCTAAGGAAAAAGTCTGCAGATGACTGAAAAGCTCTAGCTGTGCACAAATACCACAGTGGCTTTTGTGGGGTGCAGACAGGGCCTCTGCAGGGCCGTACCGCACTGTAGGCATCCTCCCGCGTGTAGGTGAGCAACTGTTCCTGCTCATGCTCCTGCCGCGCCCGGGCCGCCCGCTCCCGCTGGCTTCGTGCATTCCGTGCCTCCCACTCAGTCACAGCGGTCAGCACGGCGTCCTGGCAGGCAGAGCATGGGAAAGCCCATCAGGTGCCACTCGCACCTCGGGAGTTTCCCCTGGTTACACCCACCTCCTCCCCTCCAGTGCGGTGGCCAAACGCAGAGAAACTGTGGGGTGTCACCAGTGAGCCCCGCCCAATCTACACTCACATTTCTGGACCCCAACACATAAGCCTCTATTGAGCTGTTTTGAATAAAAATTGCCCACCCAGAGTTTTCTGAGACTTCCAACTTTCAGTGGTTTCTATACTGGTCGGTTTGGTTCCTACGAATTCTGGGCAAGTCACGTTTGCTTCAAACCAAGTTAACATGAAGCATTAGGACAGCCAGAAGCCCACTCTTACCTCATTGTTCCTCCCTCTGTCTGGATCAATGGAGGTGTGGAATAATTCCAGGTAGTTCAGAGCATACTTCTCAATAGGCATAAGCTGTTTTAAAACACACTTTTTGAATAGTGTTAAGAGCAGGTTAACACCTCCCACCAATACCTGAGTCAAAAGTGACCATCTTGGTCAGAGTAAACATGAGCTATTTCCTAAAAGGGTCTAATGTCTCAAATATTACATATAAAGAAAAAAAAGTTGAGCACAAAAGGGCAAACGCCCATACCTGCTCCATGAAGTCGGCTAATTCCTCACGCTGCGATGGTGTCTCCTCCCACTGTAGATCGTCCATGCCTGGTGACCCTGGCCCAGCTTCCTCCACAGGTTTCTGTACGTCCTCCTCCAGATACTCGATGCTCTTGAGGGCCTGAAAGATCACGTGTCCACAGTACCAGGGCATGTCTTTAGCAAGGGGGTTTGAATAGGGCTGTGCAAAAGAAGCTAACTGGATGACCCAATGCACACTAGCCCCAAGAGGGACATGTGCATCCTCAGGTCACCCCCGACATGGAAAGTCAGGCTCTGAGGGGCAGAGAATACCTAAGAAATTCACTGCTGTGAGGGACCCGGGGATGACGACAGGCACTTCACTGGCATACACAACAGAGGGCCCAGGCCTGAGGACAGAGCAGCCTCTGCCAGCATGGCTAGTCTGACTCTGACCAACGAGGACAGTTCCCTGTGATGCAGGAGGCACAGGCCACTGTCCACAGCACAGACAGGACCAGTGACCCATCACAGCAGCCAGAGCCATGCCCTCCGACAGCATGGTGCCTACAACCAGACACGCAAGGCAGGCCATATGTCATCACAGCCTAAGAGAGGCAAGTTACGGCCAGGAGCACACACCTACCTGGCAGGTGCTGGAGAACATGGAGACACACATTGGTGATGACGAGTTTCTGGTTAGAGCTATCAGCTATGACCTGGTACAACCTCTTTCCAGGACAATTGGCACAATTTGCAAAGTTTAAAACAAACCCCTACCTCACACTACACGTAGAAATTATTTCCAGATAGACTATATGTCTACCTATGAAGAACACAACACTAAGATGTCCTGACAAGACTAAAAGAGAACATCCTGGCAGCAGTAGGGTATAGGGCGCCTCTCCTCAGCAGGGCACAAAGCACCAACCACATGATAAGGATGGCACAAGGACTGAGAGCTTCTTTCTGCTCACTGGCAGAGAGCATTAAAAAGGCACACCGCAGGGTGGGAGAGACACTCCACACATGTCCAACAACATATGAAGAACGCCAACCAATAAGCCACTAAGACAGAGACAACCTGGAAAAAGCCAGGAAAGAACCACCATGAGCAGAGGTACCCACACTGTGGGTGGGTGTGCAGAGGGGCAGATCCATCAGCCAAAAGCCACATACAAAGTAAGCCTCACACTATCATGTACCCACCAAGCACTCTGGCACTGCCGGCACAGCCCCTTCAGAAAACTCTCTGGCAGCCTTGTTAAGTCAAACATGAGCTCACCCAATGCCCAGGGCTCCACCCCAAGGCACAGGTTAGCACAAATGCATGTTTGTCTATCCAGACACATGAAGAAAACAGCTGCATGACTCTGAACACGATCCCATCATGTCCACAGGCAGTAGCCCTGTAAAGAAACTGTGGCCACCCCACAGCAGCATGTTGCCAGGTGATGGGAACACATGAACGTAGGGAGAGATGCCAGGCCCAGAGCAGACTCCACTCAGACCGCAAACCACAGCCACACTGCTGGGAGAGCAGTTCTTTGGGATGGGAGTGGTGAGAAGGGTTTCTGATGGGCCAGTCACCTGGGTGCTTTTACTCAGGGAAATCTATTGAGCTAATCTGCACAACATGCATACTTTTCTGTGTGTTTTCATACTTCAACAAAATTCTTACTTAAGACCATTTTTATGTACAAGTCCTTTGGTGGGCATGGCTGTGCCAGCACCTTCACCCAGAAGCTACAGATGCTAAGCAGGGACAATTTATGCCAGCGTGACCCCCAGGCAGGCAGCCATCCTCAATGGTGGCACATACATCCAGAGCCTCCAGCCCTTCTGGCTCCCAGCTGTCTGCACCGCCCCATGACCACATGTGCCCTATGACAGTGCTACTGCCCAAGCCCATGAACCAGCTCCATCTTATCTTAGCACAGAGCCAGCAGGTGGTCATTTCAAATAACACGCCAAGGTCAGTGCTTATCTATACAGACCCTGGGCCCCACCTGACCTCTGCTGATCCCATCTGTGCCACCCCCACCACAACCCCCCCCTGCTTGGGCAGCTGCTCCATGCCCCACTAGGTGCGCACATTGGGCATGTGCTTGCTGATGTGTGGCCTCTTCCCTCACAGAAGCAAGCCTCCCAGAGGGTGAGATGTCTTTTTCAGTGATGTATCCCTACTGCCTAGGACAGTGCCTGATACAGCGAGACACTTCCACAGGATGCATGTGCTGAGACTGCTGCTCAAAAGAGAACAAAGCAAGCATCTACAGGCTGACATACAAGCACCTACAAGATGTGTTAAGAAAAACAGCCAGGTTCATACTCCTCACACATGTGTGCAAACACATCTTCATGCCTCACCTCTTTTTCCCAGAATACATGTGAGATTGTTGATAGTCACTGAGTGGTGACCTCTGAGACAGAATCTGTTTTTCCCACTATCCTTTTGTGCTATTTGAGTTTCCTTTTGAACCTCATGCACATACAGCCTATTTTTTTAAAAAACAGGGTAGATGTATCTATCCCTCCTGGTGCAAAAGCCATTAAGATATTCTCTGCAAGGATGTTACCCATAGAAACCTCCTGGGAGGAAATAAGAGCATGTGGACAGCAGCCTGTCTTTGATCAGGAAGCAAGGGTCTGGTGCAGGAGATGTGATGGCTCTGCTATGCATTTATTGCTTCCCAGTGATTGAACAGTCCTCCTCACTGAGGGTCCCCGCCATAGCAAGGATGGGGCCATGGGTGGGGAGGGCCCCTCAGGGAACAAGGTGTTCAAGGACGGCAGGGGATAAGTCGGGGACACAGGGGCCCTCCCACATCAAGAGCCCAGAAAGAAGGGCCAAGGAGGGGAAGAGACAGGCTGCCACCTGCCTCTAGGCAGGGCGAGCAGTGAGGGGGCCCACAGGGCTGTGACATGTCTGCATAGCAGTGCCACCCAAAAGCAGCAGCATGGAAACCACGTGTGATATAAAAGCCTGTGCTACAAATGAAAAAAGCAGAGTTTAATTTAACCCAATACATCCAAAACATTAGGATTTCAACACATATGGATAGGGAGCCGTTCCAGGCTGCCGAGTTGCACATGTCACACTCACACAGGCTCCCACTCAGAGCATGATGGTGTTAGCCACGCTGTGACAGAGGCTCAGACAGTTGACATGAGGACAGGCAGGCCTAGCGAGCATCAGGCTGACACCCTGTAGCTGTGGAGGGAAGCTGGGGATGGCCCCTGAGCTGGGCAGGGGTCACCGGAAGCTCATGCAACCCTCTGTGCTCCCTGGCTCCTTTACAGCTGGTAATCTTGACACGCAATCGGGGCGAGTGAGGCTGAGAGTGGACCAAGGGGAAGCTCTGGGCTACTCTTACCTCTAT
Source organism: Phataginus tricuspis (assembly GCA_029783875.1). Taxonomy (NCBI): domain Eukaryota; kingdom Metazoa; phylum Chordata; class Mammalia; order Pholidota; family Manidae; genus Phataginus; species Phataginus tricuspis. Next base: position 23,361,343 of record JAQQAC010011420.1, read on the forward strand.
GAAAGGTCTTGCAATTTTGGGTGCAATGGTTTCTGTGACAGAAGGTTCCTGAGAAAGGACAACAAACTCCTCTGCTTTCACTGGGAAGCCAGCATCGTCCATGGGAGAGTACACCTCAAACAGCTCCTGGATGGTCCGCTGAACACAGAAACAGCCTCACTCGAAATGAAGCCTAGTTTTGTGCCTGGCCTGAGCCTGAGCCCTCAGGACCAGGGAACCCAACATACCTGTGTCAGAAATGCCATGGAGTAGTCATTTCCCTGAGCAGCCACCTCTCGGATCAAGTCTTTGGTCCCATTTTTCAACAGTTTCTCTTCAATGGAGTTGCCACTCACAAGCCTACAAACAACACACGACGGCAGTGGAGTCCCTGGGAGCACAGCCACCTGAGCAGGCTGACACCTCACTGCTCCTGGCACATTCGAGGCTTTATCCCCAGCACCGCCCACTGGATACTTGTGCAGGGTATGATGGTCCCAGGCTCTTCAGGGGCCTCAGGCAAGCACACCTGCCCCCTTTTCCTCATCAATTACCTTCTACTCCAAATACACTTTAACACCCATCTATCCAACGGTGTGTACGTGCATGAGACACATATACTCTCACACCCATGATAAATTTTAATATTGCTTGGGGAGACGTCCTATCTTTAAGACCGAGGTTTTCCTATCTAAGGACAGCACAACTTCTGTGGCGGTGGACCATTTCCCAGCCTGTCACCAGCTCACAGTGATTTTTATGCATCCTGCACCTTTACTGCTAGGACCACTTGGAGTGTTTACAGACTGTGGCTACTGAGAATTAAATACTCTTCCTAGTTCTAGCTAGTAATCACTAAAGGGTCAACAATAAGAAAAGGACTCCACACGGAAACACTGTTCATTCAATATGAATTATGTGCCAAGCTTTTATTTAGTAGTACAGAAATACACTAAGACACTGTCAAAAGAAAACAGGATCACAAGGTAGGACCGGCCACGAGCCCTGGTAAACTAGAGAAGCATCTGGAAAGACACGGGGTCTCTAGCGGCCACCTCTTCAGGATGCTTTTCTCTATAAGCTTCTCTCCTTTTGTTTCAATGAAAAAGTGATATATTTATAATCAGAAAAATAGTAATAAAGCTTCTGGACTGCTATGTCTTGATGAAAACAGGACAGTCACGTGCACCAGCTGGGTCCGTCCCAGGTGGCAGACCACACGAGGAGGGCCACAAGGGTCGCACTAGTAGATGAACACCCCTCTGTGCCCTTGGTGACATGTGCCTGGCCAGTTACAATTTTTGTGCTTGAAGATAATGAACACAGGTTTGAATTCTGCATAGCCATTTCACTAACAGGCAGCTTTATCTTTGATAATAGTTGAAACCTAAAATATGGGTCACCCTCCAAGCTTCGGGCATTCTAGAAGGTAAATGTTTGTAGGACAGCAAGTATGTCTAGGCAACACAGCTCTATCATGACATCCACCAAACCAAGTTATGTCCCCAGCAGAGGCTAAGAGTAAAGAGAGGGCAGGTAAGTCAGCAGGAACATAAGTCCATCTTAAGGAAAAATGCAGAAAATATGCAGAAACATCCACGTGGAGCAGCAGCCATCACCACCCTCCATGCAACATGCTGTGCCTGCACCCTGGTGCTCCTCACCTGTATATGTGGACGTCCTGGCGCCTCCCAATCCTGTCACACCACTCCTGTGCCTTGGCGTCCATCACAGGGTTCAGGTCATTGTCATAGAACACCACTGCGTCTGCTTCTACCAGGCTCACGCCTGTAGCCCGGCTGTGAGTCGAGAGAATGGCACAGAAAATCCGCCTGTCTCTGTTGAAACTCCTCATCAGTTCCTAAGGCAAAATTAAGCCCTTGAGTTGGTACTCCTGATAAATGCTGGGAAACCTCTGACTGTTCTGAAGCTTATTGGTTGGAGATCGAACTGCAGTGTGTTTCCTTGGATGAGGCCGCATCCCCATGGCCTAGGAGAGCATTTCACGTGGCTTTCAGCACACTGCGCCCTCTCACTCACCTGAAAACTGTTTAAAAAGCACAGGGAATCAAGGTTGGGTCCCACCTTAGTTTGAAGGCCCCTCAAGAACAGTCTCACTGTCGGGGGGATGTGTTTTCACACACACCCCCAGGCTAGGCAGGGCCCTCCTCAGCAGAAGCCCCTTAAGTAGGCTGAGGGGGCAGGGAAGCAAACCAGGCCCAGGCCCTCCCACAGCACAAGCACGTGCAGGATGGCCTCATCTGAACACTCTCTTTGGCGATTACATCAGCACCAGAACAGACCATTACAGGCAACCAATACTCTTCCTCCAGGAAGTTCTGTATATAATTTGTTACATGAACACTAGGAAAAGTTGTTAGAAAAGACAGAGTATCTTGTTCCAGGCCTTCTCTGTATGTGTGTACAAGTGTGAGAAGTCCTGTATGTGCCACATAACGTGAAGTAGGCAACAGCACCTACAGCCCAGCAGCTTGCTGTTGGCCCTTGGGACATGCTGCCATGCAAGTTCTGCTCTGACTGGTTAGCTCACCTGCGGATTGCTGGGATGGTGTGTGCTGACCACACGGCCACACCCATGGCACACGGACAGCTCATTTACCCACTCTTGCCCTGGACATCCACTCCATTCCTGACTGGGGATTATGATAAAATTTTTACCAAGAACCGCCGTGTGCGTAGGTCTCAGGAGGAGCAGTGCTGCTCAAGGTCAGCCCAAGGTGAGCTGCTGAGTCATAAGTGCACCAGCTGCAAGCTCACAACCGTACCTGCCAGCTGCCTCCTAGAAAGCTGTCCCAACTCACGAAACAGCAGATGGTTTGAACCGTGCATCGGCCTAGACTGTCATGCCACACAGCACCTCCTGCAGTGCACCAACCCTGCCCCGTGATGGCTTTGGGTCATCAATTCTGATCCTGAGACTTCCAGCTAGCCTCACATTTCCCAAATAACAGGACTTAGGACAAAATACCAGTGACAGAGCTGAGCCTTGCTGAAGCCCAAGAACTCTCCCTTCATTTGTAAGGGTCATGGCAGCTCTGGGCTGGCACAGCACTGAGAAACCCAGGCAGAAGCTGGCAGCAGGGCTTGCACACCAGGCCATAGGGGAGAACACAGGTGATGCCATCCTTACCTGTCGCTGCTCACGGTTGGCGTTCTCATCAATCCTCACATAGGTGAGATGGTGGAAGTCCAAGAACATCTCTAAAATGTCCAACATGAGCACCATCTGGGACAGAATCAGCACGCGGCGCCCTTCAGACCTCAGCTTCTGAAGTAAGATTGCCAAAGCTTCTAGCTTTCCTACGAAAGGAACACCAAAGAACCCCTCATAGCCCACAGTGCATGGGTCTGACCCCAAACTGTGCAAATGGGCCCCTCAGTACCTGAGTCAAACTGGACCAGCCGGGGCTCGGGGAACTGCAGGGAGCGCGGGGTGGTTGCCCGCTGTAGCTGATGTGTATAAGGCGCTGTGTGCTCCTCCAGGCGGCGCCTAAAGGCCCTCATCCTGTGGCTGTAGAGGGATGGTGGCCTTGCCACCCACAAGCATGGGGGTGCAGCCACCACTGGAGGGATCACACACAGCACCCTGAGAAGCAGAAAGATACCCATTACATGGCACCCATGGTGTCCCCACCAGGCAGCCCTCAGCCGCTGGTGCCAAGGCTTGAGGTGGGTGGCAGAGGCCTCTGACAGCAACTCTCCAGAGTGAATTCCAGTTACCATGGGGTGATGTAGTGGCTGGCCTACACTGTCTGTCACAACAACCACTGGAGCAGGTGCCACCAGTCCTGGCCATTGAGGGCCACCCCAATGGAAAAGGGCAGCAAGGTCCACCAGGCCACAGGACAGGGTGGAGGCGGCTTGTTCCATATGAAACATGTGTCGTCAGATGGGAATTTTGGGACCTGGACGTTGTGTCTCCTGGATGGTTGGTGGGGAGACCGTGAACCCTGGAGCAGCTACAACCACTGTAGTGCCAGGATGGGAGAAGGCCTGGGAGGAGGGGCCCACGGAACAGCACGACTGTGGCTCATGTGAGCCTCACCACCAACCCAATGCCCACTCCAGGCCTCCAGACAGAGCCTACACCAGAAAAGCCCTCACTCTGGACTTCAGCTCATGCTGGGTTTACACGATGGGCTATCAACTGCACATAAACTAAAAAGCCACCTATTACTAGAAGGCTGATGAACAAAACCTCAGAGAACCAGATAAGTGGGGAAACATCAGTTCTTGCCAACTTGATCTAGAGATTCAACATAATTGTAGCCAAAACCCCAGCTGGTTATTCTAAGATATCAACAATCTGACTCTAAAGTTTATTTGGAGAAGCAACAGAACCAGAAGAACCAACATAATACTGAACAAGAACAAAGGAAGAGGGCTCACCTCTGAGCATAACTCACTGTAAAGCTAGTGACTGGGGCAGCAGCAGGTGCGAGGACAGAAAGAGCAGGTACCCCAGAGAGAGACCCCCCACAAATGCAGTCTCCAGTCTCTGACACAGGAGCCCAGAAAACAGCCTCTTAACAAATGGGGCTGGAACAACTGGATGTCCACGTGCAGAACAAGGACCCGAGAGATAGCCAGGCATCGTGCTTCCCAACACAGAACACACTACCACCTATTCTTGCAAACAGCCAAATAGCAAGCCTGGGCTCGACCATGTGTCTAGATCTAATGATTTACAGACAATACAAGGAACAATGTGTTTAAAGCCACATGTCAAATGACACCTTGTGTGGGGATTCTGCAGGACAACCACCAGACTTCAACAAATAAGCTGCAAAGGAAAAAAAAGGAGAAGCAGAAGCAGAACCCACAGATTGGAAGACACATAACTCCACCAACTGCTAGGTGTCTACTTCACCGCGATCTGATCTGAACTGTAAAAAATTTGAGACTGTCAAAAACTGAACAGCATTTGACACCATCAAAGCACTGCTCATCTGCAGGTGTGACAATGCATCCTGACTATTTCAAGTCTGTATTTTTCAGAGCACAGTGAACTGTTAAAGGAAGCCATGTCTGTCCAAAATCTGTTCCCAAAGTGTTCTGTGCTCGAGGGAGTAATGGGGCCCAGAAGCAACAAGCAGCTGTCATCCAGCAGCTGCAGGGAGTGGGCAACAGACATGCCTGGATCTAAGGCATGTGCTTGAAAACCATACATAATACAGGATTTTAAAAATGGAGGGAAAAAAAGGATCTAGTCACAGACCTATTCCTTTCACAAAAATTAACTCAAAACTGATCACAGATCCCAATATAAAATGCAAAACGATAAAACTCCTAGAATGTTAACAGGAGAAAACCTAAGTGGCCTTGGGTGTGGCGGTGGCTTTTCAGGTACAACTACAAAAGCATGATCCATGAAAGAATTAAATAAAATCGCTGTGGAAGACAGTGTCAAGAGAATAGGAAGACTAGCCACAAACTGGGAGAGATATCTGCAGAAGACATCTGATACAGCACTCTTACTCAAAATATACAAATTGCCCTTAAAACCTGATAGTAGTAAACAAAAACCTGATTGAAATAATGGCCCAAGACCTGAACACCTCACAAAGATACAAAGCTGGTAAACAGACATTTGGAAAGGTGCTCAGCATCCTGTGCCACCAGGGGAATGCAGGTTAAGTCAGCAAGGAGCCACCTCATGGGGTGGGACCCACCAACTCCAGCCCTCCCCACACTGTGCTGGTGAGGAGGCAGGCCTTGGTAGGGGCAGTTCACTGCGGCGGGGATGCAAAGTGGGGCAGCCAACCTTGGCAGGCAGTCTGGTGATTTACTACAAAAGTAAATATACTTCTACCATCCAGTCCAGTAACTGTGCCCCTTGGTATTTACCCCAAGATGAAAATTATATCCACACAAAACCTGCACATAGACATTTACAGCAGCTTCGTGCATCATTGTTGAAATGCAAAAGCAACCAGAAAGTCCTTCAGTAGGTGGATGGGTAAACTGTGGTCCATCCAGACAATGAATATTATTCAGCATTAAAAACAAATATACTACAAGCCTGAAGAGACATGGAGGAACCTTAAATGAATATTACAAAGTAAAAGAAGCCATCTGAAAAGGCTTCATCCTGCCTTTTAGTGTTCCAACTCTACAACAGGTTGGAAAAGGCACAATGGTAGAGATAGTGAGCCAACCAGGAGCCACCAGGAGACCGTGGGGAGGGATGAGCAGGCAGAGCACAGGGGGTTTGAGGGCAGTGACCTACACTGTATGATATGGTGGTGGCAGACAGGTGTCATTACACATTTGTCCAAACCCACAGAATGCTCAACACCAAGAGGGAACCCTAACACAAACCATGACTCTGGGTGATGATGACATGTTGATCCTGGTTCATCAATTTTTAACAGATGTGCCATCTGGTGGGGCATGCTGATGGTCGGGGAGGGTGTGTGTAGGTGATGAGGAGGTACATGGGAAATCTCTGTACCTTCCCCTCAATTTTGCTGTATATCTAAAACTGCTATAAAAATAGAGTCTACTTTTTAAAACATATATACCACTTTGGAGGAAGAGAAGAAGGAAAGAGATCAGCATCTAAAGAGAAAACATAGTACAGGAGGCTGATGGCCTAACTACACAGTCTGGAGGGAAGAGGCCACATGCTCCCATGTGGGAACAATGCCCGTTTCCCCTACCTCCCTTATTCCCTTATTCCTTTCCCTGATCTGAGACCTAGAGTAGGTACATCCTGACAGTTGGGCCAGGCCACAAGAGCATGGCTGGATTCCCCACTGTAAAGCTGGAGGAACTACAGAAACAAGCCACGGGCAACGCCAGGAGAACAGAGATGGGACAAAAAACATGTGGTCAGGGGAACCTAGAGGAAGGTCACAGCAGTGAATGAGCCACAAACACGCGGAGGGTAAGCCAAGATCTGTGACTACAGCACATGAGCTTCTGTCCCCTCTTGAAACTTATCTGAGGCCAACTCTTAAATACACACTTCTCATGGTGCAATGTTAAGTCATTCACATGTTTTTTTAATAAAATATTATTTTAAAAGAGCAAAACGGAGAAAACCATCCACAACTCGGTGGCCTGTCCCCATGCCCAAATGAGCAAGGTGCCAGCGAAGCATGCAGGCCTGCTGCTCTCATCTAGAGCCGTCCTGGAACAGACAGCATCCATCACAGCACAGGGAGGAACTTATGCCCATAGGGCAAATGTCCTCCCAACTCCCCAAAAGATGTGGGTGCAGCTCAGCAGGGGAGTGAAGCACTGAAAGGGCACCAGTGCATGCCAGCTGCCTCACCTGTCAATGACATCCTGGAGGGATTCCTGGCGTTGAGTCAGCGTCAAAACCAGGTCCCCTGGAGTCTCTGAGAGTGACGTGCAGCAGTTCGCTGGCCCGGCCTCCAGCCCAGGACTGCCACCCAAAGCTCCAAGCCGAGGGAGCCGTCCCCTGCTGGCCACGGAGCACACGCCCAGCAGGTCTCTACCATAGACTGGAGTACGGGCACAGCGCCGCTCATTAATGAGGTAAATCTGGTCCAGCCGCTCCTTCCAAAGTCTGGTCTTTTCCTCCTTTATTAAAAACGGTGATGAAAAAGGTTATTGAGAGCTACAGGCCAGGCACTGACCTGACACACACACCCAATCATGGAGGTCCAGCTTTATGCAGGGAAAACAGACATACCTCCTTGCTCATGGGAAGTATTTCTCAAGACCCAGCAAGAAGGTCTGAAGCCTGACAAGTGTGGGAAAATAGTAAAAATGGGAGAGGGGACTTTGCATTTACAGCCCCATCTCATCTTTTCAGGAAATCTTTTTAAAATCAAGGTTTTGAAAGTCAAAGAGACCATGTGTTTCTGGAGATGTGAGTTGATGGTGCCTCACAGAAGCCGTAAGATGCCACAAGCAGCCCCTATAACAAACAGCTTCTGAAAAGCAGCATCTGAGCATGGGGGTGTAGCCCACTGGCAACCCAAGCCATTCAGGGATGGCCCACACTGTACCTGGGTTGGCCCGCCAACAGGAGAGGCTGGTTTAGAGGTCATTCCTGGTTCTACAGCCAGAGGATTGACTGCCACTCGACCAGGTGCCCCAACTACAAATGCAAAGTGAAGAGCTAGAAAACAAAGCCCCAGCACGCTCCCTGAACACCACCCTCTTTAATCAACACGTTTTTGGAACATGTAAACCCTAATCTAAATGATTTACAACAACCAGCAAAGCATCCTGCTCTCTGGCCACCATCTGAGCTAAGCTCTTTCCTTGGCTGAGGGCCCAGTGGGCTCAGAGGAAGCTGACATGTACTCATACCATGGTTACCCCCTGCCCCCACACCAGGGCAGCAGCTACATGGGCCCTGGGACACCACTCACCTCAGCGCTTCCCCTGTGGGCAAGTAGTCAGCTTTATACCAGCTAGGCCAACATGACCCAGCATCCCACTCAGCCTGCTGCCCCTGACAGAGACCTGTATGCAAGTGTGCTCAAAAAGGCATCTGAGGATGGAGTGGGGCCACTTTAGGGGGCAAAGTATCCAGAACCTAGTGGCTAGGGCTGGTGCCAGCCATGGCAACCAGGGGCCCTGCAGGAAGGGGAGCTGGCAGGTGCTAAGATGGGAGAAATCTCAGCCAACAGGAGCACTACAGGTACAGTCATGTGCCCCTGCTGGGGTGCAGAGCACCCCCACCCCCCCACTGCTGGCAACCTGCTGGCGGTGTCTGATGAGGAGTGGGTGCAGAGGCCTGCACCCCTCAGCACAACAGAGCAGGCCAGAGGCTAAGTGCATCAGGAGGGGCCCTGCCACTTCCACACGCTAACCCGCTGGCCTGCCATGTCCTTGGCAGGTACCACCTGAGACCAGACATATCCAGTTGAGCAGGAGGCTGGCTAGAAGCAGCTCAGATGAAAAATCACCCAAGCCTGCCCTGGCACCTGCCTGGGGAGATTCCCATACCTTATAAGTTATGATGCTAAGGAGCAAAATTTCTGGTGACTCTCAAGTCTCTTGTTAGAACAGAAAAAGAACAAAAACCTAAGTAAGGGGAGGCTGGTTACATCCAACCAATCTTGTGAGAGCAGAAGAGAAAGAAAATAAAGCTGGCGCCGGCCCATCTGTGGGAACCAGACACACCCACAGTACACTCAGGCTTGGAGGCACTATGGTCAGAAAGCAGAAATGCCTCCCAGGTAACGTGAGACAGAGGGGTCAGGAGGAAGCTTCCATCCAAGTCCTGCTCAGGGCAATCTACCTGGTGGGGTCACAGGCGCAGGGCTGCCCGCCAGGGGCTTGCTTCCCAGTGCATTCAGGGCACCAGCCGGAGACACAGTCTGCATCACAACAGGGCCAGGGGGCCGCAGGTAGGACTGGCCCGGGGCAGAGACAATCTGTAGAACGCTGCCTGCAATCACATAAGGTTTCTGCAGTGGGGGCGTGAGTCACGGCCATACTCACTTCCAAATGCATAAAAATTAGGCAATAAACTGAAAACTCAAAATCAAATTTCCTCCCACAAAGCAACACAGAGTTCAGTTACCTGGAGAAAAATGGAAATAGTTATCTACAATGAATGGAAACTTTAAGGAACAAAGTCATTTTGCTTAATGTCAAGGAAAAAAAAAGATTGTCTATTCCCTGCAACTCCTGATTTCAGGCAACAAAGGCACCCACTTGAGGTCTGTCCTGTGGGTGCTCGAAGTCTGGGGCAGCCAGGGCCCAGATCACATGGCAGTGCTTGCCGACTGGATGAAGAAATACCTAAAAACTCAAATGCTGTGGCTCTACTGCTGCCATTTAAGGATCCTGCCATTTTCAACTTTCTGTGTGATTAAGTCTTTCCAATGTCATTCGCTCTGGAGGAATCTCCCCATCATGCTCCACAAAAACAAAGAGCCCACCAGAGACGTGAATGGGTGGCCTTGCCTCTTGGTCAAAAAACTAGAGAAATAAGCAAATAGATTGAATTAAATGGAGTCTCTACTACAGGCCTTGGAGGCCTTCACTCTGCCACCCTGTGGGACCCTCCAATGTCCTCAGAGCTTCCCAGACTGGCTGCCAAGAACCAAGAACAACAGGTGCCAGGAGATGGTCAGCTGGGGCTGCTACAGACCCCACCTCTGACCCCTAACCTACACTGAGAGGAGCTGAAAGGTTCACCTGCTGCCACATCATCACCTAGGATCAGTTAACTGGCACTCAAATCACATCCCTCATCTTCCTCACCAAGAGTTACTTCATGGGCATGTTGCTCTCAACTGAAGGCCTGGAAGTAAAAATGTAGAATTTGTATGTAGGAAAGCATTAACTTCTCCTACATAAATTGCTTTGGCCTTTTCAGGACAATGAACCTCACACTAAAATTAGAAAGCAGTAAATATTTCTATTTTGATTTTAAAAATAGGGAGCTTTTCCCAAACGGCAGATTTTATTTTAAAAATTACTATCATCTATTTAACATGTACCAAGGACCAATCAACTAGGTGGCTTAAGTGTCACCTCTTCTCAACGCCTACAGGCCAGACTCAGGAGGACCCCGTGGAGGGTTGACAACGTGCTAGCCCCAGCTGCAGGGGAGAGGGTACCCGGGTGGTTCCAGGCTGTGGGCTCCACCACCCAGCTCTGCATGGTCACCCAAGTTAGTGGCCTGTTACCTTGGAGTTGCAGGGGCTGGCCAGCTGTGAGCTGCCGGAGCTGGCTGTGGGACAAGGTGAACTTGTTCCCCTGGAACTGCAGTGTCACTGGGGTCTCTGGCTGGGCCACTCGACTTGGCGGTCCCGCTAGGGAAGCCAGCTGGGCTATTTTGACCACCTCTCCACCTGCAGAAATGCGGGGGAAAGGGAATGAAAACTTCTGGGGAAGTTTGCAGTTGTTACACTGTGATCATCTGTTGTACAGAATGACCATCTGTAATAGAGCATAGTGTCATACAGACACTTAGTAGGTAGAGTTTTCTAACGTTTTCAGAGAACAGTCATTTTAATAGAAAAAGAGAAAATAAAAATTAACATTGGACTTTAATGGTTAATGTATTTAATCATAACTAGCAGAGACTTTAGGTATCAGATATTAATATAACTAACCAAACCATTAAACATTTTACTTTCTCCAACCAAAAGTTGTCAACATTGAAAATGGCAGAGATCTACTTATAATATACTTTGAAACTCTCATATCAACCTGGAGAACTTTCAAAATGTGAAAAAGTCCATGTCCAATTTAGTTCACAAAGGTAAACAATATCAGTACAGATACAAGAGTAGATAACCAGCTTCAATTATACCCATAACCTCTTCAAAATCTAAGAATGTATTTAAGTACATAAATATATCACCTGAGGCAAAGTTCCACACTAACTGGGACTAGGTCATAGGATCCAATCTATGATATTAACTGTGATTAACACTGCTTACAACAGCTTTTTGAAAACACATAACTCAATGGCATCATATGCACCTGACTCAAAAAGGTACTACCACCTTTAGGCTGTAACTGAGCAACAGGCTAAAAGCTTTCTACCCAATGGTTGATATTCGAGTCTAAATGCTCCTCCCGAGAAAATCCATGCCAGAATTAGTAATGATGCTATAAAGAGAATGGTTAGCCAAAGAGTAAGAAAATATCCCAGGATATCTTTTCCCCAGAAACTGTGCGGAGGAAGGGAACTTGAGAGGAGGAGACACAGAGGGCTGAGTACAGCAGTCCAGCTCTCCTGCCAGCCTCCTCAGCCCCCCCAGGCACACCTGCGCCTCCTGCCCAGGTAATAAAAACATCATGGTGCAAGTGCTTTACTCCCTGGGCCATGAGTGAGCACAGACACATTATTTGCTGGCGGTGGAGCAGCCTGTATGAGGACCAGCCTGCACTCAGCCTGCTGAGATCAACTTCTCTCCCAGCGTTGCAGGGTGGCCTCAATGCACCTGTTCACCAGCAAATAACATGCCTGAAGTGGCATCTGAGAAATAAGGGGCCCTTAATGGCTTCAGTAAGGGTACTTTTATGGCAGAATGTACAGGGGTACGTGTAGGGTTTGGAAATATGATAATCACTCATCATAAAATGTTCTAGGGAAACTTAGTAAGACTCTGGTGCTCTAGGCATTGAATTATTACAAAATGACTCCATTGAGCAATAATTTACTCCAGCTTCAGATCTGGTTAATAAGGTAGAGACTAAAAAGAAGTCACAGTTTTTAGAAGCCAAATGCTAGTTCACATCACTGGTGGGGAGGTCATGTGCTTCCAGGTCACTACCACTTGCTCCCTGAGCAGACTGTGTGGCAGCCGGAGAGACCCTCGCTAATGCTAAGGACAAGGCAGCAGCCAGTACACCAAGGCAGAGCATGCACAAGGAAGCAGAGCTGGTGGAGGGACCAGGAGAAAGGACAGAGAAAGACAAGGCCCCACATGTTGGCCCTGAACAGGAATCTTCCCCTTGCAGAGTCAGGGCAGAAATGACAGCATGGCGGAAGGCAGCACCAGGCGTGGGGCCAGGGGAGGCAAAAGGAGTGGACAGCAGGCTCCTCCCACACGGCTGATCTGAACACAACCTCGTCACAGTGACGACGTGGCAGACCCGGGCGGTGAGGCCACTTACTCGGCAGGCGCGCGTGGGCCTGCGAGGTGAGCACCAGCCCCTGAGGCAGCGTGCTCTGCCCAGCTGGGTGCGAGGCCTGGGGCGGGGGCTGGGGTGGGCCCGGGGTGGAGGCCGGGGCAGTGGTCTGGGCTCGCAGTTTCGCAGGATGGGCTGGGCTAGGTGCCGCGCTGCAGGTCGAGGCAGGCTGGTGTCTCGGAGCACCGGTGGGAGCCTGAGAGGTCTGAAACGGGGCGGCTGCTGCTGCAATCAATAAGGTTCGTTTGTGCAAAGCCGTTAGAGGTTCTAACAAAATGCAGTGCCTGAACCCAACTTCAAAGAAACAAGACAAATGTTACTGCACGCTGCCTCTTAAATGACAGCACTCTGGGGGACATGTCGGCCAATGAAGTCCACAGTGTGGGAAATACCATCTTCCACTCAGGGTTCACTTTGCCCTGAGATCTGTTTCTGGAGCCAAAGGGGCTGGAAGCCTGCCCACTCAGGACCTACCCCACAGCTCAGGAGCATGGGCAGCCTGCACCCAGCTGCAGTGTACTGTTGAGAACTCAGAGCACAGTGGACAAGGCTGCACCCCTGGTCAGAGCCAGTTCTATCACCTTTCTGCCATTTAACTCCCCCTCCTCACAAAATCACTAGGTCACACTAAAGTGAGCACAAAACACAAGAGTCAACCCCCAGAGTGTCCACAAACACCTCCATGCACTTGAATGCTCTCCTAGGCCCACCATTACCATCCCATCAGTAGTGATATCTCACACAGGGACAGATCCTCTCAAGAACTGCACACAGTCTCTTTGGCAGAGCCAGAGCCAAAATGCTGCCCCTGCTCAGAAGGGCCCGGGAAGCATGAGGGGCAGTCTCCACAACCCCCAATGGCCCCCGAGCCCCAGCACCCACCATCACGCACCATACCTTTTGCATCTGGATTTGCAGAGAACGTGGCAATTGGTGGCCGTCCCCGAACGTGGCCCTGAGGTGTGGCAGTGGCTGGAGCAGAGGTCGCAGTCCGGGGTGGGTGTGTGCTGGGGAAAGCCACAGTGCGACCCTCGGGCTTCTGGCCATACTGCACGGGCTGAAACAACCTAGGCGCCCGTCATACAGGAAGGAAGACACAGTATTGCTGAGCAGGCCAGGACAAAGGACCACCCAAGTGCAGCACAGCCCTGCACCCAGGTGCAGCTTAAAGATGGTTGGCACAGGCTCCCACACAGGGCACTTAGAAGCTTACCAAAGGCCCTAGGGATGTGCTGACAACACAGCACATGGAAGTGGCCCTCCCCACACTGGTGACACTGGGTGAATGTGATTTTAATTTGTAAGATAAGGAAGGGCAGAAACCCACCGCACACCACTGAGTAACAGGGTGGAAATGGGCAAGGCACTGGCAGGCTCAGGGGGTAGCCTGCAAAGGACACCCCCATCCCCACCCCCCGCGGCTGCCCTCAGCCTCCTCACCACACAATGGGTTCCTCCTGTTCCTTTTATTCAGAAAACTGAAATGGCAGGAATTGTTTACTTTCAAAGCCCCCAGGGAATGAGGCAGGTAGAGACAGGTGAGACACTGTAGCCTGCTGCCCATGGGCACTGGGCAGGGACCAGGGGACCAAGCAGGGTGGGGTGGGGGTTCCGAGTCCCCAGGGAAGTCACTCCAAAATGGGGCAGCCAGAGTGGGAGGCAAGTCTGCTAAACTGGCCCCATCATCTCTCCAAAACATCTTTTTCTGTAATACTTCTTTTTCTTTTTCTTTCCTTATTTTAACCTGAGCATAGGATTTTGTATATTTCTACCTCACTGGATCCAATCTACATTGAACCATTTGTTTGGATTTCATCGTCTAGCACGTTCTGCCCCTCCCAGCCTCATGGCACCTATAGTGGCAGCTTCAAATGCCCTCTATGCTGTAACCAGGGGTAGAGCCCTCTGCCTGCCGTAGGGCCAGTACAGCCCACCACAGCCCCTCTGCCCCCACTGTGTGAACACCTGGTCATGAGAGCTGCCACCACACAACATACCTGACCTCCAACCCTGACCCCCTCCCCACTCAGATCCCTCCCAAAGCAAAATGCTGATGCAAAGAGCCATTCCACCAATGAGTGGCCACAGAGCCTTGCCAGAGGTGCAGGGCCCGCACCTGCCATTCATCATTAGCCACCTGAGAGCGTGTGGGCAATTTTCTGCTGCAAGCTGCAGTCTGGGCACTTACCAACCCAAACCATGTCCTCCCTGGTCTCCCTGAGTGGCGGTGGGGCCAGGGGCAAGGGAGACATTGACCAGACCCCATGGCGAGTCACAACGAGCCAGGACCCACCAGAGATGGGCGGGAGCAGTAAGCCCCACAGCACACACCTGCTGGGCTTCAGCCTGATGGCCACTGGTCTGCTCACCGGCGGCACCGCACACAGCTCCTCCATGAGCTTCCGTGACACCTTCCTCCTGCTCAGCACATCTGCCTCATGACGAGCCATTTTACTTTCTAAGCCAATAAGGTCAAATATGGAAAGATCTGTGTCCTGCAGGAAGAAAACACAGCTTTGCTGTGTGAGGCGGCAGGAAAAGCACCAGAGAGTCAGAGTAAGACAGTCCCAAGCTGGGCAGACTGGGCCCAGGAGGCAGCCGTCTCCCAGAGGCACTCTTGCAGACCATCCCTCCACGCCCAGTTGGGGTCTGTGCCCACTTGGGTTTGGCCAGGCTGCCAGGCCTTGGTTTCCCCATCTTTAAGATGGGGGTGATGGCAGTGAGGATGAGGAAGGCAGAGGGGAGAGGCAGACTAGACTCAGCCAAGGAGACAGCAGGGAGTCGTCACAGGCCTGCCAAGCAAGGTTGACCCAAGTGCCAGCTGAGCCTAGGGGAATATTCCTCAGGCAGATGATTGAACCCCCGGCTGGGGCAAACCCCTGCATGCCTGGTCCACCCTCTATGATTCTAAAGGATTAGGATGAACACACAGCCCGACTCCACCAGGACATGCAGCAAGGGAGAACCCCCATCCCTCAACACCCAGGTAGGGACACAAAGTGGGGAGCCACCACTGTTCAAGTCTGGTGGGCCTCAGGCTGAATGTGGAGTCAACGTCTGACCCCACAACTACACATCCCAACCTGTGCCTAAGTGAAATGAAGCATGTCCACACCAAACTAGTCCACAGCAGCAATGCTCCTAACAGCCAAGGGGTGGAAATTACCCCCGTGTGGGTGGCTGAGCAAGTGAAGAGTAGATGTCATGTCCATCCACACATGGAATTTGATTCAGCCTCAGAATGGAAGGAAATGCTGATGCCAGCCACCACATGGATGGCTCTGAAATACTACGCCAGTGAAGTAAGCCAGACACCCAGACCATGTTATATGATTCCATTTACATGAAACGTCCAGATCCACAGATGACAGAATGGGGCTGGCCAGGGTAGGGAGCAGGCAGGGATAGGGAGTTGTTAACGTGTGGCTTTTCTTTCCAGAGCAATGAGATATTCTAGTATTAGTGCAGAAGGCGGCACAACTCTGTGAACAACCTAAAACCAACCCCCTGTACGCTTGAGAGTGGTCAGTTTTATGGTAATGACGGTCTCAACATAGTTGTTTTCAAAATGGAAGCACCATATAAAAACTACCACCTGTGAGATGCTCCTGACACCTTGAAGCAATGTCAGACTCACCTGTATCTCCCAGGGCTCCATCTTCTCTAACTCAACCACAGGTGGGTGGTGGGTGATGCGGTGGCATCCCGGCCCCGAGCTGACTCACTACCCTGATCACCACCTGCTGTCCCTCAGAACATCACACCCAACTGGTTCCCTCCTCCCAATCTCCCTCTGCACTGCACAGCCTACCCAAGACACAAAGAGGCTCCCAGTTCTTCACATTTGCGAGGCCCCAGGCCCTAGGAGCCAGCACCTACCCAGGAGCAGAGCAGGGATGAACGCCGCCTGCCCACTGCCCAGTGGGCCCAGGCAAGCTCTGCGGCCTCCTGAGTACAAACAAGAGTTGGTGGGTCTTCCTCACAGAAAGGGAAAGAGGGCCCAAGAGAGCACAGCCCTAGTCCCATTGAGAGCCAACTAGCTAGGCATATGCCTCTTCAGTATCACTCAACCCAACCCAATTTCTGTTAAAAATGTTGGTTTTGTAAAAAACAATTTTCTTTATGAAAACATGCAAACAGAAATGTAAGTATTTTTTTGGTTAAAAAATAAACAAATTTCCATATAGACAGATATCCTAGAAATAGATTACTAACATTTTAATAATCTTTCCACACACGTGAAAATGATGAGAATGGAGGTGTGTGATGGGGGGCCAGAGGAACTGAGATTTGGCTGTCCTGTTCACTGCTGTTCAGGGACTAGAACAATGCCAGACAACTAGTGGCACACAGTACATACTCGCTTTATGAGTGAAAACAACAAAAACCAAAAGTAACACGTGCCAGGTGCCAGGGTGCCCAGTACAGCCTAACCCTCTTGGCAGGCCTTTGGATCACTAGGTTACACGCACTGCAGGGAAGGCAGAGGGGGCCCCACCCACAGCCCCAGTATGTGAGGGACGAGGTGAAGTCTGGGCCATGGTTGGGCTGCATGCACACAGGAACAGACATGCCCTGGCTCACCCCATGCCCCCTCTGCCCACCCAGCACCACAGGCCAGTTCTCATGATGCAAGGGCACATGTGGCATGGTGTGGGGAAGCCCTGTGCATCTTTGGCACGGTGTGCGTGCTCCCCTGTGTGGCTCCAGAGGTGGACTGTGTCAAGCGGTAGGCAGGGCACAGAAGCCATGAGGGGAAGGTGTGCAGGGGCCAACTTCCCAGAGCCACCTGCAATGCTGTAGCAGGCCTCAGGCAGATGATCTCCCAGGCTCTCTCCTCACCTTCCAGGGGTCTCGGTCAAGTGCCCTGAGGATGAGGGAGGCCAGGCGGTACTGCAGCGGCCCTGCTGTGTAGGATGACTCTGGCAGCCGGGGCTCTACCAGACCAGGATGGTTGCAGATGCGCTGCAGCCGCAGGAGGATGCTCAGCACGTCCACGAAGTGCCCACTCTTCAGGGCTTCTTGCGTCCTGCTCCAGGAAGACACCAGCACTGCCGTCAGTGCATGAATGTGCCCAGGCCCCACTGCGCCCCTGCTGACTCTGCACACATGCTGCTAGCACCCCAGACTGGGTAGTAATCCAGCTCATGGGAACACCCAAGCCTGATTACCCTCTGCAGGCTGCAGGTTTCAGACTCAGTGCCACAGCAAAGTAGGCAGGCAGCCAGAGTCACCAGAGGTGAGGTCTGATAGGGTGCCGCACCCGTGCCCCCTCTCAGTGGGGAAGGTGACACCCAAAACGGCAGCAAGGATGTGCTTCAGCCCAACTGACAAGGGCATCCACAAGGTTGAGGGTGAGAAGGCGGACGGCCCAGGCCAGTGCATACCCAGGCTGCAGAACGACGTCCTCATACAGGGCCTTCTGCCGACTTGACAAGCGACATTTCAGCACATGCTCATACCTCCTCGCCAGCTGCTTCTCCACGTCCCTCTTAGTCCTCCTCAAGATAAACGGCTGTGTCACCTGGAAAGAAGATGATCAGCTGAAGCGATGCCACCACGCCCTTGTGCCCAGACAGGCCCACTGCACAGCACGTACCCGGTGCAGGCGTATGACTACTTTGTGGTAGTAGTCCTGGCTCTCCTCACTTGGCGCCTTCAGGGGCAGGTGCAGATATGGTCTGGACAGGCCCGGTATCAGGAAGTGCGCCATGGTCCACAGCTCCAAGAAGGTGTTGTGTAGGGGTGCATCGATCAGGAGCAGGCGCTGCTGACTGCATAGAATCAGAGGTCACATCTGAGATTCAAGTACTTCATGTTTCTGCCACCCGCCGTGCAGGGAGAGGCACGGGGATGTCAGTGGAAAGGCCATCCTGTGTGTGTGCGATCCCCTAAATGTCTTCAAAAGAATATTATGTGACAGCAGCAATACAGAACCAGGAGGGCAGGGGACCAGACCTGTGCAGGGCAAACACGGCTCCCCAGTGCTTCTCTGTCATGCTCTTCACACGCTGCATCTCATCGATGACCAGGCACTTCCAGCGCACCCGTGTGAAGGCAGCATGGCCCCTGAAGAACTGCTTGTAGGATGTGATGCACACATGGAAGCTGTTGGGTTCCATCCATCCCTGTGGCACATGGGATGAGGTCTCATTGTCTCCCCTTGTCCTTTGGGATTAATTAAACCTGGGGACACTTCTGCGTGTACTCACCCTGAGTTAACCTGCACCCACCCATAATCACTCCTCACTTGTTCATGACTTCATAGACAGCAGCTGGGTTTGTGGTTCTATAATTTTTCCCTCTAGGAGTCTACAGTACTTGTGCAGGTGAATTAAGAACCTGCTTTGGAGGCATTTGCACTGCTTCGGGAAGCAGGTTATCACACAGCATCCTGGAGTGGGGCTGGCACTTACAGCTTGTAAGCCAAGCAAGGGAAAACATGTCCTCAAGGTGGCAAGAAATGAGGGTCTGTGTTGCAACTGCCTGCACTATAAACTTTTTAAAAACAAACTTATAACCAGAGGTAGTCAATAAAGAAGATACTACTCAACAGAGCAGAGTCTAGTGGTGAGCCAAACCCCTATGTTTAATGAGAATTTGTGAACATAATATCCTTTTACTAAGAATTGGTACTAGGAACTGTTGGGCAGGAAAAAGGAGTCCAAACTTGTTCCAGAAGCTTTCCTGTATATTACAAACACTCCTGATACACACTACCATGGGCTTACCGTACGGGTTTGTAATCAGAACTCTCAACACACTGCAACCTCCCAAAGGTGCCTGCGATAACCCCTGGTCTACAGCTGAAGAAGGCAGCATCTCCAAGGACCTCTGCCCCTGAAGTGGAGGCCAGCCCCGCAGGACACCACTCCCTGCCCTCCTTGCAGCAGGGACCCATTTCTTGGGTAGAGTCTGTGCTTTCAGAGACTCCAAAGCCAGGAACAACTTGGAGGTCTGGTATCTCACAAATAAAGGGTTTACAACAATTACACTAATAAGCACATCTTGACATTTTGAAATTCATCTTCTATAGGAATTGAGAAGTTTCCTGTTCAGTTTTGTTTTGCATTTACAGTAAAATACCTGTCTCTTTGCTCTGAGCTCTCTATGGCTGCCAACATACAAGAGAGTCTTGAGCCCAGGACACCAGCGCTTTAGCTCAAGTTCCCACCTCAGAGTGCTGCAGCTCCTCACGATAACGAGATGGGGGCCCCAATTGCCTATAAGGAGACAAAGACACAGAACTCTCTTTAGAAAACCACCCATCAGGCCCAGGCATCTGGCACTGTGTGGAACAGAGCACTTTGGTGGGTATGTGTGGGAAGTCCCAGTGCACCACCAAAACCGACAACCAGGTGGGACACATGGCATCCCTCCACCACAGTTTGGGACAGGCTGCTGCTGTGGGACTCAAGGGTTGACACACGGGAAGCACGTAACTAAATGACTAACCACTGAGGGAAATGAGCACCCAAACCACAGTGAACCCCCGTGAGCATGGGGAAGAACCCACATCTCCAGGAACAGTGCTTGGAAAGTGAAGCAAGTGCATTGGGGTGAGCCCTCAGTCAGCCCAGCCTGAGAACAGGCAGCCCACCACCAAGCTATGCACTTGACTCAGGCTCCTGCTCATTCAGGTCTCCAGCCTCTGGTCAGAACATGCCCAACCCATCCAAAAATGTATGGTTTCAGTTTCATTCTTCTGAAAATAAGGGCTTTTTCACATTATCAGAGAAACACGCATAATGAATTTTAACTGCTATGCTATAAATGAAACATTAAGTGAAAGACAGAAATGGCAAACTTGCAAAACAAGTTTGCAATATATACATCTACGCCATCACCACTCATATGTAAAGAGTATGTCTACCAGTTCTGAAGAACCACCAAGAGGAAAATGAACACTGATGTGAGCAGAAAGCTCAAAGAGAAAAAAATGCAAGTGGCAATGAACTCTTCACAAGGCACCACCTCACAAGTAGGAAAATACAAATCAACGAGATGCCATTTTTCCCACAAGGAGAAACAAGGTGTTTTTTTTTAAACTAGTGTTTAGCACACTGCTGCATTTTTGGAGAGGAACAAGGTGTCTACATGTGTGTCTGCAAACACTGATGGGAGCCCAAGGACATAGGATAGGGTGGCAGGGGTGGGACTGACTGCTGCTATCCAGCTGCTGAGCCCTTGCCGGGCACCCAGGCTACCGAGGAACCAGAGCAGGAGAGCAGCACTGCCAGGCGGCAGCATCCACCCAAAGAGACAGGAGGGCATGCGTCACTACAGCATGAGGCAGGCCACCACATGGTGAAGGCCCAGTGGCAGCTGTCGTGCTGTGCGGAGCGGCACAGAAGCCAGGACGCCTGCTCAGCTATCCACACACTGGCTGTCAGTGGGATACTGGCGGCAACAAAATCTTGGTCACAGCATGGGGGATCCTGTATTATATTTATTCAAAATAATATGAAGGATTAAAGATGGCAGAATAGGAAGGCAAGATGGAAACTTCCTGCAAAAAATAATATAAAAGAGGAAAATATAGCAAATACAACTAGGCCTGAAAACAACCTGAAGACTGCAGAACAGACACGCTACACCTGAGGAGGAAGGAGGACCCCATAGGAAAGGACCAGAAAGCACAGTAGAGACATCTAATAAAAAGGAAGAAACAGAGTCTGGGAAGATGGCGGCATGAGCAGGGTGGCAGAAATCTCCTCCCAAAACCATATATATTTATGAAAATACAACAAATACAACTATTCCTAAAAGAGAGCCAGAAGATACAGGAAAACAACCAGGCTACAGATACACCTGCAAGAACTCAGTGCCTCACGAAGCGGGTAAGATACAAAGCCGTGACCTGGCGGGACCTGAGGACTCCCCCACTCCAGCGTATCGGCGGGAGGAAAAGATTCAGAGTGGGGAGGGAGTGGAAGCACAGGCCCACTAAATAACCAGCCCTGGTGATCTGCGCCAGGAGCACAGACACACATCGCGTGGTGTATAGGAGATAAGAGAAACAGAAGGGCAGGATACTAGACGGAGACAAGCTGGTCCCCTCAGCCAGCTCCCCGGGACAAAAGAAAAGTGCGTGCTTTTTTAAAAGTCTTAAAGAGACAAGGGCCCAACAGTGGAAAAAATTGTCCCAGCACACTCAGCCAACAGGCTGGGAGTCTTGGGGAATTTTGGACCCCTTGGCCGGTGGCTGGGCAAAGCAGCCGCGCCGACGCTTCCCACATAGATCAGCAGCTTGCCATTCATTCCCTCCCGGCCGGCACCACAAAGGGTCTGGCAGAGCTGCCACTGCTGCGGAACAGCAGAGGAGCGGCCCCACCCACAGCAACATCACAGAATCTACCAGCACGCACGCAGCTAAGCGGGAAGAGCCCCAGAACCAGGTCCAGAAGGCACCAAGGGGACCAAAACGCACCCAGCATAACTGCAAAACCCTGCAGCGCTATACGCTAGGCTGAGGGCGCCCTGCACATTGGCAGTTCAGGAGATTATCACAGAGACTGCCTCCTGGTGTGCAGGAAAACAGCTCAGGCCTGGGAGAAGGGTAAGGAGAACAAGCAGGAAGGGACTCTGTTCTCCCAGCTGACACATGTGGCGCCTAACAGAAAACACTTCTATCGCCATGAAAAGACAGAGGAATATGGTCCAGACTAAGATCAGCCAGACAACCCCAGAGAGGGAGCCTGATGGGATGGACATGCACAATCTTCCTGAAAAAGAATTCAGAATAAGAGTCATAACCATACTGATAGACCTACAGAGAAATATGCCAGAGCTAAGGGAGGAAGTGAGGGAAGTGAGGAAAGACAATGCAGAAATGAGACAAGCGATTGACGGGCTTAGCAGCAGACTGGAC
>JAQQAC010011420.1:23392368-23403638 GCA_029783875.1 Phataginus tricuspis
TGAATCTGTAGATTGCTTTAGGTAGTATAGCCATTTTGACAATATTTATTCTTCCTAGCCAAGAGAATGGGATGCATTTCCATTTGTTAGTGTCCTCTTTAATTTCTCCTAGGAGTGTCTTGTAGTTTTCAGAGTACAGGTCTTTCACTTCTTTCGTTAGGTTTATTCCTAGGTATTTTATTCTTTTAGGTGCAATTGTGAATGGAATTGTTTTTCTCATTTCTCTTTCTGTTAGTTCATCATTAGTGTATAGGAAAGCAACAGATTTCTGTGTGTTAATTTTGTATCCTGCAACTTTGCTGAATTCAGATATTAGTTCTAGTAATTTTGGAGTGGAGTCCTTAGGGTTTTTTATGTACAGTATCATGTCATCTGCAAATAGTGACAATTTGACTTCTTCTTTACCAATCTGGATGCCTTGTATGTCTTTGCTTTGTCTGATTGCCATGGCTAGGACCTCCAGTACTATGTTGAATAACAGTGGAGAGAGTGGGCACCCCTGTCTTGTTCCCGATCTTAGATGGAAAGCTTTCAGCTTCTCGCTATTAAGTATGATGTTAGCTGTGGGTTTGTCATATATAGCCTTTATGATGTTGAGGTACTTGCCGTCTATACCCATTCTGTTGAGAGTTTTAATCATGAATGGATGCTGTATTTTGTCATATGCTTTTTCAGCATCTATGGAGATGATCATGTGGTTTTTGTTCTTCTTTTTATTGATGTGGTGGATGATGTTGATGGATTTTCGAATGTTGTACCATCCTTGCATCCCTGGGATGAATCCCACTTGATCATGGTGTATGATCCTCTTGATGTATTTTTGAATTCGGTTTGCTAATATTTTGTTGAGTATTTTTGCATCTACGTTCATCAGGGATATTGGTCTGTAATTTTCTTTTTTGGTGAGGTCTTTGCCCGGTTTTGGTATTAGAGTGATGCTGGCTTCATAGAATGAGTTTGGAAGTATTCCCTCCTCTTCTATTTTTTGGAAAACTTTAAGGAGAATGGGTGTTATTTCTTCTCTATATGTCTGGTAGAATTCAGAGGTGAATCCATCTGGCCGGGGGTTTTGTTCTTGGGTAGTTTTTTGATTACCGATTCAATTTCATTGCTGGTGATTGGTCTGTTCAGTTTTTCTGTTTCCTGCTTGGTCCGTCTTGGAAGGTTGTATTTTTCTAAGAAGTTGTCCATTTCTTCTAGGTTTCCAGCTTGTTAGCATATAGATGCTCATAATATTCTCTTATAATTCTTTGTATTTCTGTGGGGTCCGTCGTTATTTTTCCTTTCTCATTTCTGATTCTGTTTATGTGTGTAGATTCTCTTTTTCTCTTAATGAGTCTGGCTAGGGGTTTATCTATTTTGTTTATTTTTTCAAAGAACCAGCTTTTGGTTTCATTTATTTTTTTCTATTGTTTTATTCTTCTCAATTTTATTTATTTCTTCTCTGATCTTCATTATGTCTCTCCTTCTGGTGACTTTGGGCCTCATTTGTTCTTCTTTTTCCAATTTCAATAATTGTGTCTTTAGGCTGTTCATTTGGGAATGTTCTTCCTTCTTTAAATAGGCCTGGATTGCAATATACTTTCCTCTTAGAAGTGCCTTCGCTGCGTCCCACAGAAGTTGTGGCTTTGTGTTGTTGTTGTCATTAGTCTCCATATATTCTTTGATTTCTGTTTTGATTTGGTCATTAACCCATTGATTCATTAGGAGAATGTTGTTAAGTCTCCATGTATTTGTGAGCTTTTTTGATTTCCTTCTAAAATTTATTTCTAGTTTTATACCTTTGTGATCTGAGAAGTTGGTAGGATTTCAATTTTTTGAATTTATTGAGGTTCTTTTTGTGGCCTAGAATGTGGTCTATTCTGGAAAATGTTCCATGTGCACTTGAGAAGAATGTGTATCCTGCTGCTTTTGGGTGCAGAGTTCTGTAGATATCTGTTAGGTCCATCTGTTCTAGTGTGTTGTTCAGTGCCTCTGTGTCTTTACTTATCCTCTGCCTGGTTGATCTATCCTTTGGAGTGAGTGGTGTGTTAAAGTTTCCTAAAATAATTGCATTGCTGTCTATTTCCTCCTTCACTTCTGTTAGTATTTGTTTCACATATGCTGACGCTCCTGTGTTGGGTGCATATATATTTATAATGGTTATATCTTCTTGTTGGACTGACCCCTTTATCATTATGTAATGTCCTTCTTTATCTCTTGCTACTTTCTTCGTTTTGAAGTCTATTTTATCTGATACAAGTACTGCAACACCTGCTTTTTTCTCTTTGTTGTTTGCATGAAATATCTTTTTCCATCCCTTCACTTTTAGACTGTGTATATCTTTGGGTTTGAGGTGAGGCTCTTGTAAGCAGCATATAGATAGGTCTTGCTTTTTTATCCACTCTGTTACTCTGTGTCTTTTGATTGGTGCATTCAGTCCGTTTACATTTAGGGTGATTATTGATAGATATGTACTTATTGCCATTGCAGGCTTTAGATTCGTGGTTACCAAAGGTTCAAGGGTTGCTTCTTTATTATCTAAGAATCTAACTTAACTTTCTTGTTAAGTTATTGTGAACGCCGTCTGATGTTTCTTTATCTCCCCCTTCCTATTCTTCCTTCTCCTTTCTTTATATATTAGGTGTTTTATTCTTTGCCTTTAGTTAGTATTTGGATGGTCTGCTTTCTTTGCTATGATTTTATTTTCTCTGGTGACATCTTTTTAGCCTTTGGAGTGTTTCCCTCTAGAGCAGTCCGTTTAAGATATCCTGTAGTGGTGGTTTATAAGAGGCAAACTCTCTCAACTTTCCTTTGTCTTGAAATTGTTTAATCCCTCCGTCATATTTAAATGATAGTCGTGCTGGATACAATATTCTTGGTTCGAGGCCCTTCTGTTTCATTACGTTAAATATATCATGCCATTCTCTTCTGACCTGTAAGGTTTCTGTTGGGAAGTCTGATGACAGTCTGATGGGTTTTCCTTTGTAGGTGATCTTTTTTCTCTCTCTAGCTGCCTTTAATACTCTGTCTTTATCTTTGATCTTTGCCATCTTAATTATTATGTGTCTTGGTGTTGTCTACCTTGGGTCCCTTGTGTTGGGAGATCTGTGGGCTTCCATGGACTATGAGACTATGTCCTTCCCAAGTGTGGGAAAGTTTTCAGCAATTATTTCTTCAAAGACACTTTCTATCCCTTTTTCTCTCTCTTCTTCCTCTGGTACTCCTATAATGCGAATATTGCTCCGTTTCGATTGGTCACACAGTTCTCTTAATATTCTTTCATTCTTAGAGATCCTTTTATCTCTCTCTGCCTCAGCTTCTTTGTATTCCTGTTCCCTGTCTTGTATTTCCTTGATAGTGTCTTGAACCTCATTCAACCTGCTGTTAAGCCCGTCGATGGCTTGTCTCATTTCTGCTTTGTCTTTCCTCATTTCCTCCCTCGGCTCTTGCACATTTTTCTGTAGATCCGTTAGCATGGCTATGACTTTTATTCTGAATTCTTTTTCAGGAAGACTGTGCATGTCCATTCCTTAAGATTCTCTCTCTGGGTTGGTGTTTGTCTGAAGCTTTGTCTGTATCATATTCTTCTGTCTTCTCATGACTATAGAATTGGTTGTTGGTAGTTGTCACGTATGTCAGCTGGGCTCTTTATGACCGTCTTGCCTGCTGCCGAGTCCTCTCAGGTGTGTCTGCACTGTGTGCGCTTTCCTGTGTGTTCTGGTCTCTCTTTTAGGAACAGTTGCATTTGCTGTGTTTTCGTGGATAAATATAATGTTGGGAGGAAAATTCTGTCACTCCGTTCACGCTGCCATCTTCCCGGAACCTCCTTGATCAGCTTCTAAAATTACATAAGAAGTAGTAGTTTAATTTTACTGGAATGATGATGTATCAAAAATCCTCCTTTGACACCATCAACAGAACAAAAACGCCTCCTTAACCGCCTTTACTCGGGCAAAGGATAGGGAGACTGTTCCGACCGCTCGTTTTCAAGGGCGTGCATGCCGACACCCAGTCAGAACCCCCGGGGGCAGGGGCGGGCGCCCATTTCTCGGCCCTGTTGCTTGGCTTCCCCTCCAGAGTTGCTCATCTCCTGAAGGGAATATTGTCATTTATTTTTAGCTCAAAGTGCTGCTAGTGTTTTCTGTGGCCCCAGTTTTAGTATAGCCTTGCCAGCACTGCTAAGCATTCTGAAAAGTTTATAAGACATACTCTTAGGATGAATTCCACTTTTTGCAAGCAGTTACAGGGTTTTTGTAATAAACTAGTCTATTGGTGATTAAAGTCCAGATTTTTGGTGTGCATCCATTATTTGGTCTACTTCCCAAGGGCTTTGAGGCTGTGCTCTGGAGGCATTATTCAGTTGTATACAGAACAACACCATTTCATTAGTTACTTAGATCGCAAAAAACCACCCTAATCGAAGATTATTTTTCTGATATTATAGTGTTACAGAAAATGAATAATTGTAGTTCTGTAACCTACCCCAACTATTGTTTTTTTAATCCTTGCATGTGTGTTCCTGTTCTGGGTATAGTTGAAAATTTGTGAGTTTTAACAGACATGTGTTCAGAGAGTAAGCTTGAGAGGCTTTTCTGTGTCTGCTTGCCTCCAGTGGCTGTTGCCCAAGGTGGAGCTTGGGAAGACTTCTTTGGAATTTGGAAGTGAGAGACCAGAGTCCTCTCCACTGGACAAGGAGTCCTTTTAAGGTCCTCAGGCCACTGCCTCTTTCTGTCCCCTTTGTCTTTCCGGTGGCTGCCCAGCCTTATAGATGCCACAGGTCCAGTTATTTACAGTGTGTTTGTTTCAATTGGGCAGCAGTTTACCCCTTAGGAACCACCAACTACAACCATGGGTCTTAATTTCTTTCTCTGGAATCAGGTTTGTTCCTCTTCCAGGTGTCACATGTTATGCATCATCTTTGCTGTGAGCTACACCCCTAGTGCCTCCAGTGTGCTTTTTCTTGGTACAGCTTCTAGACTTCCTGTAAATTATATTGCCTCCTATAGATAGTTCTGTTTTGTCTTTGTCTCTCTTAAAATGGACACCCAGAATTCAATTGCCATCAAAGAATATCCCTTTTCTCTGTTTTCTTTGTTTAAAAAGAGTTCTGATAAATCCTTGTTGATTAAAATCATGTTTGTATTTTAAAGATAGCAGTATCTTCCCCAATAAAATACTCATGAAGACAGTATAAGCAATCATTCTGAAAGCCGAGTCAGGGGTGATCAGTAACTTAGGAACAGAAGTTGAGCAGGAGGACATTCACCCCTTGATGATCTTTGTTTATCAGTGTTTCATGGGCGCATCAGTCTTCTAGCACTATTTTCTTGAAAAGACCGTTAATTTCCTGATGCTACATTGGACCTTTAGGGGACGACATGACTGAGTGTGGGGCCCCTGGGCTCTGCATAGTTGTCTCTGTCTGTCCATCTTTACATAGCTCTGCTCTGTCCTGAAGCCCATCTCCAACAAGAGTCTGTTTTCAGTGCACTGGTTTCTGCATCCCTCTCTGCTGTTCAGCCTAGCCAATTAATTTTTTTATTTCAGATATTTTATTGCTCAGTTTTAGAATCTTCATTTGGTTCTCTTTTTTAATAGTTTCTTTTTTTCTGTTCGGATTTCCTCTCATCCTTCATTACAACCTGTTTTCTTTATGTCCTTGAGTATACTTGTTAAAGTCACTTATAAAATCCTTATTGCTAATTCCAGTACATGGGTCATGCTTGGGTTGGCGTCCATTGATTGTTTTCTGAGTATGGCTTATGTTTTCTTGTTTCTTTGTGTTTGGAATAATTTTGAATTGGGTTTTAGGTGTTGTGAATGATAGGTTGTAGAGACTCTGAGTTCTGTTATATTCCTCTGAAGAGTATTGATGCTTTCACAGTTAGTTTATGTAATTGGATTGAAACTGTAAACTCTGTCTCCTGGGTTACCACAGGTTATGTTGTTTTGTTGTGTGGTTATGTTGGCCTGTACTTGGAGTCTTTGTGTATGAGTGGTTTAGGAGGCAGCTGGAAAGCAGGGTGAGAACTCCTGTTTCCAGCTGTCTCCTGTGGCGATTCCTCATTACTTACCTCTGTGTGGTTTCCTGCTCTCCCTGATGGTCTTCAAGCCAGTAAGGCTCTGTGTATTTCTGGATCTGAGCTGGTCCATGTAGCACAGACTGGGGCCTGCCTGCATGCCAAATGCTGGAAACCAGACCCCTCTCCTAGTTCCATTCCCTTCTTGCAAGTATTGAGTCTCATCCTGCCTAGCTTTTATCTGCCTACCTTTTCATATTTTTAGTATTTCATCTAGAGTTTGTTTATCTAGAGTATGTTTGGTCCAATAGGAAGTACTTGGCCATTACTGGATGCAGAACCCTTTATCAATTTCTTTTATTAAAAAAATTCTTTTGATTATGTAGTACTTGTTCATTGTAGAACATCTGGAAAATTTAGAAAAGTGCATACACACACACACACACACACACATTGTTACCCTATACCCGGTGATAATCAGTTCACATACCATCTGCTGTTCAAATTATCCTTTTCTTTTCTCCCTTCCTCATTAAATGTCAGTGGGGTGTGGGCAGTGACCTGCAGCATGGCCAGTCCTGGGACCTGTGTCCATTCCTCAGGCTGCAGGGGTCAGCAGCTCCCCACAGAGCAGCTACTTTGTGTAGGCTTCTGGAACTTTTGCATTTAAAATGTCTTGCAAAGAAGAGTGGATATAATTGGATCATTTAAACAATTCTCAACTACTGATGGTTAAGCAACATCTTCAGTATTCATAGTATCACTGCAAGCAAGTGATGTGAAAGGTGGAAGGGCCTCGATGCTGCCAGTTTCTGTCTGTGCCATTAGCTTTTCCCTTGAACAACTTAAAAAATAACCTATATGTGTTTTGCATAATATATACCAAGTAGAGTGCTAATGGTAAAAATACAAAGATCCAAGTCAATTAGATTCTTATTAATTGGGGCTTTAAGAATCATTTTCCAGTAGGAAGACAACTTGAATCTTTCTTTTTATTATTCAGCTTTTGTGTTTTGGGAGTTAAGTGATCACAGGTAGTGTGACTGGTCAGGGAGGCTCAAGCTGAGTCTGAGATTCATGACTGCCATTCCCAGCATTAGTGCTTTGCTGTCATCATGTGTAAGGCCAGTTCACTTCTGAAGGACTGTAGCTGTGTTCTGATCTGAAGTTCTGCTTAAAACCAGAGTAATGTATCTTTTACAAGTCCTTTTTTTTCCTTCAGAGGTAAGTTAGAACATTATATGTGTGTATTTAAATACATTGGGTAGATAATATTTCTCTTATTAAAAAGAAATGAGTTCAGTATTTGAAACAGTTATGATAATTTTAGTTTATTTTCATTCTTGTAATGAACTTAAATTATCGAATCACATTTTTTCCCTTTCTTTTTCAGCAGCAAGCTCTTGCAGGGACTCTGGTGGCAGCGGCTGGAAGTGTGATAGAGACGGACCCTTTTAAGCGGCAGCAGGCAGGACCCCAGGCAGGTATGTTACCGAGCAAGCCTCGGGGCCCAGGGCCCATTAGCTGCCTTCTTTCACAGAGTAGTATGATGAATAAAGGACCAGCTCATATGTCTCTACAGTATGAGCACAAAGGAGCTCAGTGGTGCTTAGTTTCTTTCTACTTTGAAAGTTAGCTTTTGGTGACCGTTGGCTGCAGGAATATTTACATGAATGTTTGTGTTACTGCAGTTGAGTAGGCCTGGTTTTCTGGGTGCCTGATGGTGGAAGGTGAGGCCATCTGCTTCTTCATGTTACTCATTTTCTCAAACTGAATTTTTCCTTGAAATTATAAACTTAATACACATTTTATATGAAAGATTCAGACAGTTCTGAAGGGTATAATTAAGGGTTACCTCTGGTTTGATACTGTCTCGGCTCCCCCTACTGCAGAAGTAGCTGCTGTTGATTATGTCCACACTCTGTGCACATATGGGTGTCGTTCTGTGTATGAGATTCCAGAAGAACTGGTTTTGGGCATATGTACCTTGTCACATCTCTGATATTGACTCTTAGTCTGGAGCTCCTCCTCTGTGGTGGCTGTGTGGTACTCCATTGTGCAGTGGCTGGTCCTTTATTCATCAGGACCTTGTTAGTGTTTATTGGTATCACCACTTTTTTTATATTCTTATCAACACAGGATTGAATATGTGGTCTCATATTGTTTTCTTCGTTTGTCGATAAGTCTAAAAGAAAAACTAGAAACTAAATTGCTAGATCAAAGTGTGCACAGTTGAATTTTGGTGGTGCTATTCTTCAGAACGATAGGGTCTGTTTATACTCCCCACTGGCAGTTCCTGGTTCTCTTACCTTTTGGCCATCTCACTAAGTGTGATCAGTCTTTCCATCTTTGCCCGTGTGGTCTGTGACTTTTAGCTCATTGGGTATGATTTTCTTCAGTATGGTGAGGTTGCACAGGTTTTCTCCTTTTTAGCCATTCGATAGCCCCAAAACACTCCTGCCCAGGTTGTGTGTCTGGCTGCTGGCACTCCCCATGTTACTGTGTCAGCTCTCTGAATGTGGAGTAAGCCAGCCTTCTGTGCCTCAAGTGTTGCAAATATTGTCCGTTAGGTTGTGGCTTATCCTTTGCCTTTTATGATGCTTTTTCTTATATTTGCAAATTTTTAACTAAAAGAAATTTTATTTATCAAAGAAATTTTATTTATCAACCTTACCTTTTATGCTTTCTGGACTTTGGTTTATGTGTAGAATGGCCTCTTTGTTCAAAGATTATAAAAATACCTTTCACACATTTTTTTCTATTACTTTTGTGGTTTTATTTTTACATCAAACTTCACCTTTTCTGAAAATTATTCTAGAGCAGTCTAAGAGACCTCGACTTGAAGTAGGTCACCAAGCCGTAGTTTTCCAGCACCCAGGGGCGAGTGTGGGAGTCCCTCTTCAGCAGCTAATGCCAACCGCTCAAGGTAAGACCCTGCACCAAAATGAGCTCCTTCAGCTCAGAACAAGCCAGTGCATGAGGGTCTTAACAACCAGTGTCAGACTAAAATGTGTGTAGCCAAGGTAGTAGATTTGAAGTGGTTTCTGAAATTGGGGCATTTTTCTGAGTCTCAGTAGTACACTGAGAAGAAACCCCAGGAGATGAGGTCTCTGTAGTGGAGATGCATATTGTGCTGTCCTGGAGCTTCTGGTGCTCATGCCTGTGTCTCCTTACTCACTGCTGTGTAGGGACACCCTGTAGTTACTTGATAGCTTTCCTGCTTGGTGCTAACATGCAAAGGCCAAGCACCTTTCTTTGCTTTTTCTGTGTTCATTTGTAACATGAGAGCCAGTATAACACACATCCTCTGCCAGTTAAATCTCCCATTTGTGCTGTGACAGCTCTGAGTGGCAGTTCTGTGAGGGTGCATGGTGGGAAGTCTGGTCCTTGGTGAGAGCTTCCGACTCTGAAGGCACCCTGGGTTCCTGTCTTGCAGGAGGGATGCCCCCTGCCCCGCAGGCTGCCCAGCTGGCTGGACAGAAGCAAAGCCAGCAGCAGTATGATCCGTCCACGGGGCCCCCGGTGCAGAACGCTGCCAGCCTGCACACGCCACCCCCGCAACTCCCAGGCAGGCTGCCCTCTGCAGGCCTCCCTGCCGTGCCCCTGCCACCGGCCCCGCAGTTCCCACAGCCACAGGTGGTCGAGCCGCAGGTGCCACTCCACATGCCTGTGAAGACTCAGCAGCCAGACGCCCCAGTGCACGCACCACCGCCCAGCCGAGCTCCCGCTTCTCTGCAGCCTGCCCAGCCAGCCCCCCATGCGCTGATGCCTGGGAGGGCACAGGGGCAGGCCCCTCTGCTGGTGCCCCAGCCACAGGTACTCTGTGCCCCGGTCTGTTGGTGGGCCCTGGAGAGGTGCACTGGCGGGGTGGGGTGCTACACTGCAGGCACGCTTTCTCTGAGTCGTTTCTCCTCCTGCTTTGCAGCAGTTGGTAATTCAGTTGTAATGTAATTGTTTTGGCTCAGTAATCATAGTTACCTTTATTAAAATACCAGAGAACCACATAATTTTTATTGCTGCCCTCAAGACAGGGAGCTGAGTGAAGGGTGTTGTGTTCCTGTCCCACTCGATAGGTCAAGTAGTGCAGGTGGGTGGCAGAGCCCAGCTTACCAGCGTGGGATTGGAGGTTTGGGGATGGCGGGCCTTCTCTAGGTCTGTGGAGCCAGCCTGCCAGCGGCGGCTGGCCCAGTTCCTAACTGTCCCCAGGCTCCCTCCACCCCTAAGGGCACTTTGCCCCGTCTGGATAGTCTATACTCTGCCAAACATGTGCAAGGCATCCCTTACCTGGCTTGATACACACTCAGGTATTCATAATGCCCCTCCTTCTCCATGAATTCACTTACCCAGATGCCTTTTTGAAATGATTACAGCAAACCGCTTGCGGTCCTAATAAGGGAGTCCTTGGAGTGCACGTGCTAGGGCCTACTCGGGCCCTGAAGGGGTGGCAGGAGGTGCTTCCAGTAAGCTCCTGTAGCAGGGTGTGAGCAAGCTGCTTTCTCTCGCCGTCCCCCTCACCCACCAGCTGATTTCCTCAGGGGCTTGCAGTCCAGGTTCTTCCTAGTTATTTGCTTCGTGGCAGAGTTTGTTCTTACCTAAGGATGAGATAGCAATGCCCAATTATAGTTGCCTTGTATGCTCCACTCCTACGGGCCATGTGCTGTAGCTTTATTTCCTCTGCCCAGCAGCCCTGTGAGGCAGGGTTTCTACTCTCCATTTCTCCCGTGAGAGGATTGAGGCCAGAGGGGCTAATAACTTGGCAAGATCATGGCTGTGTTTGCACCCTTAATGGTTCTTGAGCCTTTTGCACACCCACCCTGAGGAGGAGGCCCTCCTGCTGGGGCAGCTGAGCTCTACTAGCAGCACAGGGCTTCTCCTTGGCTCTGTCTGCCTGCCCTGATTGCTGACAGACCCTTTCCAAGAAGCTTGTTCCCGACTCACTAACCTGTCCTTCCAGGTGGGGTGGGGACTGACAGACTTACTCTGTGAAGGGCCACAGCAGGGCTCTAGGCGCTGCAGGCAGTGCGGTTGCTGTCAGATCACTCAGCTTTTCTTGTGGGGACAGAAGCAGCCCCAGAGCTTGCCATCAAGTGGCTCATCAGAGCTTTCTGTCCAGAAGCGTGTGGCCAGCTGTAGTTGGCTGACCTGAGGTAGGAGGAAATTACTTTAGATACATATTCAGAGCCACACGCCAGGAAAGGCATTTCCTTGGATGTAAAGAGGGTGCCTTGCCCCCTTCCCAGGTTACACGTGTGTCCTCAGCCTTCTTAC
>JAQQAC010011420.1:23404138-23432248 GCA_029783875.1 Phataginus tricuspis
ATGTTCCCACAAAACACTCCCATCTGATTCCCATTAGAATCCCACTAATTCACATCAACAGACTCTGTCCAGTTTAACTTTTGGCAATCAGGTGAGTGTGACAGTAAATTAGAGTGGCAGGAGTTGCGTCATGGTGGAGACTGCACATCTTTTTCCTGTTTACAGGCACCTCTTGCCTTTCACTGTCCCACTGTTCTTATGCAAATATTTATCAATGTGGCCTACAAATGCATTAGTGTGTTCCATTCCTCTAAGCATTAACAGGAAGGATGCCCCACTAATAAATTTTCTGACAATCTCCAATTTAAGAAATCCTATCTTCATTTGTATCAAACTCATTACAAGAAAAATCTAAATATAAGATTCAAACTTATTCCCTACCAAAAGGAACCAGCTCCTTGGAAAAATGACTGATCCCTGGACTGGATCATGGATTATGAAGGTGAACCCTGAACATTTTGTGCTAGAAAGTAAGCTTTGTGTCAACAGTAGACTACAGCCAGAGTGAAGGGGCTCCAGTTAGTTAAATATGGTAATTTAGGCATTAAAATAAACAGTAACAGTACAGGAAGGGTGCTGCAGATGGCCGGTAGCAGAGTAAGAACAGCTGATGCAAGTGCACATCTTGGCAAGGGTGGTGGTACCTGGCACCTGTCAGATCAGCAAACCACAACACCTAAGATCTGAGCATTCCCTGCTTATAAGTTATAACTCAACTATGACATAATTCACCATTTTTACAGACCAAAGAAGAAAAATCACGACATGTGAACAGATGCAGAAACAGCATTTGACAAAATTCAGCATCTGTTCATGATAAATACTAGGAATAAAGGCATTTTCTTAACCTGATAAATGACCTCACAAAACCTATATCATACCTAATGCTTTCCCCCAATATCAGGATGGAGGTAAGGATGCCTGTTCTCCCTGCCCCATTCAGCATCCCACTGGAAGTCCTTATTAGTGCAATAAGGCAAGAAAAATAAACAAAAGGTATACAGACAGAAAAAACAAATCTTGTTTTCTTTGCAGACATGATTTTGCATGTAGAAAATCCCATGGAATCAAAAGGACTCCTAAAACTAATAAACGAGTTTAGCAAGTTGCTAAATATAGGTTCAAATAATCAATTGTATTCCTACATACTTGCAATGAACTAAAAAAAAATTTTTCAAGTACCCTTTACAATACCATGGAAAATTGAATACTTGTGTATAAACCTAACAGCATGTGTACAGAATCGCCATGCTGGAAACTTCAGGACACTAATGAAAGAAACAAAGAAGAGCAAAATAAATGGGAGACACACAGCATGTTCCTGAGCTAGAAGTCAGTCAGTATCATCAAAATGCAACTTCTCCCCAAACTGGTCAACAGATCCAGTGACATCCCAATAATCAAAATTACAACCACCACACACATATCAGAGAGACTACATGAGAAAAGTGAAGACAAGTGTAGGGTGTAGGGGGATGCAGAACAGAAAGAACAGCCCTTACTGCAGTGGGAATGCCAGGTGGCATGGCCCCCAGAGAAAGTTTGGCAGTTTCTTACAAAACTGAACACACACTAAACAACCCATCAATCTGTCTTCTAGACATTTCCCCAAATGAAATGAAAGCCTATGTTCACAAAAAGACTGTACATGAACATTCACAGGAGCTTCATTCATAAATTCCAAAAACTATAGAAATAACCCAAATGTTCTTCAAAGGTGAATAGATAAACAAACTAGGGACATACACACAATGGAATATCACTCAGCAAAAAAAGAAACAAACTATTGGTAAATGCAACAAGAGTGGATGAATTCCACATGCAGTGAAAGAAACCAGACAGAAAAGGCAGGACACTGTAAAAGGTGACATCATAGTGGTGAGGACAAGGCAGGAAGGGGCAACAGGACTCCTCTGCTCCCTGACCATGCAGCTCTATGTTCCTGTCAACTCTCAGAACTGGAGACCCAAAAGAGTGAATTTCACTGAATTAAATACATTTAAATAAACAAATAATATTGTTAATAACACATTATTAAAATAAGAATCCTTGTATAAATATATAAATAGAAGAAAAAATAAAGCTCATTGTTACAGTAGAATGACAACTCATAAGTGGAGAAGGAATAATGACATTAGAAAATCCACTTTGCAGTCTTTAAGGTAGTAAATGATTCTGGCAAGATTTATCAATGAATACTAGAATTAGTGGTTCAAAGTTTAGTAAGATTTACATAGTCTCAAAGTATCTTCCCCTAATTGCTCAACATTTACCAAGGGAGAGTTAAGAACTTCCACTGGAAAAGCCTGGTAATGCCATCCTCCTCACCATGGTCACAGTGGACCATCTTGGCCACCTGACATGGCACACATGGACACGGCATCATTCTGTGTGTGTTCCTCTCAAAAAGCCACGACCCAAATCAGACACAAGGAAACATCGGACAGTCCTATACCACAGGACATTCTACAAAACAACTGGCCTGTATGCCTCAAAAATGTAAAGGTCATCAAAGACTGAGGAGCAACCCAGCTTAAAGACTAAAGAGGCATTAAAAAACACCAACGAAACAGCGGTGACCCCAAATAGAGATCATCAGGACACAGACACAGGTGCCCAAGAGCTGTGGCTAGTCCTAGTGCTCTCTCTCTGCAGACCTTCCTGATTCGACTCTGCTGTGGCCAGGCAAGACAACACTCTTACCTAATGCCTCCTGGCACCCTCAGAGATAACAGCATATGACATGATATCTACACCCTCTCTCTAATAGCTCAGGGGAAAACGTGTGTGTACACAGACAGAAACAGAGAACGAGAATAATACAAGTGGTCCAAAGCCAACAACTGGTAAATGTGGGTATAGCATGTAAGAGGAGGTCTTTGAACCATTATTTCAACTTTTATATATGCTTAAAATGAAATCAAAATTAAAATTAAAAAATGTTTAAAACATCACCACAGAGATTAAACTGCTTTCTGAACCAAGTGTAATCTCTTCCAAAACTACTAGAATCTGACCTGTACTTTTAGGTTCTTGGCATTATTAATTTAACATTGAGTGATTTTATTTTCAGAAAAAAAAGTTTAAAATATTTTAAATATTTTACATTCAGTTAACATCCTACAATCCAGATGCTTTCAGAGGTGTTTCACTTCAGTATTTCTTCCAGCTACAGAAAACATCAAGTTATTATCCGCTTCAATCTTTTTTTTAATTTTTCTTTTTTACACATTCTCAAAAATACAGATAGAAGACACAGGGAAGAGCAACATTTAAAACACAGCACACAAGGAATCCTGAGCACACATTCAACAGGACTGTAATAAGTATTAGATGACAAGCATGCGAAAGCTACTACTGCATTACAGGTCAACACAAAAAAGAATGCATTAAGATCTGTGTTGTCATTTAATCATGCAATTTAATTTTATAATTATATATGCAGGAAGACTTTCTTATTTTTTTAAAATAAGGAATGGGCTCTGGAAAAAAATGCTGAAGAGCAAATAGTAAATTGAAGGTTAAAATATCTGGATGAAGGAAAAGTTTGGGATGAGACTACATTTTAGAACCATCGAAAAGTACCTGAAATGGTTGCTGCTGGGATGAAAAAGCAGCAGAAACATTTGGAGGAAGCTGGGTTGCTATAGCAACAGGAGTACCAGTCTGCCCATCCTTTCCTGTCACAACCTTTACCTGAGAGGAGATATTTTGAGAAAAAAAGGCAACATAATTTTTAAGACTGCTCAAAATGTTGTTAGAATTTTATTGCTGACAGCTCACTGATGTTTGGGGTTTAAAAAAGAAGTATTTTTGCATCAAATCCTATGAAAAGACACTGCACTGATTTATGAAAGATTTATAACATAACAACTTGACTCAGCTGCAAATCTTGCAGGAACTCCAATTTAAGTCACAAGTGCAGTATCTTTAGATTTTGTGTAACTTTTAATTAAAAAAAACGGAAATGGCAGACAGTCTTCAAGTTAACAAAGCCCTAATCTCATAGGCAGTTTGCACAGAGCCACTCCATTCCCTACTACATGTGGGTCAGAATTACAAAGGTCTATCTCAGCAGAAAGTTATAAAAAGGGACTTATTTTCCTTCCTAAGGACAGATAAGGGGGACTGAGCCTACAGACATCATTGATATACAAACATAAAGAGAACTGAATTTCACTATTTCATGGCAATAGAGGTGAAATCCTCAAAATAATCATATAAACATTTTGGAAAATAAAAATGGTCCATCCTCAAAAGGGTGTTACAGAAAACACAGAATGGCAAAGCCACACAGATACATCCATAATTATCAATGAGGGCAGCTGAGCAAAGAGACCAGCTTTTGTTTGCCAAAGGCTGATTTATTTGCAGGAGAAGAGCTGACAAAGAGTCAAGTTATTTCAGCTACATCATCAAACAAAATAAGCTTCACCAACATAGTGCGCACCACACAACACACGGCACAGAGCACACTGCGGCACGTCCACTCCTCACTCACGCCCACTGCTTTGATGAGCTGCTGTTTTAGGAAGTACAAATTAAAAGGATCTTAGGAACTGCTATGGTGTTATGAGATCTCAACTGGGTGATTTATTAAGTACCCAGTCCAGGAACCCTGAAGTGCTACTACCTAAAAAAGATTCTCCTTTAAATATCATTCAACAGATATTTGCAAAGGCGTGAATTTAAAATATGACTTCAAATCTAAGACTACATCTAAAATATGAGAAAATTCTCGATTTTTTGCCATAATAACTGTCCTTTAATTATAAAGACGCCATGTAATTGTACCTTCTGATTAATAATTATGACAGATATGCTATAAAAAGCTAGTGGTTCAAATCTGTTGCTTAAAAACGACGTTCATTGTTTTTTTAGCAGGTGGACCTCTGTAAGTAAAATGTGAACCTAAAGCCCAGCCAGAAGGTGTCGCCTTTGGCCTCAGTGCCGGCTGACCCCTACAACCAGCAGTGGCAGGGGCCAGGTCGGGCCACACCGCAGGCCTCCAAACCTGGCCAACCCTGTTCTGAACAGAGCACTCGGTTCTAAATCACCATCATCCACTGCGCCATTCTGTACCTTCTGCCCAATGGCTCAAGCAGACTTCCCTTCCACAGAGGGAAGGAAAATCACCTCTGGTTTACTACTGGATCAAGTCCTTGTGAAATCATAGCTTAAAACCCCCAGGCTCACAGGTTAAATTTACAGCCACCTGCGCTCAAATCTGGCAGCGCCCACGGCCCAGCTACCACCCTGCCACGCCTCACCTCATCATTGATGACCTCAGACTTCTCTTCCTCCTCCTCCTCCTCCTCCTCCTCCTCTTCCTCCAGGTCCAAATCATTCTGCCTGAGATAAGCTTGCAATGGGGCATAATGCTTCTTCTTGAATGCTAAGAAGTCCATCATGTTCCCTTGGAGGTGTTGCAAGAAGAAGAGTTCGATCAGGCTCTCCCTGAAGGTCTCCCTCAGGAACCCCATCTCCTGGTAGTGGTAGTCCAGGCACTGCTTCCGCATCTGGGCCAACTCCTGGGAGGCCGGGGGGATCTCCTCCAGCTTCTTGGGAGCCTTTCTCACCCCCATGCTGCCCGCAGATGTGAGAGGAAGGCCAGAGAGGCCAGGGAGCACTGCAGTCCTGGAAGGGCTGGTGGGTGGGGGTGGGGACGCCATCCCGAACACCGAAGCCCCCCCCACCCCAACCCCAACCCCAGACAGCAGAGGTCTGCTCAGCGGCGGCCCCTGCAGTGCCTGCTGCTGGACCAGCTGCCCCTGGATGATGCTGCTGATC
Organism: Phataginus tricuspis; assembly: GCA_029783875.1. Taxonomy (NCBI): domain Eukaryota; kingdom Metazoa; phylum Chordata; class Mammalia; order Pholidota; family Manidae; genus Phataginus; species Phataginus tricuspis. Next base: position 23,409,929 of record JAQQAC010011420.1, read on the forward strand.
TGGGGTGGCAAGCTTGCCGTGGTGATGTGGCCAGGGCTAGCCAAGGGCTGCAGGCCTGCTCCACCTGCAGCCGCAGGGCTCTGGGGTCCCAGGTGGTGGACAGTACCCCCAGACTGTGTGTGGGACTGTGATAGTCTCCGTTCCCGGACCGCGATGGGAGTCCCTGTGTGCTGCATCTGCACCTGGGTTCCCTGCGCCACCTGGGCAAGGCCTGTGCCCTCCTGAAACACAAAGTGCCCACCGCTGGATGGGCTCAAGCTGATCTGCCTCACCAGCACACTGGCGTCCACAAAGCCCCCGGTGGGACTGCCACTGCAAAGGCCCAAGCCCGGGCCAGGGGCACCTGCCCGCACACTCTGCAGGCCCGGCCCTGGCCCCGGGCTGGGCTGGGTAGGGCTCTGAGTCTGCACCTGCTGGGACAGCGGTGAGGTGACCTGGATGTATGATGGAGACCCATGCTCAAAGCGCCTCTGCTGAGCACTGAACTGAAAGCCTGGAGAGGCAGGGCTGGGCAGCGGCAGAGGCGCAAGCGTGATCTGCGGGCTCCCACCCACCACTGGTCCAACGCTCTGAAGGGCGAGGTTCACATTCTGCCCAGCTGCTGGGCTCCTGCTCATCAGCTGCTGGACTTGGTATCCAGGGGACTGGGGTGCAGACGGGCTCACTGATGGTGCAAAGGGAGTGGCAGGGGACTGAGGTGGGTTGGGCTGGGCCTGCTGCTCCTCTCCCTCACTGCCGGCGAAGGCCCTGGCCCTCTGCAGCTGGTGCTGGACGTTCTGAGGGCCGCTGCCATGGTGCATTATCGCCCCTTGCTACCCGCCTGACGTTCTCCTGGAAAGCCAAAGTTAAAGCAAGTTACTTAAAGGCAAGTAGGATGGTCTGACCACCACGTGTTGCCATTGGCAGCACAGAGGGGCACACCAAGGAGGCACTCAGAGGCAGAGGAGCCCTCTATCGAGCCATGCATGAGCTGGCTCTGGAGACAACCTCCTTCAGCACAGATGAGGGACAGGTCATCCTGGCTCACTGGTGATCCCAAAGAGCCACTGGAGAAGGTGACTAGCATCACCTGCTCAGATCAAGCAGGATCTGACTCGGCCCTGGCACTAGTGTTTGGTACATTTCTTCCCAAAAGCCTTTTCTAGTCTAGTGGCCCTGTTCTATGTCCCACAAGCTGGAGGGCTGTCCACTTGCCTCTCCAGTTGAGGATCAGTGGCTTGCTTGCTTCTGCCTGGCACCCAGGCAGTTGGTGACTACTGCCAAGCACAAGTGTATGTGTGGGCACAGGGTCATATGCCACAGTTGCTCCATCACCACAACAGAACATCCAAATTGCTCACTGGCCAGCACACCACCTCAGACAGCCCCATGAGTCAAGTGCAGATACTCAGATACTCAGGGCCCTGTTAGAGGTCAAACCCTATGTTCCTGGGGGACAGCAACGAGGGCTTGGTGCCATCGCCTCACCCTGGGAGGCACACAGCCTGTCACAGGGGCTACACGACACAGGGGGGGCACTCCACACCTCAGCAAGAAGAAAACCTCATAGGCAGATAAGGGGATTGGCTAGGACTCAGGCCTGCAGTCTGGGAGGGTCCCCACTAGGGGTCTGCAACTCTTGCAGCTGGTATCAGGGCTTCACAGGGGCTCATAGCTCCAAATCTGCCTAAAGAATGGACTGGAGGAAATGGAGGGTGAGTAGCAGGGACTCACCAGCAGGGCTACTTCTCACCACAGCAGAAAGCAGAGGCCCAAGCAGGACGAGGCCAGTTCTGAGCTGTGTCTGCCAGGGAGACGACCCCTGACCCCACCCTGAAATGGGAACAGGATGACAGTGAAGCCCCACAGCTGCTCCCCACTGCTGTGGCTCAGGCACAGAAACTGCCTTCCACCATTTAAAATTCTCAAGCTATAACCAACACATCCAGCTCATTTCTTGACATTCCCTCCACCCTCCCCCAGGACAGGCAGGCGTGCTCTTTCACCTTGAGAGCAGCGCTGCTTTCTCCCCGAGAATGTGGACGAGGGGTGGAAAGGGTTCATAAGCAGGGCCTGGGTTGAAAGGCGTACATAAATGGAACCAAGGGCTACAGAATTTATGGCACACAAATAAAGGCTGAGGAAACATAAAAAGCAGCACTGGAGTAGCCAGTAGAATGGCATTTTCTGGTCAGATGGCTATCCCTGAACACAGAGTCTGGGGATCACGGGTAAGCTGCAGCAAACCTACCAAAGTGGGAAGGACCCAGCAAGGAACAGCCTTAACCAGCGACCCAGGGCCCACCCTGGGGGCTCAGCAGAGCGGGCAGGAGTGTGGGCCAGGGCTCTCAGGCACACTTACTGCATTCAAATCAAGATTTTGCTTCTGATCTTCTTAAACAAGCATTATGAGGGAGATCAGTGTGGAATGGCACAAAAATAAACATATTTAGGATTACTTCCTCAGAACACATGCCCAGAGTATCAAAGGTGATCAGCAGGAGAGAACTGGCCAGAAAGAACTGTCTCACATATAATTCATAAGACTAGGGAGAGGTAAGGACTGGGAAGAAAAATGTTATGGCAATGGATTAACACATTGAGAAAATCCCATCTAAATTCTCACCACAGATCATTCACCAAAACAAATGAAGCATTTTTGTAAGCTAACATCACAAGTTTTTAACATAATATTAAAAAAAAAAAACAGGAAAACATCAAGAGCAGCAAAGTGAATACTTACTGAAGGTCTCAAGGGGATTTGCTTTCCTGAAGGTCAAACAGTGACACTGTGTCTGAAAAGTAGATGGGTTTGAAGACACACACTTTAAAACGTTTAAAATTCAAAACTAAGTCATCAAAATCAAAACACAAGTATCTTGGGAGGAGCACCTGAAGGAGCAATTACAAGCAATTACTATTCCAGCACTACAGAAAGACTCACACAAATGTTTAAAACACTGAGATGCCAGTAGAAAAAGAATTAAGGGCAAGAGACCATTCACAAAAGGAGAGATTGTGCACTTGGCCAGCAGAGGTGGTGCACAGCCGCAGGGCTAAGGCAGCAGCCCAGATGAGGGGACCACTGTCAGAGCCACGCAGCCCCCACACCCGACCACCCAGTTGGCATCCTGCCGTGGCTGGTGGGGCATGGGGACAGGGGTTCAGAGCACAGAACACACCAACAGCGGGCCCAGCAGAAGGGCCCATCTGACCCCACGACCCTCAACCCAGGAATCCTACCTCTGGAAATCTCTCCTGAGGAATTCACCTACCTGTTCTTTTAAAAACTGTGCATAAAAATATTCATATAGAATGATATGGTAAAAGTAAAAAGGAGTGTAACCAAAAATATCCAAAATTCAAGTTCCAGACAGAGACTACGCAATAAAAATGGAAAATGTTTCAGATATATTAAGTAAAAAAAAGCAGGACACCAATTTCACATTATAAACATCAACCACTCTGCTAAAAATGTAAATTAAAAAGCTATCTACTGAAACATATTAGAATATGAACACTGATCTTCCCTGGGGAGAAGGGACTAAACGGAGCAGCCTCGGCAAAATGAGGACCGAGCCACGGACATGCCCACTGCGCCAGGAGCAGCAGGATGCCAGGGAACAGAGCCCTACTGCAGGACCAAGCGCAGCGGGTCACTCACACCACAGGACATCTGGAACAGGCAGAACCAAGGCACAGAGATCAGGCAGAAGCTGCCGACTGTGGTGGGGAGGTTGACTCAAGAGGGGCAGGAGGGAATCGGGGTATAGGGCCATTTCTCCATTTGACTTATGAGGATGGCTACAAGAGTCAATGTCTAACAGTGAATCTGTCATCTTACTACACTGATGGACAGTGACTGAATTGGGGTATGAGTGGGGACTTGATAATATGGGTAAATGTAGTAACCACATTGTTTTTTCATGTGAAACCTTCATAAGAGTGTATATCAATAATACCTTAATAAAAAAAAAAAGAGTCAATGTCTACAAATAGTGTGCAGTGCCTTCAAGAGGGATCCCAGAGACAATTTGGCAGTCAGCACCAACAGTCTCCTAGCATGTTGGCATCTGGCAGCCCAGTAATCTGACTTCTAGATCAGTCGAAGAAAAAAGGAGAGCTGTGTTCCAGTACATGCAGGTGGTCATGGAAGTAATATTTACAGAAAAAAGGTAGCATGTCCACCAATACATTTGATACAGCTACCCAAAGAAGTTAATGTTGGATGTGTGATGGCACACTGAATTCTTCTACTATGGCTCTATGCTTTCCAGATTGCTCTTCATGGGCATGTGCCCCAGTCACTAGTGTTGTGCACCAAACTCTCCCATAAAAATATTTTGAAACGTATCTTTCTGAAACATATAAAGAACATCTTTATAATCTTGGGGTGGAGATGAGTTTCCTAAGCATGGCAAGAAACCTAGAAATAATACTTATTTTTTAAAATAATAGTAACAGATTTTACTAAAAAAAAATTACAATAAAAGTCAAAAAGACTGATAAAAAATACTTGGAGCATGTGCGACAGACAAAAGGTTACCCATCCTTCATACAGCAAGAATTCTGACAAACCAGAGTCCAACCCCCAAAAAGAGAAGAGGGTATAAACCAGAAATTCTGCAGGAAATACAAATGCAAATACAAAAAACACTCACTCACCTCATCACTAAGGAAGTGCAAGATAAAGTGAGAAAGACATGCTGTCAGCAAAGGTCACAAAAACTGGTGCCATTCCAGAGGGAGCCCCACACACATGGGGGAAGCAAAGCCAGCGATACCTGAAGGCATCAGGCATTACCTACTGCAATGCTAACACATACTCATCAAGGGGCCCCACTTTTGGGGATCTCTTCATGGAAACATGCGAGTGTCCAAGGATAGTCACTGGAACAGTATTTATAATATCAAAAATTGCAAACAATGTTAATGTCCACCCATGGGGAACTTTTAACAAAATTTGGTGGGGTTACCACTTACAGGCAGCCACTAAAATTGAGTAAGGAGTTTCCTATGTGCTGAAATTATGTATCTTGAGTAAAGTTGGACATCTATATATAGCATATAAATTCACACGTGTCCTGGAACATGCTTTCAAAATCCTGATGTGACTACATGTATATAGAGGTATGTATACTCTAAGTGTCTCTAAACATAATAAGAGAATCACCTTTGGCCAACCACAGACAAGAGCCCTGTAAGGTAGGCTGCCTGACTGCAAGGGGATAAGCACTACACTCAGAGACACTCCTCAGGCACCAGGGCAGGGATGGAGCAGGGGACAACAGATGGAGCAGAGAACCAGTGAGCGGAAGGCCGAGACTGAAGTGGTGGAGCCCAGAGGGCCAATCGCAGTGCACAGGAGAGCACCCATCATCCAAAGGGGGAGCCTGGCAATTCCAAGAGGCCCTGCCAGACCCAGACTGAAGGCTTGGTCTGTTTAGGCCGTATGACACTGTCTCATGTTTGGATTTATTTCAATGAGTATTTTTGAACCAGGAGATTTCACATGAAAACACAAGCTGTTGGCTTCATTCATTAGAAAAATCCAAATCCTGGCCATACTCCGCACCAGCAACAAGCAGAAAGTCCAGGCCACCCAGCTCCTGCAGTCATCACCCAGGTCATGAAGCCTCCCCAGGCCAAAGCCAGGGCCAGGCACTGTCCATTAGCACTGCTATGTGGGGAAGCATTTCTCCACATAACATCACCACCACACACTTTTGAAAGGCAGGAGACCTGTGTGTAGCACATGGTGTTTGGGTCAAAGAGCCCCCAGGAGGTAGAAACAGGGACGTCACAGACACGGTCCTGCCTGTCAAATATAAGGACCAGTCTATGACTTCCACATGCCACCACCAGCATAAGCCAAAACCCATGCTGGCCTTCTTGACCAAGACTGCGATCCATCAAAACACTCTAAGGATCTCTCTGCAAGGCCACTCACAAGTAACAAACTAAATGTTTGATTCAACTCACTCACTTCTAGCTTGTAGTTATGAAATGGGATTTCCTGTTAGAAAAATATGTTAAATGAAGTGGAACTCTTAAGGCTTGAAGCTGAATTTTTCAAGCACAATGACTTGTAAATTCATCACTCATAATAAAAGAAATGAAAATTAAAACTAAGCTGAAATTTATCATCTATCGCACTGATGAAAATTCAAAAGCCCGTCAACACACTGATAGTGACAGAGAACCAGGCACACAGCTCTGCTGTGGTATGCAGTCTCTAACTCTACAGAGGATCCTAACCCTTAACAGAAGTATACATGCTCATACCTTGCACCCAGTAGTTCCACTATGAATTCCCTTTAAATACCCACCTCCAATTCGAAAATATGTAAGCACAAAGTTTTTTCACCATGGCTTTACTTGTAAATGCAAAATAGTGGAAACAAACTATATGTCCATTTTCAGAGACTGGCTGGCTACGTCCATTCACTGGAGCACTCTACAGCTGAACAGAAGCCTAAGGAAGAGCTCCATGAACTGGTACTGAGCAAGTTCCAGAACATACAGTTAGGTCAAATAAGCAAAGTGCAAAAGACAATATATGGGACACTACCTTTGTATAATAAAGGGGAGGAGATGGACATATCTTTCCTGCATTTTTCTAAAAACAAGATATCTGTGTATATACATATTTTTTTCCCAAACAAGTTCACTAAAAGAGTCTAGAGTAAGTGTCACCTTCTAAAAAAGGAACTTTGGAAGAATAAGGTGTAAGTAAATGAGGCCGGTAGCGTTCCGGGGTGAGTGTGACACAGCAGCAAGAGGGGAAGGGAGAGACACTTCAAAGTATGCCACCTTGTACCATTTTGACTCTTAGAATCAGGTTAAAGTGTCAGTCACTTTATCAAGAATCACTCAAAAAATAAAATTAAATCAATAAGGATGAACAAGTCCCTAAAACTGAATATAAACAGAAACAAACAAAGCTAACTCTGGGAAGGACAACATAATCACCAGTGGAATGGGAAAGGAAGAACTCCAGGTGCTGGAGGAAAACTCAGAGTCAGTCAACATCAGCTCATGGGCTTTTCTTTAAACCCCTGTCCAAATTTAGGCCCAGTGAAATGGCCTAAAATCCATGGCATCCTAGCAGAGCAGTGGGACCCTGGGGCAGCAGGCCACAGTGGGCAACAGGTGGAAACTGCAGAACACGCAGCTGTGCAGGCAGCCTGGGACGTAAGAGCAAGAGGGTAGGAGATTGTAGGACAACAGTTCCCAGCTCCACTGACCTTCTCCATCTTTGAAGAAATAAAGTAATGCCCTCCTTATCATCATTTGATTTCAAACTGAAGTCAGTGTTGGGACCAATGACAAATCAAGGGACTAAACCACATAAAGCTTCTCCTTTCAATGTGGACTCTACACAGATGCCAATGACACACTCACATTCCAGAGCCAGCTACCTGGTAAGGCTGGCAGGCCTGGAAAATGGCTCCAGTGGGTAAGAAGGCAGGGTACAACTGAGCTCAGGGCCCCAAGGCAGCGGTGTGGCCAGCAGTCCACACAGCCTATGCACGGCTGCAGTGTGCCCCATGATGGCCAAGTGGGCTGGACCCTGTGGCCCCCCAGGCACCACTGCAGGCTTCGGTTTTGTGAGAAGAAGCTCAGGGAGAGTCAGGCCAGGGTGAGCTGAACTCCAAGAGCACAGTGGTGGCAGCTACACCACCAGGCCCTTCAACACCCCAAACACCCCATGTAACAGCTTTCTTTTCCCAAAAATACACTACAACCCTCCAGAACTTCCCTCTGCAGAGTGCTCTCTGCCCTCCACTCGTGGGAACCTGTGTTCAAGGCTTTTTATAAGCCGTGCAGCATGCTCGCACTCCCTAAGTAATTGGGCAGACCAAGAACTGAACAACTGCCCTTGCCTAAAAGAGCTTAAAAAGAAAAGGGGGCCTAAAAATACTGAAACAAATACTTTCATTCACCTTGAAATGTTTCCAAAATTGTTTAAAAGATGGATGGAAATGTGAAAGCAGGGAAGACTGCAATGTCTAATAGAAAGTAGGTGGTGGGTACAAAGGTGCTCACTGTCAAATTCTCTCAGCCTCTGTTCACTTGAAATTTTCATAGTTAAATGTTACAGGAAAAAGTAATTTCTATGTAAGTGGTAATACCCAGATATCACTTTACAAAAGACAACTTTAGCAAGAGTCTCATATACTAGTAAACAGTCCTTCTCTCACCTTAGAGTAGATTAGGAAGGTTCCAAACTAGTACCTAAAATATACAGATTCCAACTCAGAGCTAATCTGAGCTGTGACACTGTGTGCTATTATGGAGACCACCTGAACTGCTTGGGAGCTGAGGGCTGGACCAACACGTGACACACCTGCCGACGTAACAGGCTGGGGTGCTGCGTGAAAAGTCGTGGCAGTGGTGGCAGGTCCTGGGCCTGGGGATCAGAGTCCCAGACCGGACCAAGTGGAATCTATTTCAGCTTGAGAGTAACGTTCAAGACAAATTGAAGGAGTGCTTCCTCAAACACCAAGAACGCAGCCAAGGCCTCCTGGTGACTCGGCAACAGCTGCTCAGCCTCTTTCTCCAAGGCTGCCCTAAGCTGCCTGTTTAGGCATCTCTCCCCTAATCACCCAAGGAGACTTCAGTACAACAGCTACACCATATACTTGCTGAGGTACCATGACCCCCAGGGAGGTCACAAACCACCATTATACCTGTCATGTTTTCACCCTCCTCCCAAGAACCAATTTTCACCCACCTGCTCATGGGGGATATCACCCTGGTGGAGGACAGAGCTTCTGATGTACAGAAAGAAGCCCGGGAAAATGGACAACCAAACTGCTTAGTTCTGGGAAGCAAGTCACAAACAAGAAAGAGCAAAGGGGGGCTGTGTGGCCTTCTGTGCTTCTGTACATCTGAACATCAGACCGAGGGGACAATTCACGCGTTACTTGTATTAAAAGGCTGGCAACAACCCAAATGTCCTTCAACAGGTGGATGGACAAGCTGTGTCCACCCACGCCACAGAACACCCTCAGCAACAAAGAAACCAGCTTGTGATATGTACAGCACTGCATGAGTCTCAGACGCCTTCTGCTCAGTGGGAGAAGCCAGACTCAAGAAGCCCCTGCTGCGGGCATTCCCTCACCTGACTCCCTGGAAAAGATTCCCAGGCAGAGATCGATGTTGCCAAGGGCTGGAGGGATAGTAGTTTGAGGTGAATGAACTGTTTTGGATGCTCATTGCTATTGAAATTACAAACATTTGTCAAAACTCTCAGAATCCTACACCAAAAAAAGTGACTGCTGCATGTAAATTTGTAAAAAGCTAAGGGAAATGGCAAAGCAAGCACACACACTTGCCCTTCCACTGGGGATGTAAGTAATTTTTAAAATTTATTTCTACAGTATAACAACATACCAGAACAAGATAACAGTTTCTGTTGTCCACAAATAAAGCAGGAACCATGGAGGGGCAGAGCTGAGGTCACAGGCCCAAAGGACATCCCCAGGAAAATGCCAAGGGCCAGGGCCTTGACTCCTGAAAGGTGGGCACACAGTACCTGCCCAGAGGCTGAGCAGTTCAGCCAGGCTCCCAGAGGAGGATGCTGTTCTTCCTGTGAGAAAGGTCGACTGCTTGCCCTTGGTAGGGAGAAGAGGAGGCCCTGCCCAGTGCACACTGCCACAGCACTGAGTCTGCCAATCCTCAGGGAACACCAGCCCTATCCCAGTTGTGTACCCCAGAGCCTGAGCTGGGCAACCCCAAACTCCCTGACAGGGAAGCAAAGGTTCCTTCCCATGCAAAACAAGCACTGAGACATAAAGGGGGTGGGGGAACAGACAGTGCCAACAGAACTCTCTGCCAGAAAACAACAGCCAGACCAACTCTGGGAGGCTGCCACTGCGGGGCGCCCAATCTCACACAGGGCCTCTGGAGGGCAAGGTCAGGTAGCTGAACTCTTCCTTGACCCTCTCAAACGCTCCCACCTGCAACTGACCACTCCATCTCCACCCACAGCAGACCTGAACCACTCCAAGAGCCAATCTCTAACTCACAGCACCCCTACAATTATTACCTGTTTGCATAGGTCCCTAAAAACCCACCTGCTTTAGACAGTAATTTGTTCATGAACTCATTTACTTAGCGTATACTTAGGACCCTCATCCCATCACACACCACTGAAGCACTGGGGTACAAGAGAGAACAGAGCACAGTTCCTGCCTCCAAGAGGAGGGCAGCCAGGCAATAAGCAGCAAGGAGCACCAGGCAGTAAGGAATGGCAACGCTCAGGCGGACAGAGGGCTGGAGCCAGTAAGCCAGGCAGGCAAGGTGCTGGGCTACTCAGGAGCCTCTACGAAGAGGGACTTCTAGAAAGAAAACTCAGTGACAGACCCAAGGCATGCAGGACCTGAGGCTCTAGTGAGGCCCTGAGCCAGGTGTGGCTGGAGCCCAGGGACAGGAAGTGGGTGCAGACCTGGTCACAAGGGGCTTCATAAACTGCCATCAGGGCTTAGAGTAAAGTGCTCTATCTGACTTCTGTTCTAAGAAATCACCTGGCTGCTCTGATATCTGCTAGGCTGTTCAGGTGAGCAGGGAGAGCAGAGAAAAGGTCATCAGAATAGCCCAGGTGAGAGACGACATGGGGGGCTGAATGACAGCTGTAGCCAAGAAGACAGTGCGGAGCAGTTGGGCTTGAGATCCATTTTGAAAGTGCTGACAGATCAGATCTAAGACATGGAAGAAATGCAGAGACCACCCACAAGTTCTGACCCAAACAATTGGAAAAACAGAGCTGCCCCCAACTGAGATTTTGTAACATGTAAGAAGCAGGTGTCACACAAGGAAGAGTGGTGGTTTGGAGCAGGAAGATCCAGCCTGGAGATACACATTCAGAACATGTTGACATGTGACCTAACAGTCATAACACAATATGAGATCACCTGGGTGTGCAGACCAGAGAGGAAGTCTGAGGACTGCAGGTAGAGGAACAAGCAAAGAGGCTGGAGGGCAGCAGCCAGCAAGGTAAACGAGAGTGGTATCTTGGTGCCCCAGGAGACGAGTCAAAATGGCTATGAGCAGCCCAACACTGTTGATGGGGACTCAGCAAAGTGGTGCTACCCATAGCCCAAGAGACACTTGTTTCAGAGGAGAGGTAAGACCAAAAGCTCAACGACGCTGATTCAAGAGAATGAGATGGCAAGATAATGGGGACACGGAGCACACGATTCCACTTCCGTATAAAAGGAAGCCAGGACCTAGAAAAGGTCGCTGCAGGGAGTGTATGTTGATGGGGATGCTTTGGAGAGAAGATAAACTGACGGGAGGACAAACACATGAGAGCCATGGCCTGGAGTGGGCAAGAAAAGGTGGGCCTGATAAAAGAGATGGTCCGCAGATCCTACAGCACTATAGCAGTTACTGCACAGAATTTAACGACAGGATCACATAACTACCTTTTTAAAAGTATATAAAATTACACTACACAATCCCGATTGTAAAAAAAAGTTACACAGAACAAGGGGCCATAAACAAACTGTAAATTGTGCTTATCTCTGGATGGTAGATGATTTAGAAATTTTAAATGCATTTTAACATTCAAAGAGCATATTTATTAGTTCCACTAAAACAGTTACAAAAACCATTTTATTGTACATATCATGTAAAAAGTACAACAGAAAATACAAATAAAAAATAACACTCATCTATAATTCCAGGGTTGAGCACTATTAGCATTCTGCTATGCTTTCTCTGATAAGGTCACATCTGGGCAGAGACCACAGAGCCACAGATCTCCATGGGCAAAGTGTTCCAGGCGGCAGGGCGGCCAGGCAGCCGCGTTAAGTGGGCAGGTAAGGGGCCTAGGACACAAGCACCCGCCTAAGTCAAAGGCCCTGGGCTTGACTTTGCCCCCGGTGTGCCTTGCGGAGCGGTCTGACAAACCACCTTCCCACCGCACCTGCGTCCACAGCTACGCAGGAGGGGAGGCCCGAGCGGAGAGCCCGCTAGGGGTGGGGGGAATCCCAGCCGCTGGAGGTGGCGGAGGTCTCAAGACCGCTGAGGGAATGTATGTGGAAAGGGGTCCCAGCCCACTGGATGTAAGGGGGCGGGGTTCCTCTCCGCTGGATGTGGGTGGGGTGGGGGTGGATTCCAACCCGCTAGATGTGTGGGAGGGGGTTCCAGCCCGCTGGAGAAGTCCGCGTCTGGATACCCAGCACCAAACACAGCGCCGGGCCCCCAGCTGACTTTCACGCCAAGAGCTGCAGGGCCACACAGTGTCCAACCCTCAGCCCCGCCGCCCTGGTGACCCCCAGTCCCGCAGCCCCCGCCGTTCCTCACGGCCCCACGGTAAACCCCGCGGCCGCGTCCGAGCGCCTCAGGGGGCGGGGCCTCAAAAGAGGGCCGCACGACCACCACCCACACCGTTCGCCACCCCCGCCACGCCCACCTACCCCGGGCCTGAGCCGAGTCCTGCTGGGGTTGCGGGTCGAGGCTGCGCCGCTCCGCTCGACACATCCGGGCCCGCGGGCGCAGGAAGCGGCGGCGCGCCCGCTACGGCGAGCCGGAAGGGACGCGCATAGAGCCGGCAGCTGCGCGAAGGCGACGGGTGTGACGTCAACGGAGCGGGAGGTGACGAGACGGCCGGGAGGGCTAGAGAGGCCGAGCGAGGGGGGCGGGCCGATGGGCCGGCTACGGGCCCGAGCGCCGGCGCGCGGAGGCCGGCAGGGGGCGCGCAGCGGGGGCCGGCTGTGTGCCCGCAGACGCTGCCAGCCCGGAGAAGTGGGGGGAGGAGGAGGAGTTCCCCGAGGAGGAGGGTCCCGAGCGGTCCCGCCCCTCCGCCCTGCGCGTTTAGGGGTGGGCGAGGGGAGTCGCCGGGTTTGCACACACTGGGCCCCTCCGCAAGGTGCTGGACACCATGCACACCTGTAAAGGAACGAGGTGGCCCCGGCCCCACCCCACACGCATGCGGACTCAAAGCGGATGCGGGACTAAATGTGAGCTGGGATGGTAACGGCCTCAGGGCAAGACACAGGTGTAAACCCTCACTACCTTGGATTACACAGTGGGTTCTTAGGCACGACACCGAAAGTACAAGATCAAAAGAAAGACTACATACCCTGGACATCTTCAAAACAAAAAACTTAAGTGCTTCAAATGACACCATTAAGACAACCCACAGAATTGGAGAAAACACCTGATAAGGGACTTGTGTCCAGAAAACGTAAAGAACTTGCAATTCAACAATTAACCTCCAAATAAGATGAATAAATAAGCACCACAAAAAGCTGTGCAGCATCTTCAGGAACTACGGAAATGCACACCAAAACCACAGTGAATACCACTTCACACACTAGGATGGCAGGAATCAAGCAGATAATAACAAGTGTTGGGGAGGAGGTGGAGAAATAGGAGCCCTCCTACACTGCTGGTGGGATTGTACAATGATGCAGCCACTTTGAAAAACAGTTCTTCAAAAAGTTAAACATGGAGTTAAGGTATGACCCAGAAATTCCACCCCTGAGTATAGGCCCAAGAGAATTAAACACAAGTATCTGAACAAAAACCTGTACACAAACATCCTGAGCATTATTCACAATAGCCAAGAAATTGAAACAACCCAAATTCCCTTCAGCTGACAAATGCGTAGATAAAATGTGGCATATACACATAATGGAATACTACTCGGAAAAGAAAAGGGGGGTGAAGTATTGACCCATGCGACAACATGGATGAACCCTGAAAACATGATGCTGAGTGAAAGAAGATAACACAAAGGCCACAAAGTAGATAATTCCTTTCATATAAAATGTATAGATCAGCAAATCCATAGAAATGGAAAGTAGGTTATCATTAGACAGGAGGACCACAGCCTTGGGAAGGAGAGCAGGGAGACAGGCTTGGAGCTGCATTCGGGGGCCCGAGTGGGGAGTCCTGTTTCATGCCTGTTTCCCCATAAAATGAGAGTCGAGCCCATCTGCTGTGAAAGTCAATGGCCCACCCAAGGAGCAAGTGGAACAGTGAGGGAAGTGCCAAGGACCCACTCACAGTGGGCCCCCAGGTCGGTAGGGCTGCCAGTGCCTGGATGTAGGCTAGGCTGAGCGTGTGGTTCTCTTCCAACTCAGGGGCAAGCTTGCAGGTGGCCAGAGGCTGGAGGAAACGATGCTGGGGGCTTTGCCATGCCAGGGCAACAATGTCAAGTAAGCAGAGTTCTCGAGATGTGGAACTGTGGAATCTAAGCTGGAGGGGCCAGGAGGAAGGATTGCAAGAGAAGAAAGGAGGGGGTCAGTGGATGGGAGGTGGTGGCACCTGGCGACACAGCAGCTCACAAATAAACAAAAAACTGGGGCGTGCTGCCCCTGGTGGCAACACTGAGCATCACAACAAAGATGGGGGTTTCCCCTCCTGTTCAAACTGACAAAAAAAAAAAAACAGTACTGTAAATCCCCAACTTACAATTTAATTCCCATGCACTGGATACTGAGCTCATGCGAGACGATGGGTTTGATGAATCCTTTGCAGCGGCTGCTTTGATGAGCAATTTATCAAATTTTTCTTTTGTTTAGTGCTTGTTGCATCCTAAGAAATCTTTGCCTACCCTGGGCTTGATGGTTTCAGCTTTCATACTTAGGTCTATGACCCGTCTGGAATTAACTGAACCATTTTTAAAAGAACATTCTACCTCCAATTGAATTGCCTGGGTGTTGACTGGCTCCTTCAACCTTCATCCACCTCCTACTTGGTGATATTAGAGAGTTAAAAATTACACCTGCCAGACTCCCCCATGGCAAGAGTCCCAGCTGAGATGTAGGCCCCTCTTTCTTGCCCCACTTGTTTGAGACAGGAGGTGCCCCCTTTTTCCTGGGGCTCCCAGCTGGCTTGATGCCTGCAAGCCAGGTGGATAAATGCAAGTCTCTCCTGCAAGGGAGGTCCAGCATAGGGTGGCCATCAACTCAGAGCCAAGGACAGTGGTGGTTCCTTGCCCTGAACCCCTCACCCTGGGCTGCAGCCCTGGGTGCGTGGCCACAGTGGGGGCTCCAGGCCCTCCTATGCCCCTGGCTTCAGAGGCAGCATCAGAAATAGGAGCTGCCTTGGTGGGTCAGTTCTGAATGGTCTTGGAGTCATTACAGCAGTCCTGGTCCAAAACCAGATCCTTGAGGCACCCCTCCCTTCCCACCCAATCTGTAAGCCCCAAATTTCCTATAGAGAATGTCTGCATCACTAAACATGCAGAGTTTGTTTTCAGGACCGGACCATGATGCTTGTCCTCTCAGACCTGCCTAACTGCAATTTCCATACACAGACAATAGATTCTGAATGGCAGATTCACATGCACATCTTCCCCACTGACCAGTGTGGGAATCTGGCCAGGCAGCCATGTGGCAGGGTGGCAGCCCCTGAGCTCCTCCCTCCTCCAGGGATCCAGGACAGGGAGCCCGAGTCGGAACCAACACGTGACTCAGGCTCTGCTTCCCCACTGTGCCCTTGGGATAGGCTGCTTTCTATTTGAGTCAGCTAGAGTTGGCATCAGCCCGATTGTGCAGAGCCTGACCCTGACTCTATTGCCTTCCACATTCAAAGAAGCATGAGACCCAATAAAAAGCTGGCCCCAAGACCAGGTGCTCCCTGGTGCTCTGGAAAGTGGGGACAAGCACTGTCATACAACATTGCGGATGGCAAGAGCTACTGTAAGACGGCCACTAGAAAGCCCTCAGAGATCTGACCCTGTGTCTAGGCACACTCACACGTGTGAACAAGGGTGTACAGGATGGCCGTTTGTAAAACCTGAAGGCTGGACAGATGCCTACAAGCAGGATGGGTAGTGCAGTCTACACGATGGGCTGCCTGTGTGAACAACACAGGTTTTTGTGGCCACACGTATGCTGAGTTAAGAATGGTGAGTACGCGTGTATTGTAAGCTGTCATCCTGGTGAAGAGAAGTGCCCATCAGGCTCTTCTATGCAGAGCTCTCTGCAAGAAGCCTGAGAGAACTGCAAGACTAGGGGCCTCTGGAGAGATACTGGGACCTAAGGAGGCAAGCATCTTTGATATACTTTTTCTCCGAGTAAATGTCATGTTCCCATGGACCCTCCAAGGTGATTTAAACAGTCACTCACATTACCTGGGTCATAACGGGGAGCTTCTAGAACAGTGGCCTGATTGGCCCGCCAACCAAGATGGTGGAACCTGTTGTAGACAGAGCCCACAGTCCCAGCAGTCATTAGGTTCTGCCCTAGGCAGTGACTCAGCAGCCCTGGCTATCACAGGGAACATGAACATGCTGAAACAGTACCTCTCCCCAAACCCACCCTCGCAATCTCCCCATGTTCATGGCTGCTCATCAACTCCTCAAACCCAAAGCCCAAGTCAGCCTTAAGCCCTCCCTCCTGTCTCCAGCCCACCACAACAGCAAGCCCCACTGCTTCTCTGGCCTCAGCCACCCACTCTGCCCACCACGCCTCCCCGGGCCACCACCAGTGTCTTGTGGTCTTCCTGACCTACTCACCCCACCCCGTTCTCCACATGGGAACAGTCCCTCAAAGATCCTTTCCCAGCCCCATGGTGCATGCAGGTGCCCATGCACACCCATGTGCCCATGCCCATGTCACATGATTGAGTACACAGGCACACACTTAAACCACCATACACGTCACATGCATACACACATGCAAGCATGCACCCACGTGTGCACATTACCCATGTACACACACCTCCCTACTGCTGCAGAGTTGCCATTTGCTTGCCCATTGCCAGATTCCCCCTTCCTTGCTAAGAGGTCCCTGCTGTTCCACATAGCACTGGGAGCCACTTCGTGAAAAGCATTTCCATCTCCCTTGCAGCTACAGGGGATTTGCCTCTCTAGCCAGTGAGGGAGGGAGATTGCTGGCAGGTCTCCTGGGAGAGCACACTCAGTGACGCCCAATGATAGGCCCCTCCTCCTACCTTCACCCCTCCCATGGGAGGGTGGGAGCATTGGGGTGATTGGACCAGGACGAAGGCCACCTGCTGAGGCCAGGTGGACAGAGAGGAAAGCCCTCCTCCCGCATCAGGACCACTGCACTGGGCCCAACCACCAGGCTGTTCTTGTCTGGGCCACTAGTCGGGCTCCTGGAAAGGCCTCTCACAGCTGGGCCTGCTCTGACCTCAGCCTGCAAGAGCCAAGAAGTGTGTCCTGGCCGGGCGCCCACACACTCGCTAGGCCGCCTGCTCACTGTGGTTCTTGTGGAGGGGGGGGCACAGGGTGCATCTTCCATCTCTCCGAAAAATGTGAACAGAGGAGCAACTATGCAAAGTTTGTACTTATTTAATAAGAAAATCGCTTCTTTAAAAAAATAGTGTCTTTACACACTAAGGTGTACATAGCTGACACAAGAGCTGAAAAGAGATTCACACAGGTTCTCCTGGGGTGAGCACAGAATGATGCGGGTCTCAGGGTCCTGAGGTCATGCGGCTACGCCGAGGCTCCCCCATCTTGGGCGGAGTGTGGCCAAGAGCAGCAATGGCATGCTGCGGCCCGACTCAGTTCGCCCCAGAGGGCGGGCACTTCAGTCGCTGTCTCCGTCCCCTTCGCTGCCTTCCAGGGGGCTGGGGACCTGCAGAACGAGAGCAGACAGGCGGCTGCGGGGGAGCACGCTGCCCCGAGAAGCGGGCTGTCCACACGGGCTCGGCAGCAGCAGCCTGCCCCATTGGCAAAGAGGGGAAGCCTTTGTTCTCAGGCAGACTTCTTGGCTTTCTATCTGGGTCAAGGACCTGGCTTGAGCAGTGATAGCCAGGGGCTACAGACAAGGGGGTCTTTAGGGGGTGTCTTCAAAGCCCCAGGGATGCAATGTCCTCAGGGAAGGTAAAACTGGACAAGGGCAGGCTCCTCAGCAGTATGTAAAGATGGCAGATGGTCACAGCCTCCGCTAGTGGGAATCAAGGAAAGGGCAAAAGCTGACCCCCAGTCACATACGCTCCATCTGCCATTATTACATATAACCACCAGCATTTAGAGTGGAAGACTTCACATAAAATTCTGGAATGCCAATTTCTCTTAGAAAAGTCTGAGCTCTGACAGCACTGGGCACATCTTTGTGGCCACCACTGACTGTTCTGAGCTGCAGCAGCCTTTCAGGTAGAACCAGAGCTCTCCTGTTTGCCAGTCTGCCAATCCCAACCACCTCCCTGACGCTGACTGCCTTTACCACCTGACCTGTGCTCCTGCTTTTCTTATACCTGGCTTGCTTCATTTGCTTACTTTTCCTGGGTGCACCTGGGTTTACAACCCAGGTATGGTGTAAGGACAATGTTTTTCTGGATATCTAGCCAATGACAAGAAATCTCCCAGAGCTCCACATGAGTATCTCACCCTTTGAAAACCTGCTGGGCCACTACAAGAGAACACGGGCTTTGGGGACATCCCTCACCCCCTATAAAGAACTGACAACTTCAAACTGTTATCAGCTCCACTGCCTCCAATCACTGATGCCCTGCTCCTAAAATACAGTTGGCAGGTAACTCATGGATGAGCTGCACTTCAGACAGCTCGCTGTGGGTCTCAGACAGCAAGCCTAGCAGCCAAGTCTGTGCAGCAGGGCCAACTGACAGCTGGAACCCCAGGACCCAGACTGCCCTCCCTTGCAGATGGAGGGCACTATGGCCCCGGGGGAAGCTGCCACAGTGAATGAAGAGTATCCAGGCACCTCGCCTCAAGGAACCTTGCATTCTGGAGCAGGTTTAACAGATGCTAAGGAAGCAGCAGTGTCAGCCCAAGGGCACCCCACTGTCCTCTCCCTCTCACAAACAGGAAGATAAGCTACTGAGTGTGTCCTTTGCCCAAGATCACCAAGTGCTGAGCAGGAAGTGAGTGCAAGGCAGTGTTTTGGGGTCACCAGCCACCCAGTCTAAGGCCCTGGCCAGCTCCTCCCTCTGCTGTGTAACCTTTGGGGCGGGGTGCACATTCTGTGCCTCAGCTTGCTCATCTCTGCAATGGGCACAACACCAGTGCCAAGCGGGTTAGCAGCTCAGCCACAGACAGGGCAGATGCAGGCACGCACTTGGCCAAGCTCCTGGAAGGGCCCGTGCCAGCCCCCAGCCCCACCTTGGCGTCGGGGCCAGCTGCCCCATGAGCAGTGGCACTGAAGTCGTGCATGGGCAGGGTGCTCAGCCACAGGGACATGGACCGCTCGTGGCGCTCGGTACTGATGATCGTGGGGTAGATGTGCTGCTCCTTGAAGGCGGTGACCTCTGCCTCCTCACGTGCCCAGTCCAGAGGCTCATGCAACCCGTCGCAGCCGAAGCGCTGGTTGTACTTCTCGAAGTGCACCCGCTCCAGGACGAGGCCCAGCCCTGGGGCCTTGGGCACATCCACTTTTGCCTCCCCCCAGCTGCGCTCCAGCACGCTCTCAGGTGCATAGCCCTTGACGATGGCTACCACCAGGCCAACCATCTTCCTGATCTGGTGCGTCATGAAGCTCTGCCCCTTCACCTTGATCACTGCAAACTCCATGCCCTCACGCACGAAGGGCTCCTCGCAGTACATGTCCAGGATGTAGCGCCGGGCGCTGGGCTCCCGAGGCCCCTTCTGCGAGGTGAAGTTGTGGAAGTTGTGTGTGCCCTTGTAGCAGGCAAGGAGCCGGTTCACACGCTGCAGAGTCTCTGCACTGAGCCGGTATGTCTCGTCCTGCAAATCATGGTCCTTGTGGGCAAAGGCAAATGTGGGCAGCATGTAGAAGTAGGTCCTGGCGTCACATTTGTTCTTAGAGTTGAAGCCACCTGTGACTCGCTTCACTCCTGTAGAGAGGCAGCAAATGAGAAAGGCCTGTGAAGCCCACAGCACCCAGCCCAGGTCTGAGTGCTGGCACCATGCCTCCCAAGCACGGGCAGGTCCTAGCGAGATCCACTCTCGGGCACTAAACCTTAAACCCCCCAGATGCTCCATCACAGAATCAAACAAACCCACACAACATAAACATCAGCATTTGTCAAAACCCAAGGTTAGTGAAAGTAGGGGGAAACGCACGCCTGCCCTACACTGACCCTGGATGTGAATGGGCACAGCCATCTGCGGAGGAGCCTTGCTTCGGACCAGAAGCCTAACTCTGGCCCGACCTGCTCATTAGCACTTACTCTACAGAGAGGCCACAGAGGCAGCAGTGTGTTCAACAGCCCTAAGTGGAAACTGAGTCCAGCAACAGAGAAGTAATGAGATACACTCTAGAACGTGCATAGGAGGAGATGGCAAGTCTCTAGGCACCAAAGCTCTCTCTCCTCTGAGAAACTCAGAGACTTCAGGCTAACAGCAATGATATAATTGATACAATAATCATACTCAGTAAACACTGTGTAGTAGGTCTTCTTCACAGGATAAAGAACTACATGCAGGGGAGTCCATTCATGAGAAACACGAGAATAAATGTGTACATGGGTACTGGTATAGGAAATTCCTGGCAGAACTGCAGGACTATTAGGGGGAAGGCTTCCAGGAAGCACACCTTCTGCCCCTGCACACCCTACGCTGGCAAGTCTCCTCGGGCAGTGGGTGAGGTCCTGGCTGGGACAGCAGGTCCGCCCACGCTACAAGGATTCAACCTCACAGGGAGTCTGATGTAGGGCCAAAATTTGGTTTCCTACTTGTGAGGGTCCTGGGCCTTCTCAAGCAGCCAGGCGCCTCCAGGCAGTGCCCATCCCATCTGGGGTGGTGGGTCAAGGCCGCGGTAATCTTGGGCACATCCACGTTGAGCTCCTTGTTTTGCTTCTACCGTCATGTTTGATTTTGGGGTAATTTCATTTTTGTTTTAAGAATTCAATTTCATTAACACTGAGCATCACGTGTACGCTCTGTGTACGTCACCTCAGTTGTGCCAACATCACAGCTACGGAAAAGCTGACAGGTACTGGCAGGAACCTTGTCACTGCCAGAAACAAGAGCTACTGTCCTGGTCATGCGCCAGAAGTGGTGCTGACTTTGGAAATAATCGTCCGTGGGGTGTGCTGCTATCTCAGCAAAGCTGGAGAAAAATCTGTGGGATCTAAAATATCTCCCTGGGAAAAAATGGTAAGAGCTATCAGATGGGACTTGGAGAGGATTTACTCAGAAGGGAATTTTCCTCACGAGGCAGAGAAAGACCACAGTCTAATAAAAATAAAACTATTACACTAAAAATAAACTCAGTAGTGGGCTAAGTCATCAGCAACAAGGGCTACTGGCTTTGCATTAAGAATTCTACTCAAGACCTGTGCCAAGTGTTCATAGCAGATTTATTTGTTATAGCCCCAAACTGGAAACACCCACCCCCCTCAGCAGGTAGACAGATAAAACAATTTATGGTGTACCCATATAACAGGATACCATGCAGCAATGAGGAACAGACTGGAAACACAAGCAGTACAACTCAGTGAAAGAAGCCAGGCAGAGAAAAATATGCTCACATAAAACTCTGAAAATACAAACCAAGCCAGAGGCAGAAAGCAGACCAGTGGGGCCTGGTGAGGAAGGTGGGGGAGGGTCACAACCTTTGGGGTGTGGGAGGTGCTCACTGTCCTAACTGGGTGGCTTCACAGATGTACACATGCAGCAAAACTTCGCAATTATATGCTTAAATATGCAGTTTATTATACATCAATTACACTTAATTTTTAAAAAGTTTTAAAGTATTTTAACTGGCTGTTTAAGAAAGAATAATAACGTAGTGTGGGGTTTGGAACCTAAGTCGATGTAAAGCATATGTCCACCATAGCACCAAAGGTGAAGGGCGATGCGATGTTTTACTACCTGGCCCTCCTCAGAAAAAGTGTGCCAATCGTTGCTTTAAACTCCTAACTAAACTAACACAACTGAACAACTACAGTGAGTTACAGCTAACAAGGCAACCAAGGTGATAATTAAATGCAATTACAGCAGCAGACAGGAAGGCCCATGCTGGCCACCAACCCCATGGCAGGGTCAACAGGATTAAAATGAGAAGACCTAGAAGCCCACTTATCAGGCCTGTCATAAAAGGCAGTGTTGCAGCCTTCACTTTACCACAGATCTGGACTTTTGTATCCAGTGTTTGGTTAAGCCAAGGCCCGCAAAGCACCAGGGCACTGCAAGGAGGCTTTCCAGGCTGTGTGCCCAGTGGAGTCTCTCTGGAAAGAGGCGGGACCTCAGCCCACCTGGAATAGATGGCCCGACCACCGGCCACCAACCAGCCCCTCTGCAGCAGGAATATGGTGAGGGCCGCCCAGCGCAGCCCCCACCGCTGGGCTGCCAGGCTTACCCAGTATCCGAATGTGAGATGGGAGGTAGCTGTTGATCTTTTCTAAAATGCCATCAATCAGCCACACCTTCAGGGACACCACCTGGCCAGCCGCAGACACGCCCTGCAAAGGAAGCAGAACAGGCGG
>JAQQAC010011420.1:23432748-23466411 GCA_029783875.1 Phataginus tricuspis
CCCACCTGCGTGGCTGAGCAGGCACCCAGAGCTGACATTGCCTGGGGTCCTTGCCCTCAAGGGCGTGGCCCGAGTGAGTCCTGTGCCCTCCTTCTCAGGGGCGTTCCTGGGTCTGTTACCATGGCTGCAGGCCTCCAGGGGGCACGGGTGCAGGGCACAGCTTCTCCAAGTGGAGCTAGCACAGCCAGGGGTAAAAACAGAGACTTTGAAAATCCAGAATTTTACATGAAATCACCAGGTGTTTCAATGGTGACTCACTTAAAATTGAAAGACTGTTGTACAGCATCATCCTGTGACATTCCTGCCCAAGACACACCACTGGGATCTAACTGGGAGGACACTTCCGGCCCTGACACTGAGCGGCAGCCTTCAGCACAGCCAGCCGGCCACCTTCATGAGCCCCGAGGTTGTGGAGGTCTGGGAAGACCAGGGGCTGGGTCGGGTCCCCTGGGTGAAGGGTGCTGTCAGGACTAGGGCAGAGCCCCAGCCCCTGGAGAGAAAGTAAGAGTTTACAGGAAAATACACAGAACAGTGCCTGGGGGTGGTCAATGTGCTCCCAGGTGACTCAGGTAAAAACGGGTTGTGCACTCTATCTGCAACTTCTCTGTAAATATGAAGTTATTTCAAAATTTAAAAATGTAAATGTACAAAAGTGGGATCAAGCAGAGTATTTCTGTGGGTTTGTTCGGATGCCCAGGCCCCTGGTGGGAGTTGCTGCTATTACCGCTAATTTGTGCCTTGTGAACACCGAGATTCACCAGGTCTGTGCCTGCTGTTTACTTGTTCACAGGAGACCGACTGGGGAAGAGACCATAAAAGAGTGAGTGGCTTTAACACACAGTAAGCCTCCCTGTCCCCGCACCGTGAGAGAGCCTGGTTCCCACATACTTGGTCCACCTGGGCCCAGCTTGGCTCAGTGGGCACAGGGTCTGGCCTGGAGCCTGCCTGCCGGGCCGAGGCAGTCAGGCATCTGGGACGGGCCCTGAGCCTGGCAGGGTTCTGGACCCGCCTCTGGGGCCTGGCCTTGGTGGAGTGGGGCCGTGCAGCCATAGGAGCCTGTGCCATCATCTGAGAAACAGGGAGTTTATACAGCCAGCCCCTGCTGGTCCCTGTGGCTGGCCCTGCCCCCTTGGCTCCCTGAAGTCCTCCTTGCCTACCCCACCCCAGGACGTTTGCACCTGCTGTCCCCACTCCTCGGATCTCCTCCCTTGATTACCTCGAACCCACTCAGGGATGCCTTCATGGATTCCTGGCCATGGTTCACATGCTTTCCCATCACAGCTTGGGGGCTAAAGTAGCCAGCCAGCTGTCACCAGGGCTCTAACCAGCAGATGCTGCCTACCGGCTATAGGGAAGGCTGGAGGACCTGGCTCTGCCGGGGCCCCACCTTATATCCTGTTGCTCACCACCCCACTTCCCTTCCTACCTCAACCCTACTTTTGCTCCAAGTGTTTAGAAGGCCCCTTCCCAGCCCCAGGGTCTTGACCCAGGTGGCCCCCCCAGGGTCATCTGTGGCTACCTCAGTTGGGCAAGGAGTGTCCCTCCCCAGGAGAAACACTGAAATGTCCCTGCCAGTGAGGGCAGGCAGGGAGCTAGGCTTCAGGGAGAAGCATGTTCCCATTAAGGGTACAGTGCATCCACTTTCTGCCTCCAGGGTGGGAGGGTGGTGCCGCCATCCTGAACTCAGAGCCAGAGCAGAGGGATGCAGCAGCCAGACCCAGGGCCTGTTGGCCAGCTGCCTGCCTGTACCTCCTGCTGGGCAGCACCAATGTGGGGCAGACGGCTTCAGTGCCTCCCCAGGGAAGGGAAGTGTCCTGCTCTGACGTCCCTGCATGTCCCCGTGGGAGCAGCACCCCCATGCAAGGGCGCCCCACCCGGGAGCCCTGGGCGGATGTGGCCTGACCCAGCTGACCTGTGTGGGCAGGAGCCTCATTTCCCACGCTGGGCCTCAGCCCCCAGTCATAAAATGTGTGTGACAACCCCAGGGCACGCAGAGTCCAGGAGGACACGGACAGGAAGGGGCTGGTGGACATGAGAGGAAACTCCAAGCATGCAGGCCTTCCCGGAACCCCCCAGACCCCAAGGCTCAGGCCTGGTGGGTTTCAGGGAGCCCAGGCTGAGCAGTCACGGAGCAGGGAAAGGTCATGTTTGTCCGAAACACATCACAAGGGGAAATAGGCTGTGGCCCCGGTTCGGGGTTGGTCTGTGTGTTGGGGGCTGCCCTGAGCTAGGCAAGCAGCAGGCCCACTGGGACAGAGTAGAAGCACCAGGGGTGGCTGTGTGGACAGCGAGAGTTGGCAGCACTGGCCGGTTGGCTGGAAAGAGGTCCAGTCAGCCCTGCCCCTCGGACCATCAGGTAAGTACTGCGTGGTGCAGTCAATTGCTTGCTGAGGGGACAGTTCCCTGCTCCCTACCCAAGCCTTGACAGTCTCCTGGACTCACAGCTGAGCAGGCGGCGGCAGAAAGGAAGGGCGGGTGGCTGCTCCTTGTGTCCAGCAGCCAGCCCCCGCTGACCGTGTCCGAGGGGCAGCGCCCTCTGCTGGCCTCTTCCCAGCCCAGAGGCTGGACCAGCGGGGCTTTGCTTAGGGGCTGGCAGCAACCAGTCCTTGTCTGTAGGGCCGGGTCCCCAAGGCACTGTAGCCATGTGGTGCTCCAGGAACTCTTGTTTTGGGTGTTGGAGGAGTGGGGGCACTCATCCTCGTCCTTCATGGCCCAGGCTTTGGACCTATTTGTCCTCTTAAAGGCCATGCCGGC
Organism: Phataginus tricuspis; assembly: GCA_029783875.1. NCBI lineage: Eukaryota > Metazoa > Chordata > Mammalia > Pholidota > Manidae > Phataginus > Phataginus tricuspis. The sequence continues at coordinate 23,435,503 of JAQQAC010011420.1, forward strand.
TGTCAGAGCACCAGGGCCTGAGCTGCTGTCCACAACACGCTCAGCGGCAGCAGCAGTGTGGCGGCCAGCAGCGGGTAAGAGGTCCCTGGGGCAGGGGCAGCAACGGAGGTGCAGGAGCAGACCTCATAGCCATCCTCCGAGCGGCTCCGGTCATGCTGTCCTGATTGGGCGTGGGCCCCAGCCTCTCCGTCCATGCCTGTGGCCTCGGAGTCTGCCTGCAGGTCTTTGCAGACCAGCCAGTCCCGGGCCGTGGACTGTGGGTACCCGGGCGCCACCACCAGCTCACTGTCCAGCACCTTCCAGTAGTCCTTGCCGCGGAAGAAGTAGGCAGCCCCTGGGGAGAAGAGGGGATGCAGGCTGAGCTTAGGCCATCTGCAGCATGTGCGATGTGGGAGGGACAGCAGGAGGATGGGGCCGGCAGGGAATGCAGAGATTCTTAGGCGAGGGTCGGAGTCTGCCTCAGCCCTGGTGGCCCGTCTGGGGCACCCAGAGTCCTGAGGAAGCTTGTGGGGAGCTACCTGGAGCAGGGAGTAGAGGAGATGACCTCTCAGTTTCTTTACCTACTGGGTGTTTATTCAGGGCCTACTATGTGCCAGGCCACCCTGGGTGTTGGGGATGTAGCTTTGAAAATGAAACAGAAGGAGCTGCTCCTATACCTGCAGGGTAGGCAGGGCTGCAAGGGCCTTTGGGTGGGGGCCTGAGGCAGGTGAGAAGGGGCTGTATGGGTGTCTCGGCAGTGTTCCCAGAAGGTGCAGGCCAGGTGCAAAGGCCCTGGAGTGTGTGGGAGCAAAAGCCTGAGGCTGGTAGGGCTGGAGGAGTGGGCAACGCAGGGGTGCAGGGAGGGGAGCAAGTGTGGCCGCGTGAGGACCTCGCAGTCACACGCACTGGCTGGTGCTGCTCCCGACAGCCCTACCACAACCCCATTCTAGGGGGTGCAGTGAGCCCCCGCCCGGCTCACCGTCGGACCAGTGCATAGCAGCATCGAGTGTGCTGGGGACGCCCCTCCACGGGGGGCTCGGGGCGGGGTGGCCAGGGTCCATGCGCCGCATGTGCTCATCATAGCGCCAGTACAGCTGGTCCTTAAAGAAATAAGTCTTGTCATTGTGGGCCCAGGAGAAGGCAGCGTCGACACCACCCGGCGGGAGGCCGAAGTCTGAGATGGGCCGTGGGTATCCTTCCTCTACGTTAGTGTCCTTAAATACCCAGTATCTGTCTCCTGGGGGTAAGAGAAAGAGCATGGGCCAGGGCTCAGCTGCCCCGAGGGCCGGGGGCTATAGCCCTGCCTCTCCCCGGCCACTGCCCCAGGCAACTGCCCAGGCATCGCACTCCCTGAGGCCTCATGGGCATTTACTGAGCACCTACTGTGTGCCTGGCATGGGGTGGGCCCAAGTGGTGGCAGCTGAGGACCCCAGTTCTGAGGAGGCACCTTCTTTATAGGCCAGAGTCTTGGGACGGGGCTGGGCCCCCACAGGCAGAGACAAGAAAGTCCTCGGACTTGGCCTAACCAGACGCATGTGCACCCTTGTCATACTATACAGAAGCAAAACGCTTAGCTATCACCAAGAACTTCAAATCCATATGGTAAACTTTCAAAAACTGGTTTGACTAAGATGCTTTTTGGGTGCCTCCTCGCCTTTGTGCTCAGCACCACTGTTGTTCTGAGGTGGCGGAAAAAGGGCGGTAGTGTGAGCAGTGACATCAGGTGGGTGTCCTCATGTCTCCTCTGGCCTAGCCTTAGCAACCCTATTATGTAAAAATGAAAAGAAGCAAAACGCTTAAAAATCCTTTCCTAGACAAAGGGCTTGAACATATGTTTCTCCAACAAAGGGAGATATTCATATGTCAACACACCTACAAAAAAATGTTCAATCACTAATCATGGGGAGATGCAAATCAAGACCACAAGGAGATGCCACGTCACACCCATCAAGACGGCCCCCGTCAAAGAGCAGAGAACAGCAGGTGCTGGCGAGGACGTAGGAAACAGGACCTTGTCTGTGGCTGGTGGGAATGGAAAATGGTGCAGCTGCTGTGGAGGCCAGTGTGGCAGCTCCTCAAAAAACTAAACGAGACATCCAAAATATATAAAGAGCTCACACACCTCAACAAACAAAAAGCAAATAATCCAATTAAGAAATGGGCAGAGGACATGAATAGATGCTTCTCCAAAGAAGAAACTCAGATGGCCCACAGGCACATGAAAAGATGCTCCACATCGCTAATCATCAGAGAAATGCAGATTAAAACCACAGTGAGATATCACCTCACACCAGTGAGGATGGCCACCATCCAAAACACAAACAACAACAAATGTTGGCGAGGATGTGGAGAAAAGGGAACCCTCCTACACTGCTGGTGGGAATGCAAATTAGTTCCACCATTGTGGAAAGCAGTATGGAGGTTCCTCAAAAGACTCAAAATAGAAATACCATTTGACCCAGGAATCCCACTCCTAGGAATTCACCCTAAGAATGCAGCAGCCCAGTTTGAAAAAGACAGATGCACCCCTATGTTTATTGCAGCACTATTTACAATAGCCAAGAAATGGAAGCAACCTAAGTGTCCATCAGTAGATGAATGGATAAAGAAGATGTGGTACATATACACAATGGAATATTATTCAGCCATAAGAAGAAAACAAATCCTACCATTTGCAACAACGTGGATGGAGCTAGAGGGTATTATGCTCAGTGAAATAAGCCAAGCTGAAAAAGACAAGTATCATATGATTTCACTCATATGTGGAGTATAAGAACAATGAAAAAAACTGAAGGAACAAAACAGCAGCAGACTCACAGAACCCAAGAACGGACTAGTAGTTACCAAAGGGAAAGGGACTGGGGAAGATGGGTGGGAAGGGAGGTATAAGGGGGAAAAAGGGGCATTACAATTAGCAGATGTAATGTTGGGGGGCTCAGGGAGGGCTGTACAACTCAGAGAAGACAAGTAGTGATTCTATAGCACCTCACTATGCTGATGGACAGTGACTGTAATGGGGTTGGTGGGGGGGACCTGATGAAGGGGGTAGTTTAATAACCATAATATTGCACATGTAATTGTAGATTAATGATACCAAAATAAATTATAAAAAAAAACAAAACTAAACGAGGCATCCCCATATGGTCCAGCAATGCCCCTCCTGGGTCTACACCCAAAAGAACTGAAAGCAGGGACTTGAGATTTTTGCACACTCATGTTCTAAGCAGGAGGATTCACAACAGCCATGAGGTGGGAGCAACCCAAGAGTCCATTGACCCACGAGTGAATAAACAAATGTGTCCATCCACTCGTTGGAACATTATTCAGCTGTAAAAAGAGGAAATCCCAACACCTGCTACATGGGTGGACCATGAGGGCATGGGGCTCAGTGAAATCAGCCAGTCTCAAAAGGACAGACCCTGTATGACTACTTACATGAGGTCCCTAGGGTTGTCAAACTGGTAGACAGCAAGAGGCTGGGGAAGGTAGGGGTTAGAGATTCATAGGGATGGAATTCAGTTTGAAAAGAAAAGAAAGTCCTGGAATCGGAGGTGGGGAGGCTGCACTACAGCATGAATGCACTAATACCCTGACAATGTGCACTTAAAGTGGCTAGATGGCAAATTTCACGTCTTTTTTTTAACAATTAAAAATAAAATCAATTAAAAATATTCCTTTGCCAGAGACAGAAGCAGCCTAACTGCCTGAGGGGGCTGAGGGAAATGGCCACACAGCTGCAGCGCCCAACCCCCTGCCCCACTAGGAGGGAGTTGGGAAAACACACCCACAGAATGAAGGGCAGGAGGCACCCTGCCTGCTCACAATGCCGGCACGTGGCAGCCTTGTGATGGAGGACCTAGCGCGCACACCTGCCCCTGTGAGCACAGTGAATGTGCCCAGAGAGCTGCCTCGGGCAGCTCGGACCCACCCCTGATGTCCCTGCAAGTGCAAATACTGAAGTGGCCAGAGGGGCCCCAGGGTGACCCGGTGAGGTGCCTGGTCCGCCTGCTGCCACTGTGCCCAGGTGGGAGCTGATGCTGCGTGGAGTCCTGATGTCTGCAGCCCCCTCCAAACTGCTTCAGAAGAACCAGGCATGGAAGCATCCACAGGAGCAGTGAGGCAAACAGCAAAACGTTAGCAAGTGTGAACCCAGATGATGGCCACGGGGGTGCTCATGCACTGTTTGTGCAATTTTCCTGCAGGTTAGAACTTCCCCCACCTTTTTTTTTTTTTCAAATGAGGAGGGTCTTTCTGTAGTGACATGAAGCGATCTCCAATATATCTGTGAAACAAGACGAGGGGCAAGACGGTGTGCACCACAGGAAAAGTGGGGAGGCCCCGTCTTTGCTTACTTGAACATTCTCTCTGAAAGGCAGTGTACTCCAGTGGGGAGAGAGCGGGGGGCAAATAACAAATTACATAAAAAATCTGCTGAAATGGATGCTGTCCTTTTTTTCTTTTAAACATGGTAATGATGGTGGCCACCTGTAGAGGGCGCTTCGCTGGGCCAGCCTCCAGGACCGCCCCTCCCCCTGAGGCCTGCACCTCCAGAAGGATCAGACCCACGCAGGGTGAGTGGTCACCACGGTTGGCCACGGGGGGCCCAGGGCTGGGCAGATAATGGGAATGAGCACAGTAAACATGCAGAATACCCTTCATCTCCTCACAGAAAGGTGGCCTCTCCCATTTCGGTGGAGGTAGCTGCTGAAATGAATAGTGTTCTTCAAAATTCACGTCCACCTGGAACCTCAGAATTGGCTCACTAAGAAACAAGGTCTCTAGCGATGTAATTAGTTGAGATGAGGTTGTCCTGGATTAGAGAGGCCCTACACCCACCGACTGGGGTCCTTATAAGATGAGGACACCCAGACTATTGAGGGACATGTCCAGAGAGAAGCCACACAACGGTGAAGGCAGAGATGGGAGGGGCACACCTGCCAGTCCAGGAGCCTAGGAGGTCAGGCAGCACAGGCAGTGGGAGGGGGCCTGAAACATGGTGTCCCTCAGAAGGAAGCAGCCCCAAGACACCTTGACCTCAGCCTTCTGGTCACAGGCTGCAAGAGGACAGATTCCTGTGGTTTTAGACCCCCTCTTGTACTTTACTACTGGAGCCCCAGGATACAAATTCACCTGTGCATGCCTTAGGTGCAATGACCCCCCACCCCATGGACCTGTCATCCTGGACATGGTTTCCAGCCACACTTAGAACAAACCTAGCTCCTTCTGTGGCCCCTCGCTCAGCTCCAGCTGGTATCCTCTCTGGTGTTCTATGCACTCAGCAGGACTGTTCCTGCCCCAGGGCCTTTGCATGGGCAGCTTCCCTGCCTGGAACCCCATTCCCTCAGGTCTATGCAGGTGCTAATCATGTGCCTCCCATTGGGGGCAGAGGTTTTCCTGTTCACACACAGTATAGGCACATGGTAGGTGCTCAATAAATATGACAGGTGGAGTGCACATACAGACAAGCTGCTCCTGCTCTGGAGCAGGCCACAGGGATGGCCTCCTGTGAGCCTCAAGCTGGGGGGTCCCAGGAAGCACAGGCTGAGGCCTCATCAGTGATGCCCAGCAGAGCATGGGGTGGGGAGCGGGGCCTACTGGGGTCCACCCACCTATGGGGCCCACCCACCTACCCACCTTTGAAGAAGATGATCCTGTGGTCACTGCTACGCTCATACACAGCGTCGACACTGTCTAAGTGCAGCGGGAGGCCCCGCCAGAAGCGGTGCATCTGTGCTGGCTGCAGTGACACCAGGTGCCGGTCCCGGGTAAGCCGCCAGAAATATCTGCCTTGGGGGATGGAAGGTGGGTGGAGCTGCAGGTGGTAGGCCTGGGGCCCAGAGCAACCCAGCCTTCCATCCAATAGCCACTGGGGGTTTACCTTTGAAGAAGAAGGCCTCCCCACGGATCTGGGCCACTGCATCAAAGTGAGAGCTGCACCTGTGAGGCGCGTCCTTCCTGGGGCTGGGGGCAGGGAGAGCAAGTGGTAGGGGGCAGAGAGAGCAGAAGGCAGTGGAGGGGTACCCGCTACTCCCCAGCCACTGTGGGAGCTGGGCTTTTCAAAACCCTGGGAGCGGCTTCCTGAAAGGCTCTTACACCATCACCTGTAGACTCTGAGACATGACAGTCAGGTCAAGAGAGAAAGGGAATCAAGTCCCTCTTCCTGTTCGGGTTGGCCACGATGGGCTGCTCTGGGCGTGCAGTCAGGGAGCATTTGGACAAGCACCCTTAGGCACTGCCAAGGGGGTGTGCATGGTGCTGCCGAGAAGCCAGCTGGGCACTGTCTGTAGACACCAGGCGTATATGCTGGGTCCCAAAGAGGGCAGCTGAAGTTACTTCCGAGCTCAGTCCTAAGAGCCACACCAGCTCCCAGGATGCGCCCCTGGACACCTGCCTCAGAATTCAGCCTCATGAGCAAGCCCAGTTGGGGGACCCACTGGCCAGCCTGCTGAGCCAGTTGTTGCATCAGCTCAGCCCAGTCACAGACCTGAGTTGAGATGATTCCAGCCCCTAGTCTTCCAAGTTGCCCCCAGTGAACCATGGAACCGAGACCAGCTCCCCACCATGCCCTGTCCCAATTTCTGACCCACAGGATCTGTGGGCTCTTGAAACAGGGAGGGGTGCTTGCTACAGAGCAGGGAGTTACTGGGATAGAGGGTGGCAGGGACAGAGGGTGGCAGAGAGTCGCCCATTTGAAATATTTGCAATGTAACACCTCTGTGGGCTCCAGAGCTGGACAGTGTCCCCTCAGTTGTCTGAAGGAGTTTAAAAAACAGAATGTCACCAGTGGCTTAAGCCCATAGAGGTGAGCTTTCCTTAGAAGAGCCTGGAGCCCAGGCTCTGAGCCACCGTTGCGGGTGGTGCTGGCCAGGGACAGACAGGTGCAGTGTGGAGACAGGGCCCATGGCTTACGGGCTGTTGGATCGATTGCTGGTGGGCTCTGGCAGGAGGGGAGGCTCCCCGGGCTCTGGAGTGTCTGGCTGTGCTGTGGGGGACACAGACTCCCGCACGCCTGCAGAGACAAGAAGGCTGCACTGAGCCTAGATGCCCGCCTCCCTCCAAATCCCACCCCCTTCCTGAAGCCCTCAGGGTGGCTGGGCACTGTGGGAGTCTTGCTGGGCTGCAGCGGCGAGCAGGGCCGCTAAGTAGCGCAGGACTCCGGCCAGCGTATCACAGTGAGTGGGGTCTCAGTGAGTTAGAAAGTGTTCACCCTCACCTCCCCAGTTCCACTTCTGGGTACAGACCCAAGAGAACTGAACACAGGTGTTCACACAACAACTTAGCAGCATTATTCACAACAGCCAAAAGGTGGAAACGACCCAGATGCCGGTCCACATGTGAATGGATAGGTAAAATCACAGCCATCACAGGAACGAGCACCCACAGGCTGCATGCAAAGGAACCTTGGAAACAGTGCAGTAAGTGACAGAGGCCAATGCAGAAGGCCGCAGAGTGCGTGTAGGATGTCCCAGCGGGCAAATCCACAGAGAAGGATGGAAAGATCAGTGGTTACCAGGTGGTGGGGGAGGAGGAGGCAATGAGAAGCTCTGGAACTCAGCAGAGGCCGGGGCTGCATAAACCTGTGAACGTGCTAAATGCCACGGAACTGCGCACTTCAAATTGGCCGAAATGGTAAATTAAACAATAAAAATCCACAGACATCAGGTGTTAAGCTTGAGGTACATGGGTAGGGAGGAGTCCAGGTGGAGGGGAGGAGCTGTCACATGGTGGCCAGGTGCTGAGCGTGCGGGTGCGGACACGGCAAAGAAAGCCCTTCTCCTGGGGGTGCTGTGCTCTGGGGTCCCTGGCATTTCTGTCCCCCTGCCTGGCTGGGGGGAGAGGGGAACTTACCGTACAACTGCCAGATGCGTACCCTGTCCTCATAGGGCAGCCCATAGTGCAGCGGGTCCCCCACTGGGCCTTGGTAGTAGGGCTGCATGATGGAGGTTGGAGCTGCCACGTGGCTCAGCCCGATGGCATGGCCGAACTCGTGGACGGCCACTGCAAAGAGGTCCATGCTGTGGGCATCTGGGGACACAGTGGGGCAGTGAGCCAAGGGAAGGACTGCCAGCCCCAGCCAGACTGCAGGGATGGGGTGAGCTTGTGCTCAAGGGCCGGGTCCTGCGGGGTGGGATATGATGGGTATGCCATCCTGGGCATGCAGGAGCACTGGCCCTGGACAGATGGGTCTGGTGCAGTCACTCAGGGCTTGCCTGGTCCCTGCCAAGGCCCTGTGGGGTGTACAGGGGCTCCTCAGGCCCCGGTCTCTTGGTCTTCCCCAGCTACATGTGCCAGTAACAGTGGGGTCAGCAAACTTTCCTACGCAGTCAATATCTTAGGCCCTGACGGTCATCTGGACTCCAGGTTATGGAGTTGTAGGGTCCCTGCACCTGATGATGTGGGATAATTCTCCAGGCTCCATGGAACAGGCTCCCATCTCCCTTGGTCGTCCAGGGTTCCCCCTGGTTTCTCGGGCTGGGACAAGCTCCCCCCGCTGTGCAGACCAACTCCACAGTGGACCTTTCTGCCCAGCCCATTTCCAGGCCCAGTGCTCACCACAGGGGACCTGGGGCCTTTTAGGCTAGTGGGACTTGGCAGAAATGTGATGTGCTCAGGCCCTTCGAGTTCCACTCCCTTCTGGAAGCTGACACCAGGATGAGGACAAGCCCGGCTCAGCCAGTCAGACGCATAGAACCACGCCATCGCGTCATCCCCGCCGGAGAAGGCCTGGGGAGCTGGGCCTAAACTAGGGCTACCCTGCTGTTCTCGTGAGCTAGACAGATATGCATGGCTCTCGGCGCTGGGGTGTGGATTCATGTCAGCCATGGAGGTTTCCTCATCTATGCGGGGTCACTGTGGTCCCCAGAGCGTCATGGCATCTGTCAGGGCCCCAGGTGGCATCGGGTCAGCATCGACCCTGACAGACGCACCTGAGGAGCGGAAGGTCCAAGACTCATCATCGTCGAAGTGGGTGTCACCCGCGATGCGGTGGTCGCCTGGGAAGAAGGCGTGGGCCACTGTGCCGCCAGGGCCATCGAATGGGTAGGGGTCATTGTGGTCGGCCTTGGAGAAGTCGATCTGGATGTCAGCAGCGCTGCCCGCCACCTCGTGGAAGTTGAGGGGTGTGATGTCACTCCAGACTTTGAGGGCATAGTGCATGAGGGCGCGTACCGTGTCATGGCCCAGGGGTGAGTCCCTTGGGAATGTGCGGACCCTAGGGTGGGCAGGGTCAGAGTGGCAGTGTCACCAGGGTCAGGCCAAGAGCCTCTACCCCAGGCTGCAGTGTGCGCCCTGGAATGTCCTTCCCTGGGGCCTAGCACTGGCGGCCTTATTTGGAAACAGGGTGTTTGCAAATGTAATTAAGGTGAGCTCGTCCTGGCTCAGGATTTGGGTTCACCCAAATCCAGGACAACATGCTTACGAGAGGCAGAAGAGGACACCCAGACAGGAAAGGAGCAGGCCTTGTGAGGATGGAAGCTGGGTTGGAGCCATGGGGCCACTGGGGAAGAGCTGGGGTGTCCCTCAGAAGGAACCAGCCCTGAGACACGGGGATCCGGACTCTGGTGTTTGTGAGTGTTTGTTTCAGCCACCTGGACACTAAGACCCCAGGGAAGGCTGTGCCGTGTGGAGCCCGCCTGCCCACCTCCATGACAGGTTCCTCTTGTTCCACTTGGTGGGGGTGGGGGCCTGGCGTCTCCTCCTAGCTGGGACTGCAGGCGGCAGGTCAGGGAGAGAGCAGCGTGGCGTTTTCATCAGCGCCAAAGTGGCCTCATCTGTGGGGATGGGCAAGGTCAGGAGCCAGGCCAGCTCACACCCACCCCAATCTGGCCTTCCCAGCAGCTCTCTGAGAGATGGCACAGAGCTCATGCCCCACTCCCTGGTTCTCACGCTGGGTCTGGCTGGATAAGGCTCAGGACTCGCTGCTGGGGCATGTCCATGACCATGACGGGGTCATTCAACATATTCACTGACTTAGAGCAGGGCCCTGGCCTGCCCGAAAGGGCTTGGCCCCGAAGTGCAGCGTGGGGCCATCTCTTCCTGCATCTCACGTGACATGCGTCTGACCAGCTGTGTATGACATGCACATGTCTGCCCCTTCAGAGGCCTGAGGACAGATCTGTTGTGGCCAGCAAGGCTGCAGAGGGTCTATACAAAACTGGGAATTACCTCTAACATGTAGAAAGTGGGGCACTCACATAAATATTCTAGAATTCCAGCTTCTATTGGGATATTGGGAGTTTTGGCAGCACAGGGCTGGCACTCCCGAAAGGCAAGACTAAACCTGGGCCATGGTTGGTCAGACGCCGCTCCCACAGCTGGCTCACCTGGCCCCGTGGGCATACAGTTTGAGACCCTGCTGTGTGTGGGGGTGCGGCTGGCACACAGCCAACCACTGCTGTGCCCATACTGGGGGTGGCAAAGGGACGATGGAGGGGAGCCCATGAGGCAGGAATCCTCCATCCTTCCCTACAGACAGCAGGCCCCTCTGTGACCCCCACCCTCTTGGGCTGGCTGGAGGAGACATAGGGCCCAAAGACAAGCCAGACTTTGTGAGGTGGGGCTCAGGGTGCACCTGTCTCCTGTCACCCCAGAGGACTGACCCAGGATGCCAGTGGCTTCCAGGCCTCCGAACCGCTGCATGGTGGCCATGGCCTTGGACAGCTCTTCTTGTGTCTGCGGCTGACCTGTTTCGGGGTCTGCTGGGGGCAAGTAGCCAAACCTGCTCAGCCAGTCCTGTGGGTGGAGAGCAGAGTGAGTGGTGGCTGTACCAGAAGAACCACCTATCATGGGCCCACCACTGCTGTGAAGGGTAGGCCTCTCCCAGCCCTGATCAACACCCGCAGCCTCAGACCCCCACTATCCCACAAGACATCTCTCACCCCTTCCTTAAGTTACTTCCCACGTGGCTGCCAGAAAAGTATCTTAATAAACCTAGGTGAGCTTGAGCAGTGCACAGCCTATACAACTGCTTGTGGCAGCCTGCTCCACCTCAGCAAAATAAAATGCTCATGGGATGCCTCAGAAAGTGAAAATTTAAAAAGGTTATTAAATGTTATGAGTGCCAAATTCAGGCCCTGAGCTGACTTATAAGGAGCAGTTTAGGACCTAAGGTCTGAAATCCACACTGAGAAGGGCAAGCGGTTGACTCCCATTTTGGGAATCTGGTCACGAGCTGCACATTCACGGTGGTTAAGAGCCCAAACTCTGGGGCCAGGCTGCCCAGGTTCAAATCCCACTGAGCCACCCCCTTGTTGCGCAATTGAGGCCAGTCACTCAACCTCTCTGGGCTGTTTCCTCTCCTGGACTGGGGGTGGATAAAAGGATATAATGAATTACAGCGTGCAAAGTGCTCACATCAGTACCAGACACAGGTGCTCTTGTAAAATGTACATGGCCCTGTCAGGGGTCAGCTCTGCTGATAAGTACCCAGTTGGAGGGTAGGGTCCCCTGGGCCAGACAGGAAGCAGGAATGGCGGGCAAGGTAACCCTTTACCACAGACTGTTTCCCAAGTCCCAGTTACCTTTACCATCTGTGGGGATGGGGAGGTGCTGATGTCATCCATGGGGGCAGGGAGGCATCAGCGCCGTCGTGGGGGCTGCCCACACAGGTTTCAGTTTCTTCAATTGCCAAAGGGGGCTCATGCCCATTTCCTGGGCTGGGGCAATCCCACAGAGTCTCCTCCCTGCGGGCACAGGGGCGGGCTCACCAGCCAGCCCAGGAAGAATCCACAGATGGGTGGAAGGCAGAGTTTCTGTGATTGCCTGAGCCTCACCCTTCCTGGACCTGGATTCAAGAAGAGGTATCATCTAGCAGGCCTATCTCTTTTCTTTGGCATACACTTCAAAGCCTCTTGATTTGTTCACATCGCCTGCAGACCCCAGAAACTTGTGTTTCACTGTAGACTCCTGCCCAGGGGATCTGTCCCCACAGAAGCCTGGTGCTCAGTGGGAGGGGTCCACCCTCCTAGAATACCCAGGGGCCTCAACTGGGCAGGAGGGGCTGCCTCAGTGATTTGTGTATAATTGGCATACACCTGCAGAGATCCAGCTAGATTCCTCCCTTTGCAGGAAACACCAAGCCTTTCCTGTTCCTTTATCCCCTCCCCTAGTCCTGACAGAGGTCCCCCAGTGTGTGCACAACTGGGGGACCAGGAGACCCCCATCGGTTCTGGGGGCCTCTCAGGCTGTCAGGCAGGATTGGCAGTTGGAAGTGACTTGCTCCACAATGAACAGCAACCAAGGGCCGCTCCCTAGTGAGCACTCCTGATTAGAGGGCTTCTAAGCTGGGAAGCTCCTCTCCAAGGCCTTGGGAGTGATGCCCTATGTCCAGCAGAGGTGGAACGTAGGCCTGCACAAGTGCCCCCATTTCCCTCAACTCTGGACGCCACTGTCTGTGGTGCTAAAATCTTTGCTGTCCCTGAGCACCCTTCTTTGGGGAGGACACCCACTTCACATTCACTTCAAACCCATTCAAATGCATCTACGTTAATCATCAACAGGATTTATTAAGCATGTCCCAGGTGCTGGAAATGCCCGAGAGCATTCTGCATTAAATCCTGTATTTGTGGCTACACGTGCTTTTTTCAAAATATTTACAAATATTTCAAAAGTTTTGACTCTTAAGTTTTCTTTCTGAATGTCAGAAAACAAACACATTCTCAGCCCTTTGCTAAGATCTGAACTACAGAGCCTGGGCTTCTCATAGCTACAGTAGCCGGCCGCCCAGTCCTACAGGGCTGCCTCTTCATGAAGTCCTCTGGGGCTTCCTCAGACGTATATGATGCTGGAGGGTGCCCCCTGACCTCCAGGGAAGGGTCCATCCAGGCACCTACTTCAGGAGAGACACTCACTGCTTGGGTGTCTTGGCTGGCGTAACAGCTGGGTGTCTGCACCCAGTCCCTCGTTTCCACTCCTCACAGGGCTTGTGGGGCTCATGGAAGAGCTGCTCCCTGTAGTCCCTGGGAAACCTGGCTGCCTGGCCACGAGGCCACAGGCATTTCTGGGCTTCGGATGGTTTTGAGGTATTTGCCAACGCTGAAAAGCAGGAGATTTAGTTGCAGGTCTGAGTGGCCAGTCTCCAAGTCAGTTTACAGAGCAAGGGGCAGCTGAGTGCAGGTGCCACCTGGGACAGGCCCTGCTCCCCCCTCTCAGTCAGCGGCCACTGCTAACCTGCCTGGGCCCTGAGAGCACTGAGGTCTGCAGCCCTTGCCAGGTGCAAGACTGCAAGAATAGGACCAAACGGGAGTGGCTGGCAGCAGGTGTGGGGCACCTCCCACCTACCAGCAGACCTGGGGTGGGGGCCTGCACTCTCAATCTCAGCCATCGCCCCTGTTCCCTCCCAGGGGCAGAGCCCCATGAGGCTAGCATCACAAAACGTCTACTCAAGCCGGTCCACCTCTTCCCTAAGCCCCAGACGCCTGCAGCTGCTGTGGTCTTCTGGCTCCCTCTTGAAGGGCAGGAGTGGGAAGATGGAACAACTTCCCAGCTCGCCAGGGGAAATCATAAGGTGTCTGGCAACAGGACAAACCCCTGGCGGGTTTGAGGCAAGGCTGGCGGCCTTCAGGTAGACGCACCTACGGAGAGGTGCCTGTGGAGCCCGTGGGCCCCCAGCCCGGCCCTGGAGACGGAAGCCCTCCGGACAGGAAGCTCCCTCTCTGCTGGGAAGGCAGCAGCCCCGTCGGCTAGGGGCGCCCGACTATGGTGTCTGAGGCCGACCGCTGCCGACTCGCTAGCTCATTCCAGTCTCCCGGGGAGGCACGAAAATTCCCAGAGGGCTGGGTATTCCTTTCTTCCCGCAGTTGATGCATTTTGACGGGGTGGGCAGACTCGCCAGGGGGCGCCAAGGTCCCTGCGGGAGCCCGCGGCCCAGAGCACCGCCCCTGCCCCCGCCCCACCGTCGCCACGGCGACCGCGTCTCCAGGGCAACGAGGCTGCGCGGGCGGCGCTGCGGTGGTGAACCTTCCAGAAGGACGCGGGCGGGGAAGGGGCGCGAGGGGGCCCCGGCCCAGAGGTCTCCGCTCCCTTGTTCCTCCAAGGGCTCCAGAGCGGGGCCGTTGCCGCAGGAGGCGGCCGAGAGGCGGTGCCGGCCCAGGCACGGGCAGGACGCGGGCACTGTCATCCCCTCCCCGAGTTTCCATGCAGCCCTCTGCCCCTCCCCAACAACCCGTTCGTTCCGAGGCCCTTGTCCCTGCAGCCCCGGGGCTGGCTCCGGGCGGCTGGGCGCTGGGCTCGCTCACTGTTGCCATTTTCAGGTGGGGAAAACGAGGCACGAAGGAGCCCCACGCGCCTGTGAGGCGGAGCAGGACTCATGACCCTGAATTGGCTGTGCCCTGGTGCCAGGTGGGGGCGCATCTGTGGGTCCCCTGGCCTGGGCTGGGGCAGCGGCTGAGCTGTGGGCACTGCATGGGTTCATCTCTGAGTGGACCCTCCAAACTCCCAGGGGGCACAGAGGGCAGGTATCCCCAGCATCAGCCCCACTGTGCAGGTGAGAACACCCAGGTTCAGAGGTGACAGCGGGCCGGTGGGGGAGCACAGACTCCCCCAGACACAGCCCAAGGCGAGATGGAGGCTGGTGGGCAGTGGCTTTAGGCAACATCAAGTTCCAGGTGACAACAGCACTATAGCAAACCCCAGCTGGCGGCTAACCTCTGCCCTCCTGCCTGTGAGGCGGGGGGACCTGGCTACCACCTCTTACAGCTGATACAGCCCTTGCCACTCAGCCTCTCAAAAGCCCCAGAGGAAGCAAATTAGTGGCCTCAAGGCAGCCCACACCCATTTTCCTCTGGGGACTGACTCAGGAGGTTGCTGACACTTGGGTGGTCCCCTGCCCCAGCATCTTCCCCAGGGGGACACTCCCAGATTTCCCCCACACCCTTACTGAGGGCCCTCTGTGCCAGGTACTGAGGGATAGGGAAGACCTGGGAAGATACCTGCCTGTCCATCAGGGAGTCCGTCTGGAGTGGAGAGTCTCGGGTGGAATACTAACCACCAGCAAGTGGACACAGGACAGGCCGCAGGGTGGTGATCAGGGAGGGCGCTGACGGTAATCGCTAAGCGATGTCAACAGCTGGTGGTTACTGGGGCTCTGCATCCACCAACCTGCTCACACGCCCCTCGGGGACAGGGTGGAGGACAGGACTGCATTGCCTGTGGTGTTTGATTCAGTTAGAAATAAATAATTGCTGAATCGGTCTTATTAGGAGGTGGGCACTACTGTTCCCATTTTACAAGTGGGGAAACAGGCACAGAGAGATCGGGACACATACCCACGGTCACACAACCAGGATGGGCAGAGCCTGGACAGGACACTGGACTGTCTGATCTCAGACCCTGTCCTGTAACTGCTGTGCTATGATAAGTGGGGCATGGGCGAATGGGAAGACATCCCTGGCGGGGAGTGACACTGGGCTGGGACCTGAAAAGTAAGAAGGAGCTGGTCAGGTGACAAGACCAGTAGCATTCACGGTGGAGGGTGGAGGGGATGCAGGTGTAAAGGCCGTGGGGCAGGAGCTGGAGGAGCTGGTGGGGCTGGTGGGGCTGGATAGGAGGGAAGGATGCAGAGTGGGCAGGCAGGAGTTCATGTGTGAGGGGAAGCAGTGCTCTGCATCCTGCCCAGACCAATGCTTCCTCACCCCTCCTGAGAGCTGGATGGCGTCCTCAGCCGATGTGAGACAGGTGCATCACCCTCTCTGCCACACCGACCCTGCAGCTGAACATCTCACCGGATACTCAGATCACCATGAATGGAGATGCAGAAATCAGTCACTCAAAAGCACCCTTGGGAGGCACTGCATCAGAGAACACACTGCTGAACCCCCAAACCCTCTCCAGCCTTCTGGCAATGTGAATGCAGCTTCACAATGTGAATTGGACGCTGTTGCTACCAATTCAGAGGCATTACCCAGTTAACATTCCAACCACTGAGAGGACAGGCCCAGTGCCTGTGCCTACTCAGGTCACAGGCTGCTGAGCACAGTGGGATCCACACCCAAGATCTGGTTCCAGAGCCCCTTCAGGGTCAAGCACGCATGGAAGAAAAATGTTTCTTGAGCCAGCAGGCCATCTGGACCACAGGCACTGGCCAGGTCCTGCCCACACCCTGGCTCCTACATGAAGAGAGCACCGGTGGACGCCCAAAGCAGGAAGCGCTCCAGGTCCAGGCCTGAACTAACTGTGGACCAGAGCCTCCATGGAGGGTTGGAAGGGGGTTGGGGAGCTGCCAGATGGGTCTTGGGACCTTCACATTTAAATTCAAAGCTCCTGAGATATGGCGGGAGAAGTCCTCAGTGCAGAGGGATGCTGGGCACCTGTGAACTGGAAGGCTCATCTGGGCTTAGGGTGTGTGGTGGGTTTGTTGGGCTGCAGCTGCAGGGTGTGTGGGTAATCCTGGCCCCAAGTCATTCTCTGACACGGGTCCTGAGTGCACGCAGGCCGAGGCCACTGGCTGAGACCAGGGGGACTGTCACCCTTGCCCTGCATCCCCGTGCTCCATAGAGGGGACACGAGTGCCTGAGTGGGTCGAGCCTGGTCGTAGCTCCCACCCACCACCACATGGCCCCCGCCCGGGCCAGCCCCTTGGGGCCAAATGGGCCACTGAAGGCCCTGCTTGGCCCTGGCCACCCTCACACAACCTCAACCACAAACTGGTCACTGGTCTGGGTGACAAAGATGAAAAGCTCTACCTGCAGCTGTGAGGTGTCGGGGATGCACACTTTGGCACTGGGAGGAGAAACTTAGGGGCTGGGTGGAACTTGCAGCACGCTGGTTCACACCTGTGCCTGGGCCCCTCTGTACTCGGGGTGCAGGAGCCAGGCAGTTCTGCCAGATTTCTAAGGCAGTTCTGCCAGATTTCTCGGCTAAGGCAAAACCCGAGGACCAGCCTTCACAGCCACCCCTGGGGCCTGGCTAAAGGATGTGAGGAAGAGCTGCAGAATGTTCTCTGGGACATTGTGAAGTGAGGATGGGATGGTGGGTGGCAGCTGTCATCTGTAAAAATATGGGACTGGGATCTCTGTGTCCTTTTTCTGTGCCCAGTCAACCTCCAGAAGGATCCTCCAGAAATGAGAGGAGAATGAGGAGATGAAGTTTCCTCCCTGGATCCTCCTGTATGGCTTGAATACTTTGTTGGGTGTATTACCTACTCAGATGAAAATTCAGGCCCAGAAGGACTTGCGGCTTGCGACAGCCCCAGGAGGGCACAGCGCAAGCTCTTTTGTCCCACTCCACTGCTGCCTGAAAGCCCCCCATTAGCTAGGCGCAGCGGGCCTCAATCCGGTGCTTTGTTCTCGTGCTAATGCCTGGGGTGGGCTGGCTGAGCCCCTCCTGGGGACCAGCCAGTGCTCAAGACCCGCTGGGCTGAACTCTGTCTGGCAGAGGCTGGGTCATACTTACAAAGGGACCTTTCTCCTCACTGGCAGCTTTAGACCTGAATATCCAGAGTCAGTGGCCCTGAGGGCGGTCAGTAGAGGGGAGCGGAAGAGCATATCCCTCCTCCCCATAAATTCCTGCCTGTCTCCAAGCCCTCTTGCGCCCAGCATGGGTCTGATGTTCTGGGGTGTCATTCCCTCGAAGGCCACCAGAGACCGCTGTCCACCCACAAAATGAGGACAGACAGCAGAAGGCTTCTGCCACACTAGGCAGAAGGGTCCTGGCCTTTCCTGAGTTCGGGACTCTTAAGTCAGGGGCGGCCTCCTGCAGGGTGCCTGGATACCCACTGGGTAGGAGCCAGGGCCCTGTTGTCTCTGGTATCCAGGCTGGGAAGCCATATCCCCTGCCCACTGCATCCCACAGGGCGTGGGCTGGTGATCCCTGGTGCCGGGGACCCACAGAAGCAGGGAGAGGAGCTCAGGCCGGAGCTGGAGGACTGTGCCTGACCCACTCTGGGTGGGCAGCAAGGAACCCTGGCTCTGATAGGTGAGCTTGGCTGGGCCAAGACCTCCATTCCCTGAAAATGCTGGGGCCTGGATTCTGCTGTCACTAGGCTCAGACCTGGAGAGGCAATGCCCCCAGGAGTGAATCCAGGAAGCCCCCAGCTACAAAAGGGCCCAGAGGAGGTGGATAAAGGTACTCCAACTCCAGAGGCAGTTTGGCTGGGAGGAAGCCGGCTGAGGGGTCCCTCGGGTGTCTGGATGCCAGAGCAGGCACCATGGCAGCACCGTCCCATATGGCTTTGGGGGCTGGGGCAGCTTGGGTGGGGGTGGCTGAGCCAAATCCTGTCAGCCACGGGGCTGTGTTTGCCACCTGAGTGCCCCCACCCAAATGCCTCTGCCTGAAACACACCTGGACCTTCCCAAATGCCAACAGCTCTGAGAAAGGGGCCCTGCCAGCACCCCTTCAGGAGGCTGCCAATGGAGGTGGGCAGGTGTCAGTAAGATCCCTGGCTCGGACCCTTTCATATGAGCGAAGTGAAGGTAGCTGCAGGGGTGAACCTCAGAAGAAATCGGTCCTCGCCTGGCCTCTCGGGCCTGGAGGCGGTGAGACGCATAAAGTCAAATTTCCCAGGTCCAGAAGAGGAGGTTCCAAGCCTGGCGGGCTGAACAGGGGAGGCGTTTTGAGAGGAAGCCCCTGTTGCTGCCTCCGAACATGGTTCCAAAGCCAGTGGGACAGCTAGTGTTTGGAGAGAGGGGCGCTGGGGCCGCATGAGAGCCTGGGAATGGGAAGGGGACCCCCATGAGCTCAGAACAGGGGGAGGCAGTGCAAGGCTGGGCGTCCTGGAGGTGGAAGGGGAACGGCGATCTGCGCCAAGATCCATAACCAATGTGGGCTGGGGCCGGCTCCCTTGCTCTCCAACACCCTCAACGGAGCAAAGTCGAGAACCACCCGCTTTCCGGGGCGCCCACACTCCGCAGCCCCAACCTTTCTTCGGTTGTGGGCGCGCGCCCCTCCCCCCGCCACTCCCACTGGGAACGCACGCGGGCGCAATGCTCTCGGCGGCTGCGACCGCTGTCCCACCAGCCTTGGGGCGCCCCTTCGGGGTCGCTCCAGGCACAAGGGTTCCAGCCAGGCGACCCCCACGTCCGCGGGCTCCTGTGGTGGCGGCGCGCTCCGACCGCACGGAGCCGGGCTGGGACCCGGCGCCTCTTTCCAGTCCGGGGTGCGCGTGCGTCAGCCGCTCAGCCTGCGCCCCAGCCTTAGCTTTCTGCCTAGGAAGTGGGTCCAGGGCGTCTGATTCCCGCAGGCGCCGGGGCGCACTGATGGGGTCCTCCCGGTCGCGGGACCCGCGTACCCGCCGCACACTCACCACTCCCAGGCTGAGGTCCTCCGCGCGGAGCGCGGGCGCGGTGCAGACCCCGCGGGCCGCCAGCACGAGCAGCAGCAGCGGCGGGAGCCCTGGCAGGGCGGGCGGCGGGCCGGGCCCCCGGGCGGCGCGGAGCCCCATTCTGCTCACAGGGCCGCCGGGGCGGCCGTGGAGGTCCCCGTGCCCTGGGAGCCCGCTCCTCCGCACCCTAGGTCCCCGCTTCCCCGCGCCGCACCCCGAGCGCCCCGCTCGGCTTCACCCTGCTCCGCGTCTGACAGAGCCCGGCGCGCCTCCTCCCGGCAGCGGGCAGCATGCTAATGTATGCTAATGAGGTCGGTGGCGCTCGCCCCGCCCAGCCGCCTTAAAGGGCCCGCAGCCGCCCAGAAGGTCGGACCTCCCTGGCGCCTCACGGCCGCGGCGCTGCTCGGACCTCACCCGCACCCCGCCTCTCTGAGTCTGCCGGCGGCCCTGGGCTGCGGCGGCCCGGAGAAAGGCGTTTGTCGAGGGTCAAGGGCGGCGGGCCTCGCGGACAGGTGTACTTCGGTGGTCTGGCCGTTCCCCGGGCAAATGACCTGGCCCACTGCCCGCCAGCGCCTCCCGCGGACCCTACGCGGGAGCCCGGATTCGCGGTCACTGCTGGGGACTCGGAGCGGAAGCCGCAGAGCGCCGGGCGGACGCTGGATGGAGCCCTTGCGCCGCTACAGAACGGGCCTGGGGGCTGGGTGGGGGTGAGCGGTGGGGTCGGGGGGTGGGGGCTCTGAGAGAGTGGGGATGGGGTGGGGGGTGGGTTCTGAGAGCTTGGGGCTGTGAGGGCGGTGGGCCGAGAGCGTGTGGGGCATTGGGGGGCTGGGAGCGCGTGGGTGGGGGTGGTGGAGCTGAGAGCGTAGGGGGTGGAGGGCTGAGGGCAGGGATGGGTGTTGGGGATGGGGGAGCTGAGAGCCTGGGGGCGTGAGGTGGGGTGGGCTGAGAGCGTGGGAAGGGGTTGGGTGGGTGTGGGTTGAGCAAGACAGCGCCGGGGGCGCTGTCCAGAGCAGGAGTCCTGTGGGGTCTGGTCGGGATGGGGAGTCACTGTCGGTTTGGGGTGGGGAGTGGCAATAGCTGACCTTTGTTGGAGATTAGCGTGTGCTTGGCACGGGCCTAAGCGAGCCCCATTTTATAATCTGTTCATTTCTCACAATATTTTATGAGATCGAAATTATTTTTTCCATTTTTCAAACGAGGAAACTGAGGTCCATAGAAATTTAATACCTTGTGGGGGGAGTCACAGAGCCAAAGAATCTCGGCTGGGGGATGGGGGTGGCTTCTGAAGATCAAATGCAAATGTCCCTACACCTTAGGGTTCTCACCCCACCCCACCTCTTCTCCCCCTGGTCACTGCTTGTGCTGCCAGGATGCAAGTCCTATTCTTCCCACAGGCATTTCTGCTGGATCCAGATCCACCATCTGAGGGGAATGGTAGCCCCTCTAACCTGGGCTCACTCACTGCCCTCCCGGAGCCATGGTCTGTTTATCCTGTCCCTGTTACTCTCGGCCTTAGTGGGCTCTTCTCCAACAAGGAGGTTCTGCATCTGCTTCAGAAGACCTTTGGAGGCCCCTGGCAAACAGTGAGGTGACCCTTCACAGGCACATACTAAATTTTGCTTAAGTGTATCAGAACAACAAGGTGGCCAGTGGCAGGAACCCAGCTGAGATTGGCTGTAGTCAAGGAAAGGACATTTATGGTCTCATTAAACTGTGATGCCTCAGAGCGAGCTGATGTCAGGCAAGGCTGGATCAAGTCGCACAAGGATGTGGTCAGACCACAGTTTCCTGTCCCATCTCATTGTCAGCTTCATCCTCAGCACGATTTCTCCAAATGGCAGCAAAGGTGGTACAGGGTAGCCACACCTGACACTTCCTGCATAGCAAGCCCAGCTGTAGACAGACTCAGGCCACTGTCCCAGTGCCGTCTTTCACTGAGCTGCATTGCGTGTCTGTCCCTGAACTATCTACTTAGCTGGTGATGGAAATGACCTGAACCGTATTCCCTGGCAGTGGGAAGGGCAGGGATTTCGGAAATTGGAGGCGCTGAAGTCAGAGTAGGAGAGTGGGTGTCAGGCAGGGCAGCATCAAAGGGCTCAGAAGGGCTGATGGAGCAGCTGACCCCACTGTGTAAGAGTTCTTCCTGCACTCAAGGACTTGAGAGGGAACACTGGCTGAGGAGCTGCAGGAGGCTCCATGGAGGGACTAATGTCAGAGGACCATGAAGAGGTGGCTTATGACAGTGGCCTTGGGAGCACAAACCTAAGAAGGGGCCTCCAGATGGGCTGTGGCTCTCCCCAGATAGGTGAGGATGTGGCTGGTGGACAGTGCGGGAACAATGATGTTAGCTGGAGGTCAGGGATGTGTCAGTTCGTGGTGGGGCCGTGAGCCCACGGCTGCTGTTTTCCCTTCAAGCCTACCGCTGAATTTTGGCATTTGAAGGTGGCCAGAGTCCAAGCTCCAGAGAGGCAGCTTTTCACCCATCAGATGGGCAATGCTGAAAAAGCCTTATATCATCATGTGCCAGGAGGGCGCGGGGGGGGGGGGTGCTTTGGTGCTACTGAAGGGAGTGCCAGCTGGTACAGCCTTGCAGGAAGGCCAGGGGTAGCAGCAATTAAAATTTTAAAAGTGCATTTGCTATGGCCCAGCATTCTTGGTGTCTGCCCTAGAAAAACACCCTCATCTTTGCACAAGAAGGCTAATGCAGGAGGTAATGGTAAAAAAAATAAAACCCAGAAACTGCCTAAATGTCTGACTGGCTAGAGCAGGGCTGTATATGTGGTAAGCATGTTGGCTGTGGCCAAGGACACGAGGAAAGGTGGAGCTCTCCTGCATTTTGCTCCCAGATGTGATTCCTGGAGGGGAGTGTGTCCCTCTAGAGAAGCAGGCACCTTTTCTAAGACCCACAAGATGCTGTGTAAGCTGGTGGCTTCTCTGGACTGACCACACTGGGGATACACCCCAAAGATGGAACAAACAGTTCATGAAGTGAGAACAGACCAGCCCCAGGTGTACCAGTGGGGCCACTCAGACATGTCATAAAGTGAAAAAGACAAATTAGGGGGAAAAAAAGCAGAAAGCAAGACTCCCCCACCCAAAAAATATGCCCAACTATATATTTGCATTTATCATGTGTACACAAATACGTACATCTATATCACCTGAGCCCCTTGACCCAGCCATGCTTGCCATCCACCTCCCTTTCTCTGGTGTCAGCACCTCCAGTTTCCTTTAGAAAATTCCCTTGTCCCTGTCAGCCCAGGGTGTTTAGTGTTGCTGTCCCCACCTACTGGAGCACATAATCCAGGGTGGGCTGTGTCCATGCCACATCCACACAGCTCACCTCCTGCAATGAGAGATGGTCTTGGGCCTGTGGCTTGAACTAGTTGTGTCTCTGCAGGCTGGGCTAGCTAAGCTGGAAGGATGTGGGCCCAGCTTTCCTGGGCTGTGCATGTGTGCTTGTGTGCACGTGACAAAGCAGAGAAACAGGTCTGGAGGCAACGCACTAGAGCTGCACTGATGACCCCGGGGGAGGGCAGGCAGAGCGTCCCCAGCTTGATTACCCAGGAGGGACCCCTCCACCCGCAGCAGCTCCCAGAGCTCCCTCCTGCTGCTGCACTCCCTTCTCTGTCCAGAGGGCCTGTGCTGCTGTGGGGCACTCATCCCCAGGCAGCTGGAGCCGGTGACTGATGGGGCGCAGAGATGCTCTTGGTCTTTGATGAGCCCTTTGCCATCTGTGGACACTGGCTTTGTACCTCCTGCCCTTCCGGGTCCTGCTGCCTGACCGAGCTCCCTGGGGAAAGCCTCATAAGGCAGGGTCACTGGGACCCTCCGCTCATAGTCTGCAGGGGCCCTGGGCGAGGGCCTGTGGGCACCGGGAGATGTCAGGTGCCAAGGCCTTCAACTTCTCCACACTGTTTAATGCCCTTACCCGGAGCATCTCTTTCTGGTTTGCTGTGTGGCTGAAAATCAATGGAGAGCAAGAGACATGGGGGTGCGGTGTGGGTGTGCAAGTGTGACTTGCTCAGATAGGGTCCCCTCCTCAGGAAGAGGGCAGGGGTCCTGAGGGGAGGTGACCCTTAACGCAGGTACCCTATGTGCTGCCTGCCAGCATCCATGCCCTGCGGGACTGACACGCTGGAGGGACAAGGCACATTAAGTATGCAGAACATGGGACAGCAGCCCCCGAGGACATCCAGTTCAGGTCCCTGGAGTCCCTTACGGGGCCAAAGTGGCTTTGCAGAGGTCAAGTTAAAGACCTTGGGGCAGGGTTTGTGCTGGATGGTTGGGTGGGCCCAGTGTCATCTTGAGGGTCACCCAGGAGGGAGGTGGGCTACCTCAGGGGAGGCCAGGGAGGATGCAGCAGGGGCCCTGAAGTCTGGAAGGGGCAAGGAGCAGATTCTGCCCTGGAGCCCAGAGGGAATAAGCCGTGCTCGACCCTCCTTTCACCCCACAAAACTGACTTCAGACTTCTGACCCCCGTCACTCTGAGAGGAAAAGTGACACTAAGTCTAGTCCAAGGGCAGCTAGAGGAACACGGTTTGCACCTGTGTCCGTGGGGATGGGGGGGCCAGGAGGGTCACGGGCAGCAGTGTTGGGTGGGGGGGCCTTAGCCAGGGCCTGAGGGAGGAGCTGCCCAGGCCAGGGGAAGGGCCCATGCAAAGGCCCTGGGACAGCCTGTGTGCGAGAAGCAGGGAGGCCTCAGGCTGGAGTGCAGGGAGAGGGGGAAGTGGTTTTAAAACATCCTTGAACTCGGCCATGCCTTTCCTTGAGTCCAGGCCCTTTGTGACTGCCTCTGGGCACAGCTGGGCCAGAAGAGGCCACAGGGCACTCGCTGCCAGACGCCTGCTCAGCCTTGTGGGATGGAGAGCTACTCCAGCCCAGGCTGAGCCCTGGCAGCCAGAGCGGAGGATCAGGATAAATGGTGCCCCGCACTGGGATAGGCACTGTAGTTGCTCACCAGGGCTGTGGAACAAACACTGCAGACAGCAGGGCATGTGGATGCCCTCGCCCCATGTCCTCACGTGGCCGTCTCTCTGCATGTGTCTGTGTCATCTCCTCCTACGAGGAGGCCAGTCCTGTGGGCTCAGGGGCGCCCGTAAGGCCTCATCACCTCAGTCACCTCTTAAAGGCCTCGTCTCCACACAGACACATCCTGAAGTGGCTAGGACCCCAACATGTGGGTTTGGGGGACAGTTCAGCCCGTAACAGACACCCAGATACAAGGTGAAGCATCCTTGTGGTGGCACTGCTGGGGTCCCCAGGCCCCACCTTTCAGTTGCCTGAGTCTGGGCCCTGGAGCTGGGCCCTGTGCCGATCACGTCCCCACACCCAGGCTGTCTCCGCAGATGAGGTGTCCTGATGAGGGGTCTGGAGACCCAACCTTCAGAGAGGGCGTTACAAGAAAAATCAATTCTGGTCAGAAGGTGTACTCACCTCTGGGTGTTTGTAGAGGACATTGTAACTGGTGGACTGGCTGTGAGGTGCTTGGCCATCTCATTTTCCACTGTCTTCCATAGGGAGTGAGTCTCTGTTCCCCTCGCCCCCAAGGTGCCCATGCAGAAGGAACAAATTCAGGTGCCCCAGAGAAACTGGGCTTGCAAAGGAAAATCAGGGTGCAGGTGCCCAAATGGAAGTCCGCAGGCAGCAGGCCAGAAGCGCGTGCCCCCACGCCCCTTGCCACCTGTGTGCAGTGACTGAGCTCCGGGCTGCAGTCTGAGGGTGTGTAGACCCCAGTTGGCGAATTTCACCAGCTTCCCCAGGTGGGCAGGTGCATGCTGCTCCCAATTCAAAGTGGACAACCCACATCCACATCAAACTTGTGAGTGAGTGTGCACGGCCAAGAAGTGGAGGCAACCCTGATGCCTGCCACCGGACGAAAAGGGAAAAGACGTTCCCTTAAGGGCATGAACCTGTGTGGAAAAATACAGGGGGCCCCTGGTATGGGCCACTGACCGCAAGTGCCTTCTGCAAACCGGGGGCATGGGGTGGGCTACAGGCAGTGAGGAGGTGTTGTGCTCAGCAGCAGTGGTAGTGGCGGTGCTCTGTGGTCCATGGTGGCGGCTGTATAGCTCTGGACCAACTAAGAGCCACCGAGCCATTCACTGCAGAGGCATGCCACGTGTGTTACAGCTTCACCCCAATGAGGACAGGTTGGTGGGTGCTCAGGCCACGAGCCGCTGCCTTTTGCCACCCTGCTCACCAGCTGGTGGCCCCACGAGCGGTTGCTCCATTCTGGGCACGTGGAGAGGCACAGAAGCCAAGCTCCTGTGTCTTCACTCTGCTGGCGTTCTCACCACTTTGTTGCTTTTAGCTTCTCTAAACTTGGTGAGATGTGGGCCTCACCCACACGCCCTGGTAAATGCCCACTGAAGAGCCCAGTGAAACGCTGGTCTGTGCTCTGCCAGGTTGTCCCAGGGGCCTGGGAGTGATGTGCCTTCCCAGTTGCTCTGGGGGACTGCACGGCTGGCAGCTAATGCATACTCCCAGTCTCTGCTGTTTCCCCGCAAGGCCCCTGCAGTGGGGTGGTGTCCCCCAAAATCCACATTCACCCAGAACCTGAGAATATTTGGCATTATTTAAATTATTTGGGAAAAGGGTCATTGCAAATGGAATCAAAATTGGGGATCTTAAGAGGAGACCATCCTGGATACAGGGGTGGGCCTAAATACAGAGATGGGGGCTCACAAGGGAAGAGGCACAGGAACTGTGGGACCACGGAGGCGGACAGGTGGGAGCCGACCCTTGGAGCCCTCTCAGAACCAGCCCCGCGCACCTGGTGCTCAGGCTCAGGCCTGTGGAACTGGGCAGGGCAGGGATGACTCCTGCTCTTTTCAGTCCCTGTTTGTGGGGGTTTGGGCTGCCACCCAGGACGTGCTGCCTCCCGTCTGTCTGTGCCCACCCTGCCTTCCCGAAGCACTCCCAAGCCAGGGCCACCTCCCCACATGTGAGGGACAGGCTGCCTGCCTTGGCCCCCAGGGCTTCCCGATGCACCTGGAGGGCAGAGCCCAGCCCCTCACCAGCTTGGGGTGCTGCCTGACACTCGTCTGCCAGGTCCAACCCCTCCTCCACTTCCATCACTCAGGCACCCCCGCCTGGGGGGCTGTGCGCCTGCTTTGAGCCTCCCAGAGCCCCTCTGTGCCGGCACCCTGTGGGCCCCTGCCTGAGGTCGCCTGAGAAGTCCCTTGCCTCGCCTTCTCTGGAGAGCCCTGATGGAGGCCCTGCTTTATTCCTCCTGCTTGTCATCCACTGTCTGGTACCCCAGTCTGCTCACTCCAGTCTCCCCCAAGGCCAGGAGGCTCAGCTGCCCTGCCCACGGTCTCCCAGTGGCCTGGCGGCACCAGAAAGACTCTCCACCTTTGAGGGGAGGTTGACCCACCCACCTTTCACCACTTAGGCTTCTGGATGACCCTCAGCCCCTACCCTGTCCATCCCTTTGGAGTCAGGGGTCTCCTGTGATGGATCCTGGGCTACTCTCTCCCCACTCCGCACACGTGTCCCTGGCTGGCTATTGTCACCCTGGGTGCTGCCAGCCGAGGTCTGGCCTCTGACTCCTGTCAGCTGACTGCCTCCTCCCTGCACATCCCTGGAGGTGAGCCACAGGCCGGCAACCTGTGTCCCAACCGCAGCACGACACCCTGGCCCGCGATCCCTGACTCCATGGTGGGTGTTGCCATTGACCCTGAAGCCCAAGCCAGAAACCT
Organism: Phataginus tricuspis; assembly: GCA_029783875.1. Lineage (NCBI taxonomy): Eukaryota > Metazoa > Chordata > Mammalia > Pholidota > Manidae > Phataginus > Phataginus tricuspis. Next base: position 23,462,440 of record JAQQAC010011420.1, read on the forward strand.
GGGTGTCACTATTTTTGTAGAACAACTTAATGTGTGTGTTTTTTTTAATCCCAAAAGTGCTCATTCTAAACAGGTTTGTTACAAACAATGAGAAAAGGAAACATCTCTACATCCTGATTCTATTAATCAACAAACATTTCCTCTAAATGTTCAGTTCCCTGGTTTCAGCTGCCAGCTGCAAGAGAACTCTCCCATCAGTTCCATGATGTCTGGAAGATGCTGTGCAGCCCCATCAGGGACAGCCCTGTGCCTGGAGCCCCAAAGGCAGGCTTGGCACCAGGCAAGTGCCCTCCGGGCATCATCGCGCCTGTGATTGAGGCTGTGGTGAAGCAGAGCCTGGCTCCCACCTTCCGACCTGCTTAGTGCAGCTCAGGTGATCAGGTGCACTCACCCTGCGCGCTGACACTCAGTTGGGCATCGCTGGGTCACAGCTCCAGAAGGCAGTTTTTGTGTTGTTTTATTCTTTTTTGATAAACTTTAAAATTTAGAACACTCTTGTATTAACATAGTTGTGAGGATAGCATAGAAGTTCCCGTATACCTCATGCTTGCTTTTCTCTGTTACTAACTTTTGATATTGGTGTGGCACTTCCATCCCCACTAATGAACCAGTGCCGACACGGGGACTGCTCACCACAGTCCACCCTGGACGTGGTTCCTGAGTTTCCCTCATGTCCCTTTTCAGGCCCAGGATCCTGCCCAGGGACACATGCCAACAGCCGCCCAGTCTCCTTACGTTGACTTTGGCCCAATTTCTCAGACCTTCATATCTTCGGGATCCTGGATGGTATTGAGAAGACCTGGTCACGTGCTCTGGAGACTGGCCCTCAGACCGGGTGGGGTTACAGAGGGTCCATCTGTCAGCATGACTTCTGGCTGTGCTGTTGATCTCGTCCCTGGCCGTGTCCGCTGGCCTTGTCCTCCGAGAAGTCACCGTGTTCCCCTCTTCGCCGCCCTCGTCAGAAGGGGTCACAGTGTGCAGCTGCACTGAGGAGAGGGGCAGGCGCTCACTTGCGGGTGGGTGGCGGGCTTACCTGGAGCTCTCCAGGGGCATGCCTCTCTTGGCATTTACTTACTTAAATCGTTTATTTATATTAGCATGGACTTGGGGTTACTTATTTTATACTTGGGGTGAAAACCCAATACATCACTAACCTTGTGGCTCAGCGTCCCAGCTCTGGCTCTGGGGGAGCTGCCAGCCAGCTCCCAGGAGGGCCCTATCCACGCAGGGCTCTGCTCTTTGGTCTCGGTGCTTGTCCTTACTTGCGGTGCTGTGGCATCCTCCAAGGAGTCTGGCTCCTTTTGCTGGAGGCGGGAGCTAGAAGCCAAGATTGGGTGCTGCCGTGCTGGCTGAGGCCGGGGTCTCCCACGTGGGCTGGAGGAAATGGTGGACTGGCCCTTGCACACACGTGCATGTTTCCATATGTAGCCACCTGTAGCCATGTGTTCAACTGAATGTGGGCTCACGCGGGTGTCTCCACCTCTGATTGTCACACGAATCATTCTGGGCCCTCCCCTTGCTGATCAGAGGTCACTGTTGTCTCCTCTCTCCATCTTCCTCTCTTTCTCTCTCATCAATCACTGAGCCTGGAAGTCAGCCCCCAAGCCCTCTGGGACTTGCAGTGCTGTGTCCCTCAACCCAGGCCCACGTCCCTTGTGGATGCTAATTAACTAACTTGTAATCCGGGCAACTTCCTGCAGGAAGAGCTAGCTGGGGCCTGTCCCTCTGCTCTGTTGGTGATGGAAAGATGGTGTTGGCCACCCCCCTCCAGCAAGGTCCTGCAGAGCTGAGAAACCGGTGCCTGGGATGCAGCATCTGGGGTGTGCCGTGCTAGGGCACAGGGTCCTTGACACTGGTGGGAAGGGTGTGTGCATGGGCTGTGCAAGCATCACTTAGAATGGCAGCCACGACAAACTACGATGGGCCGGCAGGCCCTGGGATTTGGCGTATGAATGGAACAGTCTGAGATCAGCTTCTTCTGTGTGAGCTGAGAGCTTCCTGGGCTGTGGGCACCATGAAGAGAAGGCACTTGGGGCAGCGGAGCAGGCCCAGTGTGTGACACAACAGCTGCTGACATCGGGAGAGGCCGCCAAGGCCGCAGAAGACAGAGGCCACTCACATGCTCAGACTGCAGACACCCAAGGCGGCTCCAGGTGCTGCACTCTGCCTTTCCCTGGGCTGGGAGCGCATGAACTCTGACCGCAGCAGGGCCCGCGGGAGCTGGGACTGCTGAGGGGTGATGTCAGACACTGCGCGGCATCACTGGGATGTGCATGGAATGCCGCCTGAGTCCCATGACAGTTGGTGAATGGGGAATAAAGCTCACATGCCAACAAGGAATAAACTGCCCATGGTTGTGGCTAGAAAAGGTGTTTTCTTCCCATTTTATTTGATAATACATTTTCACAGAAACATGATATTATTTACAAATATACAAGTAAGAGACTGCTGGTCAAAAATCTTAAACTGAAAATGTCACCAAAAATTAATTTACAAAAACCACCATAGTCCAGGAGTCTGGGGCCTGGTCGGTGCTCTGTGAAGGTCTGTGCAGGTGGGAGCTGCCATCCATTGGCGTCTCAGGAGGCGCTGGTCTGCATGCTTTTGGAAGCTGCGAGCATCGCCCTTACTTTGGCCATGAGGTCCTGTGGAAGGAGAGACTTGGGTTTCCATGGCTCCCATTCATGCAGTCAAATACCCAGGGGAGTACCAGTGGGCAAGGGTGGAGGAAGAGGGAGAACATGCTGCGTGGCTGTGGACACACCAGGCCAGATCCACCCAGCCTCCCACTGACAGGGCCTGTGGCAGCCCATGGCTCACGGGCTCATGGCCGGGAGTGTGGGTTGGTTTCAGAAGGTGGAGGCTACGTTCTAGGCCACAGTTGCCCCAGACAAGCTGCCCACCATCAGCTGTCCAGGGAAGCAGCCCAGAACCCCTCAATATTGATGAGATGAGGAAATAGGACGTAAGAGCTAGCCTCTACAAGATGGGAAGGACAGATAAGACACACTTCCATTTTACCTGAGTTATTTTGCTCTGCACAGAAGAAACAATTGCTGAAGAGATCTGACCGTCTTTTTCCTGAGATACTCCCCTAATGCAAATAGAGAGATCAGAGGCTTAAAAAACCTTGTTTCCAGTATCTTTAAAAAAGAAATCAGCACTATAAATACATATTTTTACATTTATATTTTGTTACACATTTGAAATATTTTGTAAAATGCAATGTGTAATTACAAAAATATTTTTATGTAAACATTATGTAAGACACACTTAAGACAGATGAAGAAAAGGACAGAAGTTTCCTAACGCTGGAGCTGCCCTCCCAGAATCATGACCACAACTGTGTGTGGGTGCTTGTGGCAGCCCCGCCAGCTCTATCTCTGAGGCGGGGTGCGCTGCAGCCCCAGCCCAGCACCACCTCTGCGGGAGCCCCCAGCCCTGTCAGGGCCCATGCTCTTGGCGCTGTCTCTGCTCATCACAGCCTGAAGGACATGTGGAGCAGGGGCCCTGGGGCAGCCAGGCCTGGGCCAGAGGTCTACTGCCTGCACCCTCTTGGGCCCTCCCCATGAGAAGCGCTGTGGCCCAGGGGTCAGGCGTGGTCAAGGCGGGGTTACCTGGAGCGCTCCTGGCTGGAGCCCCGACTCTCCACGGGAGAGATGCTGGCCGAGTGGGCAGAGTGCCGGCGCGGGGCCTGCTTGCTCGGGGATGCAGACTGAGAGCCAGCCTTGGATTTGGTCCGTGACCTTGAGCGCCTCCTCTTCTTCTTCTCGTGGGGACTTCTGGAAGCAAAGTGGTGTTAGGGCACAGTGCCGGCTCTGATGGCTCAGGGTTGTCTCCGAGGGAAGACCCACGAGCCACCTTGCTGTGCATGGTAGCTCAAAGCTTTAACATTTTAAATCACAACTGATGGCTGCAGCAAAACAAGTTACACAGAAGTAAAACAAACACCACCTTCTCCTCAGGAGGAGG
>JAQQAC010011420.1:23471411-23556340 GCA_029783875.1 Phataginus tricuspis
TTTTTAATTTCAATGAATTCAAATCCATTATTTTATCTTATGGTGGGTTTTTCTACATCCTGAGCAATGTTTGCCACCCTTACAGTCATGAATATATTCTCCCTGTTTTCCTAAAAAAGCTGATTGGTTCTAGTGTTCCCACTGAGATCTATGGTCCATCCTGATCTAAACTTTGTGCGCAGGGTAGAGGTCACTTTTCCCCATTCTGACAGCCAGCTATGTACAGCGCTCGCTGCCTTCATCAGTCAGCTTTCCAGTGGGTCCAACCAGCAGTAAAGGCCTACCAACTCTGCTCATTTTCAAGACGATTTCGGCTACTCTGTGTCCTTTGTATTTCCACACAAACGACACAGTTTGAATTTGCCAATTTCTAGGAAAGCCTGTGGGGATTCTCAGTCTGCACTGAAGCCATAGATCAAGTTGGTGAAGAAGAGACATCTGAGTAACACCAAGCCTTCCAACCTATAAATGGACTCTCTGCGCTGTTCTGTGGTTTTCCAGCTTCCAGGTCTTGCATTTCCTTACATTCACACGTATGTAGTTTGTTTTTTGATACTGTTATGAATGCTGTTGTTTTAACTTATTTTCAATTTTCTAGGTTAGTATATGGAAATCAACTTAGAGATTCCTTAAAACTTTATACAATTACGTAAAAAGACAAATTTTGCATTTTCCTTCCCAGTCTTTGTACCTCGTATTTCTCGCCATACTGTCTTGGCTCTGAATTCTGTTACAGAGCGACACCCTCCCCTGGTTTCCAGTCTCAGGGAGAGCACACAGTCTGTCCATCAAGTGTGGGGTCAGCTGGAGGTTTTTCAAGATACCCTTTGTCAGATGAAGTTTCCTTCTATTCCCAGTTTGTTGAGAGTAAACCACCCCCTTTTATTTTATTTTACTTTGGTATCATTAATGTACAATTACATGAGCAACATTATTGTTACTAGACTCTCCCCATTATCAACTTCCCACCACATACTCCATTACAGTCACTGTCCATAAACGTAGTGAGATGCTATAGAATCACTATTGTCTTCTCTGTGTTGTACTGCCTTCCCCATGCCCCCCCAACATTACATCTGCTATTTGTATTGTCCCTTTTTCCCCCTTGTCCGTTCCTTCCCACCCATCCTCCCCAGTCCCTTTCCCTTTGGTAACTATTAGTCCGTTCTTGGGTTCTGTGAGTTCTGCTGCTGTTTTGTTCCTTCAGTTTTTTCGTTGTTCTTATACTCCACTGACCCCAGACTGGGTAATGGATAAATGAAATCATCTGATACTTGTCTTTTCTCCACCTGACTTATTTCACTGAGCATAATACCCTCTAGCTCCATCCATGTTGTTGCAAATGGTGGGATTTGTTTTCTTCTTATGGCTGAATAATATTCCATTGTGTATATGTACCACATCTTCTTTATCCATTCATCTACTGATGGACACTTAGGTTGCTTCCATTTCTTGGCTATTGTAAATAGTGCTGCGATAAACAGGGGTGCATACGTCTTTTTCAAACTGGGCTCCTGCATTCTTAGGGTAAATTCCTAGGAGTGGAATTCCTGGGTCAAATGGTATTTCTATTTTTAGATTTTGGGGAACCTCCATACTGTTTTCCACAAAGGTTGAACCAATTTACATTCCCACCAGCAGTGTAGTAGGGTTCCCCTTTCTCCACATCCTCACTGTTGTTTGTGTTTTGGATGTTGGCCATCCTAACTGGTGTGAGATGATAGCTCCTTGTGGTTTTAATTTGCATTTCTCTGATTATTAGCAATGTGGATCATCTTTTCATGTGCCTGTTGGCCATCAGAACTTCTTCTTTGGAGGAGTGTCTGTTCAGATCCTCTGCCCATTTTTAAATTGGAGTATTGTGCTTTTTGTTTGTTGAGGTGTGTGAGCTCTATATATTTTGGATGTCAACCCTTTATTGGATATGTCATAGGATGCCTTTTTCTATTGATGGTGTCCTTTGCTATACAGAAGCTTTTCAGCTTGATATAGTCCCACTTGTTCATTTTTGCTTTTGTTTCCCTTGTCTGGGGAGATATGTTCATGAAGAAGTTACTCATGTTTATGTCCAAGAGATTTTTGCCTATGTTTTTTCCTAAGAGTTTTATGGTTTCATGACTTAATTTAGGTCTTTGATCCATTTTGAGTTTACCTTTGTGTATGGGGTTAGACAGTAATCTAGTTTCATTCTCTTACATGTAGCTGTCCAGTTTTGCCAACACTAGCTGTTGAAGAGGCTGTCATTTCCCCATTGTATATCCATGGCTCCTTTATCATATATTAATTGACCATATATGTTTGGGTTAATTTCTGGACTCTCTATTCTGTTCCACTGGTCTATGGGTTTGTTCTTGTGCCAGTACCAAATTGTCTTGATTACTGTGGTTTTGTAGTACAGCATGAAGTTGGGAAGTGAGATTCCCCCTGTTTCTTCCTTCTCAGGATTGCTTTGGCTACTTGGGGTCTTTTGTGGTTCCATATGAATTTTAGAACTATTTGTTTGAGTTCGTTGAAGAATGCTGTTGGTATTTTGATAGGGGTTGCATTGAATCTGTAGATTGCTTTAGGCAGGATGGCCATTTTTTTTTTGAGGGTTTATACCATTTTATTATAGTCTTCCTAGAGTCAGCAACACCATCTATTGATTTTTAGGGCCCTCTCTTTCCTTCCATAGGGATTTAAAAAAATTTTGGTACCATTGATCTACAATTAAATGTGCAATATTATGATTATTAAACGACCCCCTTCATCAGGTCCCCGCCACCAACCCCATTACAGTCACAGTCCATAAGTGTAGTGAGATGCTGTAGAATCACTACTTGTCTTTGCTGAGTTGTACAGCCCTCCCCGTGTCCCCCCAACATTACGTCTGCTAATTGTAATGCCCTTTTTCCCCTTGTCCCTCCCTTCCCACCCATCGTCCCCAGTCCCTTTCCCTTTGGTAACTATTAGTCCATTCTTGGGTTCTGTGAGTCTGCTGCTGTTTTTTGTCTTTCAGTTTTTTTCTTTGCTCTTATGCTCCTCATATGAGTGAAATCATTTGATACTTGTCTTTTTCCACTTGGCTTATTTCACTGAGTATAATACCTTCTAGCTCTGTCCATTTTGTTGCAAATGGTAGGATTTGTTCTCTTCTTATGGCTGAATAATATTCCACTGTGTATATGTACCACATCTTCTTTATCCATTCATCTACTGATGGACACTTAGGTTGCTTCCATTTCTTGGCTATTGTAAATAGTGCTGCGATAAACATAGGGGTGCATATGTCTTTTTCAAACTGGGCTACTGCATTCTTAGGGTAAATTCCTAGGAGTGGAATTCCTCGGTCAAATGGTATTTCTAGTTTGAGTTTTTTGAGGAACCTCCATACTGCTTTCCACAATGGTTGAACTAATTTGCATTCCCACCAGCAGTGTAGGAGGGTTCCCTTTTCTCCACATCCTCGCCAACATTTGTTGTTGTTCGTGTGTTGGATGTTGGCCATCCTCACTGGTGTGAGTTGATATATAATTGTGGTTTTAATCTGCATTGGAGCATCTTTTCATGTGCCTGTTGGCCATCTGAATTTCTTCTTTGGAGAAGTGTCTATTCATGTCCTCTGCCCATTTCTTAATTGGATTATTTGCTTTTTGTTTGTTAAGGTGCGTGAGTTCTTTATATATTTTGGATGTCAACCCCTCAACAGATACGTCATTTATGAATATATTCTCCCATACTGCAGGATGTCTTTTTGTTCTACTCATGGTGTCCTTTGCTATACAGAAGCTTTTCAGCTTGATATAGTTCATGAAGAAGTCACTCATGTTTATGTCCAAGAGATTTTTGCCTGTTTTTTTCTAAGAGTTTTATGGTTTCATGATTTACATTCAGGTCTTTGATCCACCTTGAGTTTATCTTTGTGTATGGGGCTAGACAGTAGTCCAGTTTCATTCTCTTCATGTAGCTGTCCAGTTTTTCCAACACCAGCTGCTGAAGAGGCTGTCATCTCCCCATTGTATATCCAAGGCTCCTTTATCAAATATTAATTGACTGTATATGTTAGGGTTAATGTTTGTATTTTCTATTCTGTTCCACTGGTCTGTGGGTCTGTTTTTGTGCCAATACCAAATTGTCCTGATTACTGTGGCTTTGAAGTAGAGCTTGAAGTCAGGGAGCATAATTCCCTCGGTTTGATTCCTCCTTCTCAGGATTGCTTTGGCTATTTGGGGTCTTTCCTGGTTCCATATGAATTTTAGAATTATTTGTTCCAGTTCATTGAAGAAAGCTGTTGGTAGTTTGATAGGGATTGTGTTGAATCTGTAGATTGCTTTAGGTAGTATAGCCATTTTGACAATATTTATTCTTCCTAGCCAAGAGCATGGGATGCATTTTCATTTGTTAGTGTCCTGTTTAATTTCTCCTAGGAGTGTCTTGTAGTTTTCAGAGTACAGGTCTTTCACTTCCTTCATTAGGTTTATTCCTAGGTATTTTATTCTTTTTGATGCAATTGTGAATGTAATTGTTTTTCTGATTTCTCTTTCTGTTAGTTCATCGTTAGTGTATAGGAAAGCAACAGATTTGTGTGTGTTAATTTTGTATCCTGCAACTTTGCTGAATTCAGATATCAGTTCTAGTAGTTTTGGAGTGGAGTCTTTAGAGTTTTTTATGTACAGTATCATGTCATCTGCAAATAGTGACAATTTGACTTCTTCTTTACCAATCTGGATGCCTTGTATGTCTTTGTTTTGTCTGATTGCCGTGGCTGGGACCTCCAGTACTATGTTGAATAACTGTGGAGAGAGTGGGCACCCCTGTCTTGTTCCCAATCTTAGATGAAAAGGTTTCAGCTTCTCGCTATTAAGTATGATGTTAGCTGTGGGTTTGTCATATATAGCCTTTATGATGTTGAGGTACTTGCCATCTATACCCATTCTGTTGAGAGTTTTAATCAAAAATGGATGCTGAATTTTGTCAAACGCTTTTTCAGCATCTATGGAGATGATCATGTGGTTTTTGTTCTTCTTTTTATTGATGTGATGGATGATGTTGATGGATTTTCGAATGTTGTACCATCCTTGCATCCCTGGGATGAATCCCACTTGATCATGGTGTATGATCCTCTTGATGTATTTTTGAATTCGTTTTGCTAATATTTTGTTGAGTATTTTTGCATCTACGTTCATCAGGGATATTGGTCTGTAATTTTCTTTTTTGGTGAGGTCTTTGCCTGGTTTTGGTATTAGAGTGATGCTGGCTTCACAGAAAGAGTTTGGAAGTATTCCCTCCTCTTCTATTTTTTGGAAAACTTTAAGGAGAATGGGTGTTATTTCTTCTCTATATGTCTGGTAGAATTCAGAGGTGAATCCATAAGGTCTGGGGGTTATGTTCTTGGGTAGTTTTTTGATTACCGATTCAATTTCGTTGCTGGTGATTGGTCTGTTTAGTTTTTCTGTTTCTTGCTTGGTCAGTCTTGGAAGGTTGTATTTTTCTAAGAAGTTGTCCATTTCTTCTAGGTTTTCCAGTTTGTTAGCATATAGATTCTCATAATATTCTCTTATAATTCTTGGTATTTCTGTGGGGTCTGTTGTTATGTTTCCTTTCTCATTTCTGATTCTGTTTATGTGTGTAGATTCTCTTTTTCTCTTAATGAGTCTGGCTAGGGGTTTATCTATTTTGTTTATTTTTTCAAAGAACCAGCTCTTGGTTTCATTGATTTTTTTCTATTGTTTATTCTTCTCAATTTTATTTATTTCTTCTCTGATCTTTATTATGTCCCTCCTTCTGGTGACTTTGGGCCTCATTTGTTCTTCTTTTTCCAATTTCAGTAATTGTGTCTTTAGACTGTTCATTTGGGAATGTTCTTCCTTCTTTAAATAGGCCTGGATTGCAATATACTTTCCTCTTAGAACTGCCTTTGCTGCGTCCCACAAAAGTTGTGGCTTTGTGTTGTTGTTGTCATTAGTCTCCATATATTCTTTGATTTCTGTTTTGATTTGGTCGTTAACCCATTGATTAATTAGGAGAATGTTGTTAAGTCTCCATGTATTTGTGAGCTTTTTTGATTTCTTTCTAAAATTTATTTCTAGTTTTATACCTTTGTGATCTGAGAAGTTGGTTGGTAGGATTTCAATATTTTTGAATTTACTGAGGTTCTTTTTGTGGCCTAGTATGCGGTCTATTCTGGAAAATGTTCCATGTGCACTTGAGAAGAATGTGTATCCTGCTGCTTTTGAGTGCAGAGTTCTGTAGATGTCTGTTAGGTCCATCTGTTCTAGTGTGTTGTTCAGTGCCTCTGTGTCTTTACTTCTTCTCTGCCTGGTTGATCTGTCCTTTGGAGTGAGTGGTGTGTTGAAGTCTCCTAAAATGAATGCATTGCTGTCTATTTCCTCCTTCACTTCTGTTAGTATTTGTTTCACATATGCTGGCGCTCCTGTGTTGGATGCATACATATTTATAATGGTTATATCTTCTTGTTGGACTGACCCCTTTATCATTATGTAATGTCCTTCTTTATCTCTTGCTACTTTCTTCGTTTTGAACTCTATTTTGTCTGAAAGAAGTACTGCAACACCTGCTTTTTTCTCTTTGTTGTTTGCATGAAATATCTTTTTCCATCCCTTCACTTTTAGTCTGTGTATATCTTTGGGTTTGAGGTGAGTCTCTTGTAAGCAGCATATAGATGGGTCTTGCTTTTTTATCCATTCTATTACTCTGTGTTTTTTGATTGGTGCATTCAGTCGATTTACATTTAGGGTGATTATTGATAGATATGTACTTATTGCCACTGCTGACTTTAGATTCGTGGTTACCAAAGGTTCAACGGTTGCTTCTTTACTATCTATCAATTTAACTTAACTTTCTTGTTATTATGAACACTGTCTGATGTTTCTTTATCTGTCCCTTCTTATTCTTACTCCTCCATTCTTTATATATTCTTTATCTGTCCCTTCTTATTCTTCCTCCTCCATTCTTTATATATTAGGTATATTTGGATGGCCTGCTTTCTTTGGTATGATTTTATTTTCTCTGGTGACATCTTTTTAGCCTTAGGGGTGCTTCCTTCTAGAGCAGTCCATTTAAGATATCCTGTAGTGGTGGTTTATGAGAGGTAAACTCTCTCAACTTTCGTTTGTCTGGAAATTGTTTAATCCCTCCGTCATATTTAAATGACAATCATGCCGGATACAATTTTCTTTGTTCGAGGTCCTTCTGTTTCATTACGTTAAATATATCATGCCATTCTCTTCTGGCCTGTAAGGTTGCTGTTGAGAAGTCTGATGATAGTCTGATGGGTTTTCCTTTGTAGGTGATCTTTTTTCTCTCTCCAGCTGCCTTTAATACTCTGTCCCTATCTTTGACCTTTGCCATCTTAATTATTATGTGCCTTGGTGTTGTCTTCCTTGGGTCCCTTGTGTTGGGAGATCTGTGGGCTTCCGTGGACTGCGAGACTATTTCCTTCCCCAGCGTGGGAAAGTTTTCAGCAATTATTTCTTCAAAGACACTTTCTATTTCTTTTTCTCTCTCTTCTTCCTCTGGTACTCCTATAATGCGAATATTGTTCCGTTTGGATTGGTCACACCGTTCTCTTAACATTCTTTCATTCCTAGAGATCCTTTTATCTCTCTCTGCCTCAGCTTCTCTGTATTCCTATTCTCTGATTTCTATTCCATTAACAGTCTCTTGCATCTCATCCCATCTGCTGTAGAGCTTGTCGATGGCTTGTCTGATTTCTGCATTGTCTTTCCTCACTTCCCTCACTTCCTCTCTCATCTCTTGCACATTTCTCTGTAGATCCATCAGCACGGTTATGACTTGTATTCTGAATTCTTTTTCAGGAAGACTGTGCATGTCCATCCTTTCAGGCTCCCTGTCTGGGGTTGTCTGGTGGTTGATTTTAGTCTGGACCATATTCCTCTGTCTTTTCATGGCTATAGAAGTGGTTGCTGGTAGTTGCCATGCATGTCAGCTGGGCTCTTTATGACTTTAAAAAGGAAAAAAAAAAAGGAGAAAAAAAAGAAAGAAAGAAAGAGAAAAAAGAAAGAGAAGAAAGAAAAAACAAACAAACAAACAAAAACACCCACCAGGAGTGGATTCTGTGAGGCTGCTGTAGGTGGCGCTGTTTGTCCACTATTCCAGAGCCATGGCCGTGCTGCTCCGCAGGGCCCTTTAAAGCTCTGGCCGGGGTGGGAACGAATGGGAGGCTGTTGATCTCTGTGGGAAGTCTAAGTGTGGCCACGCTTTCCCAGTCGCCAGCTAAGGTGTCCGAAACTCCCCAGGACTCGCAGCCTGCTGGACTGAGTGTGCCGGGGCGATCCGGTCCTCTGCTGGGCTCCTGTCTCTTTAAGACCACTGAAAAAAGCGCGCGCTTTTCTTCTTCTTTTTTTTTTCCTATCCGGGAGCTGGCTTCAAGCAACCTGGCGTTTTCCCTGATCAGATCCTGCACCCTCTGTCTCTCCAATCTCCGCTACACCGCACGATGTGCGTCAGCGCTCCCCGCGCAGATCACCGGGGCTGGTTATTTTGCGGGCCTGTACTTCCACTCCGTCTGGGCTCTGAATCCTCTCCTCCCACCGGTGGGCTGGGGTAGGGAAGTGCTCGGGTCCCGCCAGGTCACAGCTCTGTATCTTACCCGCCTCGCGGTGTGCCGAGTCCTCTCAGGTGTAGCTGCATGCTGTGCGCTTTCCTGTGTATTCTGGTCTCTCTTTTAGGAATAGTTGTATTTGTTATATTTTCATAGATAAATATAGTGTTGGGAGGAGATTTCTGCCGCTCTGCTTACGCCGCCATCTTCCCGGAAGTCCTCAGTGCCTATGTTTTTTTCTAAGAGTTCTATGGTTTCATGACTTACATTCAGGTCTTTAATCCACCTTGAGTTTACTTTTGTGTATGGGGTTAGACAGTAGTCCAGTTTCATTCTCTTACATGTAGCTGTCCAGTTTTTCCAACACAGCTGCTGAAGAGGCTGTCATCTCCCCATTGTATATCCAAGACTCCTTTATCAAATATTGACTGTATATGTTTGGGTTAATGTTTGTATTTTCTATTCTGTTCCACTGGTCTGTGGGTCTGTTTTTGTGCCAATACCAAATTGTCTTGATTACTGTGGCTTTGTAGTAGAGCTTGAAGTCAGGGAGCATAATTCCCCCGGTTTGATTCCTCCTTCTCAGGATTGCTTTGGCTATTTGGGGTCTTTTGTGGTTCCATATGAATTTTAGAACTATTTGTTCCAGTTCATTGAAGAAGCTGTTGGTAGTTTGATAGGGATTGTGTTGAATCTGTAGATTGCTTTAGGTAGTATATTCGTTTTGACAATATTTATTCTTCCTAGCCAAGAGCATGGGATGAATTTCCATTTGTTAGTGTCCTCTTTAATTTCTCTTAGGAGTGTCTTGTAGTTTTCAGGGTATAGGTCTTTCACTTCCTTCGTTAGGTTTATTCCTAGGTATTTTATTCTTTTTGATGTAATTGTGAATGGAATTGTTCTCCTGATTTATCTTTCTGCTAGTTCATCATTAATGTATAGGAATGCAACAGATTTGTGTGTGTTAATTTTGTATCCTGCAACTTTGATTAATTCAGATATTAGTTGTAGTAGTTTGGAGTGGATTCGTTAGTTTTTTTATGTACAATATTATGTCATTTGCAAATAGTGACAGTTTGACTTCTTCCTTACCAATCTGGATGCCTTTTATTTCTTTGTTTTTTCTGATTGCCATGGCTAGGACATCCAGTACTATGTTGAATAGAAGTGGGGAGAGTGGGCATCCTTGTCTTGTTCCTGGTCTTAGGGGAAAAGCTTTCAGCTTCTCACTGTTAAGTGTGATGTTGGCTGTGGGTTTGTCATATGTGGCCTTTATAATGCTGAGGTACTTGTCCTCTATACTCATTTTGTTGAGAGTTTTTATCATGAATGGATGTTGAATTTTGTCGAATGCTTTTTCAGCATCTATGGAGGTGATCATGTGGTTTTTGTCCTTTTTTTTGTTGATGTGGTGGATGATGTTGATGGATTTTCTGAATGTCGTACCATCCTTGCATCCCTGAATGAATCCTACTTGATCATGGTGTATGATCCTCTTGATGTATTTTTGAATTTGGTTTGCTAATATTTTGTTGAGTATTTTTGCATCTATGTTCATCAGGGATATTGGTATATAATTTTCTTTCTTGGTGGGGTCTTTGCCTGGTTTGGTATTAGAGTGATGCTGGCTTCATAGAATGAGTTTGGAAGTATTCCCTCCTCTTCTCTTTCTTGGAAAACTTTAAGGAGAATGGATATTATGTCTTCTCTAAATGTTTGATAAAATTCCATGGTGAATCCATCTGGTCTGGGAGTTTTGTTCTTGGGTAGTTTTTTGATTACTGATTCAATTTCATTGCTGGTAATTGGTCTGTTTAGGTTTCTTTGTTGGTCAGTCTCTAGAAGGTTGTATTTTTCTAGAAAGTTGTCCATTTCTTCTAGGCTATCCAGTTTGTTAGCATATAGATTTTCATAGTATTCTCTAATAATTCTTTGTATTTCTGTGGTGTCCGTCATGATTTTTCCTTTCTCATTACTGATTATGTTCTATTTTTCTCTTAATAAGTCTGGCTAGGGGTTTATCTATTTTGTTTATTTTTTCAAAGAACCAGCTCTTGGTTTCATTTTTTCTATTGTTTTATTCTTCTCAATTTTATTTATTTCTTCTCTGATCTTTATTATGTCCCTCCTTCTGGTGACTTTGGGCCTCATTTGTTCTTCTTTTTCCAGTTTCAATAATTGTGAATTTAGACTAGTCATTTGGGATTGTTCTTCCTTCTTTAAATAGGCCTGGATTGCTATATACTTTCCTCTTAGTACTGCCTTTGCTGCATCACACAGAAGTTGGGGCATTGTGCTGTTGTTTTCATTTCACCCTCTTTTATTTTTATTGACTGGGTAATGAATTGTGTCAGATGCAGATACTTCTGCATCTACGGAAATGTCATGTGACTATATTCATTCAGTGAATTACAAGGATTGGTTTTTGAATGTTAAAGAACCTTGCATTCCTGTGACAAATTCCACTTGGTCACAATGTAGTATCCTCTTAATAAATTGCTGGACTCAGATCTGCTAAAACCTTATTAAGATTTTTTCTTCTTTGCTCTTGAGAGTACTTGTTTGTGAGTACTTACCCCCTCTCCCACCTCCCACCCCCTTATGTGCACAGACATTGCCCATCTGCCGCATCAGACATTTCTGGCAGCCTCATGAGCGGGGCTGGGAAGTGTTCTCTCCTCTATTTTCCTTCATGGGTGTCTACAAAATTGGTATTCCTACTTTCTCAAATGTCTGTTGGAGTTTTGTGGAAAGGTTTTAAATTATAAATACAATTTTTTTAGCAGATAAGGAATTTAGATTTTCTATTTCTTCTGTTTGGGAGTTTCTTTCAAGGAATTTGTCCATTTCACCTAAGTTGCGAGATTAACTGGAATAAGACACTTTTTTCATATTATCCTTTTAATATCTGTAGGGTCTTTCATTCTTGATCAGTCTTAATAAAGATTTACCAATTTTTGGATGATTTTCAAAGAACCATTTTTGGTTTTAGTATTGTGGTTTTACTGTTCATTTTTTTCTATTTCCTTGATTTCTAATCTTTATGATTTCCTTGCTTCCACTGATTTGGGGTTTAATTTGTCCTTTTTCAAGCTTCTTAAGATCATTGTTTTTAGAGTTTTCTTCTTTTCTAAAATAAACATTTAAAGCTACTAAATTCCTTCTAAGCACAGCTGCACTAGAGATTTGGATATTTTCATTATCATTCATTTAAAAATATTTCCTACTTTCTCTTGTGATTCCTTTTTTGACTTTTGGGTAATTTAAAAATGTGTTAACTTTGAAATATTTGGGGATTTTTCCAGCTATCTCTTTATAGGTTTTTATAGTTAATGCTGTGTAGTAAGGGAACATACTCCATATCATTGACTCTTTTGGAACTTACTGGGACTTACTTAGTGGACAGTGTACGGTTCAGTGCATGTCACAAGAATGTGTGGTGTCCCAAGGGAGACTGCAGTGTGGTAACAGCACTGTTCACCTCCTGTACCCACACTGTGTCCCGTCCTCTTGGTCCTGACAGCTCTGCCTCAGGTGCTGCAAGCTTTCATTAGTGTGTGACTGTGAGGCAGCTCTTTGCTTCCAGTACTGCTCCTTCACTGTCTCCTGGTCATGCAGCTTTTGTTGGCAGTATACAGCACATCTTTTAAATTCTAACCTGTTTGTGTGTTTATATGTAAAGTGTCTCTTGTAAGAAGCTGAGTATTAGGTTTTACCTTTTAATGCAGTCTAAAATCTCTGCTGTCTATAACTAGAGTTTTTAGTCTGCTTACAGTTGGATGATCTTGTCTATAACTTCATTTTCCAGCTGTCTGTTTATGCTTTACACCTCCCTACAATTTTTTGCTTTCTTTTGAATACAGCATTTTTACGGTTCTATTTTATACCTTCTATTGGCTTTTAGCTTTTTTTTGAGTGGTTGCTCTAGGGAATGACATATATCCTTCAGTTATCAAAGTGTGCCACGAATTAATTACTAACACTCATGTATAATGTAGGAACCATCTAACAACAGTATATTCTCACTGACTCGTTCAACAAACATCTACCAGTGTGTCCAATGCAGTGCTAAGCAGGCGGAATTCAACAGAAAAAACCCCTACAACTTACCATTTGTTATTTACTGTAACAAAATAACTGAGACCTCCTGTGCTGTGGTAAAATTTGGCCAACCATTCTTAAGGATCTTGATTTCCAAATACTCATTAATAAGAAACCAGGGTTGTTTGGAGAAATGGCTGACCACGGGGCCAGGCTGGGAGAGCACCAGCTAAGCCTGGAATATCTTGTTGGACCAAAAAAACAACAAAATGCTCAAAGAGCAATGGGGCCAAATGTGAGACACTGTTGCCATCAAACAGAAAAATAATGGTAATGGATTACTTCACAACAAATAAAAAAACAAAGCCCCCAAACCCCAAAATCCCTAGGGATACTGAAACGAAGGGGGGTAGGTTCTTCTTCAGGGAATCAAGGGCAGAATTAGAGAGCCCCCATTGCTTCCACCAGTGTAAGAATGATTCAAGCATCAGTGGATGCAGAGACCAACAAGAAGAGAAGGCTGTGGGAACAGGACAAGCACAGTCCACAGTGCCACCTCACAGATCAAGAGGGAGAGGAACTAATATCTGAATTCAGCAAAGTTGCAGGATATAAAATTAACACACAGAAATCTGTTGCTTTCCTATACACTAATGATGAGCTAACAGAAAGAGAAATCAGAAAAACAATTCCATTCACAATTGCACCTAAAAGAATAAAATACCTAGGAATAAACCTAACGAAGGAAGTGAAAGACCTGTACTCTGAAAACTACAAGACACTCCTAGGAGAAATTAAGGAAGACACTAACAAATGGAAATGCATCCCATGCTCTTGGCTAGGAAGAATAAATATTGTCAAAATGGCAATATTACCTAAAGCAATCTACAGATTCAATGCAATCCCTATCAAACTACCAACAGCTTTCTTCAATGAACAAATAATTCTAAAATTCATATGGAACCAGAAAAGACCCCGAATAGCCAAAACAATCCTGAGAAGGAGGAATCAAACAGGGGGAATTACGCTCCCTGACTTCAAGCTCTACTACAAAGCCACAGTAATCAAGACAATTTGGTACTGGCACAAAAACAGACCCACAGACCAGTGGAACAGAATAGAAAATCCAAACATTAACCCAAACACCTACAGTCAATTAATATTTGATAAAGGAGCCCTGGATATACAATGGGGAGAGGACAGCCTCTTCAGCAGCTGGTGTTGGAAAAACTGGACAGCTACATGCAAGAGAATGAAACTGGACTACTGTTTAACCCCATACACAAAGGTAAACTCAAGGTGGATCAAAGACCTGAATGTAAGTCATGAAACCATAAAACTCTTAGAAAAAAACATAGGCAAAAATCTCTTGGACATAAACATGAGTGACTTCTTCATGAACATATCCCCCCGGGCAAGGGAAACAAAAGCAAAAATGAACAAATGGGACTATATCAAGTTGAAAAGCTTCTGTACAGCAAAGGACACCATTAGTAGAACAAAAAGACATCCTACAATATGGGAAAATATATTCATAAATGATGTATCTGATAAGGGGTTGACATCCAAAATATACAAAGAACTCACGCACCTTAACAAACAAAAAGCAAATAACCCAATTAAGAAATGGGCACAGGACATGAATAGACACTTCTCTAAAGAAGAAATTCAGATGGCCAACAGGCACATGAAAAAATGCTCCACATAGCTAATCATCAGAGAAATACAAATTAAAACCACAATGAGATATCACCTCACACCAGTGAGGATGGCCAACATCCAAAACACAAACAACACCAAATGTTGGCAAGGATGTGGAGAGAGGGGAACCCTCCTACATTGCTGGTGGGAATGCAAATTAGTTCAACCATTGTGGAAAGCAGTATGGAGGTTCCTCAAAAAACTCAAAATAGAAATACCATTTGACCCAGGAATCCCACTCCTAGGAATTTACCCCAAGAATGCAGCAGCCCAGTTTGAGAAAGACAGATGCACCCCTATGTTTATTGCAGCACTATTTACAATAGTCAAGAAATGGAAGCAACCTAAGTGTCCATCAGTAGATGAATGGATTAAGAAGATGTGGTACATATACACAATGGAATATTACGCAGCAATAAGAAAAAAACAAATCCTACCATTTGCAACAACATGGATGGAACTGGAGGGTATTATGCTCAGTGAAATAAGCCAGGCCGAAAAAGACAAGTACCAAATGATCTCACTCATATGTGGAGTATAAGAACAAAGAAAAAAAAAATGAAGGAACAAAACAGCAGCAGACTCACAGAACCCACGAATGGACTAACAGTTACCAAAGGGAAAGGGACTGGGGAGATGGGTGGGAAGGGAGGGATAAGAGGGTAAAAGGGGCATTACGATTGGCAGACATACGGTGGGGGGCACGGGGGGGACTGTACAGCTCAGAGAAGACAAGTAGTGATTCTCATCTCACTACACTGATGGACAGTGACTGTAATAGGGTTGGTGGGGGGGACCTGATGAAGGGGGTAGTTTAATCATCACAATATTGCTCATGTAATTGTAGGTTAATGATACTAAAATAAAATAAATTGTTAAAATAAAAAAAATAAAAAAAAAAAAGAGGGAGAGGAACGACTCCATGGTAGATGCAACCTTCACCAAGCGGTCAAACTCAGCATCACTGGTAATCGGACAGACACCTGTGTGTCCCCTGGAGTGAAGCAGTGGAACTAACACAACATGGGCTAACAAGGACCTAGCCATGGGGGCACTGCCACAGAAATCCAGATCACAGGACCTTCTGTAATACAGCAGGCCTGAACCTGTCAAGTCAGTACATACATGTGCAGGAAGAGGGAGAGAGGGAAAAAGGGGAAGAGAGTAAACACAAATGTGGCAAAACATTAACATTGTTGAGTCAAGCTGAGGCTATATGCATATGGGTGTTCAACTGTACCATTTAAAAATAGTTAAGTTTCAAATTTTCTAGTAACTTAAATTTCAAAATAAGCAGCACCCAATGATCAGCTTGTAGAAATAACTCTTTGAATTTGTCAGGAGGCACTGTCCCTATGGTCTGGGTGACCTGAGGACTGAAATGACTCTGACTTGGTAGATTAATTAGTTCCCTGCCACCACAGTAAGGCAGGGACCCTACACCTACCCTGAGCAGGAGGATAGAGGGGACACAGTCTGACTGCCAGATTAACATAACTTGACTGCAAATAGAACATATTCTGGACTTACAGACAACTCTGGGTTTATAATCAAGACGACAAAATCGACCAGTAATTGTGTACATGTTCACCTCTACTGGGTTCCTCCTGAATCTACCACAGTTACCGCAACTCCTCAGATCCAGGCTCATAGGTTTAATCCCATCTATCAGGGTAAGGTAGCTTGGCCCTGCGGCCAAGTGACTCTTAACTTCCTTTGTACGACTTATTAGAAAAGACCTTTTGCTTCAAGGAATTAATTTTAGACCATGCCCCTTAGGTATATTAAAGGTGATGATGAATTTCAAAGTTAAACAATTACTGCTTAAGGAATAAAATTTTAAATATACTTCAATTTCTCTCATATCCTGGAATAGTCACGTATGCTTAGTGTGGGATTACTAAGGCAAAAAATGTATTTTATAAAGAGAGTGAGTTTGTACATGAAACCTTTGGTGAAATCTATTAACTTTATAGCTTTTATGATTTTTTTGTATTAAGAAAAAGAGATCACATTATATCAACTAATCAAACTATCACAAAACAGGTCACACTGCAGGAACATTTTTCTGTTAGGAATGTGTTTTTAGAACTGTTCCTGTTAAGGGCATCTTTGAGGCTGCTTGGCTGTGGATGCGTGGGTTTGGGTGATGGCTGGATTCACCTGTCCAAGAACAGTGCTTTTCACACTGGTAGTTTAAGATCTGTCCTCTAGAAGGTTCTGGAACCCCATGCATCCTGACTCACACACACTCAGCAGCACAGTGTTATGAAATCCAAAGCTTGCTGTTCATCTCATCTTGCCTTTTTTGGGTGCCTCAGTAACTGGGACAGCTATGCTCCTTGTCCACCTACCAGAGCTGGGGGCTCACAAAAAACCAGAACCCCATTTACTAGGAGAATAGAAACACACAAGCCATGTGGCATACAGCAGCTGGGTGGGACAATTCCTGACAGTACACTTTGGACTACAGAGAAGCACCTGCTGGAGGTACTAATGGAAGCCATGGTCCCCAGCCATGCTCCCTGGCTTGGGGTACTGGCAGGCCCAGAGAAGCACAGCTGGCCTGGACTGCCAGAGCTCAGAGTTCTCTCTAGGGAGGAAGAGCTGGGGAGCCCCGCCTGCCCTGTGTCAGAGGCCCACAGCTGGGGTTTCCACTTCAGTGGAAATAGCAGCTGGCATGCCTTGCCCTCCACAGCCAGGACAGGTCTCTCCTTGTGGCCAAAGGGTCAGAGGACAACCCCAACCCTGCTCTCAGGCCCCTTGAGAACTCTGGGGCCCTCTTCTGGGAGGTACAGCTATAGTCTGGTCAGTCACCCGCTTCAGGACAGAGCAGGGATCCACTGGTGACTCCAACATCTGACCCTCCTGTCCCTCATCACCACAATTCCTTTCCCTGTTGGCAGGTAAAGGGCAAGGAGCTGAGTGGTCAAGGTGCTGGGAAAAGGCATTCCTGAGCGCAGCTCTACTGCCCCAGCTCTACCCAATAGCACCTGGCTCCAGCCCATGGTGTACCCTCTGCTACCCCTGCTTCCACAGTGGTGGGAAGCTGCCAGAGGACATATGTGGCCCGTCACTTGCAGCCTTTTCTGTCAACCTGCAGGCTGCATCTACGAAAGCCTGGCTACCCACCTACCTGGACCGGGTTCGCTTTCTGCTGACCCCGGGGCTGTTACTCATCCGGTAGGCAGTGGGGACACTTCGTTCTTCCCTCCGTCTCTCGGGGGAGTGAGCTCTTCTTCGCGGGGACCGGGACCGGGACCTGGCAGAAGAAGACAAGGGTTCACTCATGCCGTCTGGTCAGCAGGACGCACCCTGACTTTAGTGAGAAGACCTTGTGTGTGCAGTGGGGCCCTGATGTGGCAAGGCAGTCATGCTCTGCTCCCCGCCACCTACCATGCCAATGCCATGCTGGTGGCTCGGCACAGCACTCTGAGGCCGCAGCTGTCTGCGGGCCAATTACAACAGTGCTGGGCAGCTCAAGGCCTGACTGGGATGAGCAGCTAGCAGGGCTGCCTCTCCTTCCTCCTGTCTTGGTTGTTTTATTCCCTGAAAATGTTCAGCCCATTGGTATTTCCATTAAAATTAGGTAAGGGAAGGCCATGGAATTCAAACAAGTCATTTCTGTTTTGAATACAGGCAACAGGAAGAAACTAAAATGTAATGAAGTCAGAGGATTATCTGGAATTTCTCTTGTTCACACTAGCCTCATGGCCTTGTATGAAAAACCAACAGTTTGAGTATGTCTGCTGGCATTAAGCCTAAACCTTTAATCCAATTCAGACCATGACATTCCCATGATAATTTAGGCTAAATAATTTAAGAATATCAGATTTCTTGGATGTAAAACCATCCACTAATATTTTATTCTTTCTTCTCACGTGCCTGGAAAAAGACTCGTTCTATTCCTGCAGTGACCTAATTACATATGGCAGCCAAGCCTTTGGACAAGCCACTCCTGAGAACTCCAACTTGAGACCCTAACCCACAGGGGCTCAAGGTCCTTAACGCAGGGACCCTTAACAATGGGTTTAGGACACTTATTTTAGTATTGTTCCTTCAGTGAAATTACTGTTTTGGGAAGACCTGCAATGAGCAGAAATCTGGGGGGAAGAAAGATTTCTTTTTGTTCTGTTTCTATGACAACCCACTCCAAAACAATATAAAGAAGAGCAGTTTGAGTCTGCCATTAGAAATATTCTATACTGAACCATCTTAACTGCAATAAAACAAAAAAAAAACCCAAAACACACGGTTGCTCAAGAGGTCAGCCTCTTATCACCTACACCCTCTATGTCAGATGGAGAAAGCCCTGTGTCATTGCTCCTGGGACATCCCAGTCATGGGTGAGCCTGCTCAGGGCACCATCATTGGCTGCAGGGTCTTCTAGCACAACTACTTTCCAGCTTAGAAAATGGTTTAAAATTTTCCCCCAGACCTTTCGTAAGATTCATAACAGATCACGAAGGTGAGGTCAATCACCAGGTTTTACCAGGTTTTCCCCCACAAGAGCTGCAGGAGTCAAATCTGTCCATGGCTGGAGCTGCCTGATAATTGTCTTGCTGCTGCCACTGATGAGCTGCTGGGACATGGCTCCATGCTCAGTGCCCCTTAAACTGGGACCCACTGGGAGGCTGTGGGTCTGTGATATGGGGGCACACACTTCGCATGCAGAATAAAATGTGCTGGGCTGGGTGGTACCAGAATCCTGAAAAAAGCTCTGCTTAATCAAAGCTACAGCACCCAAGGAAGGCGTACACACAGGATTCTACAGTAAACTCAGCAACCAGGAAGAATTAAGTTAGTTTTCAATGCCTGCAAGTTCAAAACTTTGAATTACAATACCATTCTGCAGTGGCTATCAGCATTAGAGTTCCTTTAAGTGAAGTGGTCGTTACAGACTCCAAGTTATCTGGGAAAAGCCCATCTCAGAATTAGGGGCAGTCACTACACCAGATAATGCTTAGATTTTATTTTAATTAAAGAAGCTTTAATGCTTTTATTCTGTTAATTAGGCTCTTAATATTGCTACCAGAACACAGTGCAATGAACAGGAATTCCATTTGCCAAGTAAATCATCTGTATAATGTGACCAGAGGCCTTCTTAAAAAGAAGATGAAATAGTCTGAATTAAAAATTTCTCAAGCATAATGCAACTCAGATATTTTTTCTTGAATAATCATAATGGTTTGCTTTCAAGTAAAGGCACAGACATTTATCTGAATTACAGTGATATTTACGAATAGCTTCTCTGCACTAACATGTACCCGTTTCACTTAACCTACTTCTTCCATTCCTGCTACCTCGTTGCCCACAGGTCCTCTTTAACTGTACAAATGGAGCAAGTGGCCTAGCAGCAAAGATCTGGTCCTGACTGGCTGCAATGACCAAGAGGCTCCCAAGTTTTAGTTCTTCTTAAGTTTAAGCTGTAGTTCTTCTTAAGTTTAAGCTGTGGACCAAAGTTTACCTACAACCCTTTCTACTCTCGTCAGGGGTGAGTGTCTCCTGCAGCTCTTCCCCCAGACTGCAGACACAGATGGCCTGCAGCTTGGTCTGCTGGGCTGTGACCTGTTCCCCAGAATAGAGAGCTGCTGGCCCACTCGGCACGCAGGTCACCTGGTGGAAACCTCACCCCCCACCCCATCCTTCCCTTTAAGGATCAGGAGATGAACTCAATTACCTTCACTGTTTGCTATGTAGTTTACCACAGGGAAAAATCAAGGGATCACATACTTCAAGCTAAAATGCAATCTCAATTTTGCCTGCTTGTGTTCCTTTTTGAATGTTAAATATAGCTGCTCAAGAGTCCCATTAACCCTCAGCTCCCAGCACCTCCCCAAAGGAAAGTCCTGAAAGAGTTAACTTCTGTAACCAAACATCCTAATAGGTAGACCCTCCACACAGAGTACCTTAAAGTGGGGAGATGCAAAGCTCTATATAGAACCTCTCCCCATTCAGACACCCCTTAAACACAACTAACCAATGAATTGAACACCAAAGGTGATTTTATCCAAAGTTTTAAAAATAAACCTAATTTTAAGCTTTACTCATACATTTAGTTTAAAAATGCCTAAACCATTAGCACTCTTTTTAATTTTAGACAGTAAATAAACTGCATGTATACTTAAGGCAGAGAACCTAATGTGATACAGAAATAGTAAACAACAGAGAAAAAATTCTTATACTTCAGTCAACGCTGACTTAGAAGACAGTAAATACTATCTTGTAATCGCTCTGCTTTCTGAGACTTTGGAAACTAAAGGTTTTTCTATGACAAATTCACCTTTGGAGATCTTGTCATCTATAACTTAGACACACTGGGGCAATGGGACTCTCACCATACAGTCATTATGTATTTAACTAACATAAAGAGTACTTATGACAGAAAAGGTCTTTTTGGATGTTAACTTTCCACATTCCTAAAGGATTTTAGTAATTTAATACATAAAAGAAAACATATTTCAATTGCAGTATCCTACCACAAGTAGAAATACTAATAAACGTACACTGCACTTGGAGCTGGCAGTACTCTTTTTAACACAATCGATTAAGGCTGTCAGGCCCAAGAAACAAGTCTGATATGTCCTATGTTAGACATTATATCTGTAATGGGTTATTCTATCTGAGAAGACAGATAAAGAATAAATTATAACTATCACTAGCAACTTCAGTATATTGGCTAACATTGAATTATTTTTTATATTTCAACAATTCATATTATTGAGAACACATCTCTCTCATTTATAATTGCTGCTTTCTAAATCCACTTGGATCCCTGGAATTTAGTGGTGGTAAAGCCTGCATTGAGAAAGTAGGTCTTAGAAAAAAAGTACAGTTTTACTAAATAAAACACAGCCCACTCTTTTCAGAAGTGAGAGCTGAGGCAGGTTTCTCCAGGTGGAGCCCAGGCACCTCTGATGGGAGACCTTCCCCCTCCAGGGCTGAGCTCAGAGGACTTCTGGTTTTAAGGGGCATCAGTGTTAGGTACCAGCTGGTAAGGCAAACTTGCTGGACAAACAAATGCTTTGGAAGTTTTGTTTCATAATATTATCTTTTTTATTTTATAATAAAGTTGCTCTTTGCCTTGATAAAACCAAATACCAAAGATCTGACTTAGTGATCTTAAAAGTCAGCTGATTTAAGTAACATCAACTAAATGCATCATGCAGACACTACCTCAGCTTCTGAGATAGAAAAAAGTTTTGAGTTATGAAAATACTCATCTCTGTTGTCATGTAAAGTATTGTAACTGCAGGTCAAATTAAGGCAAGACCAGTAGTCTCATTATAGAACTCATACTCAGCAAACCTTTAATTTTTTCTCTTAAAGTTACAAACTAAGGATTAGATTTTGCTTCTTGCATTTGTCAGCACTGAATATATAAAAACAATGTAAAATATATTTGCATATAAAATACATAACTGAATCTGTTCTAAAATAAAAAATTATTTGAAAAGCATTAATACATAAAGTGACTTACTCTGCTATAGATACTGAATAAAAAAGCACATAAAATCTAGAAACGAAAAATTCCATGTGTTAGATGAACACTTCCAGTTCTGAACAGAACAGTCTGGGAAGAAGTCTGTGGCTATTACATCATCCTTACGACCGAACAGATGGACATTTCAGTACTAGATAGCAGCATCTGCTGTAACTGCTCAACACAACATTAAAGCCAAACTCATTTCTCACAGAAGAAATGGTCCAAGAACCTTTACAGTTACCAGCCTCCTAGGCTGGGGATTTAGGAATGAGTTACACTCTTTTCTTTGAGCCCTGTAATAAAGACAATTGGAAAAAATTTTACTGGGGATCTTATCACTCTGAGGGCTGGTATAGGCCTATATTATTTGTTTCTACTACATAAAGTCCTAAGAAATTTTTCAAATAGGAAAACTTAAGTTCTGATATAAACATACAAATTCCTGGGGACTTTCAAAAATAAAAAATTTGTCAGCAAAGATGTTCAAAAAACAAGGTGTGTTTGTGGGAAGAGATGAACTTCTAATGTATCTGTATCTAAATCCTGTGTCACTATAGATGAGTAAGTGTAAATACTTGTTAGTTCTTCAGGGTTTGGTCTGGGTAAAAACAGGAAAAAGCATATTGGTTTCAGGATATATTCAGAGGCAAATGTGTACAAGTATATATACTTTTAAACACAGAAAGTATAGGCACCTGCATTTTCCCATGGAAAGGAAGGAATAGACCTAAATTACAGAGGAGAAACCAAAGCACGACAATGTAAGGAAAATTGCCCCAGAGAGACTGAGGGAGCCCAGTCAATGTTTAGGAACACACCAAAAGGCATGATGCAGTTTTAAAACTAGGAATTTGCTTCTCTGACTCTCTTGCAAGCTAATTACTTAAAAAAAAAGAAACAAGAAGAAAACTGCTGAGGAGTAAAATCTGTGACCCCTGAAAGTTTTCATGTTTTGTTATTTCTGTTGCCTGAAATGTTAGGCTGCTTTCTCAACAACTGGCTCCAGGTAGAGGCAGCTCATGGTTAAGCAGTGGTTCCTAGTAGGAGGCCTGGAGGTGGCTGAGATGGACTCACAGCATGGGTTTCATTCTTTACCTTCACTGGCAGGTGCCGTCCAGGAGGAGCTGAACGAGCCCGAGCAGACAGGTTCTCACTGTGGCCAGAATAGAGTAGCCTGGGAGGGTCCGCACACTCAAACAAAACAGAAGACCCCCACCCTGGGGACTTTCACACATTCAGCAAACATGTGAGGTTTGCTTCCAAGACTTGTTAAATTTTAATCAATCTATTTTTTAGAAACCTGGCAGCAGTTGACAAGTTTCAGGAAGTTAAATAGAAAATCAGAAATACTTCGGGAAAATCTTATCTGGGGCTAAAGGACACTCTATGCAAAATGCTCATGGGGCTGGTTACTAGGCATGGACTGGCTAATCTCCCGGCTCTGCCCAAGGAGCACAGGCGGGCGCACACCCACCTAGAGCGCCGTGCTGTCCGGTAGGCACTAGGAAGACAGTGCTTTGCTTTTGAGTGGGGTCTGGACCTGGACTTGGATGACGAGTGGTACTTGGGAGAGCGTGATCTTGTTCGAGACCGTTTTTTATGCTTTTTCTTTTTCTTCTCTCTCTCTTCTTCTCTGGGCAGGTCTTTGCTTCTGCTTGAGGGCCCTTCTGTGGGTTTAGTGTCTAAGGTGGGCAGAGGTCTACCTCCAGCCAGAAGAGGACAGGGCACAGTGCTGGCTTCCTGGGAACAGAAAATGTTCTCAATGTTAACAGGGAAAATGTGACATTTATAACATGTATTTAAAAACTTTCAACTTTAGAGCCTTCATACCAACAATGCGCTGACATCTCAGGGAGGACCACACCTCTTCTTGTGGCTCTAAAAATATTGCCCTGGCATCTCAGGCAAGAATGAGGGATCCTGAGACACCGGGAGTAACCAACCCCTATTCTCATGCAGGGGTTCACTCCCCAGCTTGTTGGGCTGCAACAGCTGGATTTGATGAAAGACCTCAGAATTAGGGACACTGTGTAGAGAAAAGAGCCACACTGGATCTTTCATAAATAACTGTGACTTGCACAAAAAAAGAAATCCCTCAAACTTCCAGCATTAGGTTTTCATGAACCTCAGTACCACTTGGAAAATAACTTTCAGAGGCCTAAACTAAAAGGGGCTTTCAAAAATTTTTTGTTACAATGAAAAAAACATTTCTTCCTTTCTTTTTTTATATGTATGTGAGTTGGCGGGTGTTGACTAAACTTACTGTGGCCGTCATTTCACAATGTACATTCTTCAAGTTATTACACTGCACACAAACCCAGTGATGGTCACCATAAACAAGATAATCCATCAGCAATCAGTCTTCCTATGCAGAGATTAACTTGGCACTATGCTGCCCTTAACAAATTCTCATTATATAAAACCTCTTTAATCCTAGGCAACACACGTGAGTGGGCTGGTCCTAGGGCAACACTGTTGTCTTCACAACAGGGGCCCCATGCAGGTAAAGGAACCACAACCCTGAGTGGCGTGCACTACCCAGGGCAGTGCCATTTCTAGGAATTTACTCTAAAGAGCCCTGCACCTGTGTGTGCAAGACAAAGGACAAGGACGGAGACAAGCTCGCCCGAGGAACCCCATTATGCCCCTACGTGATGACCAAGGAGCACCAACCACGTGGACAGGCATCAGCCCGGCACATCCGCACAGCAATGCAGGACTTAATGTTGACAAGTGATGAGCTGATCCTGTCTTTACTGACAGGAATATCTGTCCATGTCACATTGTAAAATAAGTGAACTTATAAACAACAACAACAAAAAAACAAACAAGAAAATCCCCAAACAACAAACAGTTTTGTATCTGCAGCTGCAGCCCTCCCTTCTGGCCTTGAGAAAGGCCACTCCTCAGCTCGCTGTCAAGGAGCTTTGGCAACAGCCGATACTCACCGCACACCTCCACACACACTGAGAAGCCTGCAGTTTACCACTTTGTGCTTCAGAGGAGCCAGCTGCCAGGTTTCCAGAACACAGTTCAAGGCTGGAGCTGGGGCCTGGATGGTTCCACAGGTGCAGGGGCTATGGGTCTGCACCACGGGGCAGGGGCAGGGCCCGCCGAGTAACTGTGAGTCTGCAACGGCTCTGGGCTCCTGATGCTCTCCTAGAGTCCATCTGGACGAGGCCAACTGCCCGAGGAAAACTACACCGTGTGCACAGGACTCCTCCAGTTATGCTTCTCCCTCTGGGTGAGAGGAAAAGCCACGGGCTCGGACGGGCAGGCCTTGAGTCACCTGCTCCCCATCTGATGGCAGCAGTGTCTGCCCCTCGAGGGCAGCCTCCCTGCCAGCCATGCCATCTTTCACATTTTTCACTCCTGGTGAGCAGGTGTGTGTGCCAGGTGGCAGGGCTGCGGAGAACTGCCCCACAACAATGCGCTCTGTTCCCAGAGTAGTCCACTCCACTCAAAAGCACTCAGCAGGGCGCTGCTATGGGCCCCTGCACCCCTCACCTGCCTGTCACCCCCTCCTACCTCAGTGGGCCAAGTTCGTGTTTAGGGCTCTACCTAAACTGTCTCCAGGGAACCCACTTCAGTGTGGACGTTATCAAAAAAGTCTTTCTTGCTTCAAATCCCTTCAGTGTAATATTTTTCAAGTTAAATTTAAAAAATTGACAGTAAACACTTGATAAGAAACCAGACTATCTAGGACACCTATTCTACTCTGGCACCAGTCAGGATTTGTCCATAAGCATACATATATAGTGATACTTCAAGAATAAAAGAAAACAAATGCATAAGCTTTATAATAAGTTCAGAAGCTGGAGAAAGGACAACGCTGACTAAGCACCTGGCCAATGCCCCTGCTGCGCCCTGATGTGTGGCACAGCTCAGATGTATTAGCTAATGGAGAGCTCTATGCATGGCCAGAAAAGCCAGCTTCTATTGCAACAGGCACAGACTCTAAATTAGGAATACACACTGCACGAGCCTGAAATGGGCTGACGGCCACTGTTCATAACCCTGTGGTGGCTATAGCCAGAGGGTGGTTAGAGCTGCTGCAGTCCTTTCTGGAACCATACCCGGGGGCCTCCCAGGGAAACAGGGCTCGGCTGGGAAGAGCAGAGGCCTATTTTCCATCCTTACAGGAGGGTCTGTTCTGTGTGAGCAATGAGAAAGACAGGGTTGCTGTCGATCCGAGGGCATTCTCCTGCACCTCTATGGGTGGAGGTGCAGAGCCACAGCCCTGCTCCATGAGCTGCTGTGCTGCAGGAATGTGGGAGATGCACCTGTGGCCTGAGGACATCTGCAGAGGCTAGTCCAGACGATGGGGCTGGTAGCAGATCTGGGATGGGTTTCTACCCTTTATGGCCAACCTGACAACTGCACCCCTGAATTTATTATTGCTTCTTTGGCCCTATCCTCACTGGTGCCTGTCATTAGTAATGCTGATTTCACTACTGCAGCTGAACATTTTTTTTTTTAGTGTACAGCTTGATGAGTTTTGACACGTGTGTACATTTGCATAACCATCGCCCAGAGTAAGACATCAAATATTGTTAATTTCCTCTTCCCCTATTACCCACATCCCCCAGCCACCTCCCCATGGTAACCACCAGTCTGTTCTCTGTGATTTTACTAAGAATCCATTTGTATACTGTTTTGTTTTAGATTCCATATATAAGCAAAATGTATGGTACTTCTCTTTTTCTGGCTAGCTTATTTCACTTAGCATAACACCCTCTGGGTCCATCCATGTTGTTGCAAATGGTAAGATTTCATTCATTTTTTTTATGGCTGAGTAATATTCCATTGAATATGCATATCACATCTTCTTTGCCAATTCATCTATTGATGGACTTAGGTTGCTTTCATTTATTGGCTATAGTAAATAATGCTGTGATGAACACAAGGTTGCACAATATTTCATATTAGTGATTCTGTTTTCTTCAGGTAAATTCCCAGAAGTGTAATTATTGGGTTATAGTATTTCTTTTTTATTTTTTTGGATTTTCCATGCTTTCCACAGTGGCTGCACCAAATTACATTCCCACCTGCACTGTAGGAGAGTTCCCTTTTCTCCACATCCTTGTCAACACTTGTTATTTCTTGTTTTGTTGACAATAGCCATTCTGACTGGTGTGTGAGGTGACATCTCATTGGACTGTGTTCCAGAAACCTAGCAGCTGGCTCCTCTGAGGCATAAAGTGGTGAACTGCAGACTTCTCAGTGTGTCTTAAGGTATGCGGTGTGTAACAGCTGTTGCCAAAGCTCCTTGACAGCAAACTGAGGAGTGGCCTTTCTCAGGGCTGGGAGGGAGGGCTGCAGCTGTACACATAAAATAGCACTGGTTGTTTGGGGGACTGTGTTGGTTTTTTGGTAAGTTCATTTATTTTACAATGTGACACGGACAGATGTTCCTGTCAGTAAAGACAGTATCAGCTCGCTTGTCAATATTGTGCAAATACCATGCAGGCAACGATCTTTCTGCCCTCTTAATCCATGAATTCCGAATGAAGCTCACTTAATCTGGAGCAGGAGATGGACCAGAACCTTCCACTCTGGCTGACATGCTATGCTGAGGGAGAAGCACTTGACCCAAGGCCAGCCACCCAGAGTCAATGGGATTCAATGCCAGGGCTTCTTCTTGTATGGGGCATGCTCAGGACATCTTGTGAGTCCCACACTCACAATGAGAGCCATCTAGGTGCTGGTTTTGCTCAAACCATTGGAGGCAGTGAGGTATTGTTTCTGACTGTGCAATGAAAACCCTGATGGATACAGCAATCCAGACTTTCAAACAACCGGGAAAAAAGAATCAATATCCAACCAGCTGTTTAATGTAGACGTTGCTGCAATGACAGAAATGCTCTGCACTGTGCTGTCTACTCCAGTTAGCTACTGGCACATGTGACTATTGAGCACCTGAAATTAAGGTAGCTAGATTAAGGACATGAAGTTTGAACTTTATTTAATTTTAATTAAGTTAAATTTAAATCGCCATGTGTGGGTAGTGGCTGCCATACTGTTCCATGTAAATGCTATTTCTGGCTTAACCAGAGTCTCAGTTGCTTGGCTCACTCAGACAGCAAATATGGGTAACTGGGAGGACAGCAGCTCAGTTGTTGCTGAGCCAACCTACCATGCAGTCCCACACCAACCCCGCCTGCAGCCTGGCCAAGCCTCCTGCACAGGGTGGTGGTGTCAAGCTGCCTGAGATGCCTGTAGGAGGCCCGGCAATAGCTCTGCCCACTGACCAGCAGAGCTCTTTTTGGGAAGGAATGTTAATATTCCAACAAAAATGATCAAAGCTCAAACCACCACAGGCAAGGGGTGGACATAGTGTTTGGGAGAAATCAAGGAGGAACTTTTGAAAAATTAGTCATTATGAGAACATTTAAAAACTTCCTGCCTCCCAGTTCAGTAACAGGAAAATAAAATTGATTAGTTCTTTGATCACAGTGAAGTATTTGCCAATAAGTTAGCACAGGAGCTAACAAATATTATTTCCTGCTGTGGGAAAAGCAGACTAACGTGCTCTAAAATAAAATTTTACCTGTGAAGTAGTGCTACATTAACTATGAAATGGGATAATTATACACAAGACTCAAGATTCTTAAAATAAGCCTGCAATTTCAGGTTCTGAGATGCACCCCCTAAAGCTGCACTGTGCCATCATTCCCTGTCTCCCAGGCGGCCAGGCCTGGTACTATGCTCTTTCTGGAGGGCTCAGCCCCAGGAGGCTGACACCCCTTACTACCCACACAGTGGACTTTTGCCTTTGCTCTGATCTACTGTAGGGGAGGCGTGGACGAATCATGGCACACCTAGATGGGGCCTGACTTCGGGATTGTGTACGAA
Organism: Phataginus tricuspis; assembly: GCA_029783875.1. Classification (NCBI taxonomy): domain Eukaryota; kingdom Metazoa; phylum Chordata; class Mammalia; order Pholidota; family Manidae; genus Phataginus; species Phataginus tricuspis. Next base: position 23,500,058 of record JAQQAC010011420.1, read on the forward strand.
ACGGCTGACAGCCATTCATCTGGTGACAACCCACATGTCTGTAACACTCGAGTGCCACTCTGGCTTTGGTGTGAAAAGATTGCTACAAGTGAAAACACTGGGATACCACAAGAGTGAATAGAGACGGTCCTATTATTCTAATGTTTTAAATCTACACATAGACAAGTAGATTTTTTTCCCTCAAGAACACACAAGAAACAAAATATGGTATAAACATACCATGGAGTATTATTTACCTTAAAAAGGAGGGACATCCCACAAATGAAATAAGCTGACACAGAAGGACAAATCCTGTGTGATTCCACTTACATGAGGTCCCAGAATCATCCAACTCAGAGACAGAGAGTGGTGGGGCAAGGTATGTGTAAGTGTTTCACGGGACGGACTTCTGTTTGGGAAGATGAACAAGTCTTGGAGACGGAGGTGGGGAGGCTGCACTACAGCATGAAATGTGTTTAATGCCACTGAGCTGTATGCTTTAAAAGGGTTAAAATTATAAACTGTATGTATGTCTATTTTACACAATAAAAAAGTTGGTATTTCTGTAGGAATTAAAAAAATACACAAGAAGGAAAGACCTACTCTTTGTTGTAACGTCTTTCTCTAGCGCTTGAACTTTTATTTATAAATTTTTAATACTGAAGCATCTAGACTTTTCAATCACATGTATACACTTGCTTTTATAAGAGCAAAGTTAAAGTAGGTAGTGCCTCTCTCTAAGGCAGATACACTGTAGGATGACAGCAAAGTCCGGCCAGTTTTGGAGCTGGGCCTTCTCAACAGTTGTCCCCATGCTGCCCTGCTGCATTTGCTCAGGTGGGTCCAGGGGTGCCATCAATACTCACTGGGCCAACCCTTTCTCTTCCTCACCCTGGGCACGAGGCAACCAACACTCCAGACACTAAAATTCTACACCTGTGCAGAGGGGTCTGACACACCAGCATCTGAGCAGAGTGCAGGCAGAAAGGTGGGCAAGCTCAGGGTAACCTGTCTCCAGAAGCTGCTTTAGGCTGAAAATATTTTTCAGTGTGCATCTCATTTATGACAATTGCCAATTTAAGAATTTTTGTTTCAAAGCAATTAAAGACATCTATCACCATCTGCTATCACCATTACATTTCTGCTGAAACAGTTTAGGAGCTACCTTTCCCACCAGATAGATAGCCAGGAAGACTGACCGGTGACTTAAGGAAGAAGCATAAACATTCATTTCTATTTGTTACCAATTCAAAACACAGGCTTGAGAACAAGAAGGGTGGGAAATTCCACATATAAACAGGATAAAAGTAAAGCTGCAGCCTATCTTGTGTTTATAAGTAAGTAATTCCAGTAGCTGTGACAAGGCGGTACAGCAGATTGGGAAAACCTAGATTAATGATGAATGATTCTGGCTGTGATTGAGTTTTTATTAGGAAATATAGATGCTACCATATAACATACTTGGTTAAAATACCTATATATGCAGATGTCTTTTGATACAGCCCTTATTCACTGTACAAATGGCATCAAAACTGTCCAGGGAACGAGGGGCCCTGCACTGTCCCACAGCAGTAGCCCCTGTGCAGCTGCTGCCACAAATGTGAGGTTGTTCATGTGCTGTCTCTGCTACTAGGTCAGAAACAGGCCCCTCTGCTATCCAACAGTGTCAGCGACTGGTTTTAGCTGCAGCATGTTTCATCCCCATCTTGGGCAGAGGTCTTTCTGAAGCTAGGGACAGCTGGCAGGGCCTTGCTGTGCACCTCTTTGTGACTGCCATACCTGGCACAGTAAGCTCCTGCCAGGCGGGCCCTGTGGAAGCACTGTGGCTGCGTGGCGATTCTCAGCCAGTGAGAGGACAGGCCCATGGGCAGCTTTCAGAGCGGGGGCTCAGGCATGAGCTAGGGCCCCAGGAGGAGGGCAGCAGAAATGGGTGCACACATGCCAAGCTTGGCAAGAGCCCAGAACCTGACCCTCCTGCTTGCCCCAGTCTGATCCAGCTATTATTTTGAGGCTTCCTGCCAGAGCTAAGAGAATCTGAGACAAATTCCTGAGGCGAGAGAGTGGACTTGGCCTTCAATGGCACATCGGGAACCGAAGTGCCACTTTCACCAGCAGCAGACCCAGCGGTGATGTGCCGCGAGGGTCAGCCCTGAGTAACAGCCCTCCACTCTTAGAAAAGTCAGCATAATAAAAAAAGTGTAAGCCTGTTCTATATTACAGTGAGAAGGCAGTTATAAAAGGCATTTTGGGGACAGTGGGTGAAACCCATGGGCAGTTCCGGCAGCCTCCATCTGAAGGGAGGGAACAGGTGGGGCGCCAGGCCTGCTCACTCGGCTTGGGAAGGAGATGAGGACTGGTTCCCTCCTTACAGTGGATGACGGTGGCCATATCTTACTTTTTCATTTGATTAAGGACCTGATGTCGACAAAGACGTGAGTAAGAATCTGCACCCTCAGGGCCGCTGCTGCTCTGATGCCTTGGTGCCCCGGCACCTTTCCCCAGACCTGGTGCATGGCCCTCGCTGGATCCTAAGAGGGCGGCCACAAGGCGAAGGTCTCCACCCAGAGCCCAGGGGTCCTTTCACATGTCTGAAGCTGTACCCAGTCCGGGGGGGCATGTGCCTTTGTTGGGTATTTTTGTTCAGAGTCTTGCTGCTACACAGTGAGAGAATGCAGACCCACGTAGGAGAAGAGCGAGTCTGCAACCAGCCTCCAAAGAGGTGGGAGGCCTAGTGGCCAGGGACGCACACATGTACCCTTATCAACTGTGCCTCCTGTAGGACGTTGATGAGGGCTTTGACTCACCTCTATGTTGAAAGCGTTCTCCTCAACTTTTCCTACTTCTGCTTCTGGCTGAGGATTTTTTAAGGTTTGTAAAAATAGGGCTGCTTTCCTTTTACGTTCTGCTTGCAGCTGCCTCTCCTTGGACTCCTTAGACGCCTGGGCCAGCTTTTCCCTGGCGGCGGCGGCGAGTCGGTCCTCCAGCTTTTGCTTTGCTTGAGAAACAAAGGAAATGGTGGAATTGAGAGCAGGGCAGTATTACACAAGTACCCAGTGACCTTAATTTGCACAGGCAGTAAAAGGGTCATGAAATGCAATGCAGTTATTCTGAAAGATGAGTATGATACAAATTTCAGGATAGGTAACAATTGGGTAAATCGAATTTGAGAGAATTAGTTTATAATGCTTATTATTAGTATTTTTATACTTCACTTTCAAAGTCAAAGTCAGAATGTGGACAGGATTCCATTCCAGTGAAAGCTGGGATAATGAAAACCTCAGAGCAGCTCTCATAAATGTATCTAAAATGTTCATACCAGGTAATGAACACTTGAGGGAAAGTGTTTTGCTCCAAACGATTGGACACGTTGTTTAGTTTACACACAGTAAGTGCAGATTTAGATACACATGCAGGAACACAAGTTTGTTTAGGGAGAGCAACCGCAGCACAATGCAAGCTCTTGATAGTAAGGCATCCTGTGGTTAAAGAATTACCTTTTATAAATGTTGCTTGATCTGTTCATATATATATATACAGAAAAAGCAATTTACAAAAACCACTTAGAGTAGACAAAAACTGCAAATGCAATCACTATTAACTACTTTAGTGCAGAACAGAATTTATTTTGGAGGAGGGGTAGACAACTGCAAGACGTTTCCCACAAACGCTGTGGAGCATGTGTCAGAGGCAAGCGGTGGCCATGCTGTGACCCGTGAAGATGAGCTGCCTAGAAATACATCGGGCCTGCATCACCTTCAAGGGTCCGATGGTTCTGCTGGGAGAGGGTCTCACGAAAGACCTCTGCCAGTTTGGTACATTAATCTGAGCTGGGAACAGAGGCAGAGCACTGCCCCGAGGCTGCCACCAAAGCATTAGGGCCCCTCCATTCAAACTGATCTCAAACAACTTGTCTCTCTGAAAATGCCTGCCAACAGCACTGCATCTGATGTTTATTAACAAAGACAGTGCTCAGTGTGCTAATGGAGATCTCAAATGTGCAAAAATGTGCAAACCACTACGCAACTCCCAAATGGCTCTAATTTCCAAAGGCTGGAGCTTCTAGTTGGCAGGCTCAGTATTTTTGACTTAGTAGGTTAATCTTGTATTTATGCACTTTTTTCTTTCAAGAAGTTTAAAACATTGACAAACCTTGCTTTGCTTCTAGCTCCTCCTGGGTAAGTTGAGGCCGCTTCTCCTCAACAACTACACAGGGTGGGGCAACTGCCGGGTTAGTGTTTGTAGCACTACTAGAACTTTCTTGGCCTTCTTTGCTTTCTTCATCATCATCACTGTCATCATCTAGCTTAACACGATTTTTTTCCAGGGGAAGTAGATCATTTTCTTTGGCCTTGATTGCAAAGCTTATTGGAGCAAATGAAGCTATTGAGAAAAGGTGAAAATGGTAATACATTTTTAGGTAACTGGAAGCACAGAGTAGAAATCCTCATGGGCCCCATGATCCACATAAGCATTAGCTGGTGGGTGTCACGTCTCCAGTGGAGCCACATCCTATGCCAGAAGGTGCTTCTCAGGGCAGTGTGCTAACACCCGGGTATATCAAGGGGGCCATTTAAATGCACACTGCATGCAGTGGGACACATGCAAGCCAATCCTGAAAGAGGCAGGTGCATGGAGCTGGTTTCACTTCGGCTACATCACTGCATCTGTAAACAGTCAATTGTTGGTGCCTCCCATCTTTTTCTGGGCTCAGCATATAGCTGACTTCATGTGAGTTAGGTAGGCATAGGATGCAACTCCACTTATCAAAACCTATTTCTAAAAAATTCCAACTATATAAAATAGTCTTTTCTTTACAAAGCAAGTTACAGAACCCCCTCCTTTACACAGTAAACACCAATAGGGTGCCTACTTCGTGCTGGGCATCACGTCAGACTGTTCTGTACACCAGTAAGAAAAATTTAAACCTAGTATTAACAAAAATTTAGGTGGTTTGCCTTTTCTCCTCTAGAATTGTTTGGAAATTTTATTTTATAAGAGAAATACAAAGGCCCAAAAGGAAACAATCTTCTTCCCCATCCCCCATCCATTCAATGCCCACTCACCGAGTCCCTCCCTCCTTCAGACACTGTGAACGGCTCTGAGCAACCCTGACTGGTTATAAGATGAAACTTCATTACATAAACTGTGAGTTATTATTTATGAAGGATGTTCACGTGAACTATGAGGAAGAGAAATATTAAGAGCAGTGTAGACCAGCTAACACTGGGAGGAGATGGGTTCTGGGTCAACAACGGCAGGGTCTAGAAGGGGCTATGACTGTGTCAACGACTCCACTTGTGGGCAGGTTGCCAGGTGGCCCCTTCTCCCCCACTTTACAGCTCCAAACCCGGCATGATTTGAAGAACAGAACTACCCCAAGTTTTGGAAATATGATAACCTCTTGTCAGTGAGCACCACTACAGAGCACACCTCAGATGGTAACTGTCGGCAAGCTATGCTACATAAGTCAAAATGAAAAAGAAGCAAAATTTGTCTTTGCCTTGACTGTATAACATTCCGCGTTTGTGCTGTGCATTACAGCCCCTAAAACAAAGATATCACACTGGGTGTTAAACTGCGTTTTGTGAGGAGAACCAACGTCAACCATTTTATTGTGGTTACGTCAAAATTGTCCTTATCTTTTGGAGATACATGCTGTGACATCTTGGATAAAATGCTGTGATGTTGAGGATTTGCTTCAAAATATTCTGGGGGTGAGTTGGAAGGTCAGCCCTAGGGGTAGTGGCGGGAGCTCGGTGCCGAGCTCTTGTGGGGTGGGCTGTGTGCATTATACCACACCTTTTAGTAACTTGCTTGAAATTTTTCATAAGGAAAAAAAAGGGTTAACAACATTAATTTTTTATTGCCTATAGTAACATAGCCTCTTTAATAAACATAGAGTCAAGAAAACTTTGAGAGAAAACATCACTTAAGTGTTAGTAAAAATTACTCGAGTTAACTTGGGACTAACCATTATAGCACAAAATAACTTCAAAATAATTATTCCCAAACCATCTCTTCCTCCAGATTAGTAAAGTAAGCCATCAACAAACATATTACCAGCAAAGCTTCTGGAACACTTTTTGTCTTAAGCACAATCCTGAGTAACCACAAGGTAAAGCTGGCATTTACACATGCCAGATGCAATGCCAGCAGCACCGCTACTCCACAGTCCTTCAGAGTGACCTGACAAAAGAACTAACTAATGTGCGGTCTACAGGCCTCACCTACCTCTGCTCTGCAAGGTGGCCCTTTTAGGCTCCCCATCCACAGGTGATAAAACTGAAGCTGAAAGGTCAAGTAATTTCCCAAGGTAGCTCAGCCAGCAAGGAGGGGTTACCAATCGACTCCTTTGTACATCTCTTCCATTACATGAGTGCTGCTTCTATCCAGGACCTTACTTGCAAATCAAATGGCTATACAGGAAGAGCACTTCCTATAGCCTTCAGGCTCCCCGCTGCATTGAGAATAAAACCCAGCTGGTGCTGGCCCCTCCATTCACGCCTGGCACTTTTCTTCCTCTTCCAGTCTCAGCTCTGTGGCGCCTCCTGGCCTTCACATGCTGCATCCTGTGCTCACGTCCTGGCCAATCTGCTGGCAGGGAGCCTCGAGATGGCAGGCCTGCTGACGTGGCTGACGTGAGCACCAAGGCAGCTCAGTTAGCCAGGCAGCATTTCTCCATTGTCCACATCAGATATGCTTCCATTTTTAAGTTTAACACATTCTATTACTAACTTCTAACCTCAAAAGTATATTTTCTCTATGGAAATCTTGAAAACATAAGTGAACAAAATGAAAGATCAAGTGCAATTCAGATATGGCAAAAAGCACCTGAATACAACTGGCAGACAGTTCCTAGGCATGTACATAGCACACGCACACCAGCACGGAAATGGGGTTGTACTGGACAGTTGCCCCACTTGCTGTTCTAATAACATCTTTCTATATAAATAGTGTACATGTGCTTTCCATGTCAACATAGGTCACTTTAAAAAATGGCAATAGTGTTTTAGTAGAGATGCCTATTTATTTCAGTCTCCCTCGACTGTTCCCAGTTTTTTATTTTTAAAAGCTAACAAGGCCCATGATGAATATCTGGTATGTCACCCTGGTGACCCAGACAGTTCCAGGAGTGAGAGGATGTCTACAGTTGGAATGTGGTCCATGTCGCTGGGCTGTCTCTTCTAGAGGCTGCACCAATTCACACTCCAGATGTGACAGTCCCTGCTACCCCAGGCCTCTCCTTCCCTGAATATTATTTTTTAACTACCAATTTGAGAGGCAAAAAACAGTATCTTGCTATTGAGGACACACTTAAATATTATTTACTGACCATCTAATTTGCTTCTTTTGTGAACTATCTTTTCATGTTCTTTGTCCATTGTTCTACTACAGTGATTGCCTTTTCTTGATTTATAAGAGCTCTTTCTATAGTAAGGATATTAGCCCTTTATCAGATGTTAGCAATCACCACTATTTTGACATTAGTCTTTAAACTTTATTTAGGTCCTGCCCCTATAAAACCTATTAACCTTTCCTTATGATTTATGGCTTCAATTTTTAGAAAGCCCTTTCCAACTCCAGGAATATTAAAAAATTACCTTTATTTTCTTCTACTTTTATGGTTTTATTTTTTTAACATTTAAATACTTATTCTATCTGGAATTGTATTATGATATGTGATATAGCAGTCTTAGTTTCTTTTCCAAAGTGGAGAGAGCCTGTTTTTCTAACATCAATTATTATTATACTAAAGAAGTTTTATCACAAAAATAGCAGATGTTGATGGCTTTTCAGCATCTACTGATACAGAAACATGAAAAGACTTTTGACTGTTAATATGATAAACTGTAATGAAGATGTCTGGTGGGATGCCATGCTGGGAATCCTCGAGGGAACTCCATCTGCTCCTGCCTGCTAACCCTGCCACTCCTGGCCGTCTTCAATGTGAGGTGGGAACGTCTACTCAGTGGTTGTGTTCTATAGGTTGCTGAACTTCATGGGGTGGAGTATGAGTGAGAGCCATGATTTCCCATCTTTGTGCTTGGGGTGGCTTTACTGCCTCGAACTTTTCTCTTTTTAGAGATATTTCACTGCCAATGTTTTCTAAATTCTCTCAGGCCTATAAATCTGTCATTTTCCTACCTCTTCTTTAAGTAATTTTATCAATTTATATTTTCTTAGTGCTTTCTTTTCAAAGTCATTCAAATTTAGTTATATATTATTCATGTGTTTTACAAAATCTGATTTTTTTCATTATGCTGTATACTTGCATTTGTTTTTTTCTATATTATAAACTTGTACAATGGTGATATGTTTTCCCAGGTTTTAAAAAATTATTTTCTGGCTAAGGGGCAGGCCCACTGCCCTTGGACACTCCCGGCCTTCCACCCTGATTGGTAGTGGTGCCACTTAGTCCAAAAGTGTCCTTTCTTCCCTAGTAACTAAATTCCAGGTGGGCTGGCTTATCCTTCTGAATCATTGACAGGACTCTCCTATTTCTGGAGCAATAATCACTTTTATTCTCTACTTATTACATCCCTTTGGTTATTTCAATGAGAGTTCGAAGGTGACCAAGAAGGGTGAGAGATTAAACATGTGTGCTTGGGTAACCTCCTGGAATGAGGTTCAAAGATACTTTTATGCTTTTCTAAATCACGAAAATTTCCCAGTCAGTCATTCATCTGGGTCAACCTAGTTACTGTTGACCTTATCAAAAAAGGCATCTCTCAGGAAAGCAAAGGCCTTCCCTCCTGAGCCCACCTCTTTCCATCATGTGTCTGATCTGCCCTTCCTCTTGACTCGGGCTGGCTCCTTCACTTCCGATACAGTGCTTCTGGCCATCAGTTCCACCAAAAACCTCCAAAGTGGCTTCCTTGTCCCAATATCTCCATAAAGTCACCCAACTGGATGAAGTCATTCCTGTGATCTAAAGCCCAGATGGCATGCCACCACTGTCTGGAGCCCCAGGACCTCTGTGGGCTCCACAGCTGGCCAGGGCTGCCCTCCCAGGCGGGGCATCCCTTCTAGGCATGTCCCACCTTCGACTGCATGGCCTCTGCCGGGAAAGCCCCTTCTCTGGCCAAGGAAAGCTTGAACCCTATCCTCTCAGGGCCTTTCCTGCCCCACCCAGCAGAACACACTGTTTCTTCCCACCCTCTGCTTATGGTTTTTCTTAGTATGCCTGCATCAGCCTTTTTCCTTTCTGTTTTTTATTATGTTGGCTCTTTCTGTGTGTGTACGTCTTGGTGGATGAAAATTCCTTCTGAGAAGGTAAAAGGTTAACAAAAAAAATGGAGGGAGTGGAGCTCTGCCTGATGGAGAGCCTCCAGGGACTTGCTTTAACAAAGAAAGAAAACTCAGTTCACTGGGGCAACTGTATCAGATATAGTTTCAGAAGTCCAGGGCAGTAGGTAAGAAACATTTGAAACATTCTAAACATTGCTAGAGCAGACTATTAAACAAATGTACACCTACATGTAGATACATATTCCCATACATAGGGGAGCTTATATCCAAATGACCCCAAAAGCACTATTAAGTAAGCAAATTTTATCACAGCAACCCAGAAAAAGTGGCCAACTCCCTCCTCTTCTACAGTAGAGTCCCCTAACCTCAAGTAACCAGAATTCTTTCTTGCTAATTTAAAGTAGCATCTGGAAGGTCATGACCGGGTTTCCAGGCAGTGGTGGAGTGTACCTTTCACGAGCTTCCCGTCCAGGACAGCTTTGCTGGATGGTGCCTCCTTCTTTCCCACCGAGCTGCCTCTTCCTCCATCAGCTGGGTCTTCAGGCACACCATCCTCCCCTACATCACTGGGCTTTTCAGGAGCAGATTCTGTAGGAGCCTCTTCTGGTGCTGACACAGCCTATGGAAATTGAACATGACTATAAACTGTCCCAAATGAAATCACATAGGATTTGTCAAAAAGCATATGTATGTTTCATTAGGCAACAGCATCTCCATATTACTGCTGAAGTAACACTAAGGAACATACTTTTGAAGCTCAGTTTTGCTATATTCTTACACAATAGAATGAAAGCAGGAGAGTGGGGAGGTGTTTTCCTCTGGGAGAACAGTATGCTCCTTAGCTCTGATACTGTCTTAGGAACCCATGCTTACTACCTTTTCTCTGGAGGCTGATGACCGAGAGTACTATTAGTATACCAAATTATGCCACTGCCTACAGCTGAGTCAATTTTCTTCACTTTGAGCAGAGGTAAAAGTCTGAAGATGAGCACTCACAACAAGCAAGGCCTACATCATCTCTCTACCAAAACACAGAGAAAAAAATGTCAGGGTGTCCACATAGCTGAAGAGAGCAGAGTCAGAAGGAAGGATTACAAGGACAGGAAGAAATGATTCCAGTGGGTTAAGAACCACGTGTGGGGCTGTTTGCTTGGAGGGTGGGCATGAGGCAGCTGAGGCAGGCATTGCTCAGGATAATGGACACCCACCACTGACAGTTCCCATGCAGCATGAGCATCCACAGTGAGCGCAAGTGTTTGCAAACCAAAGTCTATGTTAACACAGCACAAGCACAGTATGCGATTCCAACCATCAGCAGTAGTTAAGAATAACAGCCAAAGGACTTCCGGGAAGATGGCGGTGTAACCAGGGTGGCAGAAATCTCCTCTCAACACTATATTAATCTATGAAAATACAGCAAATACAACTATTCCTAAAAGAGAGACCAGAATACACAGGAAAGCGTGCAGCTCCACCTGAGAGGACTCGGCACCCCGCGAGATGGTCTTAAAGAGCCCAGCTGACATATGTGGCAACTACCAGTGACCACTTCTATAGCCATGAAAAGACAGAGGAATATGATCCAGACTAAGATCAACCACACAACCCCAGAGAAGGAGTCTGAAGGGATGGAAATGCACAGTCTTCCTGAAAAAGAATTCAGAATAAAAGTCATAACCATGCTGACGGATGTACAGAGAAATGTGCAAGAGCTGAGGGAGGAAGTGAGGAACTGAGGAAAGACAATGCAGAAATCAGACAAGCCATCGACAGGATTAAGAATAGACTGGATGAGATGCAAGAGACTGTTAATGGAATAGAAATCAGAGAACAGGAATACAGAGAAGCTGAGGCAGAGAGAGATAAAAGGATCTCTAGGAATGAAAGAATATTAAGAGAACTGTGTGACCAATCCAAAGGGAACAATTTTCGCATTATAGGAGTACCAGAGGAAGAAGAGAGAGAAAAAGGGATAGAAAGTATCTTTGAAGAAATAATTGCTGAAAACTTTCCCACACTGGGGAAGGAAATAGTCTTGCAGTCCACATAAGCCCACAGATCTCCCAACACAAGGGACTCAAGGAAGACAACACCAAGACACATAATGATTAAAATGGCAAAGGTCAAAAATAAAGACAGAGTATTAAAGGCAGCTAGAGAGAGAAAAAAGATCACCTACAAAGGAAAACCCATCAGACTATCATCAGACTTCTCAACAGATACCTTACAGGCCAGAAAAGAATGGCATGATATATTTAACATAATGAAACAGAAGGGCCTCAAACCAAGAATATTGTAACCGGCACGATTATGATTTAAATATGACGGAGGGATTAAACAATTTCCAGACAAACGAAAGTTGAGAGAGTTTGCCTCTCATAAACCACCACTACAGGATATCTTAAACGGACTGCTCTAGAAGGAAGCACCCCTAAGGCGAAAAAGATGTCACCAGAGAAAATAAAATCATAGCAAAGAAAGCAGACCATCCAATTACTAACTAAAGGCAAAGAATAAAACACCTAGTATATAAAGAATGGAGGAGGAAGAATAAGAAGGGAGAGAAATTAAGAAACATCAGATGGTGTTCACAATCACTTAACAAGAAAGTTAAGTTAAATTGATAGATAGTAAAGAAGCAACCCTTGAACCCTTGATAACTACAAATCTAAAGCCAGCAATGGCAATAAGTACATATCTATCAATAATCACCCTAAATGTAAATCGACTGAATGCACCAATCAAAAGACACAGAGTAACAGAATGGATAATAAAGCAAGACCCCTCTATATGCTGCTTACAAGAGACTCACCTCAAACACAAAGACATACACAGACTAAAAGTGAAGGGATGGAAAAAGATATTTCATGCAAACAACAAAGAGAAAAAAGCAGGTGTTGCAGTACTTCTTTCAGACAAAATAGAGTTCAAAACGAAGAAAGTAGCAAGAGATAAAGAAGGACATTACATAATGATAAAGGGGTCAGTCCAACAAGAAGATAGAACCATTATAAATATATATGCACCCAACACAGGAGCGCCAGCATATGTGAAACAAATACTAACAGAATTAAAGGAGGAAATAGACAGCAATGCATTCATTTTAGGAGACTTCAACACACCACTCACTCCAAAGGACAGATCAACCAGGCAGAGAAGAAGTAAAGACACAGAGGCACTGAACAACACACTAGAACAGATGGACCTAACAGACATCTACAGAACTCTGCACCCAAAGGCAGCAGGATACACATTCTTCTCAACTGCACATGGAACATTTTCCAGAATAGACCACATACTAGGCTACAAAAAGAACCTCAGTAAATTCAAAAATATTGAAATCCTACCAACCAACTTCTCAGATCACAAAGGTATAAAACTAGAAATAAATTTTAGAAAGAAATCAAAAAAGCTCACAAATACATGGAGACTTAACAACATTCTCCTAATTAATCAATGGGTTAACAACCAAATCAAAACAGAAATGAAAGAATATATGGAGACTACTGACAACAACACAAAGCCACCACTTCTGTGGGACGCAGCAAAGGCAGTTCTAAGAGGAAAGTATATTGCAATCCAGGCCTATTTAAAGAAGGAAGAACATTCCCAAATGAACAGTCTAAAGACACAATTACTGAATTTGGAAAAAGAAGAACAAATGAGGCCCAAAGTCACCAGAAGGAGGGACATAATAAAGATCAGAGAAGAAATAAATAAAATTGAGAAGAATAAACAATAGAAAAAAATCAATGAAACCAAGAGCTGGTTCTTTGAAAAAATAAACAAAATAGATAAACCCCTAGCCAGACTCATTAAGAGAAAAAGAGAATCTACACACATAAACAGAATCACAAATGAGAAAGGAAACATAATGATGGACCCCACAGAAATACAAAGAATTATAAGAGAATATTATGAGAATCTATATGATAACAAGCTGGAAAACATAGAAGAAATGGACAACTTCTTAGAAAAATACAACCTTCCAAGACTGACCAGCAAGAAACAGAAAAACTAAACAGACCAATCACCAGCAACGAAATTGAAGTGGTAACCAAAAAATTACCCAAGAACAAAACCCCCGGACCTGATGGATTCACCTCTGAATTCTACCAGACATAGAGAAGAAATAACACCCATTCTCCTTAAAGTTTTCCAAAAAATAGAAGAGGAGGGAATACTTCCAAACTCATTCTATGAAGCCAGTATCACTCTACTACCAAAACCGGGCAAAGACTTCACCAAAAAAGAAAATTACAGACCAATATCCCTGATGAACGTAGATGCAAAAATACTCAACAAAATATTAGCAAACCGAATTCAAAAATACATCAAGAGGATCATACACCATGATCAAGTGGGATTCATCTCAGGGATGCAAGGATGGTACAACATTCGAAAATCCATCAACATTATCCACTACATCAACAAACAAGAAGAACAAAAACCACATGATCATCTCCATAGATGCTGAAAAAGCATATGACAAAATACAGCATCCATTCATGATTAAAACTTTCAACAAAATGAGTATAGACGGCAAGTACCTCAACGTCATAAAGGCTATATATAACAAACCCACAGCTAACATCATACTTAATAGTGAGAAGCTGAAAGCTTTTCATCTAAGATCGGGAACAAGACAGGGATGCCCACTCTCTCCACTGTTATTCAACAGAGTACTGGAGGTCCTAGCCACGGTAATCAGACAAAACAAAGACATACAAGGCATCCAGATTGGTAAAGAAGAAGTCAAATTGTCACTATTTGCAGATGACATGATACTGTACATAAAAAACCCTAAAGACTTCACTCCAAAACTACTAGAACTAATATCTGAATTCAGCAAAGTTGCAGGATACAAAATTAACACACAGAAATCTGTTGCTTTCCTATACACTAACGATGAACTAACAGAAAGAGAAATCAGAAAAACAATTCCATTCACAATTGCATCAAAAAGAATAAAATACCTAGGAACAAACCTAACAAAGGAAGTGAAAGACCTGTACTCTGAAAACTACAAGACACTCCTAAGAGAAATTAAAGAGGACACTAACAAATGGAAATGCATCCCATGCTCTTGGCTAGGAAGAATAAATATTGTCAAAATGGCTATACTACCTAAAGCAATCTACAGATTCTATGCAATCCCTATTAAACTACCAACAGCTTTCTTCAATGAACTGGAACAAATAATTCTAAAATTCATATGGAACCACAAAAGACCCCAAATAGCCAAAGCAATCCTGAGAAGGAGGAATAAAACAGGGGGAATTATGCTCCCTGACTTCAAACTCTACTACAAAGCCACAGTAAACAAGACAATTTGGTATTGGCACAAAAACAGACCCACAGACCAGTGGAACAGAATAGAAAATACAAACATTAACCCAAACATATACAGTCAATTAATATTTGATAAAGGAGCCTTGGATATACAATAGGGAGATGACAGCCTCTTCAGCAGCTGGTGTTGGAAAAACTGGACAGCTACATGTAAAAGAATGAAACTGGACTACTGTCTAGCCCCATACACAAAGGTAAACTCAAGGTGGATCAAAGACCTGAATGTAAGTCATGAAACCATAAAACTCTTAGAAAAAAACATAGGCCAAAATCTCTTGGACATAAACATGAGCGACTTCTTCATGAACATATCCCCCCGGGCAAGGGAAACAAAAGCAAAAATGAACAAGTGGGACTATATCAAGCTGAAAAGCTTACGTACAGCAAAGGACACCATCAGCAGAACAAAAAGACATCCTACAGTATGGGAAAATATATTCATAAATGATGCATCTGAGAAGGGGTTGACATCCAAAATATATAAAGAACTCATGCACCTTAACAAACAAAAAGCAAATAATCCAATTAAGAAATGGGCAGAGGACATGAATAGACACTTCTCTAAAGAAGAAATTCAGATGCCCAACAGGCACATGAAAAGATGTTCCACATCGCTGGTCATCAGAGAAATGCAGATTAAAACCACAATGAGATATCACCTCACACCAATAAGGATGACCAACATCCAAAACACAAACAACAACAAATGTTGGCGAGGATGTGGAGAAAAGGGAACCCTCCTACACTGCTGGTAGGAATGCAAATTAGTTCAACCATTGTGGAAAGCAGTATGGAGGTTCCTCAAAAAACTCAAAATAGAAATACCATTTGACCCAGGAATTCCACTCCTAGGAATTCACCCTAAGAATGCAGCAGCCCAGTTTCAAAAAGACAGATGCACCCCTATGTTTATTGCAGCACTATTTACAATAGCCAAGAAATGGAAGCAACCTAAGTGTCTATCAGTAGATGAATGGATAAAGAAGATGTGGTACATATACACAATGGAATATTATTCAGCCATAAGAAGAAAACAAATCCTACCATTTGCAACAACATGGATGGAGCTAGAGGGTATTATGCTCAATGAAATAAGCCAAGCCCAAAAAGACAAGTATCAAATGATTTCACTCATATGTGGAGTATAAGAACAAAGAAAAAAAAAAAACTGAAGGAACAAAACAGCAGCAGACTCACAGAACCCAAGAACGGACTAATAGTTACCAAAGGGAAAGGGACTGGGGAAGATGGGTGGGAAGTGAGGGATAAGAGGGTAAAAGTGGCATTACGATTAGCAGAAGTAATGTTGGGGGGGCATGGGGAGGACTATACAACTCAGAGAAGACAAGTAGTGATTCTATAGCATCTCACTACACTGATGTACAGTGAGTGTAATGGGGTTTATGGGGGGGACCTGATGAAGGGGGTAGTTTAATCACCATAATATTGCACATGTAATTGTAGATTAATGATACCAAAATAAATTATAAAAAAAAATTGTGTTGTTTAGAACATTCTGAGCAAGGATCATCAATGAACTATGGATATAGGTCAAAAGTTTTCAAGAGATCTAAAACAGTTTCAACTCTGAGGTGGGAAAAGTTAAAGACAGCATCTGCTAGGTATACATTACACAGAAAAACAAGTGTATGATAAACAAGCCCTTTCACACATCCTGAAAATAAACAGATTATTCCCATATCTGTTAAATCAGTTACCAAAAAACAGCCTCACAGCCTCCCCTGCCTTTACAGACACGCACCTGTGTGCTCTCGCCCCCTTCCTTCTGGAGGAAGAACTGCTTCTTAAACTCATAGTAGGCATTATACTGGTGCCAAGGCTGGAGGAACTCAAACCTATGAACAGAAAAGGCAGAAAGTCATTCAACTAGACTTGCATGCTGCTAGGCAAAGCTGAGCTCTTGCTTACCATGCAATGTGTGAGCAGGATACTCTTCCAAACACTTTATAGGGACTGACTCAACCTTGACAGCTTTACCAGCAGGTGTGCTATCCTACCTTCTACAGACAAGAGAGGCTGAAGCTGGGAGTCTGTAGCTGGTCCACAAACAGATCACACTGCAACTGCAACCTCATGCCTGATGTCTTACTGCCCAAGGCATGGAACATTATTTGATTAAAATACAAACCCAAAATGTGTGTCTAAGTTTCCATAGCCAATTCTTGAAAAGCATGAATTCCAACCTTTTATTTTAGGTGGCTTCAACATTCTTATTTAAAAAACAAAACAAACATTTAAAAAACTATGTAATTTAACAAGATAATTATAAGATGTATTTATTGAAACACATAAGAATTAAACACATTTAAAAAAGGAATTACATGGCTAGCTTAAAAAGAAAGAAGCTGATTGAAGCCCCAAGAATCACCTATCTAGCAAGACAGCATCCTTCACCTCACCTTTGATCATTCTTGGCACGAACGCTGGTCTCAAATTTAAGGCCGTTCCTAGCCACGTATTCTGCCAGTTTGTCAATCACGGGCTGAATGTCAGGGGGTGGGGGGATGATGGCAGCCACGGGAGCAAGTGCACTGCAGAGAAGAGTTCCGTCACTCACACGTGGGAGGACTTGGGCCCCCAGGGGGTGGGTCAGCTCGGTGCGTCACTGCACGGGGACCGTCACCATCTCAGTTCACACCAAAGCACCCACCACAAACAGCACATGGGGGGCCCTTTACCTGAGGACGACTTTCCCAGAACATAGTGACAGTTGAGCCACTTAAAAAGGGGATCAAAGTATCAGAGCTGATGGTGAAAATGGGGCATTTATTGAAAATGAGGCTTAAAGCCATGAAAATAGGCTGGCTTTTTCTCCCACCATTTCCAACTACAAGCTGATTCTTAGGAGCAACCTAGAGTAAGGGTTGACTTTTACATTTTAAAAAAGAATACTGGCTAGCATGATTCACACCCTTTATTTCACATTTAAATTTCTTAGCATGATCAGAAAGTGGGTGTGGATAAAATGCTGTGGCCAGGATTCTCACCCGGCCCTGGTTGGCTAGCTCACTACACAGGTGTGGGCAATATGTTGTTATTGACTCTATATAAAGAGCCCTGCCCAGTGCTCTGGGTGACACAGTGGCACGGCTGCAAGGTTACAGGAGAGCAGAGCAGAGGACACAGGCCCAGAGGACGGCTGTGCAGGCCGAGAGGCCCAGAGGACAAGACCAGCTTGCTGCATGCAGACTTGCTCTGAGTGAATGGGATTTTAGTGATGGACCATGCCACATGTGGAAATAAAGTTAGGTATAACTCTTTCACCCCAAGAACATTCTACTGTCATTTCTTTGGTCACACTGAATCCATAGTGAACTTGCCTGGGGCTGAAACCCATTGGCAAGACATGGGTCATTTTGCAGAAATACCCAAGTGTTCTGTCAGATTTCCGAAAAGCCTCTTTTTAACCTGAGATGTCACAGCACCCCTCAGTGTGCATCTGGTGTGCCCACCGGCCCTGAAACTGGGGCCCGCTCACCCCGACTGCCCATCACATGCCACCCAGACAGGCGCTAGGGTCCACTGCCTGCTGTCTCCTTTATTCAATGGGTGGCTTCTCTGATGGACAGACCCCCCATTTGCCAATGGCTTGTGAGAGATTCACTTTGATCAATTTTATGAAATCCTACGTTTCTTGCAAACTGTGGCTTCAGTTCACATGATCTGCCTAGGACTGCCCAACTGAGATGCCCTCCATCAGAAAGAGATGCAGGGGCCCAGGGGGTGGTGTGGGATGCTCACCAGGAACTACTTTTCTCAGTGGATAGACCTCAATGCTAAAAGTGTCCATGTCACAACAATTTCTGTTGCCCTATAAATTCTAACTCAGACAATGGAGACCCTCCATGTAACTCAGAGGGTGAAGGGCCCCACCCCAGAACACAGATATACCAGGGACTTGCAGGATTGAGAGTGTACCTTGTGGTGATGGTGGTGGAGGTCACCCCGCTACTTGACTCTGCTGTGCTTGGGGGTGGTGGTGGTGTGGTCCCAGGAGGTGGCGGGGCGCTGGCTGTCACTCCAGTGGAGCTGGACACGGCCACTCCGGCAGGCAGGGTGCTGTAGTAAGTGGCAACGTCAACCCCTGGTGGGGGAGGAGCCAGGCAGTAGGTGCCATCGGGCAGCATGTAGTAGCTGTAATACATGGCTGCCACTGTCGCTGTGGAGACACGTTTTGGGGAGTGAGAGTGGCAAATGACAGGTTCTCTTGGTGAGAGCCTGAGACCCAATGAGAAGGGACACCTTCCAAGTGCAATGTCGCTTCTGCCCAA
Organism: Phataginus tricuspis; assembly: GCA_029783875.1. Taxonomy (NCBI): domain Eukaryota; kingdom Metazoa; phylum Chordata; class Mammalia; order Pholidota; family Manidae; genus Phataginus; species Phataginus tricuspis. Next base: position 23,518,930 of record JAQQAC010011420.1, read on the forward strand.
TTTCAACTGCACTGTTTTCTATGTTTCTCTGATACAAGAAAGGCTGCCTGTGTGATTATCAGTTTGGAAAAACCAGGTAATGTCCAGACACATACCTAGGGACAGTGGAGAGTGAACATGGACCTTCTAGACAAGCTGATGGTCCCCCTAACCTCAGAACATGCAGATTAGGAGAAAGATAGCTCCCCCTTTCCCACGGGGCCCCCAAGATGCCAGTGTTGAGGAAAGCATGTACATGAGCCTCGCTGGTTTCCCATCTGACACCAGATCCCCATCCTCTAGACCCCTTACTTTGGTCATCTTGGAAACCATCTGTGGGGAAAACTGAAGTTCCTATGGCCAGGATCCTCACCTGAACCTAAACTTGATGATGTAACTGACCTGCTGCTAGACTACTGCTTCCACACCTGTAGGCAATAAGCTATTACTGACTGAGTCACTATAAAGAGCTCTGCCCAGTGCTCTGGGTGGAGGCAGAGATGAAGGGGGATTACAGGTAATTCTAGTGCTTGACCTATCAGCGGGAGAACAAGCTGGGTAATAAACCCTTTTACCCCAAGAATGTTCCATTGTCATTCCTGGTCTCACTGAAACCATAGTGAACTTGCCCAGGGCTGAAACTCATTGGCAGGACATCACCCCCTTTGTGAAACTGAGCTGCACTTTGTAACTACTGCATGCTTCCACCCCCAAGACATGGATGCACTGTAATTTATTTAAGAAGGCCTGATAGACACTGAGGTTGTTTAGGGGCTTTGCTGCTATAAACACTGATGTATGGCAGCTTCCGATATATTTTTGGGCACATGTGCAAATACCTACAGATCAGCAGCCCGTTGTTTCAGGAATTACGAGTCTTGTAAGTCTATTCATCTTTTTGGGGGGGGGAAGCAGTATTCAAAACCAGGGACATCACAGAAGATTCAATGATCTAGTTAAGAATTTTAATTTCTAATCCTGTTGTAGATAAACTAGTTCTGACTACACAGAAATTTAATTTCCTTTTCGTCAAAGGATGGTGAGATTTTCTAATTAGGGAATTTTGATTTTCAAACAGTTCACTTTAAAACAAAAACATTTACAAACAGTAAAAACTGTACATTGACCATGGTCTCTAGTAACGTACACTCACAGGGGAAAGTATCAGCAGTTTAGTAATTCAAAATTTCTCAGTAATGGCCACATCACAGCTTTTCCCTCTTAGGTTAAAATTACTGCATAATTCATGTGCTGCAGGCATTTTCACAGCTGTTAACTCACTTTTTATTAATTATACATGTGTGTCTCCCAAGTTGTCACCCTCCAGCTCCAGCAACACTGTTACACACTAACAACAATATTCTGAAATTTCAAAATAAGACATGTGGGCCCAATGTTCTCCCCACATGATCTTCAGTACAGAAACATTCAAATCACATCTCTGAAGGAAGGCAGGGCCCAGAAAAGGCCATCAGATGCGAATGTGGGAGGGGGCGTGGACCGCAGGAAAGGCTGATGGATTTGCCACCCTGGCCCCAGCACACACTCGTTGGCTAGGCAAATAGATGGGGTGGTTCCAGCGTTAGCTCCTCCCGACCAAATCAGGCTTTCACACGTAGGCAATGCTTCTGGGATACAGCATTATCCTTGGAAGAATGGAATTACTATTCCTACCCACCCCAGTCAGATGATCCAGCTCCTGGAGCTATTGCTGCAGAGGAAATGAGGAAATCCCTTGGTCTCCAGTGTAACCCCAACCTTCCACAGATGACACCCCAGTGCAACCCCGTGTCCTCAGAGGGGATGGCAAGCCTGCTACTACCTAGTCCAAAGTGTCACACTTTAATAGGACAGACACAACGTGCCCTGTCCTGCACAGGCAGCCTCTTGCCTAAAAACAAGTAGCAGTACACTTAAAATTAAAGCCACAACAAATGGGCCAGAGAATTCATAAAACCCAGCCTGCAATTATGTTTCATCTGACAGTATATGTTATGCAGTCTCAACTTAATGTGTTCTTTATGTAACAGAAGTGAATAAATTGTTTTCCAAATTAATGCCACTCTACTGAAAGTTCTAGTGTGCAGATTAATTATCAGCCTATATGATTTTCCTGCACTGCCCATCACATTAAATTAAAACGAAGCATTAAAAACAGCAGTGCCAGCCAGAAGGCAGGTTTAACTCAGGAACACACCCACTACGAACTTCTGAAAACATTGGCTAAAATACCATTTAAAATCTAAAAGCAAAGCTGAGCTCACAAGAGGAAAGGCTCTATCTCCTGGTGAGAAAAATGACACCAACCCCCAAGCCCGAAAGCATCTCCTAAGCCTTCAGCTACACCTTACCTGGGACATGGGAACTCCTCCGCTAGAAAGTGGGTGCAGGTGGTTAGCCTGGGGCCACCCAAGACCCACTGTAGGGAGTCCCACAGGAAAGAAAATGCCACACATGACCTAAAGCAAACATGTGCATGACCTCTCCATCTCTCACCCACACACCCTGGGAGCCTCGCCAACAGAACTGCAATTACGTTGTGCAGAGGTGGACAGGACCTCAGGGGGCATCCAGCTGCAGCGAGGACTAGCTGAACCAGAACCACAGGAGCTCTCCTTCACCGGATCTTTGCATGGGCTGCCAGGGGTGAAAAGATTTAGGGAGAAGGTTGTCTCTGGCCTTCTCCCCACAGACCCTGGCCTGGCGGGATGTGGCAGTGACAGGGCAAACTGCAGTTGAGACCCATTCCTTGCCTGTCACAGCAGTGTGGCCCTGGGCCTCTGGGTCCCACAGTGACTAGCATCACACTCCCTTACTCTGTGCAGTATCTCTACCTGCCCTGAAGCCCCTCTTAAGTTTTACCTCCAGTACCACCCCCACCCTAGGGAGCCCCCCTGCTAGAGATGCTCATACAGCCTTGGGCAGTTCCCTGCAGTGCCAGGGCTGCTGGCACAGCTGCTGCCCTGAGGGCTCACGTCTTAACAATGCAAGGCACTTGCAGAGCTCCCTGCTCCCAGCAGGCTCTCCATGAGCATTTAATGAGTGAAGCCAGCTGATGGCCGGCTGCACCGTCCCTACAGCACCCTGGTGCTCAGATGTTCCACGGGGAACAAGGAGCCTGGCACAATGACATCACCCTATTACAGAGGCTCTTTGAAGACTCACCCTCGAAGCCCAGCAGGGTCAGACAGCTCTAGAAATGGCCACCACAGAGTATGTGTGTTACTTTGTACACAGTCCTCCAACTCAGACCTTCTCATGAACACTAAGCTCTGAGAATCCCTGGGCTGCACAATAGAAGAACCAGCAGAGGTCTGGGTGCTCCAAGATGATGTTCTCTGAAGCTTGCCTCACATCCCAGACATGAACAGGGGGTGCAGAGTTCCAAAGGCCGCCTGCTCTTTACCACCGGACTGCCGGACACAATACACCTTATCAAGTGTGCTGCTGTTCTCAGGATTTTAGGTTGAATTTTCCAGGAGGGAATCTGGTTTTACAGTAAGTTAAATGCTCATGTGATTTAACTAATAAACATTGTGAGTACCACCAATACCAATGCCAAATAAATCCAAGAAAGAAATTTCAACGGCCCTTAGACAAGTACAGTTGTAAGGAAAATCAAGCTGTCCCAAAACACTGGGCATTCTTAAGCCTCCCTCCCACAACTCTGCGTGTGCTAAGGCACATACAGAGCTACACAGCACAAGGTCAGATAAGCCTGCCTAATTATCTTCCAAAGTCCTTCTACCCAAATCACTTCTTGCAAAAACCACAGCCAATTTACTGATATTTCTATGTGATCTTAATCTCACAAATTTCACTCCTAGAAAAGAGTCCTGGCACTGAAGGGGTTTTGGAGATTAGAGAAGGCTGGTGAGCAATACTTTCTGCATTAAGAGCCAACGCAGAAAAATAAACGTGTGTCTAAGAACAAGAATAGCTTTACTGAGCTCTGTGGAAAAGTAGGCACATTCTTAATAAATGAGCTGTGTTATTAACACTAGAATGTTCAGAAGACACCCTGTGTTTTTGCACAAGCGTCACTAAACTGAGCATCACCAGCTGAATGTATTTGAGAGGCAGCAACAAGCAGATGGCCTTTCACCTGTCCATGCCAGGTCAGCACCTTGCCCACTCCTTCACTGGGCTGCGCCAGACAGTCTCCATGGACATGCTTCCCCGGGGCTCTCCCAGGCAGTTCAGTGGTTTTCTATTTGTGCCTCCTGATCCAGCATTTCTCTCAGCCCACAGCTGAACGTGTATGTTAACTGCCTACTCAACACCCGCATCAGACACCTCATAAGTGCTTCAGACACCTGAGCCCTGAGCTGATTCCTTGGGCTCTCCCCCACGCTCCCACCCCTGCAGCCCTGCCGCTGGAATTGGCAGTGCCTCCTTCTTGGACCATGTCTTCTTGTAGAACCCACATCTCACCCTACTCCATCGGCCCTTCTCCCAACTCCTGCTATGAAGGCCTGGTACCCTGCACACATGAGACAGAGCCCTTGCCCTGCCTTCCCAGACTCATCCCTCCTCTGTCTGAAACCCTCCTGCCTCACTGCCAGAGTGTTCAAGCCAACTCTGTCTGAGGTCCAGCACAGGGCCTGCCCTGCCTCATGTCCCACTGCTCCCCAACCCTTTCTCCACTCACTCAGGGCCTGTGGATAACCACCAGGCTCACCTGGCTTCCTCAGGCTTGTGATCTTGGGTGGTACTGGCTCAGAGGGCCTCCCTGACTATATCCACCAGAACTGCTGACCTAGCCGGGACTCCTGTTTCTCTGTGATGTCCCACGATGGAAGAACTTTGTGCCCTGCTATTCCTGGCACAGCATGACCATGATGTCCATTTGTTCAAAGAATGTATAAATCATGTGTGAAAGAGAGGTGTGAGGCTTCTCAGCAGAAGCAAAGGCTACTAAGGGACAGCGGCCCAGAACCTTCCTAGACCTGAGGAAATACTCTTCACACTGCAATGCTAAGTCTGTCCAAACCACCTACCACATGTGAGAGCAGAATTAGGTATTTTTGGACATTTAAGGATTGGGAAAAATGTCTTCCTGTGTACCCTGTCCTGGTGAGCTACTGAAGGATCTGTTCCAGGAAAACACAGGAATAAACAAATACACAGAACAAAGGAGAGAGGTCAGAGAGGAACACTGGGCTGCAGGCTGAGAACAGAGCCACTTCAGAGTGGAGCAGGAAGGGAGAGCTCAAGAAATACAGTTCTAAGTGCCTCCAAAATGTAGACCATGACTGCAACGACTGACATACCAGAAATGCTCACTCTGCATATGCATTCAGCAGCAGCAAACACAAGGCATGCAGAATCTAGGTCTGCTCAGAGAGATGGCACCATTAAAAAGAGCCCACATCTTTAAATGGCCTTGCAAATGCTAAGCTAGGAGTAAAAGCAGTTTTGCTGGCTGACTGCCCACAGCATCTGACAACTGGGGCTCCTCTAATACAAGTCCTAAGGGATAGGTCTAGAACTTCACAGAGGAATTGGGACAGAAGACAACAAGATAGAGGTTTAAGTATATTAAAGTCACAGAGTAACCAAAACAGAAACTAAATATGTGATAAACCCAGTAAAATTTGGGGTGAGGGGAAGCTTTGGGAGGCCCAAAGGAGCTACATTATCATCTATCATAAAATCTGAAGTTACTAAATCCAGAAATAGTGGTACAAGTGTGTTATTTAGAAATATGGCACTAACCACCAAAACTCAAAGGCAAAACTGTTAAAAGTAAAAGCTATGAAACAAAGTAAGTGAGAGGAAGCTGGACAAATACTTTCCACAAAAAGCATTTATGTGAGTTAAAAAATATATGTCATACCTTGAGTAAAGCAGTTTCTAAAAGCATCCTAATCATAACAAAGAGATGACACCTAAGTGCCTTATTCTGTTTACATAGGAAGCTGGGGCAGAGCTGAGACCACATTTTTTATGCTCCTCACCAGTGTATTTGTTTGGCTTGTCCATTTGTCTGTCCACCCAGCCAGGATTAACTATGTTCTTGTGGCAGGGTCATCTAGGAGCTGGGGGCCCAGTAGTATACATAGCAGATGAATTCTGCCCTCCGGAGCTTCAGCACAGCAAAAGCGAGATGGAAGCAAACTGGAGAGCAGATGAAATGACGTCATGGATGTGCACAGCAGTACACGGGAGGGAAAGGACCCTCAGGCTGCACAGCTGGTGGGGGCTGGCAAGGGCTCCCCCAACAGGAAGAGCTCTGTGGGAGTTCATCTGAGGCCCGCAAGCCAGCCAGGGCAAAGGCCCTTGGTCAGACCCCACTCAGTACGTTTGGGAGCAGGAAGGATAGTGTGGCAGGGCAGAGTGAGTTGGTGTGAAAGTTTGTTTCTGGAGCTCAAATAGGATGAAAAATCATTCGATTTTGAGAGGAGAGGTGAGGAGATGGGTTCGTGTGTTAGGATACCCGGGCCGCCTGAGGACAGCACCAAGACCGAGAGGGCCCAGACAGGTGGCGGCTGGACAAGAGAGAATGTGGTGAGGAGTGGCAGATTCAGGATAGGTTCTGAACATGGTCCCCAAGGACATGCACGAGGAATGCGCATGAGGAAGAAGAACTGGTGTGAATGCTGGTGCTGTTCCCTGAATGGCGATGCTCTGGGCAAGTCTCAAGTCCTGCTCTGGATGCACTACACTCGAGATCTCCATTCACAGCCCAGGGGCAAGAGCAAGAACACAGGGTCAGGCATAGGGACAAAGATCTGTGCCAACACATGGAGGTACATTTCCTAAGAACACAAACTACTACATACTGTAAAAGCTGGAATTTTAACAGTCTTTGCTGTAACTTTAAAGTTTGTAGGGCTAATAAAATGAGAATATTTATATTCAGGTTTCTCACTAATTAATGCTGGGATAGAGCAGGGGTTGGCAAACTTTTCCTACAAAGATCCAGACAGTAAATATGTTAGTCTTTGTGGGCTAAGAGGCAAACTAAAGGTATTATATAGGTACTCATATAATGAGAAAAAAAATTCCCACAGTTTTAATTAATGAAATTCAAGAAATAATAATAATTATTACTTTTTGGGGGGTGGGGGTGTAATATGGGCCTAAGAGAATTCTCTTTATGAGAGACGACATTTCACTTGCAAGGGGTTCAGTCAGCATTCCCCATCATCATGGTGACTGTAACACAAGCTTAGCTCAGTCACACAAACACAGGCAGTGGGCTGTATGCAGCCTGTGGGCTCTGGCAACCCCTGCGGGGATCCCACACTTACCTAAAACACCTTCACCCTCTCCACAAACTGAACTTTTCTAAAAAGCTGTTTGGAAATGCTCTTATTACTTGGGTGGTTGATAATTTCAAAAATATTTTCAGAAGTATGGAAAAGTTATAGGAGTAAAAATCTGTTCTCAATCCCACCATTATTTGGGTTTTCCTGTATTCCCTTCCAGTCTTTGTCCACATGCACTCAGATTTCTTGGACACACAGGGTTCATCGAGAGGGTGGCACGCATGTTCTCTAACATTAACATGGGATCTAGTCTCCAAGTTAGGTTAACAGTCAACCAATAAACATCCTGTATGTAACGCTATGCACAGAACATGCAACATTGTAGTAAATTTCCCAAACCATGAGTTCCACTTCATTCATCTCTATCCAGACTTTAACTAGACTCTTGATGGAAGCCATTAAGTAGCAGAACTGCCTGCAGACAGCCGCAGTCAGGAGCCACCCACTCAGAACCACCATAGCACGAAGGGCAGCCAGGAGCTGCCACCTCCCACAGTTACTTGGTCAACAGACCAGTGTCACAGTAAATACTTTTCATGGTGATCTCACCATCTAATGTAAAATTCTACAACATTAACTCTTTTTATGAAAATAAACCTTACTAAAGGTTTCACTCATATCTGAAGATTCAGATTCCTGAACTCAGTACTACTTTAAGGTCCTTCAGACAACAGCAGTCTCCTTGATCTGAGAATTTTCTTCTGCCTACAGGTAGTTAGGCTTTCCTCACACTAAAGACCTTGACCTTTTAGGAGGGTCAGGTTACAAATTTAAATGCTGAGCATCAACAACACAACTTAATAATAATTGTTATTATTACTGAGTCCTGCACTTTCCAGGTAATAAGGAAGGTGCCTAAGAACCCAGGGGAGACAAAAACCCTTTTGGGTCCTCCGGAAGTAGAGTAAGAGAAAAACAAAGCTGAAAGCCTTTTTTTTAAGTTTCTTTTTCCACTCAATTGTCTCCTCAACTGTTCTCAAGACTTTTGGCCTCACCTTCTGGACTCAGAAATTTTTCAAGAATTCCTGGGAGATCCTCTCTGGTCACTGTTTAGGCAGGGTACATATCTACCAGCTCTCTGTAAGGTACAATCTGGCACTGCAAGGAAAAAAGTGCAAATAAACCCAAAACTCCTTAAAATACCAAGTCCATAGTTTTAAAGGAAAATGTTATCATTGGCCTTCCCATCCCCCAAATGCCTAGACCATTTATCATTCGGACCATCATACTCTCTGAATATTTTTAAGCAGAGATAAATCCTAACTATCCATGCCACAGCGAAGACGAGGACCATGGCTATCTACGGGTCTCACGTGCCAAGGTCCAGCTCATCAGAGCCACCCTGTTTTATTTACTTCGTCATGACTTCCAGGCAACCAAATGTTTAAAAAAAAATCCCCAAACAACAGGAGACTTATTTTGCTGTTACCAACTGGACAGGAAAATCTGAAAGACTTCTGTAGCAATGCAAAAATACCACATCTGTAAAGCTGGAAGACCCCCACCAATCATATTTAGGAGTTTTAGCCCAGAGACTAAAAGTGTTACCTCATTTTTTGGCAAATAAAACTTTCTTCTAGAAAAGCCTGTTCCTAACCATTAATTAAAGTCTTCATCAGTGATCTCAAGTAAAAATTTCTAAATTTTTTACACTATCTTGAGGCTTTGGAGATGGGTTACATAAAGACAGATTCTAGAGAGTTCTATGTGAAGAAAGCAAGTGGCCCAAGCTTGCAACATGAACCACGCAGTCAAGAGAAGTGTGCAGGGGGGCTGGAAGGGCCTGGGGACTCAGTGTCCTGTCAGATGGACATGCTCTCAGGGTTGCTAATGTCCCAGGGCATTTTTAGGCTCCCACAAGAGAGCAGGGGATGGCTTTCCAACAAAGATGAGAACAGTGTCAAGGAGGAGCTGCCCACAGCATGGGAGGAGGTCCAGCGGAGCTGCCAGGGTGCAGTGGAGGAGGAAAGGATCAGGCCTGGCAACCTGCAGGCACACCACAGCCAAAGCAGTCAGGAGAGAGGTATGGCAAAGGCCAAAGAAGAGTCTTGAAGGAGACAGAAGCCAAGCAGCTTCTGAGTTTTCTGAGCCACAAAGGTGTTGAGACAGGAATTCCCTTGAACACAAAGAAGATGGAGTAAAACTCGCAATGAAATGAAAAGGACAGTGCCAAGCAGGGTCAGAGAGGCCACTTGCTGCCTGCTTCTGTGCAGTCTGGGACAGCGTGGATGGTCTTTACATTTTTAAATGTCTGAAAACTAATGACAATATTTCATGGTGTAAAGAGTCTATGGAATTCATCTGAGCGTCCATAAGTTAAGCTCTAGTAGAGCCTGGCCACACTGCCTGTGTGACAGTCTCTGGCAGCTTTCCCATGGCAGTGAGGGAGTGGCTGTGCCAGAAGCTGGCTGATCTGAGATGCCGAAATCTTTCCTTCTTGACCTTCACACAGGAAGTCCGCCCACCCTGCAGAGCCGAGAAGACAGAGGACCAGGACAACACCGCTACAGAACCAATAAATTCTAAACTGTGATTAACAGATGTGGCTAAAAACCCAAGGCAGCAACACAGAAGAGGCCCAAGATGGTCATCATCACGCTAAATACAAAAGAGAAGGAAATTAAAGCAAGAAAGGGAATCACAGACAGAAGAAAAGTTTGATCCGAAATAAGAAAAGTGGTGTTTGTCAAGCTGAGAAGCCAACAAGTGGAACAGAAAAGGTATTCCGAGGTGCAACAGACAGTAACTTCCCCAACATGAGAACAGATCTTTGATTGAAAGGGTTGCAGGAGACAGGCCGGTGCTGACAGCGTCACTGGAGTGGAAGAGTAAAGGAAGATGCTCCACCAGATAAGGCAGCCGCCTGTGGGGTGAGGGTGGGAAGATGGGACTGGCCTGTCTCTTTCACAGCAACTCTCAATTTCAGAACACACTCAGCCGCACTCCTGAGCCAGGGGCAAGCGTGACTAAGGATGTTATTCTTGCTTAAGCTGCTATTTATGTCGAAAAGAAACATATTTCCACACACAAGAGATCTCAGAGAATAGACCCAGTAGCAATTAGGAAAAACCAGCCACCTAACAAATAACAAACCCACACAACTAGTCAGTGGCAAGTCAGTCATTCCAGGTCTCTCTATGGTGGGAAGGACCCATCAGATTCTGCTTTACAAAGATCTCAGGAAATACTCAAGAAAATGTTTCCCAGGAATTTTACACCCCGGTTAAGTTTTCCTTTTTACACAAGGGTGGAAGGTGGGCACTTTTCAAGTAGGCAAGAATTCATGAAATAGAACCCTCGTAAAAACGTACTTGTCTATGAAATTCAAACAACCAAGAGAGGAATCAGATAAGAACTCAAATAGAGACATGCAGGTGCGAACACTAGTTCACAGAACTGGGACTAAGTCACCAGGGAGCTACAGTTCCAAACAGAACATAACATCAGGCACACACTTGCGCACTGTGGATGTGACAGCTTGCAAACCATCAGGAGTTACGGCAGGAGCAAAGCGGGACTGGGGGGTGGGGAGGGGAGAGGGGGGGAAATATTGTGAGCACTTAAAATTCCCTCTGGTTCCATAGTTAATTAATAATGGCTAAGATTTAAAAAATCTGTAATTCCAATCGCTCTAATGTTACCATAATCTTTATAATTGAACCTTGAGGTCTGAAAGGAAACTTTGAAGTTCAGCCATTACTTCACTTTTTCAGTTAAAGTAAAATTAAGCTATTTCCACCTTAACATAGTATTTCCATCTCTAAACCCACAGATGAGTTTCTCTTTTTCCTTCTTTATCACAATTACCTCAGTTTTTTCCGTTGTGTCAGTAGTGTTCACCTCATGTTTAAAATGGCATTTTCTGGATGATGGAATCTTGGGTAACATTTTTACTTTTTTCTCTTTGACTTACAGTAAGACTATTTAAAAGGATTTGGAGGGTAAGGAAGGCATTTCAAGGTCATGACTTTGCAAGAAAAAAACGTGCCCTAAACAGCAGCAGCAAAACCACATTTAAAAAACTGGGAAAGAAGCAAGAAAATATCTAGTCTAGCCACATGATATGGTTTAATTTCACTTAAGTTATTTATAGAATGAAACATTTAAAAAGACTGAGTTGGCATTTATTTTTAAAGAACTGCATGCTGTAACAGTGGGCAGTATTTCAGTATTATTGCTTCCCGCATAATTAACTTTATTTATTTTACTCTTCTGCAAGGATTTATAGCTAAATAGAAGACAACCAAATAATAACAAGGAATAAAGAGCATGAAAAACAGTTCACTATGGCTAATAAACTAAAGAAACTGCCGGTTTCACATGTCTATATTTAAGGAGCATCTAGAGAAATGCTTTTAAAATAAAAATAGATTTTTTTCTTCCTTGGCTGCCAAAATCTAGGAAAGTCTCTGACCAGTAGAGTAAGTACCAAGGTGCAGCTGAGTGCATCCCGAGGAAACTTAAACACTGTGTGGCAGGGAACAGAAAGCAGAAGGCTCAGTGAACCTGCCTTCGCGAGGGAAGTGCCATGACAGGGACTGTTTCAGCTTCAGAGGACTGCAGTCAGCGACAGTCTTGATTGCTGAGCATGGACTTGGGTCCAGGAACAGTGGCAGAAGAGGCATCCAGAAACCCGCCCTGGGGAGGTGAGCCATGCAGGCTAAAATGCGGCGCCCAGCGTGTGGGATGGAGGCCCCAGACCTGAGGCTCCTACTGCATTGGTGGGGAGGGGAGCAGGGGGAACCGCCCCCTACTCCTGAGCCTAACACAGAGCCTACCCTGGCGCCTCTGGTCCTGCTGAGTGGGGTGCCCTCCTGCCCTCCTGTTTCCTTGTCCCATGCACCCTGCTTGCTTGCTCCAGGTCCTCCATGGAAGAGAAGGGCACCTCAGTCTGTTGCTACTACTCAAACCTTACAATGCATGTTTCTGTGGCTCTACCTTTACACGTGCATTTGCAGATTAAAGGAAAAGCCCTGGGTCAAAGGCACATGCATCTAGACTACCACCAGCTTGCCCTAAACACTGGCAGCATATATCTGCACTCCCACCAGTGATGCAAATACCCGTCATGTGCGTGTGACAGCTGAAACTTTGCATGTCACTGTGGGTTCCATCTTTCTTTCTTTCATTTAATTTCTGTAATTAAGACACTCAAACTTGTATATATGAAAATAACATCTTCAACAGCCCAGAAACCTTGATTTTATTCTAAGACTCACAATTTCAAAGTATTCTGTGCGCCTGCAAGTGTACACCTTTCTGCTGTAATTCAAAGTCTCGTGTTCTTAATACATTTGCTGCAGTCTGGCTGAAACAAAACACTGGGCTTCACTTCTATGGAGTTTAGGCTCAAAAGTCAGCAGACATGATGCCATGGGAGTGGGCAGCAAGGTTAAACACTGAAAGGAAGGCGTGGTCCTCTGTGCCTGTGTGCCCACACTGCACTTCATTTTCCTCTGGGCCTGATACTTTTTCAAACCTTACTTTAATGCAGAAGGTGCTTGTATATTGGCTTTTCCTGCTTTCTCAATGGCTCTATTTTTCCCATTAGTTGAACATAATGTCTGTTAGCTCAAAAAAATGATTCTTTATTCACTAAGGCATCCTGACTTCCCCCAGAATTCTTATATCTGCACTTAATCTAGAAGTGACTTTGCTGCTGCATAAAAAAGGTGAGGCTCTAATGTGGCCTGTTCTCCAAACAGCTTTTCCTGACTCCCTTTTTCAAGAGATACTTCTCCCTGAGTCTGCCGTGCATCCCCTGCAGGCATGTGTCTCTGGGTGACTCTGTCTCCGGGTACCCATTCATTCTTTCCATCTGAAGACTTCCCTGGTTTTTGTGCTGGGTAAGGTGGCATCATGGTGACCACACACTAAGCAGGCTGGAAGGCTGGACCTTTTTGCTTTTACCAGCAGAGTTTTTCTCTTAAACTATTTTTTCCACTTAAAATTATTGTTAATTACATAACTAACATTTATGTAAACAGATGAAATCTGAGAAAAGAGAATGTTTTTATGAAAATGAAACTGAATCTTTTAGAAAGATCAGATAAAAAGCCAAATGCTTAAAAAACTATGTGGAATTAGAAGAGGGAAAGACAACTGTAAAAGCCTTGATATAAGAGAACACAAATCCGGAATCTGTTCTTGGGGACTTGGTACTACCTCACTTTCCAGACTGTGGCCTGGAGGTGAGCAGCTTGCCAGATGGCTGATGTGAGGATGCTGCCAGAAGGCAGGCCTTGGCTCCACAGCAAGAGGGGCCAGTAGAACACTTTCATGTTTCAAGTTAAAGGCATCTTAGGCCATCTGTAGCATGTTTAGAGCTGCTCTACTCACAAGCTTTCTTCCAACCACTAGCTACTTAGGCCCTGTGGTCTTTCAGTGTAGCACCTTACTTTATTATTTCAAAGGGCAAATCTCCCTTTATTGTTCCTCTTTTTCAAATTTTCCTTATTTTAGCTATTTTTTAAGATAACCAGAGACTAACCACAGATAAAAGCAAACACCACTGAGAACCTGAATGCCTGTTTGTGCTAGTTTCCACTTAGGCGTTATTCTGCTACAGACCCAAGGCTCTAGTCCATGGCTCCTTGGGACAGTGGGGCTGCCTGTCTAACCATCAGGCCACCTCTCCTATTGCAACCCCAGGGTCCTGGGAAGGGGTCACATGGCAACCCCCCAATGCTCATGGAGGGACCCTCATGGGGAGGCTTTCTCCACTGGGCCTGGGCCTGCCCCTTTTTGCAGTCAGGTCCCGGAATGCACTGCCCACTGGCTTCTCACCTGGCTGGAGTCCAACTCTGTCCTCCCTGCTTTACTAACACTGTTCTCACCTCTGGGGACCTACGTACAGGAGACCCAAAGGGCGCTTTAGAGTCCTGCCCTAGTCTCCGGGCAGTGACGAGCACTGTCTACATGGAGACCACTGCAGCCCTGCACCCCCGGCCCCTGCATCCACAGTGGAAGCCGGGCTTGGGTGGGCACCCATGAGGAGCACTCGGTCTGCCATATGTTCTGTTGGACTGCCTTGTATTTTTACAAAACGTGAATCTGTTGCTGATATTGACAAATGGAGATATTTCACCCAAATGTTCTGGATTTCGTGGTCTTGGCACACCTGGAACTTGGTCCTTGCCCTCTGGCATGGCCACAATTCACATCTAATTAGCCACAGGTTGTCAGCACTGACTCTTGCATCTCTGCTGGGCCAGACAGCCAAGACATGAGGCTGGCCTGCAGCACAGGCCGAACCGTTAACAGGAGGCGTGGTCCATAAAAGCCCTGTTCTACACATACCATATGACAGACAAGAGTGTCAAACTGTTACTTTGAGGGGAAGGTTACTAACAATTGCCCCCTGCTGGAGCACTTCTTTTGGGGTCACGGGTCAGGCAGGGAACCAGAAGGTCACACCTCTGGGCTGAGGCAGGGTTTGCCCAGAATAAGCAGAGGATTCTCCCAGGAGCAGGGGATGTCACACCTTTTGGGGCCCCTGGTAGGACCCTGTAAGGGCACCCCTATTTGAGTTCCCTGGAACCTGCTCACCCCTCTGATCTTTCACACTGCCATTTCTGGGCCCAGGCCACTGTCACCAATCAGACCACAGCATCTTACAGTAAAACTTGAGTCACAAAGCAGTCATACTGGGCCTGCCCATGTAGGCTTTCTTATGGCCCCTCTCCTGCCCAGTCTTGTAGGGTCTGCAGACACACCACACCATTATCGAACTTGGTATTTAACTGTACATAAGCAGAACAGTCAGGTGATGGTCATGTCACTCCCAAATTTCTATTCCTTTCCATGAAACAAAATTCACTAGCTTTAAAAATCTCATGGAGGTGCACGGACATAGCATTTAACTTATGGTAATTCGATGACAGATTTGAAAAGGGAAGCTGGAGAGATGATGCACTCTGAACTTACCCCCTGGACTGTGTGAGCTGGGCGCAGGGCCTCCAGGGAACCGCTGGCCCCTGGCTCACCAGTGCAGCCTGTCTACACAGAAATCCCCACCAGGAGTATTTTTCATTCTAGGTTCTTCGAGAAGGTTTTTAGTACACGTGTTATGTTCACTCAAACAATGGACTTTCAGCCCCAGATGTTAATTTAGCACATCAGAATTATGCATCACTGCGTGCC
Source organism: Phataginus tricuspis (assembly GCA_029783875.1). Lineage (NCBI taxonomy): Eukaryota > Metazoa > Chordata > Mammalia > Pholidota > Manidae > Phataginus > Phataginus tricuspis. Next base: position 23,534,325 of record JAQQAC010011420.1, read on the forward strand.
CCTGCTACAAGGGAAGCACAAAATGACACGGTGATGGTTTTTAACAAAAGCTTGGTCCTGAGTAACAAGCAGCCTACATTTTAAAAGAGAACTAATCTCAGGCTGGTTTTCTGATCTCTAACTGAAAGTGACAAGCTTATGATGGACTCACTGTATCACATTTCCAAGTGAAGTGGGCCGAATAGAAAGGTCCTTCTCTCATCTAACAGTTAACCTCTGAATATGGTAATTTCAGTAAGACCTGATAATGCGACCAAGGTCAACTACTTCCAAATGACTTCTTGAATGTAACTTCAAGATTTGTCTTCTAGTAATGATCTTTAAGTAAGTGAAAAGACACAGAGCTAGACATCAGCCAGAATAATCGGAACTGTAACTAATTCTGAGGTATACAGGATACACCATCTTAAGCTGTCTTTTTTAAGAAAGCAACCATGGCAGAAACTACTGCAGGTCCACCAATGTCCATTCTCCCTGCTCTTAACAGAACTTTCATTTTGTTTAGGCAGCAGTGTGTCCAGCTGAAAGCCCATTTCCCAACCTCTGCTGCAGGATGGGAAGACCATGTGTCCCTGTCTTGGCCCAGGAGAGCTAAAGGAAGTCACCAGGCACAGCTTCTAGGAGGTATCTGAAGAGAGGCAGAGTCACTGGTACCTGTTTTCTGCCCTTGACCTTCCTCTTTGTCCTTTATGGAATGCAGAACTGATGCTGGAGACAGAGCAGCCATTTTGCCAGCATTAGGTGAAGCAAGAGGACAAGGCCACACACTAAAGATGACTAACATCAAGACCCAAGGGACCTGGGTTGCTTGTGGTGCTTCTACCATACTGCCCTGCCTGCCTCAAACCTATGGTGGCGCCCTTCTGGTTAAGCTCTGTGTAGTTAGAGGCCAGAGGCATATAGCAGGGTACTCACAGTCAGTGGTGTACTCCACCTGGGAGGGCTGAGGGGCTGCGCCATCTGCGGGGGGTGGGGCAGGTGCGGGGCTGTCTACCTGGGCTTTCCGGACCAGTGCAGCAAGGGGGTGATCTGGGTCCACTACCTTCAAAGGCTGCAGACAGAGAGGACATATGTTACAACATTTCCTGTACTCTGAGTCACACAAAACTCTTCTGTGGCAAGAAGTCTCCACTCAACCTTAGACACATTGCATGTGCCTGCAGAAAAACTTCAGCCTGTGTATGCACACGTGGAGGTGCTGACTGACTGTGGCCTAGTGTTCTGGCTGGTCCGTCTCCAGAGGAACTGAGCATATGGATGGCTTTGATCTTCCTAATAACCACAAGTAAGGGAAGGAGGGTGGGCAGGACAAGTCTGCAACTGAGAACAGTGTGAGAATCCAAGTTCACTAGCACCTTGAATTTTGTCCTTCCTTAGAGCAACTTCTGATTTTCAATCTGTAACAGCTTCTAAGTCCAACCAATCAACATTCATTCCCTTCAGGGATCAGCCACACCCCGAGTGCGAGTCTAACAAACTTCTGCTTTTGTATCAGACAGCAGGAGTGGTGTGGATTAACCACAGGATACTGAGTGACTCCCCTACAGAAGGACGAGGAGAGGCTCAGAAGACAGACACATATGGTTAGGGGGCAGCAATTTCTGTACTCTTATAAAATCCAACCTATGATAAAATTGGCATGACAAGAATACTTTTCTAGTCTTAGCCAATATCCCACTCATTCTAAATATGCCAAACAGTAAAATTATAAAATGAAAGTAATATGCTTGTGAATTTTATAAAATGGGATATGTAAGAAATAAAGGAGGCAAATCCTTTGCAATAAGCAAAAAAAAAAAAAAAAAAAAACCATGCAAAATATACCCGGATGATAAAACAGAAATGCTTCCTTTATAAGTCTTGTTACGGTATAGAAAATACAGATCAACAAGAAGATAAAACCTTCATCAGTTCTTCTAGGCGGTCGCACTTCCTGGAAGCAAAGAGAGATGGGTGCAGATAATTCCCGTCTTCCTCATCGTCATCATCTTCATTGTCAGAGCTGACCCCTGACTCTGAAAGCAAAAGCGCATTTCAAATTTCTGGTGTATGGTGAGAGACGACGTACAAATAAGTTATGTGAAAACCTAGCAGACAAAGGCAGAGCTGTCTTTGTTTCTTCTTGGTTATCTATCCAAAAAACATCTTTGGAAAATATTCCTTGTAGTGTTGCCACCAAAGTTGCTTAATAAAAAGCCAGGTGAAAATAAAGAAGCATGACCATGGCCTGGCTGGCAACTGTATATTTTAATGTTTTAGAAAAAAGGCAAAATCTTGCTGATTTATGAAAGGTAAAATGAAGCAAAAGATTATTTTTAAAAAACTGTAAAAACAAACATGGAGAAGATGAGATTTGTAATAAGATTTATATAACTGTTTTTGAGAAAATCGTATTTCACGTGAAGAGAAAAAATTTCATGGCAGATGTATGTGTATAGAGAGACTGCTGTCTCTGAATGTTATTCAAAATACTATTGGTCTTTGGAGTTAAGAATTCCAAGTTAGATATTGTTGTAAAAACAATAGAAGGCACAGATGAGTAAAGAGTAAAAAAAAAAAAGGTAAAGTTAGCCATTCCATTTATGTGGATGAGTGTAATTTAATCCAGGCCTAGGCACTGCAATGCATGTGTACCGCCAGACTGCTCTGTGAGGCGTGAATCACTATTTGCTCTGTGAAATGGAAATGACTAAAATGAGAGGAAAAATTTCCAACACAGACAACCATGTTCTGATAGCATCAATATTCAACTGTTATTTCACCTATGTATAAAAGTATTAAGAATCTATTTCCAAGACTTATCAAGAAAAGCTTTGTGCTCTCCAGGTGCACCAGTAGGTTTAATGGCACGCTAGTGGCAGGACTTGGCAGATGTATGGGAGTTTCTATACCCGTAAGATTGACTAGACAGTCATTTTCCCAGAGGTAACCCTCCCCTCGCCTCACACCCACAACACAGGCCAGAGTCTACACAGGGCAGAAACACTCTCACATACTCTTTTTCTCTTCATTTTTGTTCTCTGCCAGCACCGTATAGCGTCCCTCTTTCATAGCTTTCTGGATGAATTTGTAGTAGGGATTGAGGTAGTGATCAAAGCGTAGAAAGTCAAATTGAGAATTCCGGGCCTGCTTGGCTTTCAGCATTATTTCAAACTGTGCTCCCTGTTTGCACACGAAGTTGGCCGTGCGCTCAATGATAGCATGCATTTTGGCTGTTGGTGGCTATGAGAAAACACACATTCGCATTAGCAATTTTCCCTCTTTTCCACTGTCCGCATGACTTAAAACAAAAATAACCCTGGTTTTATTGTCAATTATGATAAGAGACAGACACTGCAATTGGAAAGAGCCCAGTTTGAACTGACTCACACTGCCCCTGGTTACATGGCACCCAGTCTACTTCTGAATTTTGCACCTGTGGAGGCAAGCCACTCCAGCTCTCTACAGAATTGATGGGAGACAGTATTTTTTTTGCACTACATCAACATACTTCCAACATAACAGGGGTCTTTAACCTGGATTCTATAATGGGGTCCAGGGAGTTGTGAATCCTTGGAAGGTGTATGCAAATTTTGCATTTTTCTAGAGAGGGGAACGTATTTCAGAGAGTTCCTCAAGCATCTATGAGTCACCCCTCTTTTCTTCTTAGCTGGGACTAGTTTTTATAGCTTGGAAAACAGCCCTTCTGAACATGTGAAGAAAGCCACGTGATCACCCATCTTTCCTTCTGTACCTAAACCTTCCTCCCCATGTTCCTCCTTCCTGGTCCCAGTATAAGACATGGCTTGGGGCTTCAGTTTACTGACATTCCTACTTACAGTACAAAGTCTCAAACAGAAGCCCATCTTGGTGTGCTCTGGCCAAACAGGGAGGGTCTCCCCCACATTTACTGGGGGAGCCATCTTGGTGCCTTACAGTGAAGTCATGAGGTCACCAGAAGGAATCAAAGCGTGCCTCTTCCCTGCAAATGCTGGTGGGTTCCTTCCATCAGGTCACATGCTAAGCATTTCCTACCCACACATGGGAGTTGTTAGACCAAAAGTTGGAAGCCATACATCTAACCTACTTTAATATCAATGAAGAGATTAACACTTGGAAATTACATGCAAATAAAGTGAGAAATTATTCTCATTAAAATGGGCAGTTAAACATTTAAGATGCTTACTGTAATTTCAGGGCCACATCCTTCATAAAACATGTATGCCTTAATTCCCAAATTTAATTCCTGAACTAATAATGCTCTTCACACTGAAATATAGGATTGCCTATAATTAAGGTTATTTACTAATTCCCCAAACTAGATTCCATATTAAAGGACCATTGTGCATTGAAATATAGATCCTAATGTAGATTTCCATTGGCTTTGGCTAAACAGAAAGACTAATTTTTGGAATAGTATATCCCATACACATGTCAATTATTAACAATCACTTAAGAGTAATGACCTGCAAGGAAACTATGATTTCCCCCAGTGGAGGTATTCTCTGTTGACCAAACCAAGCTGTCAGTCTGTATCTTCAGAGTAGGCCCATTTATGATATAACATTATGGCTATCATGGTTAAAGACCAATGTACAGGGAACTTAACAAACCACCGTATGAACATGCTCTGGGATCTGCTACCATGGCAAGTGGAGGTGAGGCACAGACGCCTGGTCTGCAAACAGTCTGCTCTCTAGCATCTAAGTTTTAGCTAAGTCCTCTTCTGTTTCAGAATATGATTATTCCTACTATAAAATGAGATTTTAAGGATATGCCAGCATGTAACTATGAATGCGTTACAAAGACTAAGGGGAAATGCTCTTCTAACTTAAATCCCATGGGAAGCCTTAGAACGTGAGCCCAAGGAGGCAGACTAACTCCTCCAAAATTCTATTAACATGGCTCTAAACACTCCAGAGTAGGTCTCAGGGAATGGGAGAAAGGCATGAGAGGTCAAGAAACCCACACTAGTAAAAGATTTTCTAAGAGCTTTGGAAAATGCTAGAGCTTGGATTCCTAAGGGGTGGGGTGGATGGGCTGTACGGGATGGAAGGCAGGATAAATAAATGAGAGACCCCAAAAGCCTCCTCCTTTATGATCAGGGAGGAAAAATTCAGTACTACTGTACTCAGAGCCCCAAGTAAATATCAGATCAAGTCACGATTCAATTGTAAACACAAAACTGTAGAAGTACTAGCATAAAATATAGGAAAACACTTAAAAAATCTTAGGGGTGGGAAAGGTTGAAAATCCTAAAGCCAGAGAGGACTATGGTGACATGTATGATTTCATACATGTATTTAAGTTCTGCATAGAGAGAGAGATGGGTAGAGTGAAGACAAAGTGTTTGGAGAGCAGACATGCACACCACATACTGGGCCAGGGTTAACACTCATCATACCTGGAAAGCCCTTAGGAATCCCAAAGAAAAGGCAAGAGCTCCATAGGAACGAAGGAGTAAATCACACTTTTTTTCTCACCACCCCTATCTGTGGCAACAAAGCACCCAAATTATGGGACAATACTATTCTAATCTGAATGAGATTCAATACAGCTTAATTTTTGTAGCTTAGAGCTCTGGAACCATGGGCCTGACCTCAAATACCTGACTCAAGAGCAGCTGCTCTTAACCTCTGTGCACTTCGGCACCTCTCAGCTAGAAACCGGAAACCAAGGAGTCTCCCTCACAGCAGCACTAGCATTAAGTGGAGGCTAAGGGAATGTAGTTCCCAGTAGAACCATTATCAGGAGGTGCTGTTACTGATCCACAGACAGAAAGGTGCAGGCTAGCAAGAATATCCTGCAACCTTCCCTTTTCCTTCTTTTCATACAATGTGTTCAAACAAGCACATTTCCATTAGAAATGCCTATCCGAACCGTGTACTTCCTTCTGGTGTCGCAGAGTGGGCAGGCCCATGAGACCCTGGGCACCTGAGACAGAACACGAGCAGACGTCGCTTGGCCTGAGAACTCAATCAGTGCCACCTGCAGCCTCGGTAGCTGAATGACTCTCTACCTTCCAGCAGTGCTCCAATGTGTGCTAAGTGTGTGTGGGGGCACCAACACAAGACAACACAAGTAGGGGCAGAGCAGAACACCCCCAGAAACAGGCCAGGCATGTGCAGAACTTATGAGGTGACACAGATGGGCGTTCAGGTCCCTGGGAAAGGGACAGATGATCGAAAACACAAAGTTGGGACAAACGGTGCTGGGGAGCATTTTTGTGGAAAAAAAGGTCCTTATTCCCTCAAAACACAAGATTATGCACATGGAGTCACTGTAAAAAGCTACAGCAAAGTTGAGGCCTCCTCCAGGGCTGGAGTCTAGAGCCCCAGTGGACAGGGACCAGGGGCTGCAAGGGGCTCACTAAGGACGGTGGCACTGGCCACGCACCAACACATGCCTCCCAGAGCACCTGCCAAGATTCCCAACTACTACTTAACTCTTCATACCAACCTCAGAACCTGCAGTCACCAGACTCTCACCCAAAAGCTTGGTTTAGAAGCTGAGACTTGCCAGGAGGACCTGCTTCCTTTACCAAGCACCTGCACCTGCTGGGGGTAAGAGTGAGCAGCCTCTACCTACCAGGGCAGCAGCGGCCAAACACAGGCTAGCCGTTTCAGCCTCTGGTCACCAAAACGGACTCTCACGTGAACACCTGTCTTCTGTGCTTTCTCTGATGCCACAGACAGCACAGTGCATACTGTGTAAGATGCATCAGTGCCCCGAATCAGTTATAATGACGGCGAAATGCCAACAGTGTCATAAGGAAAGAAGCTATATACCAGCAACCAAGTTAGCGCTTGATTGCAGTTTCCATGCAATCAGAACAATTTCTTTCTCATGAGATCATTTTATAATTATGCCAGAAGAAACCCTTTTAATGTCAAGCAGCAAATCAGTAACACTAAGGCTTATCTTGTTCTCAAATGGGGAGCAGCAGGTTTAACTCCGGCGGACCACTCAACAGCTTAGCAGGGCTTATTCTGGCTGAAACCTACAGAGCCACTGAATGCTTTACAGGAATGAAACAAGACAATAGGGCCTACTGTACTTCCGTATTTGCATAAAAGTTTAAAAAGTCTTTCAAATCAAAAATAAAATCCCATATAGTCAACCTTAAATAAAAAGTTTTATTTGAAACATATATAAGGGAATAACCCATTTTAATGGGCTTCTCGTAGAATTAGTTGCATATACCAGAACAAAATATGTAACAACACACAAAGATGTTATCAATATAGTTTGAGGATATTAGACCTTCAGATAACATTTTCACCTTTAACTATATCAAGTTGATCAGTGGTGGAAACAGGGAGAGCAAACCTCAATAGTGATTCCACTCAGCAAGATCCCAAGAAATACTTATTCAGACGTTTAAGGAAAAAAAAGAAAGAGGATGAGAGGATATGTAAATGATAAGTGAAGAAAGAAGGGTGGAGGCAGGAATTAAAAGGTCTATTTTGTTATGTCCAGTCATTGTGTGAAAACCAAGGGCAAGAACCACTGTAGGCCTGCTGTGTTGAGTCAGGGTAGCAGCAGCTGACAGTGCAGAGGATATGAGACTCTTCCTGTGAGCAGTTTTCACCATCTACTGTATACGGAGATTTGGGATGCAGGACACAGCAATAATCTAGAGTGTGTGTCCATGGCACTTGCAGAAGGCTTGGAAACACTAAAGAGCGTATCTTATGCTGAGCACGGATATCCCTCCCAAGTATGTCCACAGGACAGAGAGATTTTAAATATCTCGAATAACCATAAAATTTCATAAAGTATGGGAACTCACCATGGCACAACACTATGACCATGCCTTCCATGTAACTAGCCAGACTCTTCACTTTTTTTTCAACTGTGAAAGGGGAATATAACAATAGCTATCTCATGGGGCATTAGCATTAAATGAGAAAATACATACAAAGCAGCCGGCACAGTGCCTGGAATGTAGAAAGCCTGCAATGATGCCGGTTTGAACAGGATGTGGCTGGAATACGAGGGTGAGAGCACTGTGAACTGGATACTCAGCTCTACAAGTAGCCATAGCCTGGCACAGCGCTCAGGCCAAGAGGAATGCCACCCAAGTTTTCCTTGTGAGTGCGAGGAGATGTCACAGGACCCTCACCATGAGGAAGAGGAGAGCTGGGCGGAAGAGTGCCAGGGAGACAAATATAAGGAAAGACACATCTTAAGTGCCCTCAAAATCCAGCCAAGAAAAAGCCAAAACAAAGCAACTTCACGGAAAGCCATGCTGCCTTGGGCTCTGTTTTGATGTTTAAATGTGGCTGAGTCTACACACCACTAATTCTGGCTTGGTTTTTCTATGCTGTTAAAACCTGGGATTCTACCATCTGATCTCTGACAGAGCCAGCTCCTCAAGTCCCTGATGCTCTGCTCTACTGATTTTGCTGTAATTCCTTCCTTTTTCTTTAGAGAAAAACAGGAGGGATGTGGTTTCTTGCCCATTAACTCACTCTACAGCATTATCTCCCCATGAAGCAGCTATGACTAGGACAGTGCCTTGTGTACAGAGTAAGGATAGGTGATAGTCCTGTGAGGAGGTGGGAACACGTACCAGCTCCACATCAGGCGGCACGTTCAGTCCCAAAGGGGCGATGAAAGGCTCTTCATTTTCCTCTGTGTTTTCAGCCTCATTTTTTTCTGTGTAAGAAAAAACACACACCTTCAGAATAATGACCAGAAAGGGGTGCCTGCCAACAGTAGTAAGCAATGGAGGGGAGGGCAGTGACTGTCCCCCCAGCTTGTGACCTGTCATCACTTCTAGAAACACTTTCCAGTTTTCTCTTTCACACCACCATGTGTAAGTAAAATCAAAAGAGGTGGGCGGTGCAGCAGAGGGGCGTGGACAGGGCCAGATCACAGGAGCAGAGACCCTGGCTCCTGGCCATTTTCCCCTGCAAACAAATGCAGCAGGGGCAGCATCTGCTCCCAGGACATGCGCAGTTTCAGCAGGACAGTGAGGGCAAGTCAAGTGTGTCCCCTGCAGGGGTCTGTAATTGGCAGCGCTTGGCATGCACTCAGTACTATCCTCCAGACTCAGTGCATGGTGCACCTGGTGCTGCTGAGACCTCCCTCCAAACTTCTCCTGTGGGTCTGCACGTGTCACTCACAGCACAAGGCTATTTCCCCGTGGAACTGGAAAGCCCCTGAACATAGCTGCCAAGACTTCACCCATCACTACCTCCTTCACAAATAACCACGTATTTTTCCCATTTTTAGGTGTTCATTAACAGTTCATTTAACAAACTTTTGTCTACTATGTTTTAAATAAGGCACAACTTTCTGAATTACACGGTACTTATGTATATCTCAATTACTCAAATACTCACCAGTATAAAAGGATACAGTGAAATGTACAAAAATTGAGTAGAAAACATAAAAGCTAACTTTTTTTTAGTTAAGGTATCACTGATAATATAATCTTATGATGAAGGTTTCACACGAGCAACACTGAGGTTTCAACATTCACCCATATTATCTAGTCCCCCCCCACCCCATGCAATCACTGTCCATCAGCATAGTAAGATGTTACAGAGTCATTACTTACTTGTCTTCTCTGTGCTGTACTGCCTTCCCCATGACCTACCTATATTGTGAGTGCTAATTACAATGCCCCTTAATCTCCTTCTCCCTCTCTCCCCACCCGCCCTCCCCCACCCCTTCCCTTTGGTAACCTCTAGTCCCTTCTTGGAGTCTGAGTCTACTGCTGTTTTGTTCCTTCAGTTTTGCTTTATTGTTATACTTTGTAAATGAGTGAAATCATTTGTACTTGTTTTTCTCCGCCTGGCTTATTTCACTGAGCATAATACCCTCTAGCTTTATCCATGTTGTTGCAAATGGTAGGATTTGTTTTCTTATTATGGCTGAATAATATCCCATTGTGTATATATACCACATCTTCTTTATCCATTCATCTGCTGATGGACACTTAGGTTGCTTTTGTATCTTGGAAATTATAAATAGTGCTGCGATGAACATAGGGGTGCATCTGTCTTTTTGAATCAGGGATCTTTTCTTTGGGTAAATTCCTTGGAATGGAATTCCGGGGTAAAATGGTATTTCTATTTTTAGTTTTTTGAGGAACCTCCGTATTGAAAAGCTAACATTTTAAAGGATTTCAACATCTACATAGGTATTTCTTTCAAAAATGATATTAAATAAACAAATCTTCACCAAAACAAACTATATATGATAAAGCCTCTTGAAAGAATTTCAAAGGTCTCTTATCAGACCTAATTCTTTTATGAAGCCAAAGGGGAATTTTAAGGCGGTCTCATTGTATGTAAAAACCCGGGTGTTCTACTTTGATGAGATGCAGGATGATTATAAATTCCATTAGGTGAGAATTATGTAACACTGTCCCACCCATTTCTGCATAGGCACCTCCTTTTCTCCTAAGAACTAGAGATTTACCACAGCCTGAAAACTCCCTGTAATCAACAAGCACACTGCTCAGCTCCAGTAACCAAATGATACAGTGGAACCAGTAGATACTTGAAACTGGTTTGCAACATGCAGAGTAACAAAATGTCAAAATCTCTTTGGGAATGAGGCCAAAGGTGTGTACAGAAGTATAACTTTTACAGTAACTCCCTAAAATGAAAAAGTGATGGAAAATTTGTTTAAATAGCCTTCCCTTACTAAGTTGCTCACGAAATAAAGGCACTGCAGAGAGCGATTTGGAAAGGTGGGTCACACAGATGTGTTCTGTCCTTATACATCTTTATTTATGGAAAGTGACTTTAGTACCACAGAATAAAAACCAATGGCTGCAATACTAACTCAGATTCAAAAAATTCAAATCATCTACTCTCAAAAAGTGGATATATAATAATGATGAAAAATTACGAAATGCTGAAGGAGAGGAATCAGGCTGAAAATAGTAATGCAAAAAGGAAGAAAGGAATGAAATTACATGAAATAAAAGTGCCATCAGAACACCTCTGGTTAATAACACAAGGTTTAAAAATATTCACAACTGCCAGGACAATATAGTAATTTTGAAAGTCAAGGAATATTTAGGTATGTTGATGGCTCCAGAAAACAAACCAAAAAATTATTGTATTTTTTATTTTAAAATAATGCTATGCTAAAATAAAATTTGGTTGTTAATGATATTGGGTACCCAAACTGAATTCTATTAAGTATGTGTATGTACACATGTGCATGTGGTGTTTTTTTTATATACAGAGCATTTTATTTACACTAATGTTAAGTTAAACATAAAAATTCAAGCAGCTAAGTTTCACATGGGCCCAACTTCCATTAAAAAAATTAATCAGCATATAAAGCCAAGTCCTGAGAATGTGATTACAGAATGAAAAACATTTATAAAATACTATAAACAACTTTGTTAAAGAGAAAACATACTAAAACTGGAAGAGAAACAGCCACACTGAAGTTCTTAAAATTCAATAATTCAAACAAAGTTTAATATCATTTAGCTCAACGATTACACTGAGACAATAGTCCTGAACCCAGAACAAGAGTTAGTAACCCCTTTTTATAAAATGCTGGTTGGTGGTAAATATATTTCGGTTCTTTGGGCTACACAGTCTCTGTCTCAACTACTCAACTGCTGCTGAAAGGCAAAGCCACACAGAAAACATGTAAACAGATGAGTGTGGCTGTGTTCCAATAAAACTTTATTTACAAAAACCTGCCAACTGGGACTTTAGTAGTAGTTGCTGATCCCTAATCTAGAATGTTAAGAAATTAATATTACAGTTTTCCAAAGATTGCCTCTGTATATTGTGAAAGACATCTGACTTTCATAAATCTCAATTCTTCACTTGTGAAATAGTGACCGAGCAGATAGTCCTTTCTTCTGGTTAAAAATGTCATGTACTTAAGGCAGATTCAAGGTATGTGGTTCAGAAATAAGACAACAAAATCTTAACTATCTGGAATCCTAATAGGGACACTTATTTTGGGTAAAGGAATGAGCATTTACTTTTTCCTGCAAGGGTATTTCCAGTGCACTGTAATTTCTGAGGTATGAGTAGGTCTGAAGGTCAGTGCAAAAGATGTTAAATCCTATAACAAGGTTTTAACTCAATACAGTTGAAATTATAGTTGAAAAGTCTCTCTATAAGCACCAGACCAGAGCTGTGCAACAGTGATTCTTTTGCCCCCAGGTAATCAATAGGACCAAAGGACAGGCAACAGGAAGATTCTGTACAAGTCTGCCTACAACCAGTGGTTCTACTAAGGTGCTGCCCCTGGGTGGAGGGGACAGGAGGACATCAATGCAGCTGCACCATGCAAGGCATACAGTGTTTTGTTTTGACGTTTGAACTCCCATAATTACTTGACACTCGTTAATAGTTTGTTACTGAAGGAGAAACCAGTTAAGTCCCAAGTGACAGATTCAGTTAGCTTTAAATTAAATCCTGTATGATGTACTTACAGTTTATTATTCTAAACATTTGAATGGACTCCTAAAGTTAAAGTTCTCACTTTTAAATGGAATGTCCTGAATATAGCAATCCATTCTTAATGTTTCAGGTTCATGTTATCATTATTGGTAATTAATAACTGATCATTATGCAGGGTTGTAATAATGATGCTCTCAGGGCTTACCGAAGTGACTCAAGAAATTTGTTCCTGTACTACATGAGCCCATATCTTTTAGTAGCACTACGTTTTATATTTAAGTTCCCAGGCTTAGTCCAGAAAAATATAAACTTAAAATCTTTAATTTTATGTAAATACTATTTAAAACATTGTGGTTAATTGTATGTCCTAGGTTCTACCATCCAAGCCTAACCAGGATGTCCTGTGCTGGTTTCCGGCTAGTAGTAACTGACTCCACAGGTGTCCTTCCTCTGGACGAGTGTTGAGAGGACATGAAGAAGCAGGTCAGCATGAAGGTAATTAATGCCTATCCTTCAATGCCCCAAAACAGATCACTGTGGATATCAACACATTATCAAGCTAGAATAAGGAACCTGGAGAGAGTAATTTCCTGTTACCAGAATCAAAGAGAAGTGAAGAGGCAACTCAGTCCAATGCAGATAAGGAATGTCTGAATTCATTTTCCATCTCCACTAACACTTCACTTCTAGTTTTTAGCTGTGTCTTACCCTAAGGACCACGACTGCCATGCCCTCCATTTGGCAGTGATGCTATAATTACTCTGTCCTTGATCGTGTGCTGGACTTCACCCTTCAGGCATGCACGGCACACTGCCCAAATCACCTCAGGCAGCCTTCATCTTACCTCGCTGTTTAGAAGGTTCCTCTTCCTCCGTCGGTTCTGACGGGTCATAATAATCACTGCCATAAGTGAATCCCACTGCATTATAGCTTCCATCCTCTGCCAGTGCTTCACTCAATCGCTTGTATTCTTCCTCTTGAATAAAAATGAGAATTTTATTAACAAAAATGGAAATTTACTGAGAAAAACCTTTTATATTTCTAAAGTTGTAGCTATCAGAAAAACATACACTTTTTCAACCTCTTTGAGGCAAAAATGTTTTTAAAAATTCACACTTCACATCTATTAATATGTACTTTTGCCAGTACATGTTTACCACAGATAGCAGAATACACATCTTTTGTGGGAAATTTCTTCCTGCTGAGAAATCTGGGGATTAAGAACTGTATTAAAGATTGTTAAGGCAAAGACAAGAACATCAATTTTAGTTTATACGATACTGTTAAAGAAGAACAGTTAAAGAGTTTGGTTTTTGTTTTTTCAAATCCCAGTCTGCCCTCAAAAGCTGGGAAAATTCTTTGTGGCTCTATATATAAACTATCCTGAGGTCCTCTCAGAACGCAAAGACTCCTGTTTTTCCAATCCACTGGGTACTGTCAAGATAATATCAGAAAGAGTGAGTATAAAAAAATGAATGGGAGTAAATTTTTAATACTTAAAAAATTTTTTAAGTTTGTTGCTTAAGTAAGTTTTTCTTGAGCAGTACCTTGCCTTGCCTCCTCCTCAAGCAAGTCCGTATGCAAGGCTAAATACCTCTCCTCATCACACAGGGCATCTATTCGTGCCTCCTCTTCAGAGAGCTGGTAATCTCTGTTCCATGTGGAATACTCAGCATCGTACTCAGAAAGGTCATGCAGGTGACCACGCCCATCATATCTGTAATATGAACACACTGGTCAATGGAAAAAAATTAACATCTAGATTGGTTTGTGTGTGATGTTTTATATACATACTTACCCACTAATACAAAGAACTAGAAATATTAAAACAAACATTAGAACTCTTCTCAGATTTATATTTAATTTGGCTAGTCATATCTCACCTACTTTTAAACTCCAGTAATTTTAACAAAGTTTAACTTCTTTTCTATAATATGATAAAACTTACAATTAAAGGTTAACAATCCTTTTAACAGCAAAAATTGTATCCACCTCACTTGCAGTTCTTCCCTTGTGGTTTTGGTCAACCATTCAAGGCCATTTGCAAAATTTTTTTTCTGAAAAGTCAAATATCATAGCTTACATTCACACAAACCAAATACATAAATACCTATCCGTAAGAACCAAACGGTCGAAATTTCCTCGCTTCTTTCTGCTAGTCCCGAACTCTCAGGAGAGATCTTCACCAAAGAAACTTGCGTCCATTGGAGGTAAAATCTTGGCTAGGCTCGCCCCCTAGCCACTTGGCTGAGGAAATAAGTGCTGGTTATGTGATAGAGAGACACACATACATAGGAACAGTGACATATACATGCAGTTTAAGGAGGTTCACTAGAAACAGAGCAAAACTATTAGGGGATGTAGTATAAAAATGTTCTTCTAAACTTTATACCCCCAGGAGATAACATACGTGAAAACACATCCATGTTTACTTGCATGGACCAATGGGTACTTCAGCCAAATTAAGAGTACCTGCTATGCTTTTAACATAAAAGATTCAAAGAAGATATTGTCAACGTGCAACTGTCCGTTAATAGAGCTAGCGAATTTTACTTAAAACACTCAGATTTAGGGTTGAAAAACAAATGTACAAAGACAAAAGTCTGACTAACTTTTTAATGCTGACTTTTGTAATGACGACCAAAAAAAAATATATATATATATAAAAGAGACATTTATAAGAAAAAGGCCAAAAATTCCAGGGTAGCCAAGTTATTGCATTTTATTAAACTTCAAATTTATTTTTACTTTGATGTAAACCTCCTTAACTTACAAATGTAGATCATTATTTAAAAAATATTACACATGCACATGTGTAGCGTTTGCTCCCCGCTAGTTTTGGAAAACCTCACTAAATCATGTACAGATTGCTATGGAAAATTATATAAAGAGCTCAGATTTCATTGCTTACCAAACTTTAATAATAATCGTAAGTAATACTTCGGAAAAGCAGGCTGCCTGACACTCCAGGCAATATCATTCAATAGTAACCACGGTTTAAAGGCACAGCATGTATGAGCAAAGTGTGGCAGGGTCAGGTCCAGACCTGATCTGGCAACCCTCCATTCGTGAGTCCTTGTGTCTAGAACTAACTCCAAACGGAAACGTCAGGGATGGAAAAAGGCCTATTTAGTCATTAACGTGTCCATTCTGGCCAGCTCAGAGGTAATCCCTACAGTCAAGTTCCAGGGCTTTGCAGAATCCAGTTTAAATCGTCTCAAACGATGGGCTTCCTTCACTCGGAGAGACTATTCCACGGGTTAATAGTTGGTCACAGTTAGCTTTTCAGTCCGGGCCCCAGAAGTAGAGCTGCCCAATAGGCCAAAAAAAAAAAAAACAAAACAAAACAACAAGAACAAAAAAACAAACAAAAACCCCGAGGAGGAAGGAGAAGGAAAGGGGGACTGAAGTGAGGGAGGGGAGCAAACAACCTACATCATGTAATGTCATCCTTTTCCAATCAAACCTCTTTAGATATTCCTAATCACAGGACCCTCTGCATAAAATGGCTAAATACCCTCCCTAAATTACCTAAAGCAGGTTTGATTTGAAAAGAAACACATCTGTACCCCAGTTCCGCCCTTCAGTTTTAAGAGACAGTGAAACCGGCCCTAAGAACACTACCTCTAAGCGCAAGGCCAGTGTCTGCACGGTCAGCTGGCCTCCAATTGATTGTCAATTTCACCCTCGCCACGAATCTGTCAAACTTGGGTTAGGGGAGGAATTGACTGGGGAGTCAAACGTCATGCCGGCCAATACTGGCGCTCCACAAAGAAGGGCGCTGGGGGCATAAGAGGTTCAAGGCTAACTCACGGGGTCCGAGAGGTTTTGTAGCCGCGGCCTCTGGGTGCGGCGTTTCGGGTTGCCCTCCCACCACACCGAGCTGCGGGAGCGCCGGATGACGGGCCCCAAAGCGCCAGTCAGGAGAGGCCCAGGGCACAGGCAACTTCCACCGCGCGGGGCGGCCAACTGGAACCCAGCGACAGGGGTGAGGGGTCGCCAGGGGCTGCAGGAGCAGACGATCCCTCCGGCGACAGACGCGGCACGCAACTCCAGCCAGTGCCTTAAGGCAGGTTTCACCGTCCCCGTTTCCCCCAAAACCAGGGGGGATGTGGGGACAGGGGACGGGGGTCCCCGCTTGCTCCAGAAAACCCCTCTCCAGTCCTGGCCATCAAGTCAACATCAGACGAAATCAAGCGGGCGAGGGAAGGGGAGGACCGACGGGTGGGGGGAGGAACCGACCTGTCGATGAGGATCTTGTGGTCCCCCATCCACGGGATGAGGTGCTGTCCCTGTTCCTGGGCCAGGGCCCGCTCATCGTCCCGGAACAGCTTGCAGGCGTAGCCGAAGACCAGCAGTTCCACTCGGTTCCCCCCACCACCGGCACCGCCAGGCCCGGCCTCCTCCTTCGCGCCGCTTTTCCTCTCAGTTTTGGCGCGGCCTCCGCCCGCGCCGTACATGACAGCGTCCCCGGCGTCCAGGCTGGTCCTCTTCTGAGCCGCGCCGATGTCTCCGATGCCTCCGGCGGGCCTACCTCCTCAGTCAGAAGCGCCGCATCCCAACCCCAACCTGGGCACCGCAGCCATAGCGGGCAACAAAATGGAGGAAGCACAACTTCCGGCAAGGGGCAGCCCTACTTCCGACGAGAGGCGCGGCAGATTCACTATGCCTCCGAGCCTTTTGAGCAGCTAGAAAATATTTTGTCTTCAGCCTTTAGCATCAGGAGGCGTCGCTGCGGTAGGAGCTGTGGTGGGCAGGGGAGAGCGCATGTTCAGTGTCTTTTTCTCGGGCGGCTGTCCAGAGCAGTGGCGAAAGCGTGGCGCCGGATCGCGCGCTGCCTGCACCTGGCGCTGCGTGGGCTGTGCGCGCTACACAGCGGGGCGGCCCCTCCCCGCGCCTCGGAGAGTTCCCGGCTTCCGCCGTGGGGCTAGGAGAGAGGGCCGCGCGTCCCCGGGCGGGGGAGAGGGGCTCTGGGGACCAGGGCCGGACTATCTGGGTTCCCAAACCCAGGGCCGCGGGGCGGGGGGCGGGGAGCAGGGGGCGGGGTTGGCTCTAGAGCTGGGGTCTGTGGGGTCGGGAGGCTATGTGGCCCCGGGGCGGGGATCTTTGTGGTTGGAGGGCTCTAGGGGGGGTTCTGAGGCCGCGGTCTGTGCGGTGGGGGTTGGACCAGCTGTGTCCAGTGGGATCACTTCAAGTTTCGGAGGCCCTGGTTTTCTTGGTCTGGGGGTCATGACCCTCGTCCCGCCTACCTCGGGAGGTGACAGGACTTAGGGCCCTGGGCCCCATGTGGGAGAGTAGTAGTCGAGGCGGTGGAGGGGATGCCGCAGAGACCAGTCCCCTGGATGCAGGGTGGCTGAGTAGGTTCCTTCTGGGACTCGGTTTTCCCACCTGTGGAGCTTTTGGTTCCTTCTAGCTCCACCCACAGTTTCAGGCCTCTCGGCCAAGGGACTGGAGCGCCCTTTCTGTCCAGGTACTGAAAGCTCGCAGGACGGTCTCGCTTGTGGGCCACATCCCTTCTCCATAGAGCACTGACAGGGCATTTTGCTGGCAAGGTGGAAATGAGGTAACCCATGTGAAAGTTCCTAGGATCTGACAATTAAGCCACAAGCTGAAGCCACCTAAGGGCTTTTTGCTCTGCTGAGTTCTCTGGCTGGGTCACACTTCTGGCTTTTCACGTGACAGATTTCTTATCCAGGTCATAGCTCAGTGGTCCCCTTATAGCCTGACTGTAGCTGTCCACACCATCTGGAGTTTACCCTCTCTGGTTACTCATGGGGCCTGTAGATCTGCCTTCAGAGCACCAACCACCCCCTCAGATTGCATCTAGGATTAGCTTAGGAGAGTAGGGGTTCTCTTGGGTTCCCCAGAGCATCCCCAGTGCCTAGCACAGCATTGGGCACGCTGGGTCAAATACTGATTTATATCTGTAGAATGAGGGGCCAGCAGCTGAGCAAGCACAGGCCATCATCTTCATACCTGGCTCTGTAAGGCTGCTCTGCCACCACTGAGGGGGATGTATCAGTTTGTGAGCCTCAGATAAGTCTGACTTTGGTTGCCCCCAGGCATGTGCCGGTCTATTAGGGTGCTGAGCTCACTGACATTCCTCTGCGTTCAAGGAGTTGGGTAAGGCCCAACACTCCTACCCCAACTCCACTGCTGCTTTGACCTACTCAGGAGGGCTTCTGGAAAAACAACCTTCAGACCCTGTGCAGATGGCATCTTCAGTCAGGCTTGTGTGATAGAAGACCTCAGTTGTACTCCTAGCTCTGATTTTAGCTCCAGGGGGACTTTGAATTAGTCCTGTTCTCTCTGGGTCTCAGTTTTCTCATCTGTAAAATGAGAATAGGACAGTACTATCTCCTTCTGAAAGCCGCTGAAAGTCTTAGAGCCAGTACTCAATGATGTCCATTATTCTGGCCCGAGTGTTATTTTTAGACCAAAGCAAAGGGAGGATAAAGGAAGGAGTAAGTCCAGCCTGAAGACAGTGGATGTATGACTCGATGAAATGGTTTAAGCAGCTGGGGAGAAGGCCAACCCAAAGGTGACTGAGTTCCAAGCAGAGGCCTAGAGGTGAGGTAAAGCAGAGCCTTTTCAAGGAGTAGTAAGTTCAGTGTGGGGGTAGCACCAAATATGCAGAGTAGGGGGATGGTAGCAAGAATTGAGGCTGGAAAGTAGGCAGGGCAAGGTCATGTAGGCTTTGGGGAGGAATGTGGACCTAATCCTAAGGGCAGTGGGAGCCACTGAAAAGTGGGGGTGAGGGTGGGGGAGTAGGGAGTGAAGGAAGGGGAATTGTGTGAAACTAACTCAGTGTATTTTGAAGTGTGAGCTGCCGTCCTCTCCTGGTTGTGAAATCACATGAGAGGCTCATAACCAGTATGGAGAGGAAATACCCAAGTTGGTTCTTTGCATTTCCAAATGAATTTCAGAATTAGCTTGATGAGTTCTTACCAAAAGCCTCTGCAGGTTTTGCTTGGTATGCTTGGGAGACTTGATGTCTTGGCAGTATTTGCTCTTCCAGTCTACTAGGCATAAGTTTTTTTATAAATCTCCCACAAACTTTTCTAATTTTCTCCACCAAGCTCTTACACCCCTTATTAGATTTGTTTTTAGGTACTTCATTTTTAGATGCCATTATTATCCCTTTTAAAATTTCCATTTGCAAATTGTTAGGAATACAATATTTCAAAACTGATTTTGTATTTAGCTGCCTTGCTCAACTTCATTATCTCCACTTATCTGTAGATTGGTTTAGAATTGGTTTGGAATTTTGACATATATAATTATAATATCTGTAAATAATGATCAGTTTATTTCTCCTTTTCTAATCCTTGCACCTTCTCTTTCTTCCTTTCCAGCCATTACTCCTTTTCTCCTCCACTCTTACCATAGCCCCTCTGGTCTGACGGCAAATGCACCAGGTGGTAGTGTGCACCTTGCAAGTTCCTGGTCTCAGAGGTTAAGCCTTCTCACCTGCACCACTGGCCATGGCTTGTGGTGTAAATTCATGGAGAATACCCTTTATTGGATTAGGAACATTCCCTTGTAGTACCATTTTGCTAGATTCAAAAAATAGATATTGTGGAAGAAAGTCAATTTCATTAAGTGCTCTACTTACATTGAGATGATTATACAAATTTTCTCTTTTTATCTATTCATTGAATTATGTTGATTTTCTTTTTTTAAATAATTTATTTTACTACGATTAATCTACAATTACATGTGCAATATTATGGTTATTAAACTACCCCCTTCATCAGGTCCCCCCACCAACACCATTACAGTCACTGTCCATCAGCATAGTGAGGTGCTATAGAATCACTACTTGTCTTCTCTGAGTTGTAGAGCCCTCCCCATGCACCCCCCACATTATGTCTGCTAATCGTAATACCCCTTTTTCCCCCTTTTCCCTCCCTTCCCACACCTCTTCCCCAGTCTCTTTCCCTTTGGTAACTGTTAGTCCATTCTTGGGTTCTGTGAGTCTGCTGCTGTTTTGTTCCTTCAGTTTTTTTCTTTGTTCTTATACTCCACATATGAGTGAGATCATTTGATATTTGTCTTTTTTGGCTTGGCTTATTTCACTGAGCATAATACCCTCTAGCTCCATCCATGTTGTTGCAAATGGTAGGATTTGTTTTCTTCTTATGGCTGAATAATATTCCATTGTGTATATGTACCACATCTTCTTTATCCATTCATCTACTGATGGACACTTAGGTTGCTTCCATTTCTTGGCTATTGTAAATAGCGCTGTGATAAACATAGGGGTGCATCTGTCTTTTTCAAACTGGGCTGCTGCATTCTTAGGGTAAATTCCTAGGAGTAGGATTCCTGGGTCAAATGGTATTTCTATTTTGAGTTTTTTGAGGAACCTCCATACTGCTTTTCACAATGGTTGAACTAATTTACATTCCCACCAGCAGTGTAGGAGGGTTCCCTTTTCTCCACATCCTCGCCAACATTTGTTGTTGTTTGTGTTTTGGATGTTGGCCATCCTCACTGGTGTGAGGTGATATCTCATTGTGGTTTTAATCTGCATTTCTCTGATAATTAGCGATGTGGAGCATTTTTTCATGTGCCTGTTGGCCATCTGAATTTCTTCTTTGGAGAAGTGTCTATTCATGTCCTGTGCCCATTTCTTAATTGGATTATTTGCTTTTTGTTTGTTGAGGTGCGTGAGTTTTTTATATATTTTGGATGTCAACCCCTTATCGGATACGTCATTTATGAATATATTCTCCCATACTGTGGGATGTCTTTTTGTTCTACTGATGGTGTCCTTTGCTGTACAGAAGCTTTTCAGCTTGATATAGTTCCACTTGTTCATTTTTGCTTTTGTTTCCCTTGCCCAGGGGGATATGTTCATGAAGAAGTCGTTCATGTTTATGTCCAAGAGATTTTTGCCTATGTTTTTTTCTAAGAGTTTTATGGTTTCATGACTTACATTTAGGTCTTTGATCCACCTTGAGTTTACCTTTGTGTATGGGGTTAGACAATAGCCCAGTTTCATTCTCTTACATGTAGCTGTCCAGTTTTTCCAACACCAGCTGCTGAAGAGGCTGTCATCTCCCCATTGTATATCCAAGGCTCCTTTATCAAATATTAATTGACTCTGTATGTTTGGGTTAATGTTGGGATTTTCTATTCTGTTCCACTGGTCTGTGGGTCTGTTTTTGTGCCAGTACCAAATTGTCTTGATTACTGTGGCTTTGTAGTAGAGCTTGAAGTCAGGGAGCGTAATTCCCCCTGTTTTATTACCCTTCTCAGGATTGCTTTGGCTATTTGGGGTCTTTTGTGATTCCATATACATTTTAGAATTATTTGTTCCAGTTCATTGAAGAAAGCTGTTGGTATTTTGATAGGGATTGTGTTGAATCTGTAGATTGCTTTAGGTAATATATTCGTTTTGACAATATTTATTCTTCCTAGCCAAGAGCATGGGATGCATTTCCATTTGTTAGTGTCCTCTTTAATTTCTCTTAGGAGTGTCTTGTAGTTTTCAGAGTACAGGTCTTTCACTTCCTTGGTTAGGTTTATTCCTAGGTATTTTATTCTTTTTGATGCAGTTGTGAATGGAATTGTTTTTCTGATTTCTCTTTCTGTTAGTTCATCATTAGTGTATAGGAAAGCAACAGATTTCTG
>JAQQAC010011420.1:23556840-23571766 GCA_029783875.1 Phataginus tricuspis
TGACCCAGCCTCGTTTGGTTGGTGGAGGGGAGGATGAGAGGGAGGGTCTCCTCCATCCTTTCAGGGCATAATCTGGAAGTTGCTCCCATGACCTCTAATCACAGCATATTTGCAAGAACGGGTCATGTGGCCACCTAAGGCTGCAAGGCAGCTGGGAAATGTCTTTGTTCTGGGCAGCTGCATGTCCTATCCCACTAGTGGTTCTAACCCACAGAAGGGGCAGATGTGGAGGGAAGAGGCCTGGGAGTCTGCATTTCTAAGAAGCTTCAGTGATGCTAATGCAGCTGGTCCATGAGCCCTATTTTAAGCATCAAAGATTTAGGGGCTCAAACACCCCGTGTCCTTTTCCTGTGGGCGGCAGTCTGTTACAGGCCAGTGAGGTTCTGTTTGGCCCTAGAGCTCATCAGCGCTGAGGGTCCATCCTGCAGAGCCTCCCAACTGACCCCTGAGGACAGAGCTGTGCAATTTCCTCAGCTAATTAGTGCAGCATTTCCTGGGGTGGATCCTCTCCCAGAATGCATTGATCTGATACGTGTTATGAAAGCACAGGACTGGCTTAAGAAGGGTAATTTCTCCTGTTGATATTAAACATTCCTAGTGCATCACCAAGCCAGCTCATAATTTTAAACATGTTCAGAGAGGGAACCTATAATACTCACCAATCCCTCTCTTTGCCTCAAGATCAGAGGGGAGTGAATTTGAGTCCCAGGATGGGCATATGAAGATACTGAGTCCCACAGTAAAGAGAGAGGACCCTGGGGCGGCTGGGCAGAGGCATCTGCCATCAGTATGCAGATGATATGGGAAGGGATGAGTCATAGTGAACCAGACTGCAGCGCCCTGTGGACAGGATACCTTCATTAGGGACCTGGGAGCTGCGTCTCCAGGACCTCCGGCCATGTGTCCCTCTGCTCATCCCAACAGTCATATGCCAACGAATCTGCCGGGAAGCATGAGAGAGACCCATAAATCCAAATTCCATGGGGATCAGTGCTCTTCAAACACACTGGTGTCAGGTCTCTGTCCACGGGGCTGCTCTGGCCGGTACTTTACTGGGATCCAACTAGCCTTACTGCAGTCACCTTGAAGGGCTTGTGGACTCCTGATCTGGCCTCTCTGCATCACAGTGAGGTGGCACGGCTTCCTCGTGCAGAGGCTGCACCCCTCCCCCCCATCACACAGTTCCACAGACAGCAAAGGGCTCAACCCAGAGGCCCTAGGGCCTTCCAAGGGCCCGCCAGGGAGCTGTAACTACTCAGACTCCTGTCACTTAGCCAAATATTGCAGTTTAACCACTGCAAGACATTTAATTCTATTTTTTTCTCCAGTCTCACTATTTCAGTCACGATTGCAGTGGATATTCTGATTCTCAACCATGTGTGAACATTTCTCCAGGGCAGCTTCTAAGAAGTGGAATTGGTGAACGATAGGGCATGCACAGTTTTTTTTCTAATACGTATGCCCAGATTGCTCTCTACAAAAGGGTATTCAAATTTACACTCTCACAAACAGAATCTAAGAATCCTGTTTCCATGCCTTTGCTAATACTTGATAGTATCGTTCTCTTATTTTTGCCTATCAAATAAGTGAGAGAGGGTATCTTCTTTTAGCAGGGTTTTTCTCTCAGTCCTGCTGAATTGAGCATTTTGTGTTTTCTGGCCATTTGTAATTTCTTTCCCATGAATTGTCTGTTAATATCCTTTGCCTGAATTTCTACGGGGTGGTCTATCTTTTTTGTATGGCTATATGAAGATGATTACCTATTCTGCATGTGAATCCCTTGTTAGGTCTTGTGTGAATGTTTTCTCCCAGCATAGGGCAGAAAATAATTTCTGGAACAGAGAAACCCAAACCCGCTTCTAGAAGATTCAAGACACACTTTCCCTTTTCACTCCTCTTCTGAAAATATGTAAAAAGATTTCAACAAGCCATCAGTGTACACTCTAAAGGAAGATGAAAAGTTTTACAGGAGACCTTTAAATGCAGCAGGGACACACTATCATGGTAAGAATAATTTTTAGTGTCTGAGAAAGACCACTGAAAGCACAAGTCTGATAACTGTTGTCACCGGTGGTATAGGAGGCACATGGCACTAAGAATCAGAGTCTCAGGCCCACCTCCTAGTGGGTGTATTAGCATGGAAAATCATCTTTTCTCTCTGAATATCAGTTTCTTCACTGTAAAAGTGAGATACGTTGCAATCATCTTTTAAGAACGACAGGATATTTCATGTAAAATTCTGGGGATGGGGCACACAGAAGGGCTGGATGGCTTCATTCATGCAGCTGACATTTGTGACCCAGTGTAGCTCTGGGGGGACGTGTGTTCCTGGCTGGGGCAAATAAACGACTGTGACTGAAATCAGTCAAGGGAAAGGATGGATTGGGAGAAATCCTTGCTTACAAGGAGGCCCAGCTCTGTTTGCCATGCACTTTCTCCTTTCTCCCTAGTCTCCGCCAGCAAAAGCCTGCTTTGTGCTCTCTGTCCCCTGTGGTCATGGCAGGTGTTTGCTTCCCCACCCCTCCCTTCTGGGGTAAACTCCACTGGCCGGTCCCCAGTGACTGACAGGCGCCAGACCAATTAGGCAAAGCACCTGTTGAAATGTCTAAGGCCAGGTGGTAGATTCTGGAAAATCTGTTTTACCCTACACCCAGTATTCCCAGAACAGCAGGACACCACATGTTATGGAAGATGCTTCTTCTAACCATGTAATTTCAACCTTCCCAGTTGACTCCATTTCCCAGTCATGGGAATTGGTCTAGAGCTGGCTGCTGACACCCCCCAGACCGAATGGAGACCTAGAATCAGGGAGGGAAGGGTATATATCTACTATATATTTATGTATTTTATTGGAAGTGTGAATCTTCACAACAGTGAGTGTCTGGGCTCCACGGGGAAGAGCAAATGTGAGGTAGAGGAGACCAAAGTTTGCACATAGAAACAGGAGAGAGGGAGAGAAAGGGAAGAGAGGGAGAGAGAGTGTAACATGGTTGCTACTTGAAACTAAAACTGAGCATTGACTAACACATTTTCCTGACTTTCTTGGAATGTAGACTGCCCACTGACCCTCTTCCAAAGCTCCCATATGCTCTTGGAACAAAAGTAAATCTTAGGTTGAAGTTCACAGAGATATCACATCACAATAGGAGTCTGTGGCCATCAGGGAGGTCTCGGCTAACACTTCTCAACCACCCATTTTGCCCGGATAGGCAGAGACAGCGAGCTCTCAGAAAGCCAGGGCCTGACAAGGGCAGTTACTTCCTAAACTTATCAGCTCAATGGTGGCTGTATTATAATAAATATTACCTCATCTTTAATATTCTTATATTTAATGTTGACTCATTATTTATCTATACCTCACCAGATTCAAAGACCAAAAGCTTAGATCTCTCTTTAAGCTCCTAAATCCCCAGAACAGTGTTATGATCAGAAGAGGTTTGTCAAAATCACAATGAGATATCACCTCACACCAGTCAGAATGGCCACTATCCAAAAGACAAGAAATAACAAGTGTTGGTGAGGACATGGAGAAAAAGGGAACCCTCCTATACTGTTTGTGGGAATGTAAATCGGTACAGCCACTATAGAAAACAGTATGGAGGTTCCTCAAAAAACTTAAAAAATAGAAATGCCCTATGACCCAGCAACTCCACTTCTAGGAATTTACCCAAAGAAAACAAAATAGCTCATTTGGAAAGATAAATGCCCCCCTGTGTTTATTGGCTATTTGAAATAGCCAAGATATGGAAGCAACCAAAGTGTCCATCAGTAGATGAATGGATAAGGAAGATGTGGTACATATACACAATGGAATATATTTCAGCCATAAAAGAAAGAAATCCTGCCATTTGCGGCAACATGGATGAACTTGGAGGATATTATGCTCAGTGAGATAGGCCAGGTGAAGAAAGACAAATACCATGTGATTTCACTTACTTGTGGAATCTAAAAACAAAACAAAACAAAATGAACAAAAGAGCCGTAGACTCATAGACACTGAGAAGTGACTGGTGGTTACCAGTGAGGAGACGTTGGAGTGGGCAGGTGAAATAGGTGGAGGGAATAATGAGGCACAAAATCTCAATCAGAATAGTAATTAGTCATGGGTATGAAAGTACAGCCTAGAGAATATAGTCAGTAGTTCTGTAACATCTTTCTGTGTTGACAGGTGATAACTACACTAGTTGGGGTGAGGATTTAATAATGTAGATAACTTGCGTCACTATTTTGTATACTTGAAACCAACATGGTACCATTTATCAACTATACTTCAATAAAAAAACACACACACACACAAAAATGAAGGGGGTTGATAAATATTTGTGAGTTGATTGATTCTACATTATGAACATTGTTTACACTGCCACCAATCTTAGAGCCTGCAGACCTCTGAGAAGCTTTAGAGGTTGTTGTTTCTCAGAATTTGCATTGTCTCTGAGGGCACTCAGGATAAAGGCACTATCTCTCTAGGTTTCAGCATCTTTTTAGACAGAAAATCTCTGAATCATGTATTTTCAAGCTGTTACCTGTTGGATATAGGACATGGAGGAGACATTAAAATAATGTTTAATTCTACCACTGAGTCCCCACATGGGTTCCTGTGCTACAAGAACACTCCCCTATGCTGGTCCCAGCAGGCTTCAGCACCCTGGAGAGGGCCAGCTCCCACCTAGCCTGGGCGGCTCCGCAGCCTTGGAGGGATCCCTTAAGATGATTTCACCTGGCAG
This sequence comes from Phataginus tricuspis, assembly GCA_029783875.1. NCBI lineage: Eukaryota > Metazoa > Chordata > Mammalia > Pholidota > Manidae > Phataginus > Phataginus tricuspis. Next base: position 23,561,568 of record JAQQAC010011420.1, read on the forward strand.
ATGAGGGGGTGTAACTGGGGGGAATACACCTTCCAGTCAGGGGCAAAATACCAAACCAAAATCAGTCAGAGGGAGAAATAAGGTGGGAGAAATCCGTTTATTGCTTACAAGCAGTCCACTCCTGCTTGCTGGTGTCTCTTGCGACCCAGCTGCAAAAAGGGACCCCACCCAACCTCTCCAGTTCAGATACGCCCTCACTTCCCCTTGTAATTATTCATGGAGATGAACTACTTCTCTCCACCCCTTGGAAACACCTATTGATACAGAGATGCACTAAGGCCAGGCGGGAGATTCTGGAAATGTTGTGATTTTACCCACAGGGGTGTCACGGGAACTTGAGAAAGAGGTGGGAGGAAAGAAAGGCCGGGGAGGGGTGGCTGATGGCCACCACCCAGGGAACCTCGTGTCACACACACTTTGAGTGGCTCATCCTTGATTCCCAAGGGGACAACTTGGCTGAGGCCAAGCATCCATCCACATTTGGGCAGATTTCCTCAACAGTCACTGCCCCCTCCCTCTCGGTCATCTCATAGACTGCATGGGCCTAAATGTGCATGAAGCCACTGTGACCTGTGTTTGCTCCGATGCCTGTCAGACCTTTTATTAGAGGAAGACAAAAAGAAGGACAGAAGAGAAGAAAATGTTAGCTCCCAGCACAGGGCAGAAAAGCATTGCTGGAACAAATACAAATCTGGTGCCTAGAAGGCTCAAGACACATCTGCCCTCTTCACTGTCCTTCCGAGGGCCAGTGCAGCCATCCCACCCGAGTTCCCGCCCGGAGTCCTCATTGCCTCTGGGACCTGCACCCTTGGCTGGCGTTCATCTGGCTGGTAACCACTCCATTGGGCCTCATGGCACTGCCTCCTTTTCCTCTCTGAACATATGTGCACGCGCATGTTTATTCATCTATTTATTTTGTTTGACGATCCAACTGCAGTATATTTTAATTAGAAAGTTAGCCATGGGCCCAGCAGAATATATACTTGTTTTGTTTGACTGCTTTTGAAAACAAAACACCTAAAACCCCTCATAGCTAATTAGCCTGCCATGATTTGAGAAATAACAAAGACAATGAAATGTCTTGAATGCATCCACCCAGTTCAGCAAGAAGGAGGTGGAGGGAAAGCATTCCCAGCTCTGTGTGAGCCCAATTATTAAAAAGATCACACAATCCTGGGATGCTCAGAGGGGCGTGGTTCAGCCTCCAAGATGGAGTCTTGGGCGGCAGGGCCTCACGGTGTCTGCACCTCCCCTCCTGGCTTCTCCTTTTCAGCTTCATCTCTGTCTCCTGCAGAGGCAGCAGATAGCACCATGGCCCCCGAATCATTTTCAAGGAGATGTGACTGAATGATGCCTGTCATTACACCCCTCCCAACCCAGCTGTTGGTGCATCAATCACAGGTGGTTACAAGTAATTAGGTAATTAGGGGAATCTCCATCACGGAGCTTTATTTACTGTCATAGATGATTCATAAATTAATACTTCATCTTCCAAACCAAATCATCAAAATCAATTTGATTACACTCAATTAAGATAGTAATTTCACCTTGGAGTTATCTCATGCCTTATCTTGGCTAAGTCTTCAAGTGTTTCTACATTATTTGTTCTTTTGTCCCTAAAAAATTCTGTTATGCTAGGGAAGAAGGGTTGGGAATTATTCTGCCTATTTTGCAGATGCATGACCTGAGGCTCAGAATGTTCCCGAATCCTTCTCAGGCTACCCTGAAAGTGGGAGGGCTGACTGCCCAGGCCTCTCTTGTGACCTCCACTTCTGATAGGCTCTGCTCCTCCTGAGCCACCAGCACCCACAGCCAAGCCCCTGACCCATGCTCCATTCTGGTGGCCACCCATGCTCCATTCTGACTGGATCATGCTGCGTTCTCATGGTCCATGCTCCATTCTGATTTGGCCATGTGTCAGCCTTCAGGGTGTTGTCAGCGACCTGAGGGCCACGTGGGAAGAGGATTCCTGTGGCTCCAGAAGCAGCCCTGGGTGGCCGGGGCATGGGGAGGGTGTGACCTCAGTGCCCTGGGTGTGGCCACCTCTCCACCACCCACAGACTTTGCTCCTGTGAGTGTTCAATCTTGGGGACTTTCTGGGCTTCCTTTTTTAGAGATGTGGTGATTTGTTGGCCAGGTGGGGAGCCTGCTGTCCACATGCCTAGAGCCCCCTCGGCTTTTGGCAGGTACGGAGCATTCTGAGCCCTGGAATGGGGATGGTCCAGCCAGGGTGTGCCGGATTTGAAGGCTGATATGAACATCCAGGGTGTGTGGGATTCAAGGACACACGAGCTGGGGACAGAGACCTGTGCTGGTGACTGCTCACCCTGGTGCTAAGTAAGGGAAGTAGGGTGATGGGACAGGAACCAGTGATGTCGGGGTTCTTGTTCACGGAGTCAAAGAATGAACTTCGCAAACCCTCCAAGCAGGAGAGCAAGTGAGAGGCGTTTATTTAGAGATAAAGCGAGAGGACAGGGCTCCTGGCTCACGCCGGGAGGGGACAGGAGAGCCCAGGGTGTTGTGTTGTCTAGTGGATTTATAGGCGGTTGAGAGAAAAAGGGCTAGGGATGTAGACCTGCTAAATGGTCCCCAAATGCTTATCTTTGAAGAGACACTAAGTTTCTTACCAGTCTTCTGGATTATTTTGCAGAGTTAACGTAATACAAGAAATTTACTGCTTTGATTCTTTCCCAGAATAGCAGCTTCTTGGTTTGGGAGCACATCAATCCAGACGGCCTGTCCTGCTCCCAAGGTGGGCTGGGTTATTGTCTGTTTTGTTAAGAAACCTATTTTTTGACTTCTTGGGTTTTAAAATGCAATGTTAGGAATCTTTCCTGTTTTTACTATGTTGTTTGTGGCTGGGCTCACGTGCCATTATTAATTGCCCAGGTTGTAAATTACTTGATTAGGGGCTGGAGGAGAAAAAACAGCATCTGGGTAAAGTTAAAGGAAAGCTGGGCCTTTTAGCAGGCTAAAGTAAAATTTACAATAGCATGATTTCATTGGCACATTGAAGACATGGGCTATGCTGACCTCATTTTCTTGTCTGGGGATATTCAAACATTTCAGGCCAAGTTACTCCTGGATTTTTAGTTTTGACTAATCTCACTGAAGACTGCTTATATTACTTTAGAGAATTAATGTGACTCTGACGTTGCTTAATTGTTTAACATGGAGTTTTGGTAGGGGTCTTTTTCCGGAGGCCCTCACCCTACTCTGTCTAAACCCACAGTCCCTGTCTCACCAGGACACTGCTGCTTCTGCCCCAAGGTTGCTGGAAGAAGCCACCTGCCTCCCTCCTGGAGGTCTCTGCTGCCTTCCCAGCTTGGGGGGCTATGGTGATGGGGGGCAGGACAGTGTCCCTGAGCCCTCCCTGACTCTCCTGTCCTACAGAGACAGCTTCAGAGCTTAATAGCTGTCCCCTGTCCCAGCATGGAGGTGGGAGGGCTGGGGATGCCAAACAGCTGAAGGAACTATGGACCAAGGTGGCATGATCACCCTGCAATGCTGAGGCTCTGTGCTGTTATTGCAGAACATTCCGCCTCCTGGATCCTAGAGTGTGGGTGGCCACAAGTTGTTCTGAGTCCCTCCTGTCTGATGTCATTTACTTCCTGCACACCCAGGTGGCCTTATGTCCCAGTGCAATGTGACTGTGACCCTGGGAGGCTTTGGGCAGGGCATCATTTACACATAAAGAATCAACTCCCTTGTGTCCTCTGCATCCTCAGAGGATTCTGCAAAGTGACGAGCATGGGTGGGGGGTGTGGACGTTCAGCAGGAAGTTGGGTGCGACAGTCGGTGGGAGAAGGAAGAAGTAAAGTGGATCAATCCACTAGTTTAAAAAAATGAAGTCACAGAAGGATTTATGATTAAATATATTTTCTTCACCAAACCTGTTACCATGCAATGTGGGTGACACCAGATTTAGTCTGTGGGTGTTTTTTGTTTTTGTTTTTTTATTATTTTTTTTATTTTGGTATCGTCAATGTACAATCACTTGAACAACACTACGGCTACTAGACCCCCCCATTATCAAGTCCCCCCCACACACCTCACCACAGTCACTGTCCATCAGCGCAGCAAGACACTAAAGAATCATAACTGGTCCTCTCTATAAATACTGCCTTTCCCGTGTCCCCCGACACCGTACTACGTGTGCCAATTGTAATGCCCCTCTTCCCCCCATCCCTCCGCTCCCACCCCCCAGTCCCCCTCTGCCCGGCAACTGACAGTCCACTCCTGGGCTCCGCAAGTCCGCCGCTGCTTTGCTCCCCCAGCCCTTCCTCTGCTCTTATACTCCACAGATGAGTGAAGTCCGCCTGGCTTATTTCACTGAGCATAATACCCTCTAGCTCCATCCATATTGTTGCAAATGGTAGGATTTGTTTTCTTCTTATGGCTGAATAATATTCCATTGTGCATATGTACCACATCTTCTTAATCCATTCATCTACTGATGGACACTTAGGTTGCTTCCATTTCTTGGCTACTGTAAATAGTGCTACGATAAACATAGGGGTGCATATGTCTTTTTCAAACTGCGCTGCTGCATTCTTAGGGTAAATTCCTAGGAGTGGAATTCCTGGGTCAAATGGTATTTCTATTTTGAGTTTTTTGAGGAAGCTCCATACTGCTTTCCACAATGGTTGAACTTGTTTCCATTCCCACCAGCAGTGTAGGAGGGTTCCCCTCTCTCCACATCCTCGCCAATATTTGTTGTTGTTTGTCTTTTGGATGTTGGCCATCCTAACTGGTGTGAGGTGATATCTCATTGCGGTTTTAATTTGCATTTCTCTGTTGATTAGCGATGTGGAGCATCTTTTCATATGCCTGTTGGACATCTGAATTTCTTCTTTGGAGAACTGTCTGTTCATAGCCCATTTTTTAATTGTCTTATTTGCTTTTTGTTTGTTGAGGTGTGTAAGCTCTTTATATATTTTGGATGTCAACCCCTTATCAGATATGTCATTTATGAATATATTCTCCCATACTGTAGGATGTCTTTTTGTTCTACTGATGGTGTCCTTTGCTGTACAGAAGCTTTTCAGCTTGATATAGTCCCACTTGTTCATTTTTGTTTTTGTTTCCCTTGGCCGGGGAGAGATGTTCATGAAGAAGTTGCTCATGTTTATGTCCAAGAGATTTTTGCCTATACTTTTTTCTAAGAGTTTTATGGTTTCATGACTTACATTCATGTCTTTGATCCATTTTGAGTTTACTTTTGTGTATGGGGTTAGACAGTAATCCAGTTTCATTCTCTTACATGTAGCTGTCCAGTTTTTCCAACACCAGCTGTTGAAGAGGCTGTCATTTCCCCATTGTATATCCATGGCTACTTTATCATATATTAATGAACCATATATGCTTGGGTTTATATCTGGGCTCTCTATTCTGTTCCACTGGTCTCTGGGTCTGTTCTTGTGCCAGTACCAAACTGTCTTGATTACTGTGGCTTTGTAGTAAAGCTTAAAGTCAGGGAGTGTAATTCCCCCTGCTTTATTCTTCCTTCTCAGGATTGCTTTGGCTATTTGGGGTCTTTTGTCATTCCATATTAATTTTAGAACTATTTGCTCTGTTCATTGAAGAATGCTCTTGGTATTTTGATAGGGATTGCATTGTCTGTAGATTGCTTTAAGCAGGATGGCCATTTTGACAATATTAATTCTTCCTAGTCAAGAGCATGTGATGAATTTCCATTTATTAGTGTCCTCTTTAATTTCTTTTAAGAGTGCTTTGTATTTTCAGGGTATAGGTCTTTCAGTTCCTTGGTTAGGTTTATTCCTAGGTATTTTATTCTTTTTGATATGATTGTGAATGGAATTGTTTTCCTGATTTCTCTTTCTGCTAGTTCACTGTTAGTGTATAGGAATGCAACAGATTTCTATGTGTTAATTTTGTCTCCCGCAACTTTGCTGAATTCAGATATTAGATCTAGTAGTTTTGGAGTGGATACTAGTAGTTTTTATGTATACTAGCATGTCATCTACAAACAGAGACAGTTTGACTTCTTCCTTACCAATCTGGATGCCTTTTATTTCTTTGTATTGTCTCATTGCCTTGGCTAGGATCTCCAGAACTATATTGAATAAAAGTGGGGAGAGTGGGCATCCTTGTCTTGTTCCTGATCTTAAAGGAAAAGCTTTCAGCTTTTTGCTATTAAGTATAATGTTGGCTGTGGGTTTGTCATATATGGCCTTTATTATGTTGAGGTACTTGCCCTCTATACCCATTTTGTTGAGAGTCTTTATCATGAATGAATGTTGAATTTTGTGGAATGTTTTTTCAGCATCTATGGAGATGATCATGTGGTTTTTGTCCTTCTTTTTGTTGATGTGGTAGATGATGTTAATGGATTTTCGAATGTTGTACCATCCTTGCATCCCTGGGATGAATCCCACTTGATCATGATGGATGACATTTTTGATGTATTTTTGAATTCAGTTTGCTAATATCTTGTTGAGTATTTTTGCTTCTATTGTCATCAGGGATATTGGTTTGTAATTTTCTGTTTTTGTGGTGTCTTTGCCTGGTTTTGGTATTAGAGTGATGTTGGTCTCGTAGAATGAGTTTGGAAGTATTCCTTCCTCTACTACCTTTTGGAAAACTAAGGAGGATGGGTATTAGGTCTTCACTAAATGTTTGATAAAATTCAGCAGTGAAACCATCTGGTCCAGGTGTTTTGTTGTTAGGTAGTTTTTTGATTACCAATTCAATTTCTTTGCTGGTAATTGTTGTATTCAGATTTTCTGTTTCTTCCTGGGTCTGCCTTGGAAGGTTGTATTTTTCTAGAAAATTGTCCATTTCTTCTAGGTTATCCAGTTTGTTACCATATAATTTTTCATAGTATTCTCTCATAATTATTTGTATTTCTGTGGTGTCTGTAGTGATTTTTCCTTTCTCATTTCTGACTCTGTTTATGTGTGTAGACTCTTTTTTTCTTGATAACTCTGGCTAAGGGTTTATCTATTTTGTTTATTTTCTCGAAGAACCACCTCCTGCTTTCATTGATTCTTTCTATTGTTTTATTCTTCTCAATTTTATTTATTTCTGCTTTAATCTTTATTATGTCCCTCCTTCTACTGACTTTGGACCTCATTTATTCTTCCTTTTTTAGTTTCATTAATTGTGAGTTTAGACTGTTCATTTGGGATTGTTCTTATTTCCTGAGGTAGGCCTGTATTGCAATATATTTCCCTCTTAGCACAGCCTTCACTGTGTCCCACAGTCTGTGGGTGTTTTGTGGGAGTAAATCACATCTTATTGTTGCCAGAAAAGGTTGATTTGAAAATGGCTTGAGATTAATTATCCATGTTCAAAATGAAGATTTCATGAGTAGTAATGTGAGTGGGAGGCAGCAGCCTGAGCCACATGCCTACCTCTTGACTGGGGTGGGGACACAATGATGGACAGCACCCCTGGGCCAGGTACAGGGGAGGATGGTCACTTCTCCCAAAGGAAATCCAGAGGGAGGGTATACACATTCTTCTCAAGTGCACATGGAACATTTTCCAGAATAGACCACATTCTACGCCACAAAAAGAACCTCAGTAAATTCAAAAATATTAAAATTCTACCAACCAACTTCTCAGATCACAAAGGTATAAAACTAGAGATAAATTTTAGAAAGAAAACAAAAAGGCTCACAAATACATGGAGACTTAACAACATTCTCCTAATTAATCAATGGGTTAATGACCAAATCAAAACAGAAATCAAAGAATATGTGGAGACTAATGACAACAACAACACAAAGCCACAACTTGTGTGGGACGCAGCAAAGGCAGTTCTAAGAGGAAAGTATATTGCAATCCAGGCCTATTTAAAGAAGGAAGAGCATTCCCAAATGAACAGTCTAAAGACACAATTACTGAAATTGGAAAAAGAATAACAAATGAGGCCCAAAGTCAGCAGAAGGAGGGACATAATAAAGATCAGAGAAGAAATAAATAAAGTTGAGAAGAATAAAACAATAGAAAAAATCAATGAAACCAAGAGCTGGTTCTTTGAAAAAATAAACAAAATAGATAAACCCCTAGCCAGACTTATTAAGAGAAAAAGAGAATCTACACACATAAACAGAATCAGAAATGAGAAAGGAAAAATAACGATGGACCCCACAGAAATACAAAGAATTATAAGAGAATATTATGAGAATCTATATGCTAACAAGCTGGAAAACGTAGAAGAAATGGACAACTTCTTAGAAAAATACAACCTTCCAAGACTGACCAAACAAGAAACAGAAAAACTAAACAGACCAATCACCAGCAATGAAATTGAATTGGTAATCAAAAAACTACCCAAGAACAAAACCCCCGGACCAGAAGGATTCACCTCTGAATTCTACCAGACATATAGAGAAGAAATAACACCCAATTCTCCTTAAAGTTTTCCAAAAGATAGAAGAGGAGGGAATACTTCCAAACTCATTCTATGAAACCAGCATCACTCTAATACCAAAACCAGGAGGGGGAAAACAGAATGAAGAGCCAGTGTGGGTGCCTGTTATGAAATCCTTTGACTGGGAAAGTCAGGGAAGCTTCTAGAAAGGCTGAACCTCTGGTCTATAGAGATTCATTGAGCTGGAAAGGACAGTAATGGGATGCTAACTGGAATCCCCTACAGTAAGGGGCTCAGGAGTTAATTCAGAAGACAAGTAAATGAAGGGTTGTTTCTGCAGCCCAGCACCTACTGTCATGTTCTCACTGGCGGGATTACACACCAGGAACCCTAGGATTGGCTTCGGTTCTTCTTCTGGGCACCCCTGGGAGGGCAGGAGTGGAAGGGGAGCCCCATTGGATAGTGATGTCAGGGACATCTGTTTGTTAACTTTGTTCTGTGCATTCTGGTGAATCCATGAGGCCCCCCTCTGGGGTGAGGGGTGGCTGCATCCTGACACTGGTGGTCTTGCATTTGCCATAAGGCATCTACCAGACATGGGAGACCTGGATTTGTTTCTGATGTTCCCTAAATAGATTTAATTTTCACAGTCCTCATTATGCAAGGAGGAGAGAATAGGTTTGTTTTGTGCTTTGAGCCAGCAAACATAATTTATTTGGTGAAGAAGTGGAGGAAATATCCACCCCCGCTGGCTTCCCTGGAGTGAACAGGCTTGTTCCTCCCCTAGGAGGAGGGAGGAGAAGGGAGGACTTGGGCAGTTCCCGGGGGGGCTCCTGGCAGGGGGCCAAGGCTGCCAGAGGGCAGGGCACGGGTGGGAGGAGGAGGAGTCTCTGCCCGCCTTGCATTAGCTTACCACTTAGGGTGTTTCTCTTATGGAAAATCTGTATCTTTTTTTGTATAGTAAATATTCTCCTGACAAGGTGAGATTAAAACTGTCTGTAACCATCGGATGATAACAGGACAGGGGTAGTTGTGAAGATGAGGGCTCTCTACTGCCTTCCATGATGATCACTCGATCCCAGGACTGACCCCTCATCAAGGGCCACAGAATTGCATGTCCTCCCAGACCAGAAGGATGCACAAACCTGTGGAATGGCAGGTGTAGGAGAACAGGTGTAGTGGGAGTGGGTGCAACACCTGCCTAACTGAGAGCGTACAAATTTTTTAAAAATTCATACCCTGTTGAGTCCAAGCAAAGCAGTTCTGAGAGCTGGACCCACACCCAGCAGGTTGCTGACTGGCCCTCATGTCTGTACGATGTAAACTGAGGCCCTCAAAGATGGTGATACAGGTAACCACCACTTAGGCCTATTTATTTTGTAAATTCAGGTTATTGTTTTCTTGCTGGAGACCCCAGAAAACCTGTAAATCTGTCCTTCTGGGCAAGGTCTGTGGAGAGCATTAGTGTTCCCAGCAAAGTGGTCACACTCCTTGGGGGTCCCACAGCTCCCACCCACCTCTCTCCACCCCCCACAGGGCCCATTTTTACAGCCACTGGGCTGACAGCAGTTTGGCCACAGGTGGCTCAGGCAGGTTGAAAATTGGATGACACTGCATTAGCACTGTGCTTGGGAGGGAACAGTGATCAGGAGAATGTTCTAGAGCTCCCCAGGGAGGATGGCTGAACTAGGGAGGTCTGGGGGCTTTGGCTTGGGGTAGAATCCCCGAGGGAAACACATGAGGTAAAGGCATGTGGCCTTGAAGTCCTTCTTCCCTGTTTCACTCAGGCTGGGTCATATGGGCAGCTCTGCATATGTCCCCAGTGTGACTCTGACAGGTGCATCTGAAATGGTGGTTTA
>JAQQAC010011420.1:23576766-23588273 GCA_029783875.1 Phataginus tricuspis
GGGGGCGACGCCTCTCTTGTATTCGCTGAAGATACCAGGCATTTACGGGATAAACTGCTTTTTAGACATTTAACAGGTAGTTTACAGCTCGGGTAGTAAACATAATTTGTGCTTATGAAGGATTTATGGTTGCATTATGGGAAAAGTCTATCTTTGCTAGAAGTAAGTAGGAAAAAATATTGCCCCCAAACAAGCCTCCTGAACAGTAATTTCAATGCGTTTACTCAGAGCAAGTGATCAGATTGTAATAAGCTTTATGTTCAGAGCACGGGGCACATCTGTAAAACTGTCCTCAGTGGGATGGTCTGATTGAGCTGGTTAACACATGGGCCGGGTGGGAAGTAATCCATTCCTGGTGAAGGGGTTTTCAATCATCAGAAGCATCGTGAATTCAGGGATTTGGGGGCACTGAGGTGGAAGAATGGACAAAGTGTTTTGTGCACGTTTTGGGCATTGCAGGAGGGCGGAGGCAGGACCGAGTGGGTCAAGAGTGGTCACGTCTCCCCTGGATGGGCAGTGGGAGTCTGACTTCCTGGCTGGCCTGGGACACAGGCAAGTCTGGGCAGTGAGGGCTCGGGGGGCGGCCCCCCTGCCCTGGCGGCCCCGGCGGCATGCTGCTGTCCTGGGGGTGAGGGGACGACGTTTCAGAAGTGTTACTCTCCTGTTCCCACTCCAACGGGCAGGTGCAGTGTCTCCACTGCCCCCGACATTGGGTGCAGCCATGCGACATGTTGACCAGTTTCAGAGAGATGCCACCACAGTCTAGAAAAGTGGGCCCACGGTTAGTTGTGAGAAGAGCCAGCAGGTCCAGGAGGATGAGAGTCATGTCAGTTGACCCAGGCCTGCGGGTGGAAGAGGGGCTGCCCAGCTGAGCCTCACCTAGCTTGGCCTCCTTCACCCACTGTGGCACACAAACCCCGCTGAGGTCAGCTGAGATCTGCCAGCCTGTGTACCTCGGCTGCCTCTTCCCTGCTGCCACGCCAAGAGGGCCACCAGCCCCAAGGGTTGGGACCACAGCCAGGCTGCCTGTTTCAGTTCCCAGGCCTAGGGAGCCCCCACCCCATGCATGTTAGTGATGCCGGGGTTCTTGTTCACAGAGTCGAAGAATGAACTTTGCAAACACCCAAGGTAGGAGAGCAAGTGAGAGGCTTTTATTTAGAGATAAAGTGAGAGGACAGGGCTCCTGGCTCACGCCGGAAGGGGGCAAGAGAGTCTGGGGTGGTGTGTTGTCTAGGGGATTTATAGGTGGTTGAGAGACAAAGGGCTAGGGATGCAGACCTGCTACGTGGTCCCAAAATGTTTATCTTTGAAGAGACATTAAGTTTCTTATTAGTCTTCTGGGTTATTTACAAGAAATTTACTGCTCTGATTTCCTCCCAGGACAGCTGCTTCCTGGTCTGGGAGCTTGTCAATCAAGACTGCCTGCTTTGCTCCCAAGGTGGGCTGAGTTACTGTCTGTTTGTTAAAGAGTATGTTAAGAAATTTACTTTTTAAATAATTGGGTTTTAAAATGCAAGTTTATCTTCAAGATGGAATCCTTTTTTTACTAGGTTGTTTTGGGCTTGCTTGCTAAACTGCCCAGGTTACAAATCACTTGATTAGGGCTGGAGGAGGAAAAGCAGCACCTGGGTAAAGTAAAAAAATAAGCTGGGCCCCCAGCAGGGCAAAGCAAATCCCACAATGGATTATCTTGCTTTGTTTTTTCCAGAGGCGCTCCCCGCACTCTGTCTAAGACCACAGTCCCCGTCTCATTAGGACCACAGGGGGGAAGGTACAGCCCCTCACAGTCAAGTTCTAGGGCTTCCTGCCTCTGTGCCTTGAATAGTTAGGTAGCTTCTCTGTGACTCGCTGTTCTCTTATGTAAGTAATAATAATTTATTGGCTTAGTGTGAAGACTAAGTGTCTGAATATGTGTGAAGCTTTAGGAGCAATGTGTCCACACACCGTCTCCAGTGGCTGTTGGCTGTGGTGACTTTGCTGACACATCGGGAACCCTTTGACGCTGGGCTGACAGGCTGGGTCTCATCTCACAGAGTCCTCTTCACAATCCAAATTCAATAGGACGCTGATTGCTGTTGCACACAAGTAAAAGCATTCTGTAATCAAGCATTTAGGGAATCACAGAATTAAACCAAGGCAATGAAACTGTGCTGCAGGACATGTCAGTGCCTTTCATGGAATGAGGAACACCTGTCCAGGAGGGCTGGCTGCCAGGGATGAGCATCAGGCTTTACAGAGCATTTCTTGTGGCTGGAAAGGGCAAAATAAACTTACAGACTCTGCCCTCACATCCTCCCACCACTGAGGTAACTGCTCCCCTCAAGTACCTGCCAGTGAAGTCAGTGGCAGCGTGCAACCTGGAGAGAGGCCTCACCTCCCACCATAGGAGCCCAGCAGGCAGCTGCTTCATTTGACTGGAGGACAACACAGAAAGTCAGTTAGCTCTGGCCTGTCAGGTGTTTATGGACCAGCCCCACCCCCTGGTTAGCACAAGGCTGTGATGTGGAAACTTTGTGCCAGCTTGGAGCCCGGAGCCCCTCCCGTCAGACGGAGGAGCTGCCAGAGCTGAGAGGAAATAGCCTCCTTTGAAACCCTGGACTAGAGGTAAGCCCTGAGTGACAGCTCTCAGCACGAGATGCGCACACTAAGTCTCCCAGAATGGAATACATGAATCTCTTTTCCACAGGCTTTTCTCCTGAGGGGGGGCACTTAGCAAAAATCTACAATTTGAAAAACTGAAATTACAAAAGACAAGTTCTGCTGGTCCGCTTCCAGAGAGCTCGGGGCATGGAAAGCCCTCCCAGCCTCCCTCAGAATCCGTACACAAATCCACCTGCACTGGGAGGTTGTGTTCCCAGTGGCCACTTTCAAAGGCAGAACTTTCTATATGATAAAGAGCTGCCCACGTCGCCTGAGAACACACACCTGGAGAGGAGCCTGCAGTTCAGTCCACCGCGATGCTTCCTGGGTGGCCCTTCATCCGGGTGTCTTCGCTTGGAGCTTGCCAGCCCAGAGGCCTATGCTGGGTGAGCCCCGGGTTTGACTGGGCAGTGGCAGTTGCTGGCACTTGACTTCTCTGAGAAATTCTCCGAACTTTCCACTTTGCTTTTATTTTCTGTTTTCAAGAGCTTTATTGAGTTACTATAGACATAAAATAAAAGGCACATAATGATAATGTTGGACATATGTGTAGCCATGGGGAACTATCACCAGAGCCAAAATAATAAACAGATTGGTCACCCTGAAACTTCCTTGTTCCCTTTTTTAACCCTTGACGTCTGCCCTGGCAACCAGTGTTCTGTTATCACTATAAAGTATTTCCATTTTCTAGAATTTTACATAAGTGCAATCCTATTGTTCATACTTACTCTGTCTGCTTTTACTCAGAGTAACTGTTTTTACATCATTCACGTAGTTGTGTGTATCAGGTGCCCATCCTTTTTATTGCTGAGCCGTTCCTTGTACGGATGGACCACAACTTGTTCAGCCATTCAACTGCTGATGGACATTTAGATTTTTTCCAGATTTTGCTCGTTATGAATAAAGTTGCTATGCATATTTGTGCTCACATTTTTGTTTGGACATTTGCTTTCATTTTCCTTGCATGAGACTCTAGGCGTGGACTGACTGGGTCAAATGTATGTGTGTGTTTAAGCTTTTTAGGAATTGCCATAATGTTTTCTGAAATTATTGTACCATTTCACACCATCACAGCAGTGCTTAAGAATTCTGGTTGATTCACATTCCTAACAATACTGTGTGGTCAGACTTTTACATTTTGGCCATTCTAGTAGGTGTACAGTGGTGTTTTTAAACACTTTTTGTGGTGTGTAATTTACATACCATAACACTGACTTGTTTAAGCATACGATTCAGTTATTTTTAATAAATTTAGAGTTCTTCCCCATCACTACAATCTAATTTTGGAACATTTCATTTATTACCAACTTTTGGTTTGTTTTCGTATAAGGTATAAGCTCTGTTGATGTTTATTTTTTTATATGAATGTCCAATCTTTCCAACACTGTTGGTTGAGAAGACTATATTTACTCAGAGCATTTCTTTCAACTGAATTACTCTTTCAACTTTGTGAAAAATCATTTTCCATAGTGTTGTGGGTCTATTTCTGGATTATACATTCTGTTCCCTTGATCCTGATGAATGTTCTTACATTTTCATCAATACTGCACTCTCTTGATTCCTATAACTTTATATGAATTATTAAAATTGGGTAGAGCATTTCTCAAACTTTTTTCTTTCTCAGAATTGTCCTAGCTGTTCTACTTCACTTGCCTTTTCATATGAATTTTAGAATCAGCTGTTACTATCTACAAATAAATCCTGCTAGCATTTTTTATTGCATTGCCTTATATTCACAGATTATTTGGGGTGGAATTAATATCCTAACTCCTGAGTCACAAATACATGATTGTTATGTGTCTCTCCTTTTTTTTAGATCTTCTTTGGTTTGTTTCATCAGTGTTTTGTAAAGAATACAGATCCTGTACTTGTTTTATGACCTATTGTAACTGGATGTTGTGGTTCAGGTTTTGACTTTCCAAATAAGATCAGTCTCACAGATACTAGAAGAGGGGAAAAAAACAAAAAACAAGAAAACCTCATCCTGAATACTTCAAGTTCTGTTTTCCTCCCCATCCATCTTTCAACATTTACTATTCCAAGTCCTCTGATAGCTGTTCCATGCACTTCAAGTCCAAGGTTTTAATTACATTTACTGGGAGAGACAGGTGGCGTGTGTTCACTCCACATAGCTCAGAGAGCAGAGTTTTATAAAGGGCTATGGCTGATACCACGGTCCATTGAAAGCCACCCTCCCTCCCAAGACAGGCAGTGGACTCCATTTCCAAGCCTCTCTTGCATTAGTGTATTAATGTGACCATGTCACATCCAATGGAGTGTGAGCAGAAGGGATGTGCCCACCCCCACCCCCAACCTTGGGCTGGACCATAAAAACCTCCCATCCACCTGCTGAGATGGTGATGTCCTCGGAAACCTCATGCTGATGTATGGACAGCCAATATGCTGGGTCCTCTGTGGAGGAGAATCATCCAGTCAGCCTAAACATCTGCCCTGGACGGTGTGTGAGAAATAACATATTTTTTGTGCTTTAAGTTACTGGATGTTGGAGGTCTATTTGTCACCCCATCTCAGACTCACCTCATACCTAGAGTATGGACATATTTAACCCAGAAGAACAGAGAACTAGGTGCCTTCCCAGAGAGAGCTGAAAGGGCAGAGCCTAAGGCAGGGATGGTCACAGCCTCCCCTGCCAGAGGGGCAGAGGTGAGGAAGGGGGGAACAGAATGGGTTTTGCAGAGGAGGGGGGAGGGGAGTCTATGGCTGTTTCCCACAGACGCCCCTGTATGTATTCTGCAAAACCAGCCTCTGATGCCCTCACAGAGGGAAGCCCAGAGTACTCCTTCTGGACCCATTTGTCTGAACAGCCTTTGTCCCACCCTCTCTGGTCCTGTGTCCCTGCCAAGTCACGCCCCACATTCCCTGAATGGCTGGGATGACACTGCATGTGGCCCAAGATCCCTGCCTGAGCTTCTTTAGGACTTCAGGGCATCTCAACAGGCCAATTAAAGTCCAGGAAGATACGAGGTGTCGTATGTGTTCTGATGTGGAGAATGAATGGGTGCCAGGCACAGAGAGGGAGAGATCCTTGATGCCAGGTCAACAGCTTTGGTGTCATCTCCAGCCAGACTGTATTTGCATTTCAGGAGAATTTTGTATAGGCATTCCACAATCATCTGTCTGCTTTTCAAGGACAGGTGACAGCGAATGCCCTACTTTTGCCTCCTTCAGACACACTAGGTTAAGTTTGTAGCCATTAAGCAGGCTGTGTGAATAGGCATTAACAGGTTTCATCTTCTGTTACTAGCTAGGCTGCATACCCAATCATGAACCAGGCTGAAACTCTAGACACGAGCCCAGCTACTCACCTGAAGGTATCCAGGGGAGTCCCCAGACATTAGGTAGGCTCAGTCGTCAGGTATTTGCCAGATGGAGTCACCAAAGTCCTCAGCTCAGGACTGAGTCCAGGAGCGTCTCCCTGTGGGGTCATGTGGCGTACGTGGTAATGCTGCTAAAGCCCCAACGCCTGGAACTGCATCCTCACCATGCTTCTCTCTGGATATAACCAGCCAAAGTCCTTAAACATTAGCCAACCTCAGCCTGCCAACATTTCTTGGGATAATTTTCCAGTAACTAAGTGGGCTGCCAAATCAGACATCCAGTTAGTTTGTTTCCCCATCACTACCCAGACTAGATCTCTAGATACAAGCCAAGCTCAGGCCCTGGACATCAGCCACACATTTGGATAGTGGACAAAACTCCCCCTTGAAAACAAGCCCAGCCTGGCCATGCTAAAGTGCTGGAGCGTGGTGCCTGTGTCTGCCAGTGAAGCACTGCTGGGGAGCTGGGAACAGAGATACAAATCCATGTGCCTTCCTGGTGAAAGGTGGGAGAGATGCCAAGTCCACAAACCGGTGGCCCCAATCCTCAGGGGAGCTTCACGACTCTGTCATAGAGTATTGACTGTTCTCAAATCGAGTCTCAGCCTATCGAGGTGTCTGTAGATCCTGGCCCAATCTTCCCAGACAGTTGCTCTAACGGAGTGATTGTGTTTGCTGTGGAAAATTCTTCAAGCCTGGACAGCCTGTACCCAGTCTCACACTCCTACGCCGGGGTAGTAGTGGTGTCTGACCCTGTTTCCCCTCTAACCCATGCTCTTGGCATTTGGAAGGACACTTCTGCAGACAAATAAACGCGATGTAGCCCCAGCATATTTCAGCAGGACCCTGCCTGGCACACTCGATCTTTTGTGCCTTAAGCAAAATGGTTTGAGCTCATCCTCACAGTACCCAAAGCTGAGCTCAGCTCAGGACTGAGTCCAGGAGCGTCTCCCTGTGGGGTCATGTGGCCTACGTGGTAATGCTGCTAAAGCCCCAACGCCTGGGACTGCATCCTCACCATGTTTCTCTCTGGATTGTGAGGTGGCCCAGGCAGGGCGCAGTGGGAAAAACACATGGAAATGTAAGAGGTAGTATAGTGCCTGAGTGACTTTCGAGTGTATCATTCCAGTCTCCTCCCGGTGCAAGGGGCAGAAAACCCAATCCAAACCAGCTAAAGAGACTAGATTTCCTGAGCCATCCAAATGAACCAAAGTACCAGAATAAGGAAAGGTTGGATCGGGGGTCTTAAATGACAATGTCAGACCCAGTTTTCTTAGTCCATCTTGGGGCTTCATTTTCTGTGTATTAGTTTACAGAACGGCAGCTCCCCCTGCAGGTGGCTGCCCTGTGAGCTTGGGAAAGGGCGGCCCCACATTCCTTTATATAATTGGCCCCCCCACCCCCCGACCCTGGCAGCAGGCTGTCATAGGAGTTTGGGTAACGGCAGCCCCGTATTCCTTCATATGATGGGGTTCCCCCTGCGGCAGGAATTTGGGTAAAGGTAGCCCCTCTTCCTTTATACAGCAGGCCTCCCTAACCCCGCAGGTGGCTGCCTCACACCTCCAGGCCTCGCCCCAAGGCTGAGATTTCCCACCCCCGCCAAAAAGCGCTCGTGCTGGCACTGCCCACGCAGCTCTCAGCACTGCGGCTGGGCCAACAGTCACGTGCACGCAATAAACCAATCTCGTGAGCCAGGGCTTTGTTCTGATGGGCCGGTAAGGCAGCGCGCTCTGGCTGGGGTTGCGCCCAGGCCAGCCGGCAGAGGAGGGCTGCAGAGGGTGGCGGAGCAGGGCCCCGACGCCGCCCGGGAAAGCAGCGCGAGAAGCCAGGACCCCGCTCGATACCCTCAGGAGGCCCCGACCCGGTTTCACTCACCCGCGAGACACCTGGGTCAAAGGGACCGAGAGCTCAGGGGCTCCTCCCCAGGGTTGGGGGCGTCCCTGAGTTGCCCTTGGCGGGCGCCCTGCAGTGGCTCTCATGTGGCATTGGTGGGAGCCACCATGTCTTGTTTCCAGGCGGCCGTCACCCAGTTGTGCTGGGCTGCTCGCACCGCCGGGGCTGTGGCAGGGCGGCCTGTGGGGCCAGGGCGTCACCAGTCGCCTCCTGGGGGACCCACGTCCGGGACCCACCCTGCCCAGTCCTGTTCAGACTCCGTGCGTTTCTGGGGCAGGGTCGGGCTGGAGGGCTACCTGGCAGAGTGGGTCTGCCGGTCGGGGGTCTTCAGATATCCGTGAGCCTGCCTCTGAGTGCGGGTGTTGCGGCCTGGTGCTCTTCTGGGGCTGCTCTCCTACTTGGCTGAGAGGGCACCTGCGGGGTCACAGGGTGAGGCGCCGCCTATGGGCTGCGGATGAGACCGCCTGCGGGTCTGATGGAGGCCGTGCTACGTAGGCATCCAGGATATGACGTCAGACATGCAGGAAAGACGGACAATGTGCAGATCCAGATGAGGACAGGCAACATGTGGATCTGACGGACAACGGGGGGCACGCATCCAGGAGGTGAGGCACAGGCAGTTGGAGGGATGGGTGTGCTGGGTGGTGGTGGTTCCAGGACGCATTGGTCTCCTGGATGGTTCCGTGGCCATCTGGCAGTAGGAGGGGTAGTGCTCTGCTGGGGAGCCCGACTGGTCCCAGCCCTGGAGCCGGGAAAGGGCTGCCAAGGAAGTGCCTTCTGTGCAACTGACCTTGGTTGTGGCTCAGAGGAGGGTCTGTGGCAGGAGCTACTGGCCGCTGGAGGGCTTCGGGGCGAGGAGTGAAGTACAAGGCACACTGAGAGGGAGGGAGGGAGGAGGACGGGTGATAAACACAAGGCAGATGAAGAGCAGAGCAACGTTGTGGTTCCAGTGAAAATCCCGCAGTGCGCTGGTCTGTGTAGTCAAAGGACTGATGATCCAGCGTCTGTGAGTCGGGAACTTAGGGTGGAGACACAGGCTCCAGGATAAGGTAAGAAGACAACAAACGGCGGTGAAAAACGGGTTGGTAGTGCCCAAGAAAGAGGAGGAAAAAAAAAGTCATCACAAAAAGTGAGGTCCTATGAACTCTGGGAGGAGGGGAAGAGGACAGGATGGGAACAGCAGGAACGGGAGGCATGTGTGAAAACACTCAGACCAAAAACAGGGAGAATCGATGGGGAAGTCATGGATATGGTAGCAAAAGGAGATGCATGGTATCCGTAGTTTGTGTCCCTTAAGCAGAGAAAAAAAGTAACAGAAGTCCTGAAATCAAGAAAGGTTTGAATCCACAGATTGAAAAAGTGCAGTGTATTCCAGATAAAGTCCACACGGATTTATCAACTCCAGGCTATGGCCTGATTTTATGAGACTTCAGAGAGAAAGAAATGCTCTTCTAAGTTTCAGGCAACAGTAATAACAAAAACAAATATTAAGTCACTTTTAGGGGAAAAAAATCAGACTCGCTTAGATTTTCCCAAGCAAAATGAAACATTTGAAAATAGCTGTTGTATGTGGAGGGAAGTGAGTGAAGGAGAAAAAGAGTATAGAATGAATTCAAAGGAGGGCATGTGGAGATTTTAAGCGCAAGGAGGAGTTTGGGAGCTGCTGCTGTAGTGGTCCAGGTGAGAGGTGGTTGGAATGCGGACTAGGGTGCTAGCAAGGGAGATGGGGGGGAAGGGGTGGAGTCAGTGCATGTTTTGGAAGTAGAGTCAACAACTTGGTGTGTACTGTGCGTGGGTGCAGTAGGGAGAGCAGGGTAAGAGAAACCCCGGGAGTGAGCCGGTTTTTGGAGTGAGCAACTGGGTTGTGGTGGTGCCATTTCACTGAGATGCACACTGGATGAGGAAGAGTTTTGAGGCAGAGTTTGGCTGGGGACATACTAAATTTGAGATTCAGGAGTGATATTCAAATAATTAACAGCTGATAATCTCATAAGAACCTGCTAAATTAATGAAGGGGCATCTTTCCAGTCAGGGCTGATAATGATGCAGTATGCGCAGTTGGTCTGTACTGGGGGTTCCTACGGGAAATCGAGGTGTTATGTTGAGTAGGCACTATGTCATATGAGTGGGAAGCGAGAAAGAGAAAGCGATCAGGACTGAAAACAAATGTAGGGGTCATTAGGATATATAGGTGATGAAACTCAATGGGGATGTGGAAAGGAAAGTTAATACATCCTAGGACTTAGCCCCTGGGGGGACACTCACACTGAGAAATCAAGAGAGGAATCTGCAAAAGCTGAGCCTGAGGGGTGAGAAGAAAACTGACAGTGATTTACCATAGAAGCAAAGGGCATGTTCAGGAAGGAGAGAGGCCAGCCGAGTCTGGACAAAAGGAAACTATTGTTTTGGCCACATGTAGTTCCCTGGTGACGAGTGGTTCCACTAGTGGAGTGGGGTGTCAGCGCTTGACTGAAGAAAGTAAAGGAATACAGGAGGTAAAGATGTAGTAGCAGTCACCAAAGACAGTGTGATCCAGAAGCTATAAGAAGTGGGGTGGTAGGTAGAGAGAAGAGAGATCAGAGTATGCTATCACTTTTTAAGATGGTAGATAATGAGGCATATTTGGACACTGGTAGGACAGTTCCAGTGTAGAGGGAGACGCGGATGGTGGCAATAGGTGGTGGGAAGAGTTGCCAGATAAGGGCTTTTGAGTGGGCAGGAGGAGCTGAGAACCAGGACATACATGAGGGATTGGAGGCTGACAGGGAAAGAGATGCATCAAACACGGCACCAGGAGAGAAGGCAGAGGGTCTGTGTGCAAAGGCAAGTAAATTGATGATTTGGTGAGAAGCTGAACAAACTATTACCTAATTGTTTCTGTTTCCTCCATGAACTGTGAGGCCTGGCCCCTGCCTGCCTCTCTGATTCAGTGCCCACCACACTGAATTCTGCTTATTTTTATTAGTGTTTATTCTGCTTCAGCGTCTCTGACCTTGCTGCTTCTTAAACATGCCGAACTGACTCCTACCTCAGGGTCTTGGCACTTGCTATTGCACCTGCCTGAATACTGCTCCATAAACTTTATCCTTCCAGTCTCATTCAACTCCAGTGTCACCGCAGAGAGGCCCTCACTGACCTTCCATCTAATGCAGCCTCCTCACACCAACTCATACTCTTTGATTTCTTCATCGTACTTCTCACTGTATGAGAGTATTTGCCTGTTTGTTTAGAGTGTGGTTTCTGGGTCCACTGATTCTGGAACCAGATGCCTATTCTGAATCCTAGAATTACCACTTTATGTCTTTGGTAAAGTGATTTGGCCTCTCTGGGCCTCATTTTTGCATTTATTAATTGGAGATTATGAGAGTACCTACCTCAGGTGTTAATAGCATCAATTGGGTGGTTTGACATGTGTGGTGTTTACAGTAGGGTCTGGTACATAGTAAGTGCCGTGTGTTTATTCATGTGATTACTGGATCTCTTCCTTCCCCTGCTGCTGCTCCCAATACCACCACCATCACCACCATCATTACATCACCACCACCATTATCATCACCATCACCTCACCTACTCACCATCACCATCAGCACCTTATCACCGTTACTGCCACCACCACCACCACCATCACCACCACCA
>JAQQAC010011420.1:23588373-23600073 GCA_029783875.1 Phataginus tricuspis
CCACCACCCTCACCATCACCACCACCACCCTCACCATCACCACCACCCTCACCATCACCACCACCATCACCATCACCACCATCATCACCACCACCACCATCATTATATCACCACCACCATCATCACCAGCTCACCATCATCACCACCATCACCTCACCTACTCACCATCACCATCAGCACTTTATCACCATTACTGCCACCACCATCACCACCACCATCACCACCCTCACCATCACCACCACCACCACCCTCACCATCACCATCAGCATCATTGTCACCATCGCCACAATAATGATAATCATCACCATCGTTACTTCATCACAAGCTTATAAACTCAGTGAGAGCAAAGATCTGAGCTGTTGGTTCTCTCGGCTCAGTGTTTGGAATAGTGCCTGGCATGCAAGTATTTATTGGATGAATGTGGAGTCATTAAATGAATACATGTGCAGATACTCCAGTTGCCGTGGAATTCTGCTGCCGTGCCAACATTACATGGAATAGACTGCTGATTGCTGGAGTCTGGACATTGTAGGATCAAAAATAAAAATCACCTTTCTATCCACTTTGGATACTCTTTTAACCTTGCCTGTACTCCCTGCCCCTCTGAGTCACATGGGGTCTTTATGTTGCCTCATTGATTAAGTGCCCAGGCCCATTAAATGATGGATTTTGCGTCAATACCATCCTGCCCTGGGAGCAGGCCCTGGCAGGAAAACTCTCTAAATAAAGACATCTAATGATGGGTATGTGACCTTGGGCCAAGGGAGGCAGGGGAGGGAGCTTCCTTTTCATTAGCTGAGGCCAGAAGAGGCCAGGCACAGGGACGTGTGAGGGCTGGGGGCTGGAGCCTGCACTGGGCTCTGAGTCAGAGAAGCCTGGCTCATGGAGCTGCCTGCGGGGTCTGCTAGGCAGAGGCTGTTAGATTTGGTTGGATTTGTTAGGCTGTTGAATTTCGGTGAGCAGTCCTAAGGCCACTTAGACCTGCAAAGGGTGGGAAACTCTAAGTACTTGACTTTCCAACCTGTCTACTTAGAGGCTGCAAGGGAGAAGGGGCTTGGGAGGAGCTTTCAGAGTGCCCAGCAAGGAGAGAAAATTGGATGATTTGTTCATAAAATCAGCACACTGTATTGCAATAGGAATTTGGGTTCTGTAACATTACTAATTAGTAATATAGTAATTAGCAATATTCTAATCCAGAAAAAAGAAAATAAGAGAAATATCTTTCATGCGTGCCATCAAAATGTGTCATTTATAGTGTTCCTTTTCTCTAGATATTTGTTAAATTGCTAACTTTCTTGCACATCTTATGTACCAAAACCAAGGCAGATCTTTCCTCAGGCTTCTCTTCTGTGTGTTGTGGATATTGAATGCACTCCCCAGAATTTCATATATTTCCAAGGGAGAGGGTCTCTTCCAGCACCAAGTTCCTATTACTACACTCACTTCCTCAAGGCATCTGCCTCTATTTCTATTTTACCCATAAAAGTCCAAGAGTTGGGACTCAGCCTTAGTCCTTATTTTCCATGAAGAAAGGAAGGGAGGGAGGAAAAGGGGCTCATCTAAACTCACCTCTGTGGCAGCAGCTCCAGTCCCTGGCCCAGCCCTCCATTCCCACCAGGCCCTCCTTCCCATCACCTTGGGGCTGGTTGATCCCACTAAGTAAGCAGAAATGACCTCACTTAAACTTGAATAAATTAACCCGTATATTTCTTCTTTCTATCCCATAGTTTTTTCTCTGTTCCATCAACATTAGCCAACAGCATTTCAGGGAAAAGTTGATACTATGGAATTATTGAGTCTCATATTTTGCTTTTGACTTTGAAAGACTTGCATAGTATAGATTTGCATGGCTGTTTGATTTGTTTTGGGTGGTTTTGTCATCCACAAATTAGATAAAATTGGACAGACTGCGCGGTGGTAAGACGAGGTTTGGGCAGGAAGCAGAGAGAAGGGCCTTTCACACTGACCCGGTGGTGGGTAAATCAGATGGGAGTGTCTGAGAGTGCAGGGGGACCTGGCCCTCTTCCCAGGTACAGCCCGGGCTGTGGGAGGTCCCCACGCCTGGGAAGGTCAGTGAAGATTGTTTTCTGTGACCCTAAGTGGGTCCTCAGCTAGAGGAGGTAGACAGAGACCTCCATGGCGTCACAGCTGAGGCGGTGAGCCTGATGCACTTTGGGACCAGTGCCTGGTGAGCACAGAACAGGACCTCAGTCATCATGAACCCACGGACCTGGTATCAGGCTCCAAAGCCCACACCCCCCAACTCCAGGCCCTGGCCCCACACAAGCCCACCCCGACCTGAGGATGGAGTGAGCTGGTCATTCTCCATTGGATGGCCTCTCAGCTGTGCTCCCCAACCTGGGGTTCTGACCCCAAGGACTGCATCCCACGGACACCATTAACAGCCGCCTCCACAGAGTTCAGCTAACGGGTGGCCCCAGGCTCCTATTACAGGGCAGGAGTAGGGGAGGCTGGGTGATGCCCTCCCCATCCCTCCCTGCTGGGCCTGTGGTCCTGGGTCCTGGCAGCTGTGCCTCCCTCCAGGATGCCTGCCTGCCCTGGGCCACATTACCCTCCCTCCTCCCTGTTCCCCAGCCCAAGGCGGGCAGCCTCCTGCCTTTCCTTGTCCCTGTCTGTCACCAGGGTTCCCTGTGCCCTGCCCACAGCTCTGAGAACCTTGTTATTTAAAGTCCCTCTGAACCACCTGAGCAGCACTCTATCCCCTCAGGACCCTCACAAGCATCTAAAGAAAGTCCAGTCAATTGAGACACACCAGTTGACTGAGATGAGGCTTCTTGGCCCTGGGAGAGTGGAGATGCAGGCAGGAATGCTACAGACCCAGACAGGTCCTTCTGTACACACCTGCCCCAGCCCCTAGGCCCCCTTTCTGTCCAAAACCACCCCCTCCTTTCCCCTAGATGTGGGTTTGAGTCGCCCGCATCTGCACGCACAGGATTCCCAGAGATAAAGCTGGGGCTGGCAAAGCTGATTAAGCTGTGGGAGCTGATGTGAAGGCAAATCTGCAGTGATAGCCCCGAGTCCTAGCCTGGGCTATCTGCCCTTGCTCAGATGTTCCCAAAAGTTAGAGGACATTAATACCTGTTAACATTGTGGAAAGTATTAAACATGGGGTCTCCCCAAATCTTTCTAGCCAACTATTCAGAGCAAAGATTTAGGGAACAAAAGTCTGAATCTAAAGCTGCCTGTTTGCCCCACCCAGCTGTGTCTGACATAGATGGTCTGCAAACCACACCTGGAGACGCAGGTCCCTGGTCCAAGCAAGGCTGGGTCCTACCTTCTTGGGACAGAGGGGGAGGTCTTCAGGCTATGAGGGTGCAGCACTACCCAGCAAGAGCCACTGTCACTCTGGTGGTTAGGAGTAGGTGGCGTCCGTGGGTGGTAAAGTAATATATGTGTGTAAATAATGGTAAATATCCTGAAACTGTAAATGGCAAGGACAGCTATCATCACAGTAATTTCCTTCATGCCATCATATTAGCTTGGAGAGTTAAATAGCCTTGTAAAAGTCAGAGCTATTTTTAGGAAGGACAGCATCCTTGCAAATGCAAGAATGCTTTGGAGTCAAAGCAGAACATGATCTACTGGTGACAGCAGCCACACTTCCCCTCTGTTGCCAAATTACTTGGCCTGACAGCATGTCCAAGTATTGAATTATTAAACACAGAGTGTTGGCCCCATTTAAGAGCAGTTCCTTTAAACTCCATGTTGGGGAAAAAGGTCCCAGAGGAAACTCTTTGTATAAAGATGAAACAGCACAGAGATGCAAATGTTCAAATGCAGCAGGAGGCAGAGGAGAAGAAAGAGCAGTCCTCGTGGATGAAGGTGAAGGACATGGCAGTGTGGAGCAGGGAACGCTACTGCTGAGATCAAATGGAACTTTTCCCAGGTTGGATTTTGGTCCTCACTGAGAGGTTTGGAGACATCAGGGGACAGCTGTTCAAAGCAGAGAGTAAAAACAGACATCTCCCAGAGCTAGCATAAGGAACACCCTGATTACTCCACCCTGCCCTGGCCTCAGGGCAGCAGGGCCACCTGTCCTCCCACCCTGAGCTGAGCCCACCCCCAGCCTGAGCTGCCCAGTGGGGCTGCATGCAGCCTTGGGCCAGCGAGGGGACCTGGGGGCTGTGGCCTCACGCCCACTGCCCTGCCCAGTCACCTGCCTGCCTACCTGGTGGCTGCCTTTGCCAAGTGCCTGTCCCACCTGGCCCTGATGACACCCCACAAGGCCCTGCTCATGGTCGGGCCCTTCATCTGCAACCTGCTTTGCAGACCCCCGGCCTGGCCTGGCCAGTCCTGTGTGCGGCCCTCAGGGCCCAGGTGAGCAGCAGCCTAGGCTTCTCAGACCTGCTTGGACCTCACCAGAGTACTGAAAACCTCCCCCCTGGAAAAGCACTGGTTCTCTCAAGCTCAGTGAATCCAGCTTTATTACACTCCTAGTGCATGTAAGGCACTATGTGGGCCGCTCGAGGCAAGTGAGACCAAGCTGTCTCTAGTCTCAAGAGGAGGCCAGTAATGAAGGAGGCAGAAATGGAAGGAATCCGCCCAAACCTGGAGTAATTTTCTATGAATTCTATAAAAGAGCCATAGGAGGAAGAGTAACTCTAAAGTGGGGAGTGAACCAGATACCGAAGGATATGGTGTCAGGCAGGGTCCAGCAGGAAGTAGGCAGCAAGCCTGAAGTGAGGGAGTTGAGGCCGCTGGATAGAACAGCTATCTGCACAGTGCAGAGCTAATACTGGGAATTCACTGCAGTTCCCCGGCCAGGCGGCTGAGGCTGAGCATGCTGATTAGCTCCAGGGCTTAGAGCGAGTGCCATTGTCCATTGTCGCCAGGTAGATGCAGCAGCATCAGACCCCTCCCCGCCTCACCAGGGCCCCCCAGTGGTTAAGCCTGACCGGAAGCCACACGCAGAGTCTGCTGGGGTATATACAGGGAGCGGCTCCCCGGTGAGAAAGGCTGGAGGAGCAAACCGAAGAACAGGGCAAAATGCGGGTGAGGAAAGTACCTCCCATGTGAAGCACCCCAGAAGAGGGAGGCATGAGCAAGGAGTTCTGACTCGTTTGTGGGGAGCAAGGGTCCTGTCAGGGAGCAGAACCCTGGGGAGGGAGGCAGAGAGGCAAGCGGGGACCTGGAGCCCAGGGAGAACCCTCAGGACACATCATCCACATAGAGTGTCGTGGGCCCCAGTGACTAGGCCAGTCTCCTGCTGCTAGTGGTCCCTTGGGTGGGGAGCAGGAGCCTGGGAGGGTCTGCTGTGAGGAGATTCCCAGAACACCCTCGGCCCTGGCTGAGCCCCGGGCATGTGGTGACCTGGAGCCCTCGGTGCCCTTGAGTTGTGCCCTGGGAACGGACTCGGGGCGACAGCCACATGCCACAGGCTTCCCGCCCAGTGCTGCCCATGACAGCCGCGGCCCGGGGTGGGGAGGTCGCACTGCTGATTGCAGAAGCCCCCAGGGCAGCTGAGTACTCCTAATAATTCAGCAGGCAGCCTGGAAATCAAGCTGGCGCTATTTCTGCAAAGGACAACTCGTTCAAAGGTTTATGGATTATTTATTCCTTTAATTTCTCCTCAAGTGCTGCCGTAATTCCATATTATTGGATTTTTAATGAATATTAATTTCTAAAATGAAATTCAGGGTTCTGATTTTCTCATGAAAGGCCAAAGGAGGGAAGGAGCCTGCCTTTCTCTGGCTCTGAAGGCCCTGACTTTGGGACCCAGGTCCTAGAGACTCAAGGAGGTGGGGGCCCTAGTGCGGGCCGACCCGTGGGGTCTTTAGAGAAAGGAACCCAGCCCCAGCCCGTGAGAAGTGGGG
Source organism: Phataginus tricuspis (assembly GCA_029783875.1). Lineage (NCBI taxonomy): Eukaryota > Metazoa > Chordata > Mammalia > Pholidota > Manidae > Phataginus > Phataginus tricuspis. The sequence goes on from JAQQAC010011420.1 coordinate 23,594,208, forward strand.
CAGGAACAAGGGGAGGTGAGGGTGGCAGGGCTGCCTCTGCGGGTCAGGTGCGGACTCGGGAGCAGCTGCTGGAGAAGAGCACTGAGCCCTGAGGCCTGTGGTGGCTGGTTGGGCAGAGGGCCCAGCTGGGGAGCTCAGGATGAGGCGGGCAGGGAGAGTTCGCGGCCTCCTGCACGGGACTGAGCCCTGCCTCTGGGGGTGCCCACCTCCCTGCTCTGAGAGGCTGACCCGCAAGGACCGTGGCGGGCTTCTGGCTCTCTGGCTGTTCTTGGGTTTGGACCTGGGCATGCCAGTAGCAGGCACCGAGGAGAGGGAGGCACCCCTCCCTGAGGGGCCCCCATCCTGAAGAAGTGTACTTAGAAAATGCGGGTGAGGAGGGGCTGCCTCCGACAGGGGGACTCCCTTTGGAGGGACGTGGGGCTGAGAACACGGTGGCGAGGCAGCCTGCAGGCTTCAGAAGACGCCGGCAAGGTCTGGCCAGCCTGCGGACAGTGGCCTGAGCGAGTGCAGGGGAGGGACTCAGCGATGCAGGGTCCTCATCAGTGCGCTGCCTTCCCTGGCCTGGAACCACACAGGTCCCTGGAGGCATCTCCTGGCCTGGGGTGACTCCCTTAGTTTCCAGCCTGTGAGGGACAGGAACCAGGCAGCACTGTGCCTCCCCTGCAGGCTCTCCCTCCCACCCAGCAGCATCCCAGAAGGACCCATGGAAATGCCTGACTTGACCCCCCAGGTGGGGCTGCCCTGGGAAATGTTAAGAAGCGCCCCTTGGCCTCCAAGACATAGGTGTGAGGCCTTGGGGGCTTCAGGCACCAAAGTGGGCTTGGGGCTGCTGGGAGGCAATGTGTGATCCCCGTGCCAGGGGCCTGTGTTCCTGAGGGGCGGGCCGCACCAGGTCATCACGGGGGGCTGCTGGGGGCTATGTGTGATCCCCGTGCCAGGGGCCTGTGTTCCTGAGGGGCGGGCCGCACCAGGTCATCACGGGGGCCTGCTGGGGGCTATGCTCAGAGCCTCAGGCTTGGGCCAGGCTGCCTGGGCTGGGCCCCAGTGCCACCACCCTCCAGAGGTGTGACTAGGATGTGTCCTTGAGCCTGTCTGCACCTCAGGGTCCCCACCTCCAAATTGGGGGTGATAATACAGTGAGACAAGGTGGTAGCTTGAGCATGGCCTGGCACTAGGTCAGCTCACTCAAACACATGGCTAAACCCAGAGGATGACCCTGCCTGGTCAGTGGGCAACAGAGCTACTGCTTGTCATTGCAGCACGTGCCTCCTGCAAGCTGGCAGTCAGGCTTGTACCCTGAGGTGAGCTGTTGGTAGAACTGGAGGCTTTTGAGCTCCGTTTCCGCAGCAGCCCAGCCTCCCATCAGTCCTGGGCTTGTTATCCGCTGGGCTTCAAAGAGCTCCTCGATCATCTGTCTTCCAAACCAGTGCGACTGAAAGCCAGGGCCTGGGCACATCATGTGGGATACTTGTCAAAATGCAGACTGATTCTGGGCTGGGGAGGCGGGTCCTCAGATACCACATTTCTATAGAGGTCCACAGATGTGAAGTGAGATCTCACTGTCATACTGATTTGCCTTTCCCTGCTGATTAGTGATGTAGAACATCTTTTCATGGGCCTGTTGGCCATCTGTGTGTCTTTGGAAAAATGTCTACTCAGGTCGTCTGCCCATTTTTAAATTAGATGTGGTGGTGGTGGTGTTATTGAGTTTCTTTATATATTTGAAATGTTAACACCTTACCTATCACGTGGTTTGCAAGTATTTCCTCCCACTCTCTAGGTGGCCTTTTTGTTTCGTTGACGGTCCCTCTGCTGAGCAGAAAGAAGCTGCTTGGTCTGACGGTGTGCCCCTTGTTGATTTTTGCTTTTGTTGCCTGAGTTTTTGGCGTCATGGCTGAAAACTCACTGCCAAGACCAATGTCAAGGAGCTTTTTCCCATGTTGTCCTCCAGGAGTTTTATGGTTTTTAGGTCTTACGTTAAAGTCATTAGTTCCTTTCAAGTCAGTGTTTGTGAGTGGTGTACGATACGGATCTAGTTTCAGAAATCGGTGCTGTCAGTGTTCTGGACTTTGGCCATTGTAATGTGTGTGTAGTTGTGTCTCATCTTAAGTTGCATTTCCGTGGTGACATGGGAGGTGGAGCATCTTTTCATATGCTTAGTTGCCATCTGTGTGTCTTCTTTGACAAGGTGTCTTTTTAGGTCTCTGGCCCACTTATTAACTGGGTTGTTTATTTTCTTGTTGAGTTTTAGGAGTTACTTGTGTATTTTGGTGAACAGTCCTGTACCAGATGTGACTCACATTTTCAATCACTTGCCATTGTCTTTCACAGAAGTTTTAAAATTTGATCAAGTCGTCTGATTTCTTTCCTAAATCGTACGTTTGGTGTCGGATCTAAAAGTGATCCAGGTTTCCTCCTAGAAGTTTTAGAGTTTTGCATTTTATAGTGAGGTCTGTGACCCATTTTGAGATCATTTTTGTGAAATGTTAAGAGGTCTGTGTCCAGATTCAGTCTTTTGCATGTGGATGTCCAGGTGTCCCAGCACCATCTGTTGGAAAACTGTCTTTGTTCCATTATGTTGCTTGTGTTCCTGTGTCAGACATTGGTTAGCCATATCACGTGGGTCAATTTCTGGGCTTTGGACTCTGTTCGGTTGGCCTGTGTGTCTGTTCTTTCACCAGTGCCACCCTGTCTCAGTACTGTAGCTTGGAGTCAGGTGTCATCAGTCCTCCGATTTTATTTTCCTTTAATATCCTGTGGACGATTCTGGGTCTTTGCCTCTCTATATAATCTTTACAGTCAGTTTGTAAACATCCACAAAATAAGTTGCTGGGATTTTCACTGAGATTACATGACTCTCTGGACCAATTTGGGAAGCAACGGCATGTTGACAATGTCGAGTCTCCCTATTCATAACACGGACTCCCTCTCCTTTTATTTAGTTCTTTGAGTTCATCCATCAGGGTTTATGGTTTTCCTCACATAGATCTTGTCATATGTTGTTAGATTTATACCTAAGTGTTCCATTTTGGGGTTGCTAAAGTGCTGGCAAAGGCAGTCACGTAGGTGTGTATGCGAAGTGTGAGGGTCGGTTTGACTCTGAGGAGACACACGGTCTTCTCATCCCAACTCTCAGCCGCTTGTCAAGGGCTCTGGACACATCCACACAGTCAACACACCCCTAATTAGCCATCAGCCACTGACCTGCCCTCCTGACCCTCGCTCCTAGGCTCTTCTCCGAGCAGGACCCCAGCTCCGGCTGTGCCGGCCCTGGCTCTCTCCCTCCCTCTTCCCCTTCCTTCCCCCTTCCCAGCCCTAACACTCCAGGCCCTCTAACCACCCCATGGCTGTTGTCTCTCCCCTGAAGACTTTTGCCCTTTGCCTCTTGCCCATGGGGTGCCATCCAGTGTCACAGGTGAAAGACACCGCCAGTCAAAGGACTGGCAAGACGCAGAGGAAGAGGGAGGGAGAGTGGAGACAGGGAGGCAGTGAGGAGAGGGGTACGGGGTGGAGAGGGGCCCAAGGCCCTGGTCGGAGGGGTGCACGCTTACTGGCGAAAGCAAGCTGGTCCTTGAGCTCCCCAAGTTGGGCAGGGGCACGGCAGGAGAGGACCCTAATCTTCTCCCAGGGATGAGAAGCCAACAATAGCATGGTATTACCCATCACAGTCCCTTTCTTAAAAGAGTGTCCTTGATTATCTCAGGGAATGACCCAGTTTTTCCCTTTTATTGAAGTTTAGTTTACAAATAGTAAGTACACAGCCCACTAGGTCTCCACAAAGCCCCTACACCTGGGTAACCTGCTCTCAGGAGCCTTGCCAGAGAGCAGAGGACTCCACTCCCCACCTCAGGACTAGCTTTTCTCTGAAATCCAGCAGATAGCAACTGCAGCCAGAGAAACGCCTATTAAAAGTGTCTGGCAGTAGACTTCCGGGAAGATGGTGACGTGAACGGACTGGCAGAAAGATTCCTCCCAACATTATATTTATTCACGAAAATACAGCAAATACAACTATCCCTAAAAGAGAGACCAGAATACACAGGAAAGTGCACAGCGTACAGGTACACCTGAGAGAATTTGGCAGCGGGTGAGGCAGATGGGATATGGAGCCGCAACCCGGCGGACCGAGCGCTCCTCCCCCCCAGAGCTCCGGCGGTCAGACACACCGGAGAGAGGACTCGGCACCCGGCGAGGCGGGACGGAGCCGCGACCCAGCAAGACCAGAGCGCTCCTCCACCCCAGCACTCCGGCGGGAGTCCCGGCAAGGCGGGTAAGCCTCCCATTCATTCTCACCCCGGCCACAGCTTTAAAGGGCCGTGTGGAGCAACGTGGCCACGGCTCTGGAATAGTGGAGCAATAGCGCCACCTACAGCATTCACACAGAAACCACCCCCGGTGGGCGTTTTGGTGTTTTTCTTTTTTTTTCTTTTACGTGTTGCTGCTTATTCTTTTTCTTTCTTTTCTTTTCCTTTTTCTCTCTCTCTTTTTACTTTTTTTTATTAGTAGAAGTATTTTTTTTTCTCTTTGTTTTCTTTTCTCTCCTCTCTTCTCTTTCCTATTTAAAGTCATAAAGAGCCCAGCGGACATACGTGACAACTACCAACAACTAATTCTATAGTCATGAGAAGACAGAAGAATATGATACAGACAAAGCTTCAGACAAACACCACCCCTGAGAAAGAATCTGAAGGAATCGACACGCATAGTCTTCCAGAAAAAGAATTCAGAATAAAAGTCATAGCCATGCTGACGGATCTACAGGAAAATGTGCAAGAGCTGAGGGAGGAAGTGAGGGAAGTGAGGAAAGACAATGCAGAAATGAGACAAGCCATTGATGGGCTCAACAGCAGATTGAATCAGGTTCAACACACGATCAAGGAATTGCAAGACAGGGAACAGGAATACAAAGAAGCTGAGGCAGAGAGAGATAAAAGGATCTCTAAGAATGAAGGAATATTAAGAGAACTATGTGACCAATCCAAACGGAACAATATTCGCATAATAGGAGTACCAGAGGAAGAAGAGAGAGAAAAAGGGATAGAAAGTGTCTTTGAAGAAATAATTGCTGAAAACTTCCCCACGCTGGGGAAGGAAATAGTCTCACAGTTCACGGAAGCCCAACACAAGGGACCCAAGGAAGACAACACCAAGACACATAATAATCAAGATGGCAAAGATCAAAGATAAGGACAGAGTATTAAAGGCAGCTAGAGAGAGAAAAAGGATCACCTACAAAGGAAAACCCATCAGACTGTCATCAGACTTCTCAACAGAAACCTTACAGGCCAGAAGAGAATGGCATGATATATTTAACATAATGAAACAGAAGGGCCTCGAACCAAGAATACTGTATCCAGCATGATTATCATTTAAATACGACGGAGGGATTAAACAATTTCAAGACAAAAGAAAGTTGAGAGAGTTTGCCTCCCATAAACCACCACTACAGGATATCTTAAATGGACTGCTCTAGAGGGAAACACCCCTAAGGCTAAAAAGATGTCACCAGAGAAAATAAAATCATAGCAAAGACAGCAGACCATCCAAATACCAACTAAAGGCAAAGAATAAAACACCTAATATATAAAGAAAGGAGGAGGAAGAATAGGAAGGGAGAGATAAAGAAACATCAGATGGTGTTCACAATAACTTAACAAGAAAGTTAAGATAGATTCTCAGATAGTAAAGAAGCAACCCTTGAACCCTTGGTAACCACGAATCTAAAGCCAGCAATGGCAATAAGTACATATCTATCAATAATCACCCTAAATGTAAACGGACTGAATGCACCAATCAAAAGACACAGAGTAACAGAGTGGATAAAAAAGCAAGACCCATCTATATGCTGCTTACAAGAGACTCACCT
>JAQQAC010011420.1:23605073-23685829 GCA_029783875.1 Phataginus tricuspis
TTACGATTGGCAGACATAGGGTGGGGGGGCACGGGGGGGACTGTACAGCTCAGAGAAGACAAGTAGTGATTCTCATCTCACTACACTGATGGACAGTGACTGTAATAGGGTTGGTGGGGGGGACCTGATGAAGGGGGTAGTTTAATCATCACAATATTGCTCATGTAATTGTAGGTTAATGATACTAAAATAAAATAAATTGTTAAAAAAAAATACATGTAAGGCAAAAAAAAAAAAGTGTCTGGCAAATATAAGAACAGCATTGAATGAGGACAGCTGAGGGCCCCTCGCAGACCTGTGGCTCTGGGGTGGAAGGGTCCCTGGATGGGTGCCCGGGGTTCGGCTCCAGTACAAGCCCCCCTGGGGCTGCCTCCGTTGCCACTGGACTGACGGGATGTTGGCTCTGTTTGCTTTGCCTCACGCCCCTTCATTCACAAGGACTCGTCCACCAGAAAAGCCAATTAAAAACCAATGAGATTAAAGGCATTTACTGTTACCATGCGGACATTTCAAACAGTACTGGGAATGAACAGTTTCAGTGCTACTCCCATTAAAATTAAACAAATATTTGACACTCGGCTTTCATTTCCTCTGTCGGGTCTCATGTTTTTTCTGTGGGAACACACAGACCTCGTGCCGGGTGCTGGTCCTCCCCGGGTGGCGGCCTTTGGGTGCATCTGCCTGCTTCCCTCGCCTGTCTCGGGAGCTGGGCTCTGATGGACGGGACAGCGGTCTAGGGCAGTCTCAGCTGCAGGCAGGCTTCGTGGTAGGCGAGCAGAAGCTTTGCCTCAGGGACATCTGTCCTGAATCCCTGGGGACAGAATGATGTGTCCCATGGCCCACGGTGCATACTTTGCATCTTTGCAGAGACCCGGAGCACATTTCGGCAGCCGCCTCCAGGGGCTCAGGTCCCATGCCAGCTCTCGCTCAACCAGCACACGAAGCCCTGAATCCAGTGAACAGGGGTGAGCAGACAGTTTGTGATCAACAGACTGGAAAGCGAACCCCAGCCACTCACTCTGTGCTTGAGCAGAGTAGGTGTCCAGCTAATGCCTCTGACATAATTTCTGTACCCCATTGCCTTCAAAGGTAGACATTGGGATCGGGAGAGGGGCACAGCAGACGGGCTGAGGACTGGCTGACTGGGGGCCCTGGTGGGAGGGCGTGCTCAGCCTCCAGCACAGTGGGAGCGCTGCTGGTCACCTTAGGGAGGGGCTGGGAAGTGGTGCCTGTGGTCATGAGAGGTTCAGGCAGGGGGAGCTTGGGCGACGTCATGGCCAAGGATGTAAGACGTGGGCACGAGCCACTCATCTGGTCGTGCAGGTCGCTCCGTGAGGTGGTGCTTTGCTGAGTGTGCTCTAGCTTGTAGAGCCGAGCCTCTGAGCCCTTCCGTGCAAGCTGTCTCCCTCCCCCATGCTAGGCTGGGGAAACACAGGCCCCATGCCACAGGGAACTGCCCACAGGCGCTGGGATGCTGTGTCCTTAATGTTGCAATTCAGGGTCTACGTGACATATGTAGTCAAGGGCAGTGTTGACTGTCCACCATTTCACCCTGTGTCCAGACTTTAGGATGTCACTTCTGAAACATGTAACTCACCTATTCCACTAAACATGCATGACGTTCTTTTTAAGGGACCTGCTCTCCAAGGGAACCCTCTGTAGCCTTGGGGTCAGAACTGGAGCCTCAGGCCAAGGCATGAGTAAGAACTTCTTGGCACAAGCTGTGGGTGCATTTACAGAGGAACTTGTGGTAAGTGTGTGCGTGAGGGAGGAAAGTGTATGATAGGGACACAGAGCAAGCACTGTGTGCCGGCGCTGCTCCATTCACATCCACACGGGAGCCCGCCGTGAGATAAGGAGGCGGAGACCTGGGAGCAGCGTCCCCACTGCCTGTAACTGTAGACCTGGCAGTCTGCTCCAGAATCCGTGCCCCCGCACACCCTGCTGTAGGGGCAGACCTCCAGGTTGTTACCTACAGGTGACATACAACTGCCAGCCACACTGGATGACCACTTGGGCCTGACAGGATAGCATCTTCTCCCCCAAGGAGGAAGAGGGGATGGTCCCTGGGGGGGTCACTTTGCTTATGAAGCAGTCTCCTTAGCCAGGCCCTTCTTCCCAATCTACCTCTGGGACCCTGGGCTGGCTGAGGGCCACTTAGGGGCCCCTAGAGGCACAGAGACCCCCACTCCAGCTGTTTCCGTGGGGTGGCCTGCCCCTTCCCACACTGGTCACTAGTGCCTCACTTCCTCTGCACACCCCAGTTCTCGTCGCTCACGGTTCAGGACGTGTCTGAGTTAGGTTTAATAGCATTTGTTAAGGACTTTTGCATCAGTATTCATAAGGGTATTGGTCTGTGCTTTTTTTCCCCAGCTTTACTGAGATACAGTTGACATGTAACATCGGGTAGGTTTCTGGTGTTCAGTGTGATGATCTGACACACGTACACACTGCGAAGTCATCACCCCAGTAAGACAGGCTCACACATCCTTCATCCCCTGTAAGTACCATTTTGTTGTTCTTATGGTGAGAACATTAAAGCTGAATTCATGGCAGCTGAACTTACTCATTTTACAACTGGAAGTTCATACTGTTTGGGTCACGTCTTCCCTTTTTTCTCACCCCAAGACCTGACAACCACCATTCTCCTCTCTGTGAGTTTGATGTTTAAGATTTCACACATAAGTGAGGTCATGTGGTGTTTGAGAAATGTCCAGTGTTTCCTTACTGATTTATGCGGATAATCTGTCCATTGTGGAAAGTGCTGTATTGAATTCTCCTACTATTGTCTCTCTTACCCTTCAGATCTGTGAGTATTTGCTTAATATGATTGGGTGCTCTGGTGCTGGGTGCATGTGTTTTTATGATTGTCACATCATCTTGGTGAATTGCCTCCTTTATTATTATTTCATGATCTTGTTTTTTTCTCATTACTCTGACTTAAGTCTGTCTTGCCAATGTAAATATTGCCACTACCCGTGCTCTCCTTTGGTTTCTGATCATGTGGAGTATCTTATTCCATCCCTTCCGTGTAGTCCATGTGTGTCCCTGGGGCTGAAGTGAGGCTCCTATAGGCAGCATAGTGGCATCTTGTTGTTTTTTACCCATATAGCCACTCTGTGCCTTTTGACTGGGGAATTTAATCCATTTACTTTTTTTTTGGTATCATTAATCTATAGTTACATAAGCAACATTATGGTTACTAGACTCCCCCCATCATCAAGTCCCCACCACATACCCCATTACAGTCACTGTCCATCAGCATAGTGAGGTGCTATAGAATCACTACTTGTCTTCTCTGAGTTGAACAGCCCTCCCCGTGCCCCCCCAACATTACATCTGCTAATCGTAATGCCCCTTTTTCCCCCTTGTCCCTCCCTTCCCACCCATCCTCCCCAGTCCCTTTCCCTTTGGTAACTGTTAGTCCATTCTTGGGTTCTGTGAGTCTGCTGCTGTCTTGTTCATTCATTTTTTTTCTTTGTTATTATTCTCCACATATGAGTGAAATCATTTGATACTTGTCTTTCTCCATCTGGCTTATTTCACTCAGCATAATACCCTCCAGCTCCATCCATGTTGTTGCAAATGGTAGGATTTGTTTTCTTCTTATGGCTGAATAATACTCCATTATGTATATGTACTGCATCTTCTTTATCCATTCATCTACTGATGGACACTTAGGTGGCTTCCATTTCTTGGCAACTGTAAATAGTGCTGCAATAAACGTAGGGGTGCATGTGTCTTTTTCAAACTGGGCTCCTGCATTCTTAGGGTAAATTCCTAGGAGTGGAATTCCTGGGTCAAATGGTATTTCTATTTTGAGTTTTTTGAGGAACCTCCATACTGTTTTCCACAATGGTTGAACTAGTTTACATTCCCACCAGCAGTGTAGGAGGTTTCCCTTTCTCCACATCCTCGCCAACATTTGTTGTTGTTTGTCTTTTGGATGGTGGCCATCCTAACTGGTGTGGGGTGATATCTCATTGTGGTTTTAATTTGCATTTCTCTGATCATTAGCGATGTGGAGCATCTTTTCATGTGCTTGTTGGCCATCTGAATTTCTTCTCTGGAGAAGTGTCTGTTCAGATCCTCTGCCCATTTTTTCATTGGATTATTTGCTTTTTGTTTGTTGAAGTGCGTGAGATCTTTGTATATTTTGGATGTCAGCCCTTTATTGGATATGTCATTTACAAATATATTTTCCCATACCATAGGATGCCTTTTTGTTCTATTGATGGTGTCCTTTGCTGTACAGAAGCTTTTCAGCTTGATATAGTCCCACTTGTTCATGTTTGCTTTTGTTTCCTTTGCTTGGAGAGATATGTTCATGAAGAAGTTGCTCATGTTTATGTCCAAGAGATTTTTGCCTGTACTTTTTTCTAGGAGTTTTATGGTTTCATGACTTACATTCAGGTCTTTGATCCATTTTGAGTTTACTTTTGTGTATGGGGTTAGACAGTAATCCAGTTTCATTCTCTTACATGTAGCTGTCCAGTTTTGCCAACACCAGCTATTGAAGAGGCTGTCATTTCCCCATTGTATATCCATGGCTTCTTTATCATATATTAAATTGACCATATATGGTTGGGTTAATGTCTGGTCTATGGGTCTGTTCTTGTGCCAGTACCAAATTGTCTTGATTACTGTGGCTTTGTAGTAGAGCTTGAAGTTGGGGAGCATAATCCCCCCAGATTTATTCTTCCTTCTCAGGATTGGTTTGGCTATTCGGGGTCTTTTGTGGTTCCATATGAATTTTAGAACTATTTGTTCCAGTTCATTGAAGAATGCTGTTGGTAGTTTGATAGGGATTGCATTGAATCTGTAGATTGCTTTAGGCAGGATGGACATTTTAACAATATTAATTCTTCCTATCCAAGAGCATGGGATGAATTTCCATTTATTAGTAACCTCTTTAATTTCTCTTAGGAGTGTCTTGTAGTTTTCAGGGTATAGGTCTTTCACTTCCTTGGTTAGGTTTATTCCTAGGTATTTTATTCTTTTTGATGCAATTATGAATGGAAATGTTTTCCTGATTTCTCTTTCTGCTGGTTCATCATTAGTGTATGGGAATGCAACAGATTTCTGTGTATTAATTTTGTGTCCTGCAACTTTGCTGAATTCAGATATTAGTTCTAGTAGTTTGGAATGGATTCTTTAGGGATTTTTATGTACAATGTCATGTCATCTGCAAATAGTGACAGTTTGACTTCTTCTTTACCAATCTGGATGCCTTTTATTTCTTTGTTTTGTCTGATTGCCATGTCTAGGACCTCCAGTACTATTTTGAATAAAAGTGGGGAGAGTGGGCATCCTTGTCTTGTTCCAGGTCTTGGGGGAAAAGATTTCAGCTTCTCGTTGTTAAGTATGATGTTGGCTGTGGGTTTGTCATATATGGCCTTTATTATGTTGAGGTACTTGCCCTCTATACCCATTTTGCTGAGAGTTTTTATCATGAATGGATGTTTAATTTTGTCAAATACTTTTTCCACATCTATGGAGATGATCATGTGGTCTCTGTCCTTTTTGTTGATGTAGTGGATGATGTTGATGGATTTTTGAATGTTGTACCATCCTTACATCCCTGGGATGAATCTCACTTGATCATGGTGTATGATCCTCTTGATGCATTTTTGAATTTGGTTTGCTAATATTTTGTTGAGTATTTTTGCATCTATGTTCATCGGTATATTGGTCTGTAATATTCTTTTTTTGTGGGGTCTTTGCCTAGTTTTGGTATTAGAGTGATGCTGGCTTCATAGAATGAGTTTGGAAGTATTCCCTCCTCTTCTATTTTTTGGAAAACTTTAAGGAGAATGGGTATTATGTGTTCTCTATATGTCTGGTAAAATTCAGTGGTCAATCCATCTGGTCTGGGGGTTTTGTTCTTGGGTAGTTTTTGGTTACAGATTCGATTTCGTTGCTGGTAATTGGTCTATTCAGATTTTCTGTTTCTTCCTTGATCAGTCTTGGAAGGTTGTATTTTTCTAAGAAGTTGTCCATTTCTTCTAGGTTTTCCAGCTTGTTAGAATATAGATTTTCATAGTATTCTCCAATAATTATTTGTATTTCTGTGGCGTCCATTGTGATTTTTCCTTTCTCATTTCTGATTCTGTTTATGTGGGTAGATTCTCTTTTTCTCTTAATAAATCTTCCTATTTTGTTTATTTTCTCAAAGAACCAGTTCTTGGTTTCACTGATTTTTTTCTATTGTTTTAGTCTTCTCAATTTTATTTATATTTCTTCTCTGATCTTTATTATGTCCCTCCTTCTGCTGACTTTGGGCCTCATTTGTTCTTCTTCTTTCAGGTTCAATAATTGTGACTTTAGACTATTCGTTTGGGAATGTTCTTCCTTCTTTAAATAGACCTAGATTGCTGTCTACTTTCCTGTTAGGACTGCCTTTGCTGCGTCCCACAGAAGTTGGGGCTTTGTGCTGTTGTCATTTGTCTCCATATATTGCTTAATTTCTGTTCTAATTTGGTCATTGATCCATTGATTCTTTAGGAGAATGTTGTTAAGCCTCCGTGTGTTTGTGTGCCTTTTTGTTTTCTTTGTACAATTTATTTTTAGTTTTATACCTTTGTGATCTGAGAAGTTGGTTGGTAGAATTTCAATCTTTTTGAATTTACTGAGGCTTTTTTTGTGGCCTAGTATGTGGTCTATTCTGGAAAATGTTCCATGTGCACTTGAGAAGAATGTGTATCCTGCTGCTTTTGGGTGTAGAGTTCTGTAGATGTCTATTATGTCCATCTGTTCTAGTGTGTTGTTCAGTGCCTCTGTGTCCTACTTATTTTATGTCTGGTTGACCTGTCCTTTGGATTGAGTGGTTTGTTGAATTCTCCTAAAATGAATGCATTGCATTCTATTTCCTCCTTTAATTGTGTTAGTATTTGTTTCACATATGTCGGTTCTCCTGTGTTGGATGCACAGATATTTATAATGGTTATATCCTCTTGTTGGACTGACCCCTTTATCATTATGTAATGTCCTTCTTGATCTCTTGTGACTTTCTTTGTTTTGAAGTCTATTTTGTCTGATACAAGTACTGGAACACCTGCTTTTTTCTCCCTATTTGGGTTTGAGGTGAGTCTCTTGTAAGCAGCATATAGATGGGTCTTGCTTTTTTATCCATTCTGTTACTCTGTATCTTTTGATTGGTGCCTTCAGTCCATTTACATTTAGGGTGATTATTGATATATATGTACTTATTGCCATTGCAGGCTTTGGATTTGTGGTTACCAAAGGTTCAAGGGTAGCTTCTTTACTATCTAACCGTCTAACTTAACTCTCTTGTTAAGCTATTATAAACACTAATCCATTTACTTTTAACAGAGTTATGATAGGTAAGGGATTACTACTGCCATCTTGTTTATTGTTTTCTGGCTATTTTGAAGTTCCTTTGTTTCTTTTAACTCTCTTGCTGTCTTCTCTTTCTTTGTGAATTGATGTTTCCTGTAATGGTACATGTTGATTCCCTTCTCTTTACTGTGTATCACTGTAGGTTTTTGTTAGTGGTTATCCTGAGTCTTACTAGATCCATCTTACAGGTACAGAGTCTGTTTTAAACTGGTAACATCGATTGCATACAAAACTCTTATCTTTTAACCCCTTCCATACCTCCACCCCTGCCACATTTTATGTTTTGATGTCATACTTTATATCCTTTATATTGGCATCTGTTAACTTATTGTTGTGGCTACGCTGTTTTCAATACTTCCATCCATTGGCCTTTATACTAGAGGTAAGTGGTGAGTGCACACCACCACATTAGAGCGCTGTCTGGCTACACTTGCCTTTTTTTCTTTCATATGTTTTCATGTTACTAGTTAGCATCCTTTTGTTTTGTCTGACGTGTTCCTTTCGGCAGCCACAGTGCTGTGGTGGCAGGGGCCTGTCACAGATACACGGATAGTGGTGGGGTAGGGTAGGCGGCAAGGGCCAGGGACGGCTGCCTGTGCCTTGAAGCTCCGGGGGCGCTGTGTTCTCGGGCAGCCATCTCGTCCTGGTTCCCCTCTTTTCAGAGGTTTTCATTGCTGATACAGTCTCTCCCCTTTTTACAGGTCTGACCAGATTTTCTGGCTCTCTGAGTCCGTGGTGGACGTCTGTGTGTCTTAGGAAGCTGTCCCGTTCACAGGCATAGCAGGCTGGTGGGCACTGTCGACTGTGCTCTCTAATCCGCTCACCTCTGCGAGGTAAATAGTGGTGTCTGCACCTTCCTTCCTGGTGTCAAGGGTTGATTTTTTTCTGTGCCCAGTGTCCTTTAGTCCACTGTAATCACTATTCTTTTTGATGTTTGAACTAACCCATCTCTGTCCAATGGGAGGCCCGCCACGCCAATCCCTGTGTCCTGACGGCAGAATTCCCTGAGCCCTGTGTAGCTGCTGTGCTCTAGACATTGGAAGACCCATGCCTGTCACACGTTTCCTGCCCTGCTCTGGGTCATTCCTTCGATGGGTCAGCAGCTTTCCAGATCCAGAGTTTGTGTGTTTATAATGCCCCCCGGGAGAGCTTGCCCAGGGTCCCTTTGTCTTTCTGTTGATAGTGAATCTTTAGGTCTTGGATTAAATGTCGCTTCCTCAGAGACACCCTCACTACACCCTTAGATTTGTCAAATTCTCATTTCAGTACTTTATCTTGGTGGCATTTATCCCAAGTGCCTGTCAGGTAGTTATTTAAAGTCCAGATCTGCTCATATTAACGATCAGCTGGGTTCAGGCCTTTCAGTGGTGCTGTGTGAAACTGGACCTGGACTTCAGTTAAGAAGCGGCAGAGCGTGTGATAAAGAGACAGTGGTCCTGGTGACACGGTGAGCCGCAGCTGTGCTGGCCCTGCACTCACATGGCCTTTCCGAGTGTGCAAGCAAAGATAAAAGAGAAAGTGGGGCCCTCTTTGCTCAAGCCAGCAAGAATCAGGTTTAGTCCACTTGCAGCCAAGAGTCTGAGCTTATAAAATTATCTTCTCCAAGCTTTTTAGGGTTTTTGTCCTTGCCACCTGTTACTATGACAACCACACATATTGTAATGAGCAAGTGCCCTGAATAAAGGAGGTGGTTGTGGCTTATGGTATTTGTCTCTCCCGGGCTTAGTTTCTCCAGCCATTACAGACTTCCAGATGTTTCAAAGATCCCAAATGACCAGATGTTAACCTTAAAAAGGACAGCCTATCTGAGGGGAATTTAAACCCTATAGTCACATGGAGCCGTGCAGGAAGAGCCAGACATGTGTGTCCACACCGACCTGGGACATGTTGCTAGTTCACTCTGTGTATCGAGTCTAGCCCAGGAAGTCTTTCCAGTTTCCTGGTGTGTCTACACTGACACAGATGTCTGATTTCCCAGGCTTGCCCACCCTGAGCTGGGATATCAGTAATGACCAGATGAGTCTACTCTGACCTAGAGTGTCTCCCTAATACCCCAGGGGTGTCTGCTCTGATGTGGGTGCCCTCCCTAATTCCACAGGTGTGTCTACATTCACCTGGGATGTCTCAGTAATTCCCCACATGTGTGCACTGACCCACAGTGTGTTCCTGAGTCTCTGGTTTCTCTACCCTGACCTCACAGAGATATCACAGATCAGAACAGACATACCTGGAGAACTAGGAGGACATCTCAGGGATTAGGGAGACCTCACTGGTCAAGGTAGATTACCTGGGGAAAGAGGGAGTCATACTGAACAATAGGCACACTTTGGTAACTGGGGAAAGACCTCAGGTGAGATCAGATACATCTGGGAATAAGACATCTCAAGTCAGTGTCAGAACATCTGTGAAATTATGTCCAGATTCTCAGTAGATACATCCTAGGTCATGGTAGACAAGCCTGAAGAGCTAAGAGACATCTCAGGTTTGTGCAGATGAACCTGGAGAATGAGACACCCCAAGTCAGAGTAGATACTCCTAGGGAGCCAGGGAGACATCTTTAGTCAGAGTAGAAACACCTGGGGCAACAGGGTCACGCTGATCATGTTAGACTCACCTTAGAATCAGAGAAGCACTCCTGGTCATGTTAGGCAATCCATGGTCCCCAAGGAAATATCCCACATTAGGGAGGACACTTCTGATGAAATAGGGAGACCTCCCAGGTCAAAACAAACACCCCTGGGGAAGTAGGAACTCACGTTAGGGAATTAGGGAGACTTCAGAGATGAGAGTAGACAAATCTGAGACACTAAGGTCCCCACTGGCCTTGGTGGGAAGGTGCAGGAAGCCTCCTGGCTGCAACTGAGATGCAGTGGGGGGGAGGGGGGTCTGAGACCCAGGATGGTCTTCTGTGACCACTGCCCCAGATCACCTCCCTTCTGCTAGGGCATGGCACCCACAGTTTTCTGGCCAGAGGCACGAAGCTCCTTCAGGGAGAAGGGCTCCGTGTCTTCCCATAGCAGCAGGACCTCCTTGTCTGCGGGTACCTTGCCCCAGGCCACTTTGCCTTCTGGGCAGGCTTCATGGAGGATGGCAGGATCAGCATCAGACATGTGGCCATTGCAGGGCCAGGCGGGCTGGGGAGACACTGAAGGCTCAGTGTGGACAGGGTAACAGAGACACATCCCTGGTTGGTGTGAACTCACTTAGGGTCAGCATAAATAACACAGGGGAAGAAGGAAGCCAACCAGGTCAGGGTAGACACAGCAGAGGCACTACTGAGACATCCCAGGCCAGTGTAGACACAACAGGTGTGCTAAGGAGATGGCCCAGGGAAGTGCAGACATAAGGGAACTATGGAGAAACCCTGAGGCGAATGTCCACTCACTAGGGGGCAAAGGAGAGATCCTTGGTCAGTGCAGACACTTGGGAGCTAGGAGACATCTTGATCAGTGTAAACCTCCACCTGCAGTGTAGACACACGAGGAGAGCTGGGGAGATATCCCAGGTCAGTGCTGAAAACTGGGGGACTGGAGTGATCTCAGGATGGTCTAGATGCACGAAGGGAACGAGGAAGAAACAGCAGGGAAGTGGAGACATACCATGATACTAAGGAAACATCTCAGGTCAGTGTTGATGCACTAGCTAACTAAGGGGGCAACTCAGGCTGGCATAGACACCCCAGCGACCAAGGAAGCTTCCTAGGTCAGTTTAGATACAACAGGGACCTGTGGAGACACCTCAGGTCAGTGTAATACCAGGAAACTAGGGAGACACACCAGGTCAGTGTAGAAACTGCAGGCAACTATGTAGACATCCACAGTAGTGTAAATCCATCCAAGGTGTGTGGAGACCCAGCAGATGAACTAGGGATCTGCATAGATGCTGCAGGGTGTTAAGAGACATCTTGAGTCAATGTAGACACTAGGGGAAGTAGGGAGACATCTCAGGTGGCTTGTGCTGTGAGATGTGTGACATGGATTGTTCCTCTCTGGGCAATCAATCCATTTAAGTCACAGAAGATGAATTAAGATACCAGCATGCCTAGAGGTATCCTGGGGATATGAAGGAATCAAAAACAAAAGCCATTTGAGGCAGGGAGAAATTAATCTGGCATGTTACCACACACAGCTAGGAGGACTCATTAAAGCTGAGTGGGAATCAAAGATGACCCACCAGGAGGGAATAAAGAACCTAGTGGAAAAGGGGACGCACAGGGTCATGCCACACTAACACCAGCTGTAAGTGACACCCTGCAGCTGGCAGGGAGGGGGCCAGGGACGATGGACGGCCACTAGGGGAGCAACTCCGGGTGGAGTAAGTCTGGGCCACTCCCAGACTGTGCCACTCCCCAGCTCGGTTCTCGCGTGTTTGGTCACAAACCATCCAAAAATGTGGTGGCCTCAAGCATCACGATGCATTATCTGCCACATGCTGTGGTCAGGGTTCAGGTGGCCCCACTGCTGGCTGTTCTGCTCCCAGTGGCCTTGGGTGGGGCGCTGGAGGCTGGGCTGAGCCGGGAGGTTCAGGAAGGATTTTACACCTGCCACACTGAGGACAGCTCCAGCGCGCCGCTGCCGAGGTCCACCCACGTCCATGGAGAGAACTGGGGGGAAACGCCTATCAGGTGAGTGAAGGCTGTCCGGTGCGGCTTCCCTCTTATCGAGAGGCGGTTCTGGTCCACGGGGTTGGGGCTGTTTCTCCTTGACATTTAGGCCAGCTGGACCTCCAGTGGTGACCATCTGACCTTGAGAGACTTCAATTAACCGTATCAAATCCCCAGGCTCCCTCCCTCCGCCACTCTTTTTGATCTCAGCTGGGAGCAAAGGAGACTTGAGACATTCTGAGAAATACAGTGTTTGATTCGCTAATTCCCAAGAAGCACCAGAAAAACTCCGTTTTAGGGAATCTAGGACGCTGGCTGCGGGCTCCATCTACTGCCGGAAGCTTACGGTGCACCTGACCAAGTGGCAGTTTCTCCTGAGTGTGACTGGCCCGCACCTGACCAAGTGGCAGTTTCTCCTGAGTGTGACTGGCCCGCTGCGCTGCCACTGCCCGGGCCGCTCCGGCTGCTCCCGGTCGCTCCCGGCCGCTCCCGGCTCCTCCCTCCCTCTCCTGAACCCCTGCCCTGCTCCCCCCCCTCCGGCCAGTTCCCCTCTCCCACTGCTCCCGCCCCTACTGCTATCCCTCCTCCCGCCCTGATCTCCCTCCTGCCCTGCTCCCCTCATCCCCCTCTGCTCCTCCTCCGGCCTTGCTCCGCCGTCTTTGAACCCCACTCCTGCTCCCCGCTCCCGCCCTGACCCCCTCCTCCCGTCCTGGCTGCCCCTCCCACCCGGCTTCTCCCTCCTCTGCCACGGAGCTCCTTCAACTAGAGCCTCAGCCGTTCTTCTCCTCCACCGGCCTCCCCCTCCAGGCTCCTCAGCTGCAGGGAAACACGCCTGGGGCTTCTCCAAGCTGGAAACCTTTCTGGGCCACACTGCTCCTCCCTCCCAGAGAGCCTCCAGGGGAGGTGGGAGCAGCAGGCTGTCTTAACGCTTCATCTATGGACTTCCCTTCCCCTTCCTGTCCCTGAGTGGCCGCCCACGCCCTTCCTCCCGGCTGCGCCCCCCACCTGACCCCCCCAATCCTGGACCCGCCCCAACCCGACCCCACCTACCTCCACCCTGGCCCTGCCCCCCAGCCAGGAGCCGCCGTGCGCAGTGCCCCTCAGGTAGCACAGATGGTCTGGCAACGTGTGTCCGGCAGGGCTCAGCCCCCTAGGCCGGGGTCTGCACGGCCCTGAGCCAGGATCTGAAGCCCCCTCACCGTGTAAGGCCGTGGGATCCTGATTTCCTCCCCTGGGGTCCTGCTCCCCTTTGTTGGCCTCATCGCGGGCCGCCCCGTGTGGACAGATGTCCCGCTATGGAGTTTGCCTTCCAAGCCTCCCACGTGAGGCATGTGACCGCCAAAGGCTCAGGTGACTACCTGGCACCCAGTGCAGGAGCACACCCCTGGCCCGGCCTCATCGTCGGGTGGGCACCTCCTGGACAGGACCCTCATGGAAAGAGGATGTCACAGCAGGCCTGGGTGTCCAAGATGGCTGAGGTCCAGCCACACGTGGGCAGAGGCCCCATCCCCCAAGACCTGGGCTGCCCCTGACCTGAGGCCCTCAGCCCAGTGACCTGCCCTTAGCTGCTGGCCCCTCTGGGTCCTCTTCCTGCACATACCCCTGTGCCCACTCCTCACAGTGGGTCCCACCTCCCTGGGCCAGGGCTCTCTGCTCCCAGGATGGGCCTTGTGCCCCATGGGTGCCTGTTAACAGGGTTAGGTTAACCGCGGACAGGAGGGCAGCTGGACCTGACAGTGAAAGGCCCCAGAGGCAGCAGGGAAAGCAAGGCCTCAGCCCAGTGGAGGCGCCGGAGAGTTAGGGTTCAGATGGTCCCTGCCTCCCAGGATGGCTTCCAGGGCACAGGCCTGACCTCTGGCTCCAGGGTCAGCCAGCTCCTGCCAGGGTTTAGCAGAAGAGAGCCAGAGGCAGGAATGCGCCAACAGAAGTGGTCAGCAGGACCTGTCCCCTCTCCCTCTGTGAACACTCCGGTGGTGGCATCTCTAGGCCTCTGGCTCCTGCCCCTACTGGGTGCCCACTGACCGGCCCTGTGGCCCCCAGCCTCCCATCCTCAGCCTGGGGCACTGAAGTGCCCTGCTATCTCACTCTGGGTCATTGGCCCTGCAGTCAGGCCCCAGGTGGCTGAGAGCTCAGAGGGCTGCCCTTTGCTGACTTACACGCGGAGGTCAGAGCCCAATCTGTGGGGGGCAGCTGGGAGGGTGGGTGCTACCACTTTACATCACCAGTTGGTGCAGGGTTGCATGACAGCTGCGAGCTGAGCGGGTCCAGGTCACCTAGGGTGGAGCATGGGGAGCAGAGGGCCCACCCCTTCTCCATATCCAGGGCTCAGTCTCTCCAAGGTCTGAGGCCACCTGGCTCCAGCTCCTGAGGGCAGGCCCGGCCTTCCCTCTTTGTCCATGGCTACCACAGCCAGGCCAGGCGGGCTTAGGGCTGGTGCCACAGCACTGAGGCGTCTGTCCTGGGCCAGCAGGGGCCACAGAACCAGGCCCGGTTTCCAGGTGGCACCTGGTCTCCCCAGCAGAATTCCAGACATTTCTGAATCCTAGTTTTTCACACGAATTAGCCCTCAGGGCAGTTTGGCTTTGAGCACAGGCTCGGAGGGCAAGGCTGGCAGCAATCCTTGCAAAGGTGACTTGGCAGGAAGTGGACTCTGCCCCAGTTCCTGGGAGAGCAGGTGAGTCCGTGCGTCCCTGGTCCTGGGCAGGAAGAGCTCACAGAGGACGCGGCGCCTCTCAGGGGCTGCTGCTAATCTCATCTGAGAGGTGGAAATGTCACAACTAGGAGAAAAAGAAAAATGTTCATTTTACAGAAATTGGATCAATACTCTAGCATAGCTCGGAGCCCAAGTTAAGGTAGAAAGTGAACAGTAGCTTTTTTCTTGCTAAACTTTAAAGTTCAGAATTTGCGTTCCCAAATAATTTGTCATAGGCTTCTTAGGTCAGAAGCCTCTTAGAACTTGTTCTTAATATTCAAAAAGAATGACAAATCAAAATGAGGATAAAGAAATGACCCAACTTAGATTGTATACTCAATTACCTAAGGGTCAGTCAGTGTCCCTCCGAAAATAAATAAGGTAGCTATGCTAGTTGTAAAAATAAACCTAAGTGAAAAACCACATGGGTGTAAACAATTGCCCGTCAATGGTTGTGCAGTAAACTATGCTGTCAACTCAGCCCTGGTCCCAAGGAAAACAAACTGAGTTCACAGCTGAACCAATCAGCAAAAGCAAATGAAGAACAGGGCCTTGGTTACTGCCTTTCTCACAGGTGATTTTCTTCTGATGTGGACTTGTATGTGGCTGGCTATCATGACTAAAGACACTGAGGAGAGAACTTTCCAGAAGGTTCTGGTGCCTGCACAGGGTTGGCTGCGTCTGCCTTCCATCTCCTGCGCAGTGGTGGGTCCCACCGAGAGGGTACAGGAGGATCTGAGCTGATTGGTGCAGCTGCCCAGCCCCTGGGGCCCTCCTGAGACCCGCCTCCCATCAGAGCCACAGGTGAGGTTGCTCAAGAGATCAAGGTCAAGGGGACAGCTCTGTCAGGAGGGGTGTCAAGGAAGCCACTTCTCCAGGCCCTCCTTTCCAGGGCTTCTGCAGTTATGGTCACAGGCTGCACAGGCCTTCGCAGCCTGCCAGGAAGGCACGGGGTGGAAACTTTGCCTGAAAACCACTCATTTCCTCCTGTAGAATTGCTTTAATTCTACTTTGTGAATCTGCTTGAAATATAGCCTAATTAGACCACTGTAATGATGCATTCCAAACCCCAGACAGAACAGCAGTTCCTATGTGTCTTTTGCTCGCATATAAACGCTCCTGTACCCTTTATAATCCTGCAGTAACTGCATATGTGGCGGTGGGGGAGTGGTTATTGATACACCATCATGACAAACATATATGAGGGCTCAGGGCCCTGCTAGAGAGCCAGGAAACCAAGGACGGGAAGGGAGCACCTGCCTTCATGGGGCCAAGTGCAGCTGGGAGGGGGCGGCCCGTCACCAGAGAGAAGACACGGAGAGGGGAAGGATCAGATCAGGAAAAGCGGAGGGCTGGCAGCCACTTGGTTCATCAGAGCAGAACGGAAGTTCTGGGGAGTGGTCTTCAGGTGGTGGGACCTGTGGGCCACAGGATGCTTGCTATAAAGGCTTTGGTGGAAATAGCATTTCCAAAATATTAGTCCACTGATGTGGCAAGAAGGTGCTAATGACCACAGAGCTCAGAACCTGATTCTCCATGGCCTCCTTATTTCTCTGTTCCAAATGTTTTCAGGCTAGGAAGGCTGTGAAGCTGGGGTGGGAGGGACAGAGACGGGTTATCAGTTAGGCCTCTATTTGTCAGTGACAGAACCACATTTTAACTGGCTTAAAAAAAGGAGTTCATTTGCCCACTTAATTGAAAAGTATAGGGTTTTCCTTCAGGCATGGCTGAATCTAGGTGCTCAGGTGATACAGGCAGGGTCTTCTCTCTCCTTCACAGTGACCGTCTGTGTGTAAATAGGCCTCCCCTGGAAAGCCAGCATGGGGGGACAAGGACAGTCCTTCTCTAAAACAGATGGACAGGCATCTCCATCACCAAGGACAAGAGGTCCCTCCCTGTCCTGGAAACAGAGAGCAGGGAATATGTTACGGCAGTGAGAGCATGACGACATGCCGGAGCAGCTTGGTCTCCAGTGTTCCCAGCAGCAGAGGCCTGACTGCCTCGAGTCAGGCCCTCCATCCATACCCTGGTGTGGGGTGCAGCAGGACTGAGCAGGCATCTTCCAGCCCCGCAGAACCAAGGAGAGAGAGCTCCTCCTGGCACACGGCATGCATGGCGTCAGGACAGGGCATCCTGACCCAGAGGCTCTGGCTCCCTGCCACCCTGCAGCCTTCTGCTCCCTCCACTTCCCTCACAAGAGGGATTTGCTTCTCGTTCTTTTGTTACTTGTTACCCCTAAGTCCCCAGCACTCTGCTTTGTGGAGCTGGATCAGGAGGGTTCAAACCTTCTGCTGCAGGGCTTCCTTCTAGATGGATGTTTCCAAAGACACATGCAAGCTCCCCAAGAGATGGCTGAGAAATGACGTGCAGTCACGCACACACCTCCACGCAGAGCCGCTTCCACTGAAGGACTTATACATGCGCCCACTCTCCCACACCTCCACCCAACCCCCCAACACATACACATTCACAACTGTTTCTAAACGTTTAGAAAGGATCCCAACCCTTGTCTTAAAAGAACACCAGAATGTTTTAGATCTCTTAGAGAGTTAGTGATGTTTGAAATACTCAGCGAAGACTTTGCCACTTGTAGAGCGGATTTCAAACAGCTTTCTGTATGACTTGTTGGCTTTCTGGCTTGATGTTCTCACCAGGCACAAACCTTTTTACATCTAACAAAGGGTTAGTCCCTCGTCTGCTGAGGGCACTGTTTTCACCCAGGTAAAATCGCCTTCTCTGCGTGTTGCTGGGGTTGCATGAGGTTGCCATTCTAAATTAGGGCTCCAGTTACAAAGCAGGGCCTCTTTAATAAATGGTTTCAGGTTCTAAGTGTATAATTATGGTGTTTTTACTAATTGCACAATCAAGGCAGGTGATCATATCATTAAGATATGACATTTTATTCATTCTGCAGAGCCATTTGCAGGTGATAATGAGCTTCTGGGCCTGGGGATAGTGGGGCTCCTGAGGTCACGTTTGGGGCAGAGGGACAGTTTGTAGTGATCAAGTGTCCTGGGAACTGGGAGCTCCAGCTGGTTTGGAGGCCTTCTGAGTTGACACAGGCATCCTTCCCCCTAGTAGTATGTGACAAACATCCCCTTTACTCTAATTGCTTGAATCCCAGTTAACAGCCGAGTGCTCTCATCTAATGACGGATAATGGGACTTCATGACGCCAACACTGACTCGCGTGTCCTTGGATGCTCTGAGGGCTGTACTGTCCACCAGGGGTCCTCTCAGGGGTGCCCTGCCCGCTCTCATGGCTAATCCAGCTCTGGCACCTGGCTGAGATCCAGGAGGGGACAAGGGACATGGGGAGGCCCAGGGGCACAGGCTGATGGAGGAACCCCCCACCCTGGGTCCTAACTTACACCAAATCCTAAGTCGAGCAAGGGACACACCGACACATTTGTTCCCCTGCCCTCCCAGGGCTGGCTCTGTGAGCCTGGAATTCTGTGTGATTTCATCTTCTGTTTAACCTTGTGGAAGCTGCTGCACAATCACACTGTGCCAGGGCAGGTGCCGCGCACAGAGGCTGGCGGAGGCGCCCTCCTTGGGGCTGTGCTGGAGGCCTCGGCATGCTCCTCGCTCACTCCTCCAGGGGCGCGCACACGTGTCTTGAGGCCAGCAGCTGCCCTGGCAGATACTCACAAACCATTTCTGAGGGAAAAGAAATTTTAGGAGATTACATGCAATGGTCATGGGCCTGTATCACTTCTCCTCCCTTATTTAACACGGTGAAAATGTAATTACATCCTTTATGGGAAATCTTATGCCCTTTAATGGCTGTCACTAGCTACAGTGTGACACGGTTTGGGATGTTTGTGTCTTTTCACAGTGTTTCTGCAGAAAGAACCCAGTGTGTGTGCGAAGTTCCATTTCCCATCAGCGACGGGACATGAACAGGGATGAATGAGCCTGTGGATGCAAAGGGGTGGCCGCAGGCCCTGCTCCCATCTGTCCCGCAGCAGTGGCTCCAGGGCTGCAGGGTGACAAGGGGATGAGAGAAAGCGAGGGGCAGTGCCCTGACCCAGGAGGAGCAAAGACCATTTTTGACAATGTCCTTTTTAGCAGAAGTTCAGATGCAGAGAGGGAAGGTTTCCATGGAGTTGTGTTAATAGTGGAGAAATACAAGTGCTTTATTTATTGTGAAGAGGAATTCCTTCCAAGCCTTGCCTACACCTGAAATTTCCTTTTTAGTGATGAGAATAAATCATTAAATTATATTTCATGATCTCTGTTGAGATTTCTCTTCAAATCCATGGGGCTACTCTCTGGGGCCCTGTCCTGTCCCCCATGGTTCAGGGACCGCCTCCGTGGGCAAGCCACGCAGGCTGCTCTATGGATTCCGGTGCGTGTGGGGTGGTGGGGCACGAGGGGGGGCAGTCTTTGGGATTTGCACTCCCCAGCGGGCTCCCTGTGCTGCCCCCCGAACCCCCAGGGCGCAGGCCCCACCTTCCATTAGTCTGCATGAATCAGGGACCCTGACTCTTTGAATATCTGTCCAAGTCAGACATTTTTAAAACATAACTCTCTTGAGATAAAATCCTTAATAAAAAAGGGAATTAATTTGTTCTGAAGGCAAGCATAAATTGTCTGGGGACTGCTCACTCTTTATTTTAGTCCATGGGTAAAAACCTGAGGCGAATTGAAGCTCCCGCACAGACAGGACCGTGACTCGTCCTGCATCTGACCTCCATCGAGATGCCTGCTGTCCAGTCTAACTGCTGTTCTGACTGAGATTTCCGTGGTCTCTGCTGTGCTGGTGAGAATAATGTACATGCATTTCGCAAAGATGGGAAAATTCAGGGGACGTTCTCACTACGAGAGGCGCCCAGGGAGGAGGGTGCCAGGAAACAGAGCCAATTTTTAAAAGCCTCTCTTTTGTCTGGTTGCATAAGTAATGGGCATTAACGGCACAGAAGAGATCAGGAAACACGGGGTCAAAGGAAAAGGAAGAGCACCACCCCTAATTCTATCAGCAGAGACTCACCCCTGCTCACATACTGCATTCTTTCCAGTTTCCAGTTTTTAACTTTATCTAAAGAAAAGCACCCATATAATGCATGTAACACATATGGCTTCTTTATAGCTAAGTGGGACCACATCTTAAATATATCCATCACTTAATGTCCTGCAGAGACCCCTGCACATGAGTAACCAGGTCTGCTAGCCACTTACTCTTCAGAGTGCGCCGCTGAGCACCATCCCCTCCTTCGGTCCCTCCGGATTCCCTCACACTTGATCACACACTGAGATGCAATGAGTGTCCCTAGGCCCATGCCTGCCCTTTGGCATGACCCCTGGCAGTGGGTGGGCACCATGGGAACACCTAAGACCCTATTCAAGGCTGTGCATGGACACCCGGAGACAGCAGCTGCATTTAGGAGGAAGACGGTGCTGGGGCCCACTAGGGGTTTTCAGGCTGCAGGGACCAGGCCCTTGCCCCCATCTCCACTCTCTCAATTGTCAACTCTCTCTCAGCAGGCCAGGGCAGGAGGTGGGCAGCGTCCCCTCCTCGGGCTCCAGGGTGGAGCCCTGCTCTCCTGCTGCAGAGAGTGACCTGCAGAGAGTTTCCTACTTACTTCTGGGCCAGGCTCCTGATAAGGGACCACAGCCATGTATGTGTCTCTCCTGGGTTTTTTCTGCAAAGCTCCTCACACCTCTACCCCCACACTACTCTGAGCTGGTCTGAGTTCCCTTAGAATTCGCTAAATTATATTTTTTGCATCATCATAACATTGGCTCAAGATGTAAATGAGTCCAGTTACAGGAAATACGGAAATGTGCATTTGGCACACCCAACTAGAAACCCACGCAGCCTGACTTGGGGCTGGTGGCCCTCTTGGCGTGGCAGCAGGGAAGAGGCAGCCGAGACGCACAGGCTGGCAGATCTCAGCTGACCTCAGCGGGGCTTGTGTGCCACGGTGGGTGAAGGAGGCCAAGCTAGGTGAGGGTCAGCTGGGCAGCCCCTCTTCCACCCGCAGGCCTGGGTCAGCTGACATGACTCTCATCCTCCTGGACCTGCTGGCTCTTCTCACAACTAACCGTGGGCCCACTTTTCTAGACTGTGGTGGCATCTCTCTGAAACTGGTCAACATGTCGCATGGCTGCACCCAATGTCGGGGGCAGTGGAGACACTGCACCTGCCCGTTGGAGTGGGAACAGGAGAGTAACACTTCTGAAACGTCGTCCCCTCACCCCCAGGACAGCAGCATGCCGCCGGGGCCGCCAGGGCAGGGGGGCCGCCCCCCGAGCCCTCACTGCCCAGACTTGCCTGTGTCCCAGGCCAGCCAGGAAGTCAGACTCCCACTGCCCATCCAGGGGAGACGTGACCACTCTTGACCCACTCGGTCCTGCCTCTGCCCTCCTGCAATGTCCAAAACGTGTACAAAACACTTTGTCCATTCTTCCACCTCAGTGCCCCCAAATCCCTGAATTCACGATGCTTCTGATGATTGAAAAGCTCTTCACCAGGAATGGATTACTTCCCACCTGGCCCATGTGTTAACCAGCTCAATCAGACCATCCCACTGAGGACAGTTTTACAGATGTGCCCCGTGCTCTGAACATAAAGCTTATTACAATCTGATCACTTGCTCTGAGTAAACGCATTGAAATTACTGTTCAGGAGGCTTGTTTGGGGGCAATATTTTTTCCTACTTACTTCTAGCAAAGATAGACTTTTCCCATAATGCAACCATAAATCCTTCATAAGCACAAATTATGTTTACTACCCGAGCTGTAAACTACCTGTTAAATGTCTAAAAAGCAGTTTATCCCGTAAATGCCTGGTATCTTCAGCGAATACAAGAGAGGCGTCGCCCCCGACTGTCTCCAGGTTTGTGCTTCAGTGGGGAGAGGAGCCCAGGCCCCCGAAGGACAGGAACACCCAGACATTCCCAGGTGCCCAGACTGGGAAAGGGACTCTGTGTCAGTCAGCCACTGCCACGGGAATGTGGCATAACAAAGCACCCCGAGACGCAGTGGGCTGAGACAGCCGCCGTTTGTTCTCTGGATCTGCAGAGCTGCCGAGGGGCGGCTTATCTAGGCTGACTCCACCGGGGGTTCTGCTGGTCTTGTGGGCTCCCTTGTGATCAGCACAGGTGGGCATTGCCTGGTCTGGGCTGAACGTGGCCGAGGAGTCCCCGTTCTGCACGTCTCTTGCAGCCTGGGGGTAGGCGGGCTAGTCTAGCTGGGCCCTCCTCCCTCATACCCCACCTCCCTCCGAGTGACCCCTCCCAGCTCTGTCTCCCTCCCTGGAGCTCCAAGTCCCAGAGCACCAGCCCAGCCCAGCTACAAGGCATGGAGGAGCCTTATTTCTGAGATAAGCCATACAGGGTCCCTGCTTTTGGACAAATTCATACTATCTCACTTTGTTTCCATATTAAACGTGAATTTTAATTACACAACTGATGCACGAACCCATTTCTATTCTGCTGTCTTGGATGGAGGTGTGGTGGGAATCTAATTTGTCCTCACAAGTTACACTGCTCTGAACACATTCTTATTAAGCTAAAGCATTAACTAACCTTGCTGACCTGTGCTGCGCTCTCACAAATGTAGACACCCCTGAGACACAGCGGGCACACGCACATGTGGAGAACACAGCTGAGGTCAGCCAGCTGCTATTTTGGGTTCAGAACTACCACTACTCTTTCCACCCGATGAGGCCTCACTGTCAGTTCCCTGGTTATGATATTGTGCTATAGTTTCACCAGATGTTACTACTGGAGAAAACAGGTAATGTGTACAAAGGATTTCTCTGTATTACAACACACACGACTCTACAATTATCTCAAAAAAAAAAACCAGAAGTTTCATTAAATAAATAAATAAACAAATATATATATATATATATGTTTATGGAATATTTTATTGCCTCAAATATGTGCCTTGTCTCCTTGTGCCTGTGTGTGAGGCACAGTCAGAATCTTGAATGCCTGTGGTAACAAGCATTGGTTCATAGATGGACATGTGACCCAAGCCAGATGACTGGAAGACAAGGAAACTCAAGTTTGGAACTTTTGTTGAAACAAATGTTTAAGTTAACTACTTTCACTGGGGTTTCTGAGATGCTAAGATGCAAGCTTCACAACTTCTAAAAGATACACTGACACCACAGTGAGGGCTGTCTGAGAACACAGCCAATACAAAGGAAAGCAGCTATTATGTAAAAGGAGGAAACCCCGCAAGATCTTCTGGATCCAGCCGTGCATGAAGCTAGTAACCCACAGATGGTCAAGTTATACGCATAACAAACATTTTTGTGTTTAAGTCAATTCTGGTTAGGGTTTCTGTCACTTAAAATTGAAAGTAAATTATTACCCTGTTGTACCTCCAGCACCCACGTGGAGGGCAGTGGAGCCAAGAGGGGTAAAGAGACAGCATTCTGCTAATGTAAGAATATCGCCTAGATCCAGCCATGTCTGAAGCTAATGACCTGCGTCATTATCATCATCTGTGAGTCAACAAACTTTCCTTTCTTCCTTAAGCCAGTTTGACTTGGGATTTCTGTCACTTACAAGGCAGCCCTGACTGACCTGCTCTGTCACAGTTAGCCCTTAGTTAGCATCCATCGGTACTTGGTGGATAACCAGTGAATAAAAGAGTGAGTGAAAGTAAATGGGTGCAATGATCCCACCGTATGCTCATGCCGAGCACCAAGGGGGACAGACATGGCTCTTGGGGGACCCAGCAGATCCCACAGCGGCAGGTGGGAGGCTCAGGTCTGGCGACCTTCAGAGGCTGCACTCGAGCTGGGACTTCACAGAGGGGCAGGGTCTACAGTGAGGTCTCCAGGTAAGCAGGTACATTGAGCAAAGGCCCTGGGGCTGAGCTTGGAGGATGGCAGAGCATCTGGTGCTGGCCCAGTGGAGGACATGTGCAGATGGAGCATGAAGTGGGGGGCGGATAGAGGCCTGAGTCCTGGTGAGGAGCATATGTGCACTAGGGTCCAACTAGGGGAACAGGAATCACTATAGGTGCTTCAATCCAGGAGAAGTTAATGTAGGGGTCATCTTGGGAAAGCTGAGAAGGCACATGGGGGCTTGTGAGGCGAAGCCCTGGCACAGCAACCTGGTACTGATCTTGAGTTAGAGAGAACCAGAGAGGGGGTGGGGTTCCACAAGCTCGAGACCACAGAGTCTCAGAGACACGGCCGCTGCAGGCACAAGTACAAGACCAAGTAGAGAGAGGGGAATTCCAGGGTCTCCATTCTCCCACCTTCCACGACTGACTTCCTTGGGCTAATCCAGGCAGAGACCAGCCCACTCCAGGGCCTAGGACATGCAGCCCACAGGGATCAACCCAGGACACAGGGATGGGGGAGAAGGGGTCTGAGGGCAAACAGGTCCAGGGTGGGCATAATGTCCTTCCAGAATGACCTTCAAGGGCAAATCCTGTGACTCCCAGAAAAGTCAGAAGCCCCTGGCGGTACTGCTCTGAAAATAACACTTAATGAATGGGCCAAAGGCCTTTAGAAAATAGCAATCTTCCTAAGAGAAGCAGAGATGTAGTTAAATAATCAAAACTCAATTTCTTTTAGTCTAGACATAAATAATGAGGTTTCATAGAATTATCATTTCAAGTGCAATATACTGCACAATGACTCTCTCTGAAAC
The DNA here is from genome assembly GCA_029783875.1 of Phataginus tricuspis. NCBI lineage: Eukaryota > Metazoa > Chordata > Mammalia > Pholidota > Manidae > Phataginus > Phataginus tricuspis. Next base: position 23,629,350 of record JAQQAC010011420.1, read on the forward strand.
CTGATTTTCCTCCCTTGAAATGGATTAGTGGGGTAGACCTGGCCTGGGTATAAATAGTGTTCACAGCTGATGGTGGACAGAAGCTGGTGTCCCCATCTCTCAATGCCGAGCTGCTCTGCTGATGCACGAAGGACACATGCCACATCCCCAGCCCGGGGTCACGGCACGCGGTGGGCTCGCTCTGCCCTGTGGAGGGCAAAGGGGCCCGCTGCCAGCACACACCATGCTCGGGTTCCACGCTGGTCTCCACCAGCCGCAGCTGAAAAGCCATGTCGTTTGATCCACATGGCTCTACACCAGGGGAGCGGTCCTCCGGAGGCGGGGACACGGCATTTCATGTGGCCTGGGGCTCGTTACAGGACTCAGGCTCCCAAACTCGGCTCCCCTCAGCTCGAGGATACTTCATTCTGTTGCAAGGTTTTGTGCCCCAGGAGAGGGGCAACGCCTGGCTTTCCTTGGCTTCTCCTGCGGTTCCAGGGACACGAGGAAGGAGCAGCTCTGGGGCCAAGTCTCCCCAGCCGTGCCTCCGTGGTTCAGCGTCCTGCGGTTCAGAGGGATGCTTCTGGGTTTGCGCTTGTCTGAGTTTGCAGGTGTGTCTGGGTCTCCACGGGGTGTGTGCCTGCGTGCATACATGTGTGTATCCCGCGTCAAGGACCTGTTTTCTCTGGACATGTCCTGGCCTCCTGGAGTCCAGCGACAGGACAGACACTTGGACCAGCTGGACTACCTGCTGCCTGGTGGATCCCTCACTGGGCTCCTCCATCAGCAGGTCCTTAATTTCAAGGACAGGTGGCGCTGCAGCTGGAGTGAAGGAACACCTGGGGCCCTGCCCCACATCTGCGTGCCCCTGCCCATGGCCCCCAGCCCGGGCCTGGGCGGGTCACCAGTGCTGGCGGCAGGGGCCCTCTGGAGTCGCTGGGGAACTGGTGACCCTTCAGCGGGTCTGTCCTAGGAAGGACCTGGGGCTCTGGCAGGACGGGTCCGGAGGGCCTGGAGCCTGCTCCCTCCCTCATGCGGGGTGAGGGAGAGGATGAAGAGGAGCCCCAGACCTGGGCGCTGTGCACACCTGCCGAGGGGCCCTCCCTGCACTCAGCCTGCACATCGCTCCCTCGCAAAGGTTCATATGGGGGCCAAAGTCTCAGGTCCATTCAGCCAGTCCTGTGCCCGTCCCTTGGACCCAGGTTCAGCCTCACCCCAAGACCTCTCTGTGGGCCTTCAGAGGAAACCATCACCTGCCACAGCCCATGGAGGAGGTCTTGGGTCAACTGGTACAGCTGGTCATGACCAGGGAAGCCAACAAAAATTCCGTGGCTATAAGATAAGGAGCGGTGTGTGGCTCAGACTTGCCAGTGAAGGGGAAATGAGACTCCCTGAGGATCTTCAGAAAGTGAGAAAAGCTCTAAACATGAAGACCAGCTTTCTCTACAAGTCTTCAGGTGTGTTGTTTTCATAACTGGACACAAAAAACACGAATATGACAACAGTTTAGAAAATAAAGTCACTTTAGCACATCATACGTTTTGCAAGTTGATTTCCTCACCGCGTTTAGAAGGCTGATCTGTTGATGCTTTGCCATGTTTGCTAAGCAAAGGCAGAGTCTGCAAGGGGTACCTCATGCTCAGGGTTCTGGTTCAGGGTGGTGGTCTGAGGCTATCTGTCCCGCCCGACCTGTCAGGACACGGGCAAATGCTGACGATGTTCCCTCTGGGCCGGGTGCTCAACCTTGTCACAACATCTTCTGTTTCCTATCCCAACCACCTCCACCCACACTGTGCGCACACACCTAGCCTCAGGTGCAACAGCCTTCCAGTCTCTGCAAGCTGAAGGTCAGCCTTTTCTTCCTTCCAGAAACATAACCATCTGTATTAGAATCACATTGCCCTGAACTTAGTGGCTTAGACAGCACAAACTCACGAGCTCACGGTTCTGCAGGACAGGACTCTGATGCAGGTCTCCCTGGGCTAGGATCAGGGTGCCTGCAGGCTGTGCTTCTTTCTGGAAGCTATACGGGAGGGCTCGTGTCCTCACTTGCCGAGGATATTGGCAGAATTGAGTTCCTTGTGCTTGTAGGACTGAGAATTTTGTTTCATTCTGGCTGCCACCTTCCCGGGGCCATGTGTGTGCAGTGGCTCATGCCCTTTCTCCGCCTTCAGAGCCAGCGATCCTGGCCAGGTATCTCTCACTCCAAATCTCTTCTCATCCTACTGGCTTGTCTCTTGACCTGCTAGGAAAGGCCATCCTGGTTTCAGGGCCACGGATTAGGTTGGGCCACCTGGACAATCCAGCTGTTCTCCAGCTCAGGAGCCAGGACTTAAATCACACCCACAAAGGGAAGAGTCTTGGGGTCTGGGGCCAGGTGTGGTCATCTCTGGGGCCGTTATTCTACCTGCCACACCATCAGGGACTTAAATGAAGGTTTCCCACTCCATGTCCCTGATGGGCTGCTGTTCTGTGATTTGCTGACGTGCTCTCTGTCCCCTCCTCTGACTTGAGGGTCAGACCTTCTCAAGGTCAAGAATGGGGGTCTCTCAGCAAGAGCCCATGTGGGAATGGGGCCCAAGGTTACCAGATCCACTACCGTTCAAGAAAATCCAGAAACCAGAATGTTATACAAAATCCATCATTCCTTCTGAGATGATATTTATATAACATAAAATAGACCATTTTAAACTGAATAATTCAATGGCAGTTAACACAATGTGCAACGACTATCTCTATCAAGCCTCAAATATTTTCATCCCTCCAAAATGAAACCTCCTACCTGGGAGCAATTTCTCGCCATTTCTGCCCCTCCACCTTGCAGACACCAACCTGCACTCCATCTCCATGATTTATCCCTCTGGACGTCATGCACAGGGGCCATCCCAGTGTATGTGACTGTGTGTGCCTTGCTTCTGCCACTTAACACAGGTTTTGAAAGCTCATCCTCCCTGTAGCATGTGTGAACACTTCACTGCTTTTTAAGGCTGAGTAATATTGCATTATGTATAGCCCATAATTTGTTTATGCATTCATTCCTTGATGGACATTTGGTGAGCTGATGTCACCCCCCTACTTTGTACCCTCAGAGGCTCTCTCCTGCCTCCTGTGTGGCCTCACCTACTGTGCCAGCCCTGCCTCTCACCTCCGCTGCCCCACAGCAGTCCTTAGCCCCCAGAGTTCACACACTGAGCCCTCATCCCCATGGTTCCCAGGCCTGCACTGTCCTGTCCCCCTTGTTAGTCTGAAGAATCTCCTTTCTGGAGTCAGAACTTAGTCACATGGCCACACCTCACTGCAAAGGATCCAGCTCAGGGGCCAGGCATCCAGCTAAACTCAGGGGCTCTAGCAAAATAAAGGAGAGGGAACCCTAGAGGTTACACATCAGCCTTTCCAACAGACCTCAAGTTCCTGAGGGGGTGACTGTGTTATCTTTCCCATCTGTAGCACTAGTATAAAGCCAAGTGCAGAATCTTGTCTCAGTAAATGTTGAACGACTGAATCAATGCACAACAATGAAGGAAAGCATGTCTTAACATTCTTTCTTTACAACCAAACAGAAGCCTAACAAGATGGGTGGCTGCTCAGCTCAACGGCTCAGGCTGCAACTGCCCTGAGGAGGATGGGTAACGGACCACTGTGCATGCTGAGAAATAGACTTATCAGATGAGGTCCCAAAGGACAAGCTTTGCCAAATCCAGCCCCTTGCTCCTGTGGTGTGCACACCTGGGAGAAAAAGGTTCAAGTTCCCAACCAGAAAACCTGCGACATTTTCCCAGGTGCATACAATCAACAAGTTGTAAAAATCCATTTGCTGGTTAGAAATACAATCTTTTACCCACAAAGGACTGAAACAAATTTAACTAAATTCTGCAATGAATTCACCATCAGGTAGAAACCAAGCATAAAAATTTAATTCCTAAGAGGGACCTTTAATAAGTCAAGTGCGGCTGGGAATGACGCAGCTAGTGAAGTTACTTCTGGGACAGCGTCTGGGTATCTTCCACAGACTGTGTGGCATCCCCTGGAAGCGGCCCGTCTACTCCATTGCTGACAGGTGCTAAAAGGGGAATTCTCTAATGCTCAAGGCAGACTTGAGAAGACTGGCGGGGACATCTGGAGTTTGCTCTGACAGGCCGGTCACATTCACAGCCCTCTTCCTGGGGCCGCTGAGGGACAGTTCAGATAGTGAGCCCGTCAAGATGTTACTGCATTTCCCCAATTGGAACTTCTGTCATTTGATCCACATCTCCACTGCAGAGCTGCCTTTGCATCCAGGCCAGAAGTTCGGTCTTTATCCCCAGTTTCCCTCTATGCCTCACATTCCATCCAACACCTTGTAAGTCCTGGAGGTCCCCCAGGGACAGGCCATCTTAGCATCTGTCCCACAGCTCTGTGGGCACCCGGCCGCCCTCCTGTGAGGCCGCTGTCCTCTGCACACACTGTTCCTGCTGTTCCTTCTTCCTGGATCACTTTTCCCCACCACCTCGGCTTAATGGTCACCCCTCAAACGGGCTTTCCAGAAACTGACCCTTGTTCTGCATAGGCACACACACTCCTACATATTTACAACACACGGAATACACACATCTACATAGGTACACTACACACACACACATACATCATACACTCTACTCACACACCCACTTAAGTGCATACACATACCTACCCACTTACTCGTCCACACACTTACACATACACGCTCATGCACACCATGCACACACAGTCCTTACACTGCTCTGCATTGTTGTCCTCAGAATGCACCTCACCGCCTGGGGTCACTGTGTCTTGGTTACTATCAGCCTCTCCCCTCACTAGATCATCAGCTCCACTGGGGCAAGAACTTGTTTCTCCTGCTCAGTGTCTCCTCCACAGCTTCTAGAACTTTCCTTACCAGGTAGCAGGTCCTCAGTGAGCATTTGCTGGATGGTGAGTGAGGTTTCATCTTCAACAAGGTTGAGCCTACAGCAGTGGCCCCACTTCCCTGCATGGGACTGAATGACACACACTGAACACTGCCCTTGCTTCAGGGTCTGTGGGGCAAATATTCACGTGATCACTCCAGGCAGAGAGAGTGCACCATCTTAATGCTCAGTGAAAACCACCTGTATTTATTTATATACTGGGACACCGACCCAGGGCAGATGTGGAGTGGTTCCATGTAAAGTCCCCATGTGATTCTGAGTGTTTGTTTCATTTAACCTCTTCAAAATTTATTCAAAGAAGTGCACGTCTTAAGTATGTGTGTCCTTCCTTAAATGTGCACAGTGCCAACAAATGCTTAAATGAGCATGTTTCTGAGCATTGAAGTTGATCACACAGCTGTGCACCCCCCACTGACCTCACTGCGTGTAACCCTGTTTAGGAGCACGCGCTCTGAGCCTCACATCCCTCCTTTACAAACCGTGAACTCTCCACTCGGAGGTGAGAACACTCAGGGGAAACATTCTGAGCCGTGCTCATCAGCTCTGAAAAACACAGAAGAAATGCCTCTGTGAGTTTAGAGGAGGGGTTAAATGGAAGATGAAGCTGAATGAAATTCCACATCTCTGCAGTGAAGGGTGAGCAGTGAGGCACAAATAAATACATAAGTACGATTTCAAAAGACCTATTGGACATTGTAAGAATAAACCAATTAGAACTAATGAAAGAGACGGGCCAGCAGCAAATACGAAGCAAACCCTAATCCTTGCAGAGGAGGCTGCAGGAGACGTGGGTGCCGACTGAGCCCCCGGGCAAGAGAACAAGGCAGCGGCTCCGCGGGGGGCAGACGCGCTGCACGCGGGGGTGTAGGGAGGTTCCTCCACCCGCTGCCCACGCCTCCCACCTGTGGCAAGAGCTGTTCTGGCCGATGCACACAGGCTGGGGCATCACACAGCCCCGCCTCCCAGAGGCTTCCCACCTCAGCCACACATCAGCCGTGGCCGGGCAGCGGAGCTGCGCTCAGCACAACCGCCCAGGACCCAGGCAGCTGCTGCCATCCCCACGTCCCAGGGAGGAGGGCCTCTGGCGGAGTCGCCCCAGAATCGGATGCCCTGGTCAGAGCGACCCATGATGCCTCCACGCGGCGATCCCGTGACCAGGCAGGGAGGCCACCGCCCCGACGCGGGACTGGAGGAAGTCCTCTGATGCGGCTGCAGCCTGCCTGGGGAGCACAGAGGAGGGAGCACGGGGGTAGGGGAGAGATGGGTGGCCCTCGAGGGGGCTCAGGTGCGGGGAGCCTCCCAGGTTCAGAGGCGCTCCATCCAGGAAGGCTGCCCACAGGCATTTCCAGAGGCAGTGGAGGTCTGGGGAGCCCTTCAGGGTCCTGCCCCCTGAGTGCCCGGGTGGACTCTCCCGGCAGCCCCGAGGCTGGTCCCCAGAGCATCCAGTCTGGGCACCTTCTCCATCTAAGGACAGACCTTCTCCCTGGGGAGCGCGTAGCCTCATCTGGACACTGGGCTGTGGGCCCCCATCTCGGGCCTTTCCTCTGGGAGGCCTTCCCTCCAGAGTCTCTCCCGAGTTCAGAGCTTTGCATCTCATGAGGCAGCATTCCTGGTTTCCCACCAGGTGGAAATTCCAGGCCTGGGGTGTGGCTCCCACACATGCCCTAGTGTGCAGCTCTCTGACATCTCGGCCCCGTGGGTGATTGTCAGCAGCCCAGTTCACAAATCAGGTTAAAAGTCCACATTCCATTAGAGCCTAAGGACCTTCCAGTGGTGGTGATGCCGGGGTTCTTGTTCACGAAGTGGAAGAATGAGCTTAGCAAACAGGCAAGGTAGGAGAGCAAGGTACAGGCTTTTATTTAGAAATAAAGTATAGGACAGAGCTCCCGGCTCACGCCAGGAGGGGACAAGAGAGTCCGGTGTGCTGTGTTGTCTAGGGGTTTTATAGGCAGATTAGGATTTTTCGAGAACATGAAAAAAAGGTTTAGGGGTGTAGACCTGTACCACTTGCCCTGCCCTCAAGGAGGGCTGGGTTGTGCTCTGCTTGCTAGGGTTGTTTACAGTAAAGTCACGGGTTATGCTGTGATACCCTTCCCTATTTGTAAAACCACTCAATCATTCTAGGCCAAGTTGCTCCTGGCCTTTTGAGTTTTAACTGACCTTACTGAAGATGTCTATATTCTTAGTCTGGTATCTTGTTCCTAGAGGATTAGGACCTTGACTTTGCATAATGCTTAACACAGAGTTTCAAAAGGGACTTTGCCCACTGTTATATTGCTGACTGTAAATATCCCACCCTGCTTTTTCTGGAGGCCCTCACCCTACTCTGACTACACCCATGGTCCCTGTCTCAGTGGGTATGTTTTACATTCGGTCAATACACACAGCGGGCATCTTCCTGCTGATATGCTCAGGCCTAGCCTGTACACCAGGGAAGGACACGTCTACAGAGCACGGTGCAGTTGGCTGGAGAGGTGTTGGCCCGACTGGGGCTCTGAGTGCCTGTGTTGGGAGGAAGGTCGGCTCGGAGACACAGGGAAGCCAGACTATAACGTGATTTGAATGAAAAAGCAATGTAACAAAAACACCACTGGAAAAGCGCAGAGACAAAACGTTGTCAGAGATTTATTTAATGCAAGAAGGTGCACACACAGAGAAAGGGGAGGGTGGCTACCTCAGAGAAGAGGGGCCCCTAAAGGGTTAGGGTCTGGGGTTTTATAGGCGGTTGAGGATTTTCAAAGAGCTAGGGGTGTGGACTTGTTAAGTGGTCCCTGAATGCACATCCTTGATGAGTCACTAGTCTTTCTTTTGATTGGTTTTCTAGGTAATTCTGCAAAATTAACATAAGAAATTTACTGCTGCTTTCTTCCCGGAATAGCAGCTCTTTGGTCTGGGGGCACATCAATCCAGACCACTTGCCCTGCCCTCCGGGATGAGCCTAGTTATTCTTTGTTTGCTAAACGGTATGTTAAGAATCTTACTCCTTAACTTCGGGATTTTTAAAAAAATGCAATTTGGCTTTAAGGTAGGATCACCCTGTCTTTATTACGCTGATTATAGCTGGGCCTTTTAGCAGGCAGGCTACATTAAGTTTTACAATGGCTTGATCTAATTGACACAATGAGGATGGGCTGTGCTCAGATACTTCTCTTTACCTGGGGAATATTCAAACATTCAAGGTCAAGCTGCTCCTCACCTTTTGAGCTTTAACTGATTAACTCATTAATTCTGAGTCTTTTCTGGCTTTCTAGTTTTAACTGCTAAACTGGGTCCTTTCTATCTATGGGGCTTTTACTGACCTTATTTTCCTGCCTAACACCTGCAGGAGCTTCTGCAGGAGCAGAGAAGGGGCAGGATGAGGGTGGGGGGCCAGACCATGGCCAGGACTGTCCAGGTGTCCTTGTTCTGGTGGGGCCCAGGCTCTGGCTGAGGACGGGGTCTTGAAGATGCAGGTCAAGGTCCGGGAAGGCCTCAGGCCATGTCCCTGCCGTCAGGGCCCCTGTGTGGGGACCTCAGGGGCACTGACCCAGAGGCCACGTGTGACGGCCTCTCAGCATCCACCTCTCCTTTTGGGTGCACCCCAGAAGTCAGCCGGGGATTCACACTTCTGCTAAGACCTATGATACCCGTGGGAAATCTTTGGCTCCAGGGGGCACAGTGCACCCGATCACATAAAAAAAGTCTTGCCCTGGCTGCAGTGACTGCCTCAGGGGCGGTCACATGACCTCAGTGGGTCCAGTCAGAGTGAGTGTCAGGGTCTGTCCTGAGCCCTGGCTTCACTCATTGGCTCAGGGCCACTCACATAGCCACATACAGTCCAGTTGCAGTGACTTGCAGCCTCGCCCTGCCCAGAGAAAAGCCCCACCTCTAAGGGAGGTGAGGACTGGTGGCCACACTCTTGTCGCTGCTGGGGCCTGAGGCCATCAGAAGATACGGGTGGAGCCTGCTTGTGAGGCTAGACCCACTAAGACCCAGGCTTGAGATGAAGGAAAAGCAGACTGTGTTCTGAGGCCTCACGGAGGCCTGGGTCCTACCACGCCTGAAGCTGGCGGGCACCGAGAGTCCAAGTCAGGTATGACCACCCATCTGCGTCTTCCAGGGCAGGTGGGAGTTTCTGGCACTGCCGACTGGGCGCCACAGTGACACGGAGTGGCACAGGTCAGGATGTAGGACCCCCTGTGAACCCCTGCTAGCCCCTGCCCTGCGGGGTGGTCCACAGAGGGCTCGTTCTGGAAGATGCGGCTGGCAGCTCCACCCTCCCAGGGGACCAGGGACAGGACGCGGGAGGAGGGTCCCTCAGCAGAGCTGGGGCTGGAGCGCCTGTCAGCACGGAGCAGGGCTCCTGGACACCCTGGTCAGAGGGGGCAGGAGCCTGGTGTTCAGAGACCAGTGCACAGCCCAGGGCCCCTGACCGGCAGTGGGGGTGCTGGGAGGGTGACCCTGCAGTCGGGCTTTGGAGTTGACCACGCGGTTCTGCCATCACCTGCTGGCCTGCTGGCAGCAGCTCGGGGCCTGGGGTATCTCTGTATTTTATGCCGCCTAGTCTCTCCTGTCCCCCAAAGTGGGGGATGGTGTGACAAAGGATAGCAGCCCATGGATGGCATTCCCAGAGGTGGTGATCTGAGTCACAAGCACCCAGAGGCTTGTGAAGGTGGTCGTTGCATCAGCCCCAGAGAGTGGCATCCATAGCATCTCCTGCAGGTGTCATGCGGGAGCACAGGCCCCGAGAGCAGGTTGGTGTCACGCTGGGGCAGCACCACACAGGCAGTAACACAGGAAGTGCGTGTGAGCCCGTCAGACAGCACTGCGGGAGGGAGCTAGTGCAGCTGCTGACACACAGAGCGCCAGGCCCAGGCGACATAAAGAAGGCACATGCACGTGGCAGGCCCTGCATGGATGTTGATATACAAGTAGGGCAGAGAACACGCAGGGCAACGTGCATAAGCAACCACACGCACGAGACACATACCGGGAACGTGAGGTGGAAATGTGAGCAAACAGAAAGCATGGAAAGCGTATCACAGACAGCACAGGGCACCCCGCAGCAGCAGCACACAGTGCAGCCCACCCCCACCCAAGCGAGTGCCGGCACACAGCGAGCTCGGGTAGCCCACGCGCAGGAACCCCGAAAGACTCAGGCCCAGTGCTCGTGTGGAGCTGACACAGTGCTCGTGTGCACAGCAGAGAGGTGCTCAAGCGTCGTGAAGCCTGCTCGGGGTCAGGCAGCAGGATGCAACACGGCGTGTGAGCGCAGCGCTCGGCCGCCTGGGCACAGCACACGGCAGCAGGGCGGGGCCGCCCCCGCAGATCATCGCTTCTGGGAACACTTGTACCAAGCGCCTGGAACAGAAGGAAACAGTACCTGGGACACCCGGTGACACACAGCATTACAGCGTGGGACAGAATGGATACACACACAGGCAGTTCATGTGGGACGGAGACGGCGCAGGCAGCTCACGCTGTAACGCAGACACCACCACCGACCCGGCAGCCGCCTGTGACGGGCCCGCAGGCTGACTCCAGCCCCACTCAGTCGTGGGGCTGGGACTGGACGGGGTATGGGCCCAGTGTTCCCTTCCAGCCTGGGACACGTGCTCTGGGAGATGCAGCTTGCTGGGAGCCAGGTGGCGGCTGGAGAAGGCAGCCAGCTAGTCTTCAGGGCTTCATCCTGAGAGGGGCCGGGGCGGCTGGGACCGCCTGTGGGCAGCGGGTCCCAGGTCTAAATCACTGCCCTTCCATCTCGCAGAGAGAGCATCAGGGCGCTTAAACAGAGCGATCCTCCCGGCCTCCTCCTGCTGCAGCGCCTCGGGGGCAGTGAGGGCCTTGCCGCGGGGCCTTCCTCTCCGAGATGAAAGGAGCTTGCGGGGAAGCTCCTGCTGACTTGCTTCGTGAATCTTCTGCGGTCCCTGAGGATGCAGTTAAGAAATGATGGGGCGCGATGCTGTCCTTGGACTTTCCATGTTGGGAGCGTTTCTCCGTCCTTCCTCTGTGGGCTGACTGGGGCACACTCTCCCTGCCAGGGGTCAGCTCTCACGGAGCTGTGGATAAGTGGGGCCGTGGCGGGGCCCATGGAGAAGCTGTCCCCGGGAGGCGGTGTCATCTGCCCAGTCCCTGAAGGGCGCTCTCACCCAGGATGGGTGGGGAGGCTGCTCTGAGCAAAGTCCCCTCCCCTTTCCTTCATGTGTGCTCAGAGCAGCAGAACGGGGGTGGGGTGGGGGGGGGGGAACTTCCTAAGTTCTGGGTGAAGATCCGTTCAATTTCCAAGCTTCCCGAGTTTCTGATGCTTGGCACCAGCCAGAGTCCAGGTCCACAGCTCGGGCCCAGAGAACCTCGGCGCATTCCTGGCAGAGACCATGACTGTGGGTGCGGCTCGGCCTGGACTCGGGAAGTGAGCGGCCCCTCTGCACGCCTGGTGATGGTCACAGCTCAGCCGTGGCAGGACGGGATCCCTCCCTCCTTGCACCCTGACTCCAGACGCCCCAGGGGTGCCCACGCCCACCATGGCACGGGCTTGGGAGCTGGACCATCTCATCGTGACACTTGTGCCCAAGCCCACCCTCACCGCTGCTGACGTGGGGGACCAGGATGGCACTGGTCCCCAGTGCTCTCGGCAGAGAACTGAGAAGGCCTGTGTGGATCAAAACGCATCAAGGCTTCGAAAAGACATCAGAGTCAATTCTAGTTTTTAAGAACAAAAGGACTTCATGGAACACGTTGCAGTCAGCTTGGATGAGCAACGCCCGAAGCCTCGGAGCACCCTCTCCATCGTCTCGTTTCTCACGTGTGATCTCAGCACAGTGACACCTCCTTTGGCTTTAATTAAAAGTTCATAACGTTTGAATGTACTTAGAAGAAAAAGGACACAGTTCTCCTTGGAGGATAATTATGTGCTTATTACAGCCCGTGGGCTGCCCCAGTGGGTGTCTGAGCCTGCCTGCGCACCCAGTGCGGACCTTGCTGGGGTTTGTCACTGGCTGCAGGTGCTGAGTACCCCGCCGGTCAGCTGGTGAATGGGACCATGTAGGGCCGAGACTGCTGCTGGGTCAAGGCGTGGCTGTAGGCCTCCCTGCCGCAGCCTTGAGGGCTTGGGCCGCTCCTCCAGCCTGTGCACCGGGATGTTCCTCAGCCCTGGAACCTGGGATGTCGGCCAGAGTTGGGCACATTTTCCTCATGAAGAAGCTGCCCTGAGGTGCAAGACCATTTGACTCATTCCTTTGTTCATTCATTCGTTCATTTCCAATGTATTTTCTGAGAGGCCAGGTTCTATCCTTGGTATTGAAGATACAAAATCGTAGCAAAACAGGTTCGTCTCCTGCCCTCAAGTTCACAGTCTAGGGAGGGGCAGAAGAGAAGAGCAAGGGCTTTGAAGACAGCATCACGAACGGGAGATGGACAGCAATTACAGGGAGCTCTGGGGACACGTGACATGCAGGCTCGGGGAGGTGTGATGGTAAGAGGTGCACTGAGAGTAGATGGCATCCCAGGCAGAGGCATCTGTGCACCCAGTGTGGACCTTGGTGGGGCTTGTCATTGGCCGTGGGTGCTGAGTACCACCCCCCACACACACATCAGGTGTTGAATATGGACCATCCATGGCCGGAGACTGCTTCCGGGTCAAAGGGTGTCTCTTGGACCTCCTGTGGAAGACCTGAGGGCCAGTCTGGAAGGGAGCCCTGGCAGCACCTCATAGCCTGCAGGGAAGGGTATCTCTTGGCCCTGCAGTTTCTGGGGTGTTGGCCACAGTCAGGAGGCATTTTTCCAGGGAAGAATCTACCCCTGTTGGCCAGACCCTTCCAGTGATTTGATTTATCATGTATTTTCTGAGAAACCAGTCTCTACTTGGCATTGAAGAGACAAATAATAGCAAAACAAACTAATCCCCTGACCTCAAGTTCACAGTCTGGAGAAATATACAGCAAAGAAATAACTAATCTAAAAACACAGAATTGCAACCTGTAATGTATGTTATGACAGAAAATTTCAGGGAGTTTTGGGAACATATAACAAGGTGGTTTGGGAAGCTGACATCTGAAGGATGTGCAGTCAAAGGACAGGGCATTCCAGGAAGAGGGAATAGCAGGTGCAAAGGCCCTGAGGTGAGAGGATGCAGGTGAATGGTACTGCTACCTGACAGTGACAGGGGGCTCACTGTGCCCACGCAGGGCTCGCTGCTTCAGACCGTCCTCGTGCGATCCTCAGGAGTACAGGCAACTTAACAGGCACAGTGATGCCGTTCCATGCTGTAGGTGAGGGTGTGGAGGCATACTGGGGAGAGGTGGCTTACCTACCTCACACAGCTCACGAGAGGCAGGACCTGGATCTGAACCAGGCCACCTGGCTCCCTGTGTGGAGCTTCTGCAACTTCTCTCAGTGTAGCTTGTGCTCCAAGTTGAGATAGTGTGTGGCATATGCAGAGACTGGGGGTTGCAGGGCCAGAACCAGACCAGGGGGACCTGGAGGACCTTTCTGTTATGAGCAACAGCAAACCTAAACCAAAGCAGCTTGTGTGAAGCAAGATGTAATTGGTGTACTTATCTAGAAACTCCAGGGTAGATTTCAGGTTTGGCTTGATCCAGGGGTGCAAGTGGTATCACCAGGGCCTTTCCTCTCCTCCGTGCTGGCTCTGTCCAGCAACTCCAATATTAACACTTTCCTAATTCATGATTCAAAATTCTCAAGTACTGCCCAGAGCCCGTAGCACTGCCACAGTTGGAGTCTGGGCCAGAGGAGAGGCCCAAGGATGAACAGACACCTGGACAATGGGAGAGGGAAATGGAGGCTGAGTGCACAACAAACACACACCACTCTTTCGGCCCGTTAGATGGGTGCTGCCTCACAAACCATCCCCAGTACACAGGGCAAGGAGAGCGAGGGAAGAACAGGCCATGCAGACGGGGAGGTGACCGTGTTAATAAGCAAGGGGACTGCCTTGGACAAGGAGAGGTCCACCGTGCCTGCCAAATCTTGAAGTTTACAGAGGCCCTTAACTGCTCAGTCACGCACACCATCCAGATGGTCTCAACAGCCCATTGGGCTCTCAAGGCCGTGTCCTTGAAAATGGCTCCGATGCTGGGAACAGTGGGCAGAGAGAACATTCCATGGACAGGAGGTTGAGGAACCTCTGACTGCCCTGGGCCAGCTCACAGGGCATTTGGTGGCCACATCCCCTTGATGATCTCCAACAACAGGGAAGAGAGCTCTGCCCAAAGACGAGGGTGTGCACTCTAGGCTCTCTGGCCAGCTGAGACTGGCTCAGGGGAGGAAGGAGGAAGAGGACACAGCAGCTCTAGAGGCAGGAGAGCCTTAGAGTTGCCCCAGAGCTCCACCCACATCTCCCCATCATGTGCTGAGGCTTGGGTGGGACAGAATCCCCCAGGGCCCAAGGGAGGGAGGGGTGCTACATCAGTGGTTTTCAAAGTGGCTGCCCGTTGGGATCACTTGGAGGCTTCAGAATGATTGGATCCTGGCTCCTGTCCCTAACTGCTCTCCCGACCTTCTCTGGCCACCTCCAAGTGAGGTGGGGACGAGCTTCCCACAAAGCCAAGGCAGCCTCAGCCTGCCTCCTGGGATGGGTGCTGGGAAAGTCAGTGGTCCTCCCAGCGGCCCGGGCACGAGCATTCTGTGTGCCCCACGTGGGAAGGGCCAGCCCAGTGTCCATCTATGGGACCCATGAGGAGAAGAGAGAGAATACACACTTAGGAGAAGCCTCTCAAAACTCAGGAGGTCTGTAAAACCAGGCCTGGAGCTGAGGGACAGAGCTGTTTGCACTCTGCCAACACAGCGCGTTAACCTGATGGAAGCTGCGGAGGCTCCAGACCGTCCAGTCATGTGAACGGCTGCAACCAGCACATCATTTATCAGGACAGACTCCTGAGGCCGTGACTCGTCCTGATGGAATCTCCCTAAGGATGCCCGGTGGGCGGAGGGGACTGTCACCTGGGGGCTGGGGAGCTGTGAGGGCGGCAGGGGCGCCCCAGGACCGGCCCTCACAGCCCCTCCCCGCACAGCCCTGGGCTAGGAGCTGGTTTCACCCCCAACCCCTGCCCTCTGACCTCCGTGAGGAGGGGTAGCTTGCATGGTCTCTCCAACTGTTTCATGCTCATTCTCTGTAAAACGCTTTAGATGGCCGACCAGTCCCTCCAAATGTCTCGTCAGTTGTTTTCTCTGGCGTACCTGTCCTCAGTTTTCTTCCTCCCTGATTTCTGATCTGCCTCCTTCATCGTCCCTCCCCCTCATGACCGCTGAACGCAGACGTTCCCCAGGACTCGATTATTACCGCATTCTCCTTGTAAACTCTGCTGGGGACCCCGCCTGCAGCCCCCGCCAGCAGGGTGCAAGGATCACGTGACTGGCTCCCGTCCCTGCGTCTCCTCCCCAGCTCCTCCTAAGTCCGTCTCCACTGCAGTCCCGCTGTGGGACATTCCTGATGCGCTCGGGGTGCCTCCAGTCATCTGACCGCCTGAGGCCAGCTCCTGCCATCTCGTCCAGGGCAGCCCCTCCTCCCAGCACCCAGGTCCCAAATACTGATGTCTTCTTTGACTCCTTGAAATCTCACCCACTTCCAGTCCAAGACACAATACAGGGGTCTCTTGCATCTGTTACCCAGACAAAACAGGTGTCACTAATGGCATTTGGTGGCATCAAGAGAGCTAGAATCCTTTGTAAGTTTAGTCTCAGCTCTGTACAGCCAGCAGCACTATTCTCTGACAAAGAGACACTTGGGCAGTGCCCTCCAAGGCCCACCCTTGATCCATAAAAACCTGAAACAGATCCCAGGTTGAGGAGTGGTTGATGGGGGCAGTACATCAAAGGTCCTGTTGTTTCTTAGCCAGATAGCCATTTACTGAGTAAATGGAAATGGTCAGCTCCCAATGCCGAGCTAAGAGTTCCACATGCAGGAAACAGGCATCTGAGGTTGGAATGTGTCAGGCATCCTCTGGGTGCTGTGACCTCCACAAAGAACAATTTGGAGCATCTTGGCAGTTAATCACCCCCCTCTTACCTGGCAGATGGCTGAGTTAATGCATGTGCCACTGTGATATATCAGCTTTGGTAGAAGATTTACAGCTAAGAAGGAACCATAATACAGAACTTGCCAAGCCAGGCCAACAGTCAGATTGGTCATTCAGTGCATGGCCTCAGTCACTAGGACCCACATCTGTGCATTCTGGGGATGGTAACTGGCTGCCAGTGCTGGTGGCGGTGGCCCCCCTTCCCTGCTCCACCCCAGAAATAAGCTGCTCAGAACTGGACACAGAGGACAAAGCCATTTGTAGCAGAGTGGAGCCTCATACCTCAACCAAGGGGATTTACTGGTTTCCTCTGGGCATAATGTTTATTTCCTCATTGTAGTGTTGTTCCCTCATTGAAAGCCAAAGTTGAAATTGTTCCTAAGATAAAGGGCACATACCCCACCTCACTGACAGTGGCTGAGGACAGCCCAGGGGTTCCATCTGTGGTAGAAGATGTCAGCAGCATCTCAGAGCATGGGTTTCCTCTTCTCTAATGAGCAAGATGTCAGGATAGAGTGATCCTTCTAGAGACGTAGTGTGAGGAACCCTCCTAGGACTTAACACCAGAGATTCTCTGATGTGAGAGCGGTGGTCCTGTTGAGCAGGCTCCGACCGGGGCGGCTTCTGCTGGAGACAGTGCAGGGCCCAGCCTGGCTGGCCCTGGGTGCCCAGGGGAGGCCTAAGGGGGCCAGGTTGGGTTCTGGGGGGCATGGGCCCTCCCTGGCCAGGCCACACTGGGGAGAGGGGGTGGACAGGGCAGGACAGCCTCCCAGGGCAGTGCTGCCCAGAGATATCTCCCACAGAGCCCAGCCCTTAGAGGTTTCTAGAGGCTTAACAAGCCCAAGAGGGCCAGAGCCCCTTGTCAAGTTTAATTCATAGAGTTTGGAATTCATTACAGAATAATTGCCTTGTGGATTTGCTAGTGACGTATTTGCTGCTTTCCCTCTTGGAGCAGAAAAGATATGGTATAATTAAAGTAAATTTAATTACATCTGTGCCTGGGAAATGTGAAAGTTGCTGGCACTTAAATATTTTAAGTTTTGTAAAATGGAAATGACAAAACTGCAGCGCAGTGGGGCCAGCACCCTGGAAAGTCCTGCTCTCCTGCACAGTGGGCCCCTCTCCGCCCCCCAGAGTCCCCTGCATTTCCCCCACCGTCCCCCTCACTGTGTTGCTCTAGTTTCAAGGGCTTCCCTTCAGGCTGGAGCCACAGGGCCTCCTGGGAAGCTGTCTCTTAACCTCAGGGGTCGGCCGCCCCATCCTACCTAAGCTGATGCCCAGGAAGGCGGCTGGGAGAGCCTCAGGCGGCCCTCGCCTGTGTAGTTTCCTGATGATTAACATTTAGGGACCGTCTTCCCGGAGACTCTAAGGCTGTGTTTGTCCCTGACCCTCACCTGTGCGTCTCACCAACTGGCCTGGGCAGAGGCGGCCCTCCAGAAGGCCATGGCCCATCTGCCCAGGCTGGATAGACAAGGGCAGAAGAGAAGGAGGGAGCAAATAACAAATAACAAGCACCTGTAAGCACCCCTATGCTGCCGCCCGGATCTCAGGGTGGAAGGCAGAGGCATGCACAGACGTCTGTGACGGGCCCTGAAAGGAGCAATCAATTACGGGGAAGTGTTTCGCGAACTCAAAAGTGTGTTTGATTAACAAGGGACAGCAGGCCCTTTGTTTCTTGACCTCTGCCCTATGAAGAGCAGAGAGTGTGGCAGTAACAGGCTGCTCACATTCCGGGCTGTTGCAATCCATCATCAGGCCTGTTTCCCCGGGGTGTTGCTGACTTTGTTTATTCTCCTCCTCTCCACCTGGTCTGTCTGGTGTCATCCAATGTGCACACTTCCTCTGCCTTGGTAGGACAATCGCACTGTGGCTGCGATCAACACAAATCCAGTGTTCAAGGAAGATTCAAACAGCAGCAGGCCTTCTCCACTCCGAGTCCCTGGCTGGCTCTGTGTCGGGAGGTGCTGCCTCCACGTTCTGCTCCCAAAGGGAAAAGCCCTGGGGGAGGCTGTGTAAGATGAGGGGCATTTCACCCATTAAGAATCTCCCTGTTGCAGCATCGGATGAGCCACCTGGCAGATGTGGAGGAGATGGCCTGAAGATCAGCTCATGGGCACAGTTCCGCCGTGGACGGACATGGAGACCCCACTGCCTCAGTATGCTGGACATAAATGTGCGACTTGAATCTGATCCATCTGGTTATTTAAACTGGGTGGGACTTGTTTTTGTTTTGTTGTCTCATCTCATCAAAAGTTATTTTTTAAATTGTGTTCTGAATTATGGTTTAAGTTCAGAGAGGTAGAGAGCAGGAAAGAGTATAGCTCCCACCCAGACATGAATAAAAGGTGGACGGATGGCAAATGGTGTGCCTTTCTTGGACTTGTCAGACCACTGAGATGGCAGAGCGGGCAGCAAACCTGAAAGCCGGAGAATCGGGTGCCTGTGGAGGCAGGGCCTGGACAGTACATTGGTTTGCTGGGACAGACGGTGTTAAATGAAGCTGGTGAGAAGATTAAACTAGAAATGTTAGCAAATTGCTAATGGCCGAGTATGGGTGGAGGAATACGAGGAGGCAGGTCGCCCCCAGACGCAGGCCCCATGCTGGCGGCTTCAGGCTCCTGCAGGAAACCCACAGGGAAGGCTGGGAAGAAGCCTGCGGAAGCTCCATAGCAGGGAGGGCAGGGCCTCTGCCGAAACACCGCCCCAGGGCAGAGAAGGGCCACACAGCTGCACCCTGAGGGCAGGACCCCAGTGGGGAGGAGTCCTGGGGCAAAGGGGCTTTTCCCTGGGGAGGCGCAGGGGCCCCCATGATGGCCCATCTGAGACTGGCCTGATCGGAACATCTGAGAGGGTGCCCACCCCATGCCCAACACCCTGCTGAGGACTCTCAAATAATTCAAAAGTAACAGTGGAATGCAGCCGTGCAGAGCAAGGGGGACGCAAAGCTGGGGGCAACACAAACAAGGCATCACCAGAGGCACTGAAGTGTCTGCTGGAGCCGGAGTAACCAAAGCACCCGGAACTTCCAGCCCACTGCAGCTCTGACCAGGTGAGCCCAGCCTCTCCCCCGAGTCTGAGCAGAAGGATAGGCGCGCTCCTCTCCAAGCACAACACTTACCGCAGTATTGCTGTCAGCCACAACGTATCCTGCTTTTGGTGAAAATCAGGAAGCGTGCAAAAAGGCAAGATAAAACAGTCTGAAGAGACAGCACAATTCTCAGGACCAGACTTTGATTTGGTGTTCTAAATGTATCAGGAAATTAAAAAATTATTAAATAGCATGGTACAGGTTCTAATGGAAAAGACAGTGCTCCCTTGGATAGGTAATTTCAGCAGAGAGGGAAACAATCGGAATAAAATAGCAATGTTTGAAATAAAAATACAGTAACATCGATCAAGAAATCCTTCAAAGGGCTCTAAGTGAACTTGACACAGCTACAGAAAGAATCAATGATAAGATAAGTGATTGGAAAATTCCCAAACTGAAATACCAGAGAAAAAATAGTGGATTTTAAAAACACATGCAGAATAGAACTTCCAAAAACAGTGGAACACAAATCAAATAGAATACCCATAATGGAGAAGAAAGAACGAGCCGAAAGAAATATTTGAAGGATAATCACAGATTTCCCCAAATTACTGATAGACAATAAATCACAAATCCAAGAAACTTCAAAACACCAAGAAGGATAAACAATGACCCCACCTCCTCGACATACCAAAGTACCATTGCTGAAAACCAAAGGCGGGCAGGACAGTGGGCGATTAGGATACTACCTGGAGAGCGGCCAAGATAAAAAGTGTGCAGTACCTCTTACAGAATTTATGCAAACTGAAATGCAGGGGGCGTCTTTAACACGCTGAGAGAGAATAAATAGCCTCAGAATTCAATAGCCATCGAAGACCTTCTTCAAAAACTGAAGGAGAGATGAAGTTTCCCGGATGAACGACCACGGCTGATCCTGCTGTACAAGAAATATTAGGGAGTTCCCCAGGCAGAGGGGAGATGATAGAGGTCAGAAACGTGGATCTAAAACAGGAATGCCTAGCATTAGGAATTAACTGAATGGTTAAATGTTCATTTCTTATTTTGGCTGCTCTTGGAGGTTGGTCACTGTTTGAAGGATGATAGCAATAATGAGTGTGCATTGTAGGATGGACACGGGGGCACCAGGCACGGCCGAGGGGCGGGGCAGCGCTATAGGAAGTCCTCACGCCTGGGTCAGGCAATGCTTTATTCCTTGAAGGTGGGCTCAAGTGATTTAAAAATGAATGTTACCATAATTTAACCACTGAAAATGTTTTAAAATGAGGTATAAATAGTAAGTCAATTGAGCTAAAATAGAATAATGCATTATTAAACTCAGACTAGGCAGAAAACCGGAAAGACAAACAGCAAACCAAACAGATACAAAACCCCAGCAAGATGGCAGATGGGAGTCCCACTCCATCAATAGTCATTTCCATGTGAAATCATCAGAGATCATCACCTTGGATAAAAATAAGCAAAAACCAGCTGTAAACTGTGTACAGAAAACTGGCTTTAAGCATGAAAATCTCTCTGTTAGGAGTAAAAGGCAGGGGAAGGTGTACTACGGAGACGCTGCACAAGAGGAAGCTGGAGCGAATACACTGACTTCCCACAACGTGGGTTTCTGAACAGGAACGGTGTTTGGGACCCGGCAGGCCATTGCAGAATGACGACGGGTGTTCTCCCGGAAGACACAGCAGTCCCAAGTACCTGTGCACCTGATGACAGAACTTCAAATTTCATGAGGTTAAAGCCTGATAGAACTGAAAGGAAAAAATCGGCAAACCCACCATTAAAGCAAGAGACTTCAACTCTCCCCTCTCAGCAACTGGCAAACAAGGTGGCAGAAAACCAGTAAGGCCATTGATGGCCTGAGCAGCGTCATCAAGCCACTCAGCTTCACAGACATTCCAGAACACTGCACAGAACAGCTGGACGCACCATCCTCGGGTACACGCAGACATTCACCAGGTTAGCCCATATCTGGGCCATTAAAATGAAAGATTGTAAATCATGAAAGTACACTCTTGAACCATTATGTAATTAAGCTAGAACTCACTATCTGGGAAGTCCCCAAATGGTTGGAAATGGAACAACACATTTCTCAATAAGCCTTGAGTCGGAGAGGGTCTGCAGAAAATTATAATCACACACGTGCATACACATACACAGATGAAAATGAAATATATCCTATTGAAATATGTGAGTCGCATGTGAAGCAGCACATGGTGGGGAGACCCTCAAGCCCACGGTAGAGGAGGCTGCACCGCGACACCCCGAGGCTGTCAGCTCGGCTGAGGCAGCAGTCCCGGGTCTCTGGCACAGCTGAGGGTGTGGGGAGTGAAAGGTGGGGAGGAGCCCGTCAGCCCTTTTCATGGCCCATGACAGTTCACCGAAGGCCACCCGTGCTCAGTGTCTGGCCCCCTGGAGAGAAAGAGTCTCAGGAGCGGCATCAGAAACTAAGTCTCCCCCCATCCCCACCCTCTGCAGAGGAGCCCAGCCTGTGGTCCCGGGCTGATGGATATTAACCCCTTGGGAGCAAGGGATTGGGCGGGTGTGGGGCCTGGAGGCAATTCCCCCTCCAGAGTGACAACAGGGACTGGAGCAGGCCGGGAGGGCACAGGGATGCTGGGATCCTCATGCTGGACCCCACGTGGACAAGGATCCAGGCAGGGCAGCCTACGGGTCTCCAGCTGTCACTGGCCAGAGTCAGATGTAAAACCCACATCACCTGGGACACGTCCTGCCTGGGTGCTGCAGATGTGGGGGGTAAGTCAGTGCAGAGGGACTCAGGGACTTGGACTTACACATATGCCCCATTTTCATCCTTGTCATGATTTCTGCCCTTAAATCTTCCTCCCGGATGGTGAAGCATTGAATGCTGAAGGTGCTCATGTCTGCTGCAGAAGTTTTTCTATGTTTTGGTTGGAGGTGAATGATTTGGCCAGACCCAGAGAGCAAAACGGAGGGTGCACGTGGGGTCTCTCACTGAAGCCTCTGTGATCTTGTGAAGGGCCTTAGGCAGCCCTGTGGACAGGAGAGCCCTGGATGTGAAAACTGAGTAACAGGTCACCATGCAGCATGTCACCTTCTGCAGCTGCGGGCGGTTAGATGGAGAAAACTGGCTGAGCTCAGTGCTCTGTGTCCATACAAGGGAGGGATGCTCTGTTACTGTCCTGTCCCTTTCCCGGCCTTCCTGGAAGGCGGTTTCCTGCACAGAACCGGTACAAAATCTGCTGGGACGGGCTGCCTCCTCCTGCTCATGTGAAGCTCCCCTCCCCACGGAAGCTGTTCTTGTCCATGGTCCATCCCCAGAGGGTGGCTTAGCCTCCACCAGCAGTGGCCAGGCTGTAGGAGTCAAAGGTCAGCCATGATGGTCAGGACTGACCTGTATCAAGAAATGGGCGAAGGGAAGGCCTCGGCCAGGCCCTGCCCATCTGGGGACCTGGAAGCTGTTTAAGTTACCCCCCAGCTGCCTGTCTCCACCTGCTGCCTTGTGGTCGGGGAGTTTATAATCAAATCCCTTTACATGTCACCTATGTGTGATTACCTACAGGTGACTTGTTATTTGCCAGCACAGTGAATGCAAACATGGGTTTCTCTGGGAGAAATGACTGGCTTATTACTGAAGGAGGGCAGGGAAATGGGACAAGGTTCATGCCATTGTAAAATCTAGCCTATGAAAATGGCCCTATTTATTCTTTAACTCAATCTATAGGCTGTTCTTCCTCTTCTTCCAGCCCCTTAATCAATTAAGTAACTTTGTAACCAGGACAGGAGACAGACCTCTGAAGTGTAAATAAATCTATGGACAAAGAATGCCAAAATCTGTGTCAACACAGTTTCCTAAATAACCCTATTCTTAAGACAAAACTTCAGAAGAATTATGCATCACCTGTATACATCATGCCTTATGCTCACCCTTACCCAAAAGGCCCTATAAACCCCAAACCCTTAAGCATGCCTCCTCTCTGAGGCTACCCACACTCCCCTTTCTTGGAATATGTCACTCTCTGTCCTACTCCAGATAAGTAGGGAGGGGCTACTGATGTGGGCTTGCAAGTTCCTGTCGCCTGGGTGACCTGGACTGGACGGCAGCTGTATGATCGTAGCTCTTTAGTAGCCTGCCCGAAAATCTCCTTTCTCCGCCTTTGGGAAGCTGACCCAAGGCCACTCCCCAGGTGCCCTGCCTTTCTGCCCCATTCCTTCCCTGAGACCTCCCGGGCCGGGAGACATGGAATGCCCCCAAACAGGTGACAGCACGTGGAGGAGGCTGGCTCACATCTGATCACCCAGAGCACGGAGGAAAGAAAGCTCTTGTCTGAGGAGGCAGCATTTAAATCAAAACGCACAGCCGGCCTGAGCGGTCCTCTGCACAGGTGCAGGTCCGGCCCAGCTCCCATGACTGATGATTCTGCAGAGAAAGCCTGTGCTTTCTGCGTTCTGTGTGGATTTTAAGTTGAGGATTTTCTAATATCCTGTCCTGTTCAGATCCTCCTGGAGCTCCTGAACCTTGGCTGGGCTGCCGGCTCTCAGTATGGGGGTGGGACCGAGATGTGTGTTAGACACGATGCGTGGCCCAGCACCCACAGGCTCCAGAAAGAAGAAAACTGCACTGATGCCATGGAAATGGGTCTGAGACGTCTCTTTTTTTAAATGAGTGTCTCACCTTCTGAAAGCCTCCAGGGGCCAGAACACGGGCTGCTTACTCATTCTTGTTCCCACTGCACTCAGACAATGCTTTCCCAAATGCCTCCTCTTCAGTAAGTTGTTGCCCTCAAGTAGAAGAGGCTAGATTCCTCCCAGCTTAGCAATTCAGCTGAAAAATCACCTCCTCCTGAGGCTGTAGAAACGTTTAAGTCCCTTTCTCTTCTTAAGTACCTCGGTGATGTTCTCCTTTGGTGTTTTCACTCAGTTGGCTTCCTGAAGAAGTTTGAGGAAAAGCCTTTCTTATTTCCTTGTAATGAAGATACTTTCTCTGAATCTTGGGAATGTGATCTGGGCCTGTAACACCATCACATCCCTTTTCTGACTCAACTATAGACTCTCAAGATGTAGTTTCAAATAGCAGCATAAGGTATTGAACCACATTAATTCCTATCCTGGCCTACTCAACAGTGGAGTTCTGAGACCCACCTGCCTGGTGCACAGAAACCATATTCATCTGACTCATCTGCTCAGCTGTGATTTACTCTTCAGTGTCATGTGCTAGGCGCTGTGCTGACCACCCAGCAATGAGCTAAGCTATGAGGGTCATAAGTTAGGGTCCTTGTGTGGGTTTGTTAGGCAGGAAAATAGATATGAGCAGGGTGGAGAGAGAATTAAGGCCAGTAAAGCCAACTACAAGGGGCTCAAAGAGTTAACCAGTTAACTGGAAACTCAGAAAAGACTCAGCATTGATGAGTTAATCAGGTAAAGCTCAAAAGGCTAGGAGCAACTTGGCCTGGAATGCTTGAATATTCCTCAGTATCGGAGCCCAGCCCATGTCTTCATTGTGTCAATTAGATCATGCCATTGTAAGATTTACTTTAGACTGCTAAAAGGTCCAGCTATAAACAGTATAATAAAGACAGGAAGATTCTACCTTAAAGCTTAAATTGCAAAACCCGAGAAGCTAAGTAATATTTTAACTTAGTTTTTAGCAAACAGACAATAACTCAGCCCACTTTGGAGGCAGGGCAGGCAGTCTTAATTGAGATGCTCCCAAACCAGAAAACTGCTATCCTGGGAGCGGACCAGAGCAGTAAATTTCTTGTGTTAAGCTAAGTTTGCAGAATTACCTGGAGGACTAATAAAAAACTTAATGTCTCATAAAAGATAAACATCTTGAGACCACTTAACAAGTCCACACCCCTAGCCCTTTGTCAGTCCTGAAAAATCCTTAAAAAGGGGAACCCCCAATCTTTCAGTGTGCAACTCTGTCTGAGGTCGCCCGTACTTCCTGAGTGTGTAGCCTTAAACTTTCTCTCTCCAACCTTTCAGGGCACCTCTCCTCCCTGAGGTCGCCTGTACTTTTTCTCTCTTTAAGTAACTTTAAATAAAACTTTTACTCTGCTTCACTACTGTGTCACTGCCCTTTAATTCTTTCTTGCGGTGGTGTGGGTTAAATTGCAGTATTTCCAGAATCTCTTGCCTGGCTTTAGTGCACCTGAATATCAATAGGTCTTTCCAAGGGGTGGAGAGAGTAAGTCCATCTACATATCTATAGGTAAGTACTAGGGCACGCCAGGGTTTATCTGGACCGGAAAGGTTGGGTGGAACGCTCTTCTGCTGCAGCTGGGTCAAGAGAGAGAGATGGGGGCCGACTGCTTGTAAGAAATAAAAGAGTTTCTTAACTTTATCTCTCCCTTTGGCTGATTGCGGTTTTAGAACTATTTTGCCCTGAAATTTTCCCACTGGAGTTACCGGCGGGGACAAGAACTGAGGAAAATACACAGTGCCCCCCCAACAGGTAGACCTAGGCATCTGCGAAGAGTTGAGTAGGGGTGTTTCTCAGTCCTTTGGGTCCTTACTGCCTGGGCTCTGCCAGAACCAGCCTCACGGCCTCACACTGCCCTGCATGGAATGAAGTCCTGGACAGGACAAGGGACACTCGTGATGCCGGGGTTCTTGTTTGTGGAGCTGAAGAATGAACTTGGCAAACACTCAAGGTAGGAAAGCAAAGGAGAGGCTTTTATTTATAAAGTGAGAGGAAAGAGCTCCTGGCTCATGCCAGGAGGGGACAAGAGAGCCCGTGGCTGGGCATTGTCTAGGGGTTTTATAGGAGGTTGAGGATTTTCAGGAATGTGATAAAGGGCTAGGGGTGCAGACTTGTTAAGTGGTCCCAGAATGTTCATGTGGGTAAAATTGCAATCTTTCCAGAATCTCTCACCTGGCTTTTAGTTCATCTCCATATCAAATGGTATTTCCCAGAGGTGAAGAGAAGTAGTCCATCTCCCTATCAATAGGGCAAGCAGGGTTTATCTGGACCAGAGAGGTTGGGTGGAGTTTGCTCTTCTGCTGCAGCCCAGTAGAGAGAGATACAAGATGACTGTGTGTAAGCAATAAACGGGTTTCCTAAACTTTATCTCTCTCTTTGAGTGGTTTCAGTTTCAAAGGCTCGGGATTTTCTACCCCTCCTCCTCCACCTCCCCCAGAATTACAGTTCATCTTTGATGAGAGACATTAAGTCTCTTCTATTATTAGTCTTTCAGGTAATTCTGCAAAATTAACTTAACACAAGAAATTTACTGTTCTGATTCCTTCCCAGGATAGCAGCTTCCCTCTGGGAGCTTATCAATCAAGACCTCCTGCCCTGCCCTCAAGGTGGGCTGAGTTATTGTCTGTTTGCTAGAGAAAATGTTAAGAATCTTCCTAACTCCTGGGTTTTAAAATGCAATCTTAGCTTTAAGATGGAATCCTTCCTGCTTTTACTATGCTGTTTATAGCTGTACTTGTTTTCTAAATTAATCATGATGCTTATCTCTTGCCCAGGTAGCAAATTACTTGATTAGGGGCTAGAGGAGGAAAAAAACAGCATATAGATTAAGTTAAAGAATAAGCCGGGCCTTTTAGCAGGCTAAAGTAAATTTTATAGTGGCATGATCTAATTGACACAATGAAGACATGGGCTGTGCTCAGATATTTTCCTTTATCTGGGGAATATTCAGGCGTTCCAGGCCAAGTTTCTCCTGGCCTTTTGAGCTTTAGCCGATTAACTCATTAACTCTGAGTCTTTTCTGGCTCTTTAGTTTTAACTGGTTAGCTCTTTGATTCCCTTCTAGTGGGCTTTACCAGCTTTATTCTCTTTCCACCCCACTCATATCTATTTTCCTGCCTAACACTCAGACCCTGACATGATCTGCCCTGTGGAACCCACGACAGGAGGGTGAATTGGCACAAATCCTCTTCCCTTACCCCTGTCCTCTCTGTGGCTGTCTGAGGCAGAGGGTGCTGACAAGGTACAGGCAGCAAGGAGGGCCCGCAAACCCCCAAGAGAGATCGCTTGGCTCGGGTTCTGTTCTTCCCATGCATTCTTTCTCCTTGAACTTCAGAGACACAGGCACCGGACGCCAAGAGTAAACACCGGGGTCAGAGTAAACATGAGAGAATGTACACACATATCCCACCCCCCTAGAGCTGAGAGTCTAGTTAAATAGCACAGACACACCACAGGATAATGGAGTGAGTGGGTCCAGGTGGGGCCCTGCACTGCAGAGAGACCAGCCATGAGGAAGAAGGTAGGAGAGATGAGATTCTCTGGAACTTAAGGATGGGGCCATCTGGTGGTCTTGCTAGATCTGCATGCTGTCCTCCTAGTGACCGAATGTCTCTCCTGAGGGTTTCAGCCCTGGGCAAGTTCACTCTGGATTAGGTAAGACCTAATAATGACATCGGAATGCTGTGGGTAAAACGGGGCTCATACCAAACTTTATTCTCACGGTAGCAGGTCAGGCTTTCTCTTTCTCTTCCAGAGGACCCTGGCATACCACAGAGGCTTGCATGAGCTCATGTGTTTATGAATCTCAAGTGGAGCTAGAGATGTAGGTTTCCCCACTCCTGTCATCCAAGCAGCCTGTTCTGGAGAGCACTCATCCCCTCCTCCACTTCCACACGCACCCGAGAATTTTGCAGCATATCCCTCATGAAGCCAAGTCTATTTCTGTAAACAACCCACTGTGACTGCTGGGAAAGCGGTGCCTCCACAAGCCCAGGTCCAATCATCATCCCCTCGCTGTGCTCCCCCGCGGCGACAGCAGTGGGTACAGAAGGAGGATAGCAAAGGACCACTCCCTGTCCCACCCACTGACCTGATCCTCAGGGGCCTGCAAGGGGATTGCTCCTGAGAGGGAACCTGCAAACTGCGTTTCTCCAATCCCTGGGATAGGGAGATGGACAAAGCGAGCCCACTGGGAAGCTCCTGAAAACTTGAGGATGACCCTCCAGGCAGAAAGAGGAAGGAGGGGGGAGGGAAAGGTATCTCCTGGCTCCGGAGCCTGAGCTCCTCAAAGCTGGGGCTCTCCAGAGGCCTCTGTGGCAGAGTCAGCTCCAGGGGACCTGGGTATCCAGTGGAATTAATCACCTGGGGGAGAAGCTTCCTGGAGAGCTGTCCCCACTGCATCGGGCTTGCTCTCAGTGTGACATTACAGGAAGTCTGGGGAAGTCGGCTGAGGTGCATCCAGTACACCAGGACCAGACACAGTGCGATGGCATTTTAGTTGGCTTCCGGTGCTGTGAAATAGATACACATGCTGCAAGCCTGTTTTACAATCATTTCACTACTATTTTACTGCTTGACATAAAAGCAGTGGCACCTCTTTCAGTTCATTGACCTGATGCCACCTCATCTCAGGAAACCATTAATAAGTTACTTCACCAATTCAAGGATCAATAGACAGCTCAGGAATCCCAGCAAGGTCTCCAGCTAACGCTCTTCTGCAGCCACGGTCCCAGGTGAGGGACCTGCATCCAGGTGCAGGGCTGGGGCCACAGGGTCCTCTGCACAGGAAGCTGATATCCCTGAGGCCCTGCTCTGAGCACTCCGCCAGGTGGACGCTCCCAGACCCGTGCATGCTGCCCAGCACCAGCACCAGGTTCTAAAACACTGCACCGCCCCTGAGAGCTCTGAGTCCTCTATCCCAGAGCAAAGTGGAGGCATGAGGATTAGCCAGTAGCCATTCTTGATGATCTTCACGCTGGGCATTCACGGATCTAAGGATCATGTTGACTCCACTCTCACTGGTTTGTGCATCCTGTTGGCCAGGGTTTGCAGCCCCTGATCAGGGGTCAGTCCTGGGGCTGAAGGACAGTAGAGAGCCCTCATCTTCACAACTAAACCCATACTGTTATGATTTGACAGTTGTAGACAGTGGTAATCCTCACCTTGTCAGGAGAATATCTATTGCGAAAAAGATCAAAATGATCAAATATAAAATTTTAAGTGATAAGCTAATGCAGAGTGGGATAGAGACCCTTTGTCCACCACGTCATCTCTCCTTCCTCCTAGTATCAGATGCCCACTTACTGAACTTAGCCCAGAACCTGGTACTCCTGAGACCACACCTCCCAGAATGCTCTGCAGACACCCTCTTTGCCAGCATCCTTCACAGGGACTCCCTTCCCATCATCCCTTGCTGAGGCCATCTTTCCCAGCATCTCTGGCCGAGACCCCCTTCCCATCATCCCTTGCAGAGACCATCTGTCCTAATATCCTTTGTAACCCTGCATAGCCCTGGCTCCATGCTTGGCCAGTGGGGTAAAGGCAGCCTGATGGAGCTCTGGCGGCTCACTCTCTCTAAGGACACACTAGCCTTGCAGCCCTCCCACCCCTCTCAGGACATGGCGCTGGGAATCCAGCTTCAGGCAGCTGAGAAGGGGGCTCCCGTGCTGTGCAAAGATCCCCTCCCAGCTGCAGTCTCTGGACCTGTGCCACCTTGTTTGCTGTTCATTAGCTTACTGTACTCCCCACTGCATCGCAAAGGCCTTCGGAGCAGGGTGTCACTGACTTGTCCTGGGTGTCCCAGCATTTAATAAGTATCTGTTGAATGAATGAAAATGAATGAAGAGTCCCTATGCGGGCCAGGCCATGTGCTGAGTGCCGAGGACACAAGGGTGGCAAAGGTGGGACCTGGCCTCGCGGAGGAGGGGAAGGGCAGAGATGGAGCAAGGACCCCAGGGCAGGACAGAGGCAGAGAAGTCACCTGCCCATCCAGGGGGAGTGGCACTAGCTGAGACAGTGGCCCCTGACCGTATCCAGGACGTGGATCCCACAGGATGCGGGCACTGACCTGAGAGCCAGAGCCCCAGGGCATCAGGAATCCATCCTGGTGGGTGGCTAGGGGGATGTGGACTCACACCTGGGCCACTACCTTAGTGCCCACGTGGAATGGTACAAGATGCTGCTGGAGCATGAAGAGTCTTGGACCCGTGTCCCCACGTGTCACCCCCACACTCAACACTTGGCTGTAGTGGGCACGCCTCATGGCAAACGTAAGACACCAGTGTCACTGTGCCACCCAGCTCTGCAGGGGTCACCTCGTGGACTTGCCAGGACTCCTTAAGACAGACAAGGGCAAAGCCGACCAGCCTGCCAAGAGGTCTTTGCCCTCATCCAGTGAGTTCCCTGTCCCCTCCTGCCCTCCCAGCAGGGGAACCGAGAGGAAGGACAGGACGATGAAGCACAGCCACCCCCTGTCCTGCCTGCTCGAACCTCCCCGTCCTAGCCCTCTCGCACCTCACAAGAGGAAGAGAGACATGGGAAGAAGAAATTACCCATGGCCTGTGTGGACCCTGGGCCCCACTGTGTCTGCGGCCTGTTACGGTGGCCCCAGTACCCCCACCGCCCTTTTAGTTCAGAACTGAGAGTGGGCCAGCTGATGTGGGGCTGCCGCATAAATTCCCTCCCCGAAGGGAGGGAAGTGGGGACACCATGGCACCTGCACCTCCCACTGGAGTGGCCACCCCCCTTCCCTTTCCTCACACATGTAGCCGTGTGCTCAGGCTCTGGGTCCCCGGGTTCACCAGGCACACGTGCAGAGTGGATCCTCTTGGGTGTCTGGGAGGCCAGTCACCTTGCTGGGGTTCAGATGAGAAGGAGAGAGCTCAGCGCAGCCTGGGCTGACAGCTCGGCAGGGAGGGAGGGGCGAGGCGGAACAGGAGGAGGGAAGAACGTGGAAGACCCGGGCACAGCATGGCCCCTGTGAGACTCCCAGCCCTGGTCTCACGGTGTTCGCCCGTCTGCTGATTCTCAGGAAAGCTGTACTGGTGCCTCA
Source organism: Phataginus tricuspis (assembly GCA_029783875.1). Taxonomy (NCBI): domain Eukaryota; kingdom Metazoa; phylum Chordata; class Mammalia; order Pholidota; family Manidae; genus Phataginus; species Phataginus tricuspis. Next base: position 23,660,047 of record JAQQAC010011420.1, read on the forward strand.
GTTCCCCGAAGTGCTGTTCGCATGGGAGAAGGCCTGACTTCGACAGAGGGACCCCAGATTTAGAATCTTGACATCATCTCAAAATGAGGCCATGGGACAGTGGTGGGGACATGGACGGAAGGCAAAGGAGTCTCCTTCAGGTGGCCTCCGCCTCACATTCCTCATGAAGCCACGCTTTCCACAGCTCGTGAACTGAAGTGCGTACCAGTCTTTACAAAGTCTCACTGACAGCGCGGGAGGCTTCTTTGTGCACTGTACTTCAAAGCTCCGAGCTGCTTCATTTTCACGTGGGAAATACGGCACAGTGCGCGGCCTGGTTTGAAGTTTGTCCCCCTGCATTTCCCTTTGCGTTATTCTCTCTTCTTTTCTTTTTTCTCTCTGAATACAAGGAAGGGCAGTGGCAAGGGGTCGGGCCAGGAGCCTGTGGCCCCCCCTGGGTCCTGCCCTCATCCTTGACCTCAACGCCAAGCCTCAGTATTATTCCAGGATCCCCCCCACCCCACAGCATGTCCTGGGCTTAGGGGCCTGTCCCCCAGGCTGCCCCGACCTGAACCATCAAACCAGTGACCATCTCTGATGACATACGTGGTGGACAGAATGGGCCTTGAGCCCCGTGTCTGCCACATCCTGAGAAAGCTGGCTGAAAATCGAGCTATTTCAGGAGAAAGACAAGCAGAGACAGAGCCACGTATTTCCATGACATACTTTGAGCACCTGGCTTCGATCATCCAGCCAATAAACTCTCCGGTTGGCGTCCACCAGTGGGAGTAGGGTCACTGGCCCCCACCAGCCGTTTCAAGGCCTCCAGCCAGGAGCCCACAAGGCCTGCATCCCCTCCCCTGCCCCATTTCATAATTTCTAGAGGAAAGAAACCTCAGAAAAAGAAAGCAGGTCTCATCGAAACAATGACCCAAAGTCCAAATAGTGATTCTTGTTTCTTTTCTCCTCCATCAGGATGTTTTGGTTCCAAACAACCACACGAATAACCACAGACTTCTTTCTTTGCCCCTTGAGCCTTTAGCAAATATTTCTCTGCCTTTCATCCTATGTTTTTCTTCCCCTTTTTTTTTCAGATGGGAAGCTCTCAACTATTTTTCATGGGTGTTTCCTGCTGGAGGAAGCAACTTTGGAAATATCCTCACATTTCTCTCCCCATCAAGGCTGGGCACAGACATGTCCTGGTGTCCTGGGTGCGCCATGACACATGCCAGGGCAGCCCATGCGTCTGTCCCCACTCCCTCATGCCCATTCCCGGCCATGATCTCCCTCCCTGCGTGTCCTCATATTCCACCTTCTGCAGAGCCATCCTTGACCCGTTTATTCTTGGTGGGGTGGAATTATGGATTATGCATCCCCTGACTGGAGGTGCTTATGTGAGATAAGAGGAAGAAAGGGGCTGTCGGTGGGCCTGTTGGTGATGCACCCCGACCACTTCAGGCCCTGCATCCCCCTGCAGACAGGTTGGGGAGTCAGGGTCCCTTCCAGTTCTGTGACTCTGTGCTTTTACTTCACACACATCTGTGAGCAACTCCAATGGAGCCGGTGCTGCTGATTATATAGTAAAAGAAAACTAAAGAGATTCAGCCAAAAACACTATGTCTTGTTGAGCTTGAGGGGATGAGGTAGCCCTCAACCCCTGCCTGTGGCTGTGAGCTCCACAGTCATAGGTGGTCAGAAGGGGTCAGGTCCGCATCCTGGGTTGAGGATCTGGTCAGAGTGCCTGTCCATGGAGGTAGGGATGGAGTGCAGGGTCTGGAACAGGGGACTGATGCTTCCCCACACCCTTTTCCCATTTAGATGTTTTATTCTGTGCGTCTATCATTTACTTCAAAAATAAAAATATACTATTTGTGGATAAAGTGAAGGTTCCTATAGCCAGGATCCTCACCTGAACCTAAACTACTTCAAGTAACTGGCCTGCTGCTAGGCTATATAAAGAGCTCTGTCCAGTGCTCTGGGAGGAGGCAGAGATGAAGGATTGCAGACCTGTAGACTGTTGGGTGCACATGTAATTCTATTTTGTTGAGTATTTTTGCATCTATGTTCATCAGGGATATTGGTCTGTAATTTTCTTTTTTTGTGAGGTCTTTGCCTGGTTTTGGTATTAGAGTGATGCTGGTTCATAGGATGAGTTTGGAAGTATTCCCTCCTCTTCTATTTTTTGGAAAACTTTAAGGAGAATGGATATTATGTGTTTTCTATATGTCTGGTAAAATTCAGCGGTGAATCCATCTGGTCCGGGAGTTTTGTTCTTGGGTAGTTTTTGGTTACAGATTCAATTTTGTTGCTGGGAATTGGTCTATTCAGATTTTCTGTTTCTTCCTTGATCAGTCTTAGAAAGTTGTATTTTTCTAGGAAGTTGTCCATTTCTTCTAGGTTTTCCAGCTTGTTAGCATATAGATTTTCATAGTATTCTCTAATAATTCTTTGTATTTCTGTGGGGTCCATTGTGATTTTTCCTTTCTCATTTCTGATTCTGTTTATGTGTGTAGATTCTCTTTTCCTCTTAATAAGTCTGGCTAGGGGTTTATCTGTTTTGTTTATTTTCTCAAAGAACCAGCTCTTGGCTTCATTGATTTTTTCTGTTGTTTTATTCTTCTCAATTTTATTTATTTCTTCTCTGATCTTTATTATGTCCCTCTTTCTGCTGACTTTGGGCCTCATTTGTTCTTCTTTTTCCAGTTTCAATAATTGTGACTTTAGACTATTCATTTGGGATTGTTCTTCCTTCTTTAAATAGGCCTGGATTGCTACATACTTTCCTCTTAGAACTGCCTTTGCTGCGTCCCACAGAAGTTGGGGCTTTGTGCTGTTGTTGTCATTTGTTTCCATATATTGCTTGATCTCTGTTTTAATTTGGTCATTGATACATTGATTATTTAGGAGCATGTTGTTAAGCCTCCATGGGCTTGTGAGCCTTTTTTTTTCTTTGTACAAATTATTTCTAGTTTTATACCTTTGTGATCTGAGAGTTGGTTGGTAGAATTTCACTATTTTTTAATTTACTGAGGTTCTCTTTGTGACCTAATATGTGGTCTATTCTGGAAAATGTTCCATGTGCACTTGAGAAGAATGTGTATCCTGTTGCTTTTGGATGCAGAGTTCTGTAGATATCTGTTAGGGCCATCTGTTCTAGCGTGTTGTTCAGTGCCTCTGTGTCTTTACTTATTTTCTGTCTGGTTGATCTGTCCTATGGGGTGAGTGGTGTGTTGAAGTCTCATAAAATGAATGCATTGCTTTCTATTTCCTCCTTTAATTCTGTTGCAGACGTAATTCTAGTGCTCAACTTATTGCTGGGAGAACAAGCCTGGTAATAAACCCTTTCACCCCAAGAACGTTCCACTGTTGTTTCTTGGCCTCACTGAATCCATAGTGAACTTGCTCAGGGTTGAAACCCATTGGCAAGACACTATTAAAAACAGCCAACCATGTAAAGTGTCTGGGAACACTTTTCAAAGTGGAACAATGTCTTGCCAGTGGGTTTCAGCCCCAGACAAGTTCACTATGATTTCAATAAGACTGAAGAAATGGCAATGGAACCTTCTTGGGGTGAAAAGGTTTATACCTAACTTTATTCCCACAGTGGAGGTCAGTCACCAGAATCTTACCCACTGAGTGAGTCTGCATACCCAAGCTGGTCTCTGCCTCTGGGCTTCTCTGCCCCCACAGCCGTCTCAGTCTCTGTCCTCGGCACTGCCACCACTCCAGCCTCTGCTCTCCTGCAGCCCTGCAGCTGTGCCACCGTGTTGCCCACAGCACTGGGCAGAGCTCTTTATATAGAGTAACGTGTGTAGTGAGCTAGCTGACCAGGGCCAGGTGAGAATCCTGGCCACAGGAGCCTTCACTTTCTCCACAAACAAGTATGGTGATTATAAGACACCCTCAGCCAGCATGTTCTTTCCTCACACTGGCTGCATTGCGGATCTCATGGGAATGGGTGTGACCTGGTCTCAAAACACAGGTGGTCGCACCTACTCCCCCTCAGTTCCTCCTTGATTGCTGTGAGTCAAGACCACCCTGCTGTTTACTTATTTCATAAAAGCTGCAGTTGCCAGTGCTGGTGAATGGTGACTCACAGCACCTCTCGGCTCCCTCCAGGGACAGTCACCATAGGGCACAGGAGTCCTCCAAGTACCGTTCCTTTATCTGGGGAGGAAGCAGGAGGCTGACTGTAAGTTACTGCTGCTGTGGACCACAAATCTGTTTGGGCTGCTAAACAACAGACATTGCTACCTCACAGATCTGGAGGTGGGTGTCCGGCATTGAGGCCCCGGTGGAGTCAGTGTCTGGCGAGGACAGCTTCCCGGTCCAGAGATGGCATCTTCTCGTCCCATCCTCATGTGGAGCAAGGGGCGGGGAGCTCTCTGGGGTCTCTGCTGTTAGAATACTAATCCCATCGTGGGGGCTCTGCCATCATGACCTCATCACCTCCCAGAGATGCCACCTCCCAGCACCATCACATGGGGGTTAGGATTTCGAGACGTGAATGTTAGGGGTCTGCAGACTTTCAGATCCTAGCAACCCAGGTGTGTTTTTCTTGGCTGCAGTAAATTTTTTCATCTTGCAAAAATCTCTGTGCTATTGCATATTATGACCTTTCATATATCCCAGTGGAGTCACTTTTTTCTTCCCAAATTTGGTGGGATGGTAAAAGTAACAGGAGAAAAGTAATTACTAGATTTTTCAATAAGGATCTTTGAAAAAGAAGAATTAAAAATTGCTGAAGGCCTATAATTGAGAGCAATGTGGTCCTAGTGCAGGCTTCTCTCCCCCGAACTCATACCTGAGACAGGTTTGTCTTAATTTACAAGACTCTGTGTTTCATTTGGCCTCTAGTTGTTTTTGATATTGGTTTTGTTTTAATTAGTTTGCTTTGCTTTTTTCCCCACAGGGAATCAGTACGAAGGATGAACCAATTGGAAATAAAAACACGTGCCTGTGACTAGAAGCCGTGCCTGTGCCGCCCAGATCTTTGAGGAAGCACTGGGATAAGCGGCAGAAATCCACGCATCAGGCAGACACTGTGCACCTGGCATGGATTTCCTGGGTCCGTTTTCCTGTCACGTCTGTGGCCGCAGAACTCAGGCTAGGCAAGCGCCATGAATGTGGGCTGAGCCCGCCTGGCCGTCGCCGCTCCCACCAAGCACAGGACTGGTAATACTTGTCTCTGGTGCGTGGCCTGCACAGCCTAACCCCACCTCCCTGCAGCACATCTCCTGGTAGGTAACCCAGAAGTCACACCTAGAGAACTTGCACATTCAACACCTGAGGGAGCAGAGCAGCTTGTCCCCAGGCTTGGCCTGCTGGCTCGGCTTTGCGTGCTTGTGGCCACGGGAAGCGCCATCAATGACTGGCCCGGGGCCAGAGTGTCGCAGGCGGCAGAGCCACGCGATGGAGGTGCTCTTGTCCTGATTAGCAGGCTGAGCCCTGGCTGCAGCCACGGAAGTCCACACCCCTGTGGCCTTTTAGGGTGTGCAGACAACCCCGCAACCCCAAAATCTTTCTTCCTTGATCCAGCAAGAAACAGGTTTCAGTCACTTGCGAACAAGGGTGCTGACTTAAAAAATTATCTTCTCCAAACCTTTTAGAAACTTGTCCCCACCACGTGTTCCCATGACAACCCACACACTGCAGCGAGTGAGATTCGTGAATATGGGAGGTGCAGAGGTGGCTCGTGGCATGACCTCCTCCCTGCTTCATCACCGTTCCTGCTAGAGCCCCAGACCTTACACACGTCAGATGCCCCATGATCTGGGACGGCTGCCTGCTGCCCCCAGAGAGCAGCGCCTCTCCAGGGGTCATTTACATGCTGTTCCGCCCAGTGCAGGAGGGAGTGGGGCCCTAGGAAACTGTCATCAGAAATTCAGCTCTGATCCAGGATGCTTCTGGTCTGAGAGTAGGCTGGACATCCTCTCCTCCACAGCCTTGACACACAGCTGTTCAACACAGCTCTCCCCGAAGAGTATTTTATTTAACATTTCTATTCCTATTTTTAGGGGAAAATGAAGAGTACTTGCTCTGAGGCCCAGGGGTGGAGATGAGTCACCCTGTGGTTCTGTGTATCATGATGGCAGAAAAAAGCTTCTTTGTACAATTCAGTGTGAAAGCTCCAAGTTAGCCACTGGATTTCCCCAGGACTTCAGATAAATTACATGCGATTCCCATCAGCTCTTACTCACCACTCTCTGCTGAGACGGGATCATCAGCATTCCCATCCAGCCACAGCCCAGGGCCTGCGGTGATTTCTGACACTCTCAGCTCACATCCTCCTTCCTGGGAGATGAGTGAAGCCCCTCATACAAGGTTCTAAAAATCGCCTTTCCCTGGTAGCTGTAGATGATGTCCTCCCACCCTGAGAGCCTGCAGACAAACAGTACACTTTCTGAAGCAGCTTCCGCTCAAGCTGCTCTCAAGGGTCCAGAGGCCTCCGGGGCTCCTTCTGCACGGTGCCTCTGCAGGCCTGCAGCCTGGAGAGCAGCCCAGTTACAATCCTGGTGAAGGCTCAGAAGTTTCTGGAGGCCACCAGACTGTCAAACGTCCTCGCTCACAGACTGCCAGAGCTTTGCCATTTGGGCATGACCGCCCCTGGTCCCGGCCCTCAGCCTTCATTTCCCCCTCTGCAGGCCACCCCCAGGGCCCTTCCTGCTCCCTGCAGGCTAAGGTCACACAGCTGTCCCCCCACACGACTGTGACGCCCCAGCTCAGGGCCTGGTCTGCTTCATCACCTGTGTTCCAGCCCCAGTGATGGAGGGAGGGAGGGAGGAGGACAAAGCAGGGAGGGAGAGGGGGCGGGAGGAAGGCAGGCTCCCCAAAAGGCGGTCCTCCTGGCTCACCCCCCATCAACACCTGAGGGCCTGTCCCACACTCCCTAATGCCCTTTCTTCCTCCTGGGAGGTCAGCATGGCAGGCCCCTGCTCTGTGCAATAGGAAACCCTAGCTGAGTCACACAGCCCGCCTTGGTGTCCGGGGGAGAGCATGGAGGGGCTGGTGGCAGCTGTGGGAGCCCCGGGGCTGGCTCACTCTCAGGCCCCTCCTGCCGCCACCACTCTCTGCCCCCCCCTCCTGGCCTGGCCCCCCAGTGAAGGGACCAGGGGTCCTGGTGAGGAGGCTCTGCAGCTGGGCCTCCCCAGGGAGGGAGGGGCGACCATGAAAGGCCCTCAGAGAGCCACACAAGGCGGCCTTGTTGGGAGAATGGCCTCCCCAGCCCGGGATTTCCTCCCTGTGAGCAGGAGCTGACCCGGGACCTGTGGTCAGATGGCCTGCACTGTGGGGGGTCACTGTGGGTCTATTTCTAGCCCCAGACTCTGCCCACAGACATAGGGGTGTTGAATGAAGCTGCTTGCAGTTTGACACATGCGCCCCAAGGCCCCCCTGCAGCTGTGACCTCACTAAGGGCAAAGGGGACAGATGTCAGGCTGGGAGGGAGTTGCAGCTGGGAGGATGGGTGTGGCTGAGGCCTCCCACCAGTGAATGCCTCCCTGGGGAGCCTGGGGGTAGAATGACCTCCCCCTACAACCTGCTGTGCAGGGAGCCCAAGCCCCTGCTACCGAGGTCACCCCTGTTATGACCACCCTCCATTCCCCACCTCCCATCTCCTTCTGCCTCGGGTTGAGACCAGGAGCCTCCTAAGGGCCAGGTCAGGAGGGCTGCCCTCCACAGGACTGGGCCTCAGTTTCCACACCTGTAAAATGGGAGTAGAGCTGGTAGCAGGGGAGCCTCATAGGGCAGTTCTGAGGATAAATGGGTGAGCGTGTGGGAACCGTGAGCCCCGCCTGGCACAATGAGCCTCCACTGCAGGGTCAGTAATGAGACCAGATGCTCTGCTTCCTCCCTCGGGAGCACACACTCTGGGTCACAAAGGAAAGAGGGAAGATAGGCCTGCTCCTGGGAAGCTGTCACCACTGTAACCCAAGAAACAGACCCTGGATGAGGACACCTCTGGGCTCAGCATGCTTGCCAGGGGTGCTGCTCACAGGAGGCAGAATGCAGGCCTTCTCCCCCCACTTCCCAGCAGACACTGAGCTTTGGGGTGCCCTGAGGACCTGCTGGCCAGCCTCTCCCTGAAGGAGGTTACCAGTGGAGCCTGGGCTTGGAGAGACAGGAAGAGGGGCAGGGACATCTCTAGCACAGCGTCAAGGGCAGAATGGCAACCTTCAGGGAATGTGGCAAAGCTGGCTCGGAGCACTAGAACTGAATTAGTGAATCATGGGAAGTGCTCCAAAGATGCCCAGAGATGGTTTTGGCACCATGCGCCTGATGGTCAGTGGGTGCTGGTGTCATACAGATGTCTAATGAGCCAGCAGAATGAAAGATAACCCAAACAGGCCCAGGTACACAGGGAAATGTAATGCAGAACTCAGGATGGAAGCTTCAGGCATAGTTTGATCCAGCAGCGCAAACACTGGCACCAGAGCCTCTCCTGTCTTTATGGACTCAGGTTTGCTGTGGCTATGTCCCTCTTGGGCATCATCGTCTCATGGCTAATCCACTGAGGCAGATTCTCTTCTCTGAGCAGGTCCAGCCAACAGTCCACTCTGGATCAACCACTCTGGCCATGGGAATGGAATATTCTAGACTGTGTAGGACCGAGTCACATGACCATACCTGGGGCTAGTGGTGCAGTCAGCCCCAGGCAGATCACATGGACAGAGTGGAGTGGGGCCCCCAGGTAAACCAGGCGCTGCTACGTGAAGAAGGGGCCCACCTCACTCAGCTGCCTTTCCAGGACCTTCTTGAGCTGTCACACTGGGTTTTAGAACTTCTTCCCCAAGACGTGGTGGCTGCCACCTCCCAGCACCCATGACGCCTACAGCGCTTCTCTCCTGCTCCTCAGGAGCCTGTGCATGGCTCACCTGACGGACACCCACCGGGATGAGAGCTGAGCGGGCAAGGGGGGCTCCGTCCACAGCCTGGCTGTCTTCTGCTGACTGCCCTTCTCACCAGGAGCCAGGACTGAGCGCCCCAAGAACACTTGCTGATTATGAAGGTCAGCCAGAAGGAGCTACTTAAAGGCAAACTCGGGGCTCTTGTGGGATTTCTAGCTGTGGAGGAGGAAAAGGGTTAAAAGGATTTGAGAGGAAATGAAAGTTTTGGAATCTGAATTGTTTTCCAATTCTGTGTTTTTTCCTGGTAATTAAATGGATAGAAGTTGTTAAACTTTACGAGGAACCCAGAGATAATGCAGGTTCATTGAATTTCTTGAAGATTAAGTTAATTTATTTCAAAAATTGCCAGAAGCTTCACCATTGACGCTGTTTCAAAGTGAGAGGAGCGGAGTGGGTTTAAATAGCGCTTGCTCATGTCCTCCTAACTCCATAAGGCTGAAGATCTGCTCAGAACAGGGGCTCTGGGCCCAGCCTGGCCAGGGCCCCATCCCCACTTGGACACTGGTCTTGGGCAGGTCCAAGCCTGTTTCCTCGCCAGGACAGAGCCTTCTCTCCAGGCTGGTGAGGACCCACTGGGGAGCATGCCCTAGGGCATTCTGCAGGAGGCCTGGCACATCACCTCCCTAACAAATGTCCCCAGAAATGACCTGGTGGTAAATCGCCACTTTCTTGTTTATAGGGCCAGCAATGTCTGCCCACAGCCTCCTGGTGAAATCCCAGGTAGTAACATGCTGTGGAAGATTCTCTCAAATGCAGGATAAAGCCATGCTCAGGGGAACCAAGTAGGAGAATGAAAATAAATAAAATAGGAGGGAAATTGTGTTTTGCGGTACTAAAAAGGACAGGGCCCAAGGGGAAACCAGAACCCCGATTGGTTCCTTCCCTATTTTAAGGTGTGGGGCTGTTTTCAGTTTGTTATACGTGGGACCCCACTGTCTTGTCAGACTGGCCCCTAGAAGCCTGAGTTGGCCTGTGGAGGGTCTCCCAGACTTCGCGGACCTGTCCCTGCATGGTGCACCCTTCCCTCCAGCACTGTGTCTCTGCCCAGCAGCCCCTGCTCTTTGTAGAGCTGCCCACCTCCAGGCCCCACCAGCCCCCACCTGCCCCCCTCCTGATGTCCACCCCCAGCCCAGCGATCAGGGCAAGGTAACGAGTCACCCCCAGGCCTCCGGGCCAGCGGCCTCATTGTCTTCAAGCTACCTACCTCCTGGCAATTTACCTCCACGTCTTACTAATGTTTTTATTTGAGATGTAAATATACTGTTGAAAAAGTGTAACTCCTCATGTATTGCGAATATTGATATTTTAAAATAAAACTGAAACATCTCTCTTCTCAATGCATCTAGTGAGATACTGAGCCCGTGGTGATGTATCAGCCATTTAAAATTACATCCGGAAATTTACATTGTTCTGTCTTCCAGTGTTTCACTGCTTCCCTTCTACCGTGCAGCTGATGCCTGAAAGCTCTGCTTCTCTGTGAGAGCTCTATAGATCTATACCTATTTCTAATTTATGTAGACTTGAAAAAACATACCTATATCTATATATTTGACATTTAAATAAAAATAAATTCTGCATCTAAAAAGCCGTAAGTGGTAAAATATGTTTCTGGATTGAGTTGTAAACACATTTTTAGTAGCAGACAATTCTTCAAAACAGCGTAAGATTAAATTATATATAATGTGTATTGGATAATGTGTAATGTATAATTTATATCTATATTGGATATAAATATAAATTATATTTATATGGTAAGTATATATTATATATATTTTTATATAATGTATGAGATAAATACTGACATATGTCCATTATATATATATTTAATATATCAACATTTTAATCATTGTTTTGTTTAAAGGGATAATGTCTCTTTTTGGAACTCGATGGCAGGAATGTTCTGAAGCCTTCATGAGCAAATCCCTGTCACCTTGGGGCTTCCCAGTCGCGTCTTTATCCCCCTTGCCTAAGACAATGCTGCTGAGGGGATTTGGGATGGGAGGCTTGTCCCCGACTGACTCTCACTGTAATGGGACAGTCACTGCTGCCCCAACCATCTCTAAGCTCCACGGGCCCAGGGACCCTGTCTGGAGCTCACCTCTGAAGGAGCCTGGTGTCCCCTCACAGGGGTGTCTGCTCAGGGACCCTGCCAACCCATCCTCTAGAACCTCAGCTATAAAACAGGGCCCGATGCCACAGTCACTGAAATTCCTCCCACAAACCAACAGAGCGTGCGCTCACTGTGGAGGGCACCCCTCCACCCCGCCTCTCCAAGTCCTCTGTTCCCTGGCCTCCCTCCCTGACCCGGACGGGTCCTCACCACCTCCCGCCCCCAGGCAGATCAGCAGACTCTGGGGCCTTTCCTCTTCCTCCTCCTTCCCTAGATCCCTCCATCCCAGTCAGGGACTCTGCAGACCAGCCCCAGAGGGGCAGGTGAGCAGGAGCTCACGCCTCCTCTCCCTCTTCACCACAAGCTGGTTGAGCTGAGGAGAGGAGCCCAGCAGCCTGGAGTCTGTGGCCCCCACCTCCACCCCTCTGTGTAGTTGGAGGACAGGTTCTGGGAAGGAGGATATTTAAATTCACAGCCCTGTCTCAAATCCCCATGGGGGCCAAGACATGTGGCGCCATGGGCAGGAGCTGGGTTGCAGGCAGAGCTGCCTGGAAGTGAGGGTCCCACACTCTGCCTCAGCCTGGAAGGACCCCCTCCTCCCACAGAGGTGAGCCCAGGAGGTGGCCTTGAGTACACTGGAAATGCTTCTGCCTCAGACACGCTACTGCCATCTGCTGGGGACCCGACCCAGAGATGGTGTGACTCTAGAATGGCTGCCTGGGAACCCTACTGCCCGAGTCAGACAGTGCACAGTCTGGACAACTGCACCTGGCAGCCTGCCTCCCCCTCCTCTGCCCCATCCTGCTCCTCCGTGCTCCCCACAGCTCCAGTCACCAGCCATTGTTGCATATTGTATTTAATAAACATCCGTCCCCTTGAATAGAACCTCCAAGAGGGAGGGGTGTCTGTTTGTTCAAGGCTGTGTTCTCAGGGCAAATAGAGCCTGACACAAAGTATGGACCCAGTAAACAGGCATGAGGTGAACGAATGCATGGGTGGGCAATGAGTGATTGGAAGGTGGTTTCTGTCCTGCCCGTCTCACTGTCAGGGGCACTGGGGGACCGGGGCACTACCTCCTGACTCATGGGCTACGCCAGCTGGACTCGGGGGAACCAGCCTGTCCAGGGCACCACTCAGGCAAGCTTGCGTCAGTGCCTCTGCCCCTCGGGTCCGCCTCTAGCCCGGTGGCTGAAGCTCCATCAGGCCCTGAGGCAGAGCCCCAGTAGGATGGACCCAGGTGGCTATTATGCCAACGTTTGAACAGCCTCACAGGCGCCCAGGAGCCGCTAGTGGTAACTCAAGCTTTGAAAAGTTTCTGGTTTTTGAGAATGTTAAATATCCGAGTACCTGTGGCAGGTTGGGAGCAGGTGTATGGGTCTGGGAGACCATCTCCTGATTGGACGGAGGGCCTGCTGACCCCAACTTGGGCTCCAACCCTGATCACTTAATTTCTGCCATGAGGCAGGGTGCCTCTGCGCTCTTGGCCGGGGTGCTGCGCTCAGGGCCTGCCGCCCCGGAGGGCCCGCCGAGCACCTCTCCACTTGGGCTCTGCTCCTTAATCATGAGAAGGAAGCAGCCTCCGCCTCCATCCTGGGTGATAAATTGCAGCAAGCGCACCGCAGGGAACATGGGGGCTGCCACACCCGTGCTCCTGGGCCTTGGGTCCCGAGTGATAGGACGGCCGGCAGCTCCAGCAGGAGCTGGCTCGCAGGTCGTCACTCCAGCGCTGGTGTCCTCGGGACTAAAGACAATTGTCCCTCGGCTATGAAATGGACCAAGCTCTCCACCTTTCTTCCTCTGCGTGAACTTGATGGACGCTGTTCAGAGGACACTCTCCGGGGCTTATGGAGGATCTGACAAGCCTGGAAGGCTTCGTGGGAAGTAGAAATGGCAGTTCCCTGAGCACCAGGTGACCTTCAGTGAAGGTCACCTTCCACAGTTGGCATTTGAGATTTTCCTCCCCTGTGCCCATCCCCCGCTTTGTCTAATGACGGCCTTCCATTTGGGGGTTGACCCCTCCCTCCTGTCAGTCTCAATGGTCTAGGTGGGGTCCTTGCCTTTTCCCACATGTAAATCCTGTGAGCTGGGTACACATAATAAATGCACAGTGTCCCCAGCCAAGGTGTTAGTTGGGGTTTGAGCATGTGACCTCGTCTGGACCAATCAGTTATATCAGGGCTCCCGCAGGAGCTACTGGACAAGTCATGTGAGTTTGGAAGTCCTGTAGCACTGATGGGGACACCGCTGGAGGGGACCTTGGGGCTGTGTGGGGACACCGTGTGGGGCCTGAACTTGAAGCCACTCAGAGGAGAGCAGAGCTAAGCCACACCTAAGCACCCCCACAGCCAGACCGGAGCAATTTGAGCAACAAAGTAAACAAGGTAGTGTTATGACCCACAGTGCGACTCAGACACCTGTGATACCAAGCATCGGAATAAATGGTAGAGGGCCTTCAAATCCGCCGTGCAGAATAGCTCCAGGTGAGCCCGCCGCCCTCCAGCAAGCGGAGCACCTGCCCCTCTCCTCAGTGTGGCTGTGCACTGTGACCCCTTCTGACGAGGGTAGCGAGGAAAGGGGAACACGGTGACTTCTCAGAGGACAAAGCCTGCGGACACGTCTGGGGATCGAGATCAACACCACAGCCAGGGGTCATGCTGACAGATGGACCCTCTGTAACCCCACCCGGTCTGAGGGCCAGTCTCCAGAGCATGTGACCAGGGCTCCTCAACACCATCCAGGTCCCAAAGACATGAAGGTCTGAGAAACTGGGCCAAAGTCAACATAAGGAGACTGGACGGCTAATGGCATGTGTCCCTGGGCAGGATCCTGGGCCCGAAAAGGGACATGAGAGAAACTCAGGAACTGTGTCCAGAGTGGACTCTGGTGAGCAGTCCCTGTGTCGGCCCTGGTTCGTTAGTGGCGCTGTAGGTAAGATGGTAATTGCCAAAGGTGCAGTGGGAGTGCAGGGGACCATCTGTATTGTCTTAGCACTAATCCCTTAAACCCCAAAGTACCATCAAGAATAACCCTGTAACGAAGTACACGTGGTTACAAAGCACATGAACACACGCGGGTGGGCCCTGGGGCTGTGGAACCAAAGCGTGAGCCCACGGCCCTGGGGCTCCACTCCCTGCCCGAAGCCGGGGGTGACATGAGAGACCCTGGGCTGCTGCCCACCTCCCCAGGGCCCCAACTCCCCAAGGCCGTCGCGATGTGCTCACCTGCCACGTGTGTGCCGGGTTTCCTTCCTTCCCCCAGATTGATGCTCGTGCAATAGTTAAACACTGTGGAGGATAAAATGGGATCCAGTGGCAGAGTCTCTTCTTTGTCACTTTGTCCACAAAGTCTCCTGTCAGCCTCTCCAGGGGTTGTCAGACTGTGATGCATCTGTACTGGGGTATGTTTATCTGTCTACGTAGTTCTTCCACAAATGGTAGCACACTTACATACGTTTCATACTGTGCCTTTCTTCAATGAGCAAACACCTCAAGGGTTCTTACAAGCTGTGGCGACTACCGCTCCCCTCACAGTGGTTGCAGACCTCAGGGTCTGCTGCACAGATGCCCCGACTTCAGTGGCTCCCTGCCGGCTGCCGTTTACTTCAGTCTTCTGCGACAAGTAAGCCTGCAGACCCTGTCCCTGCACAGATGTCCCTGTGTGCGTTACAGCATTATTTGTAACACATGCTTGCAGTACTGTGAGAATTTTGCACAATCATTTATTTAATGGATCCCTACTTTTAAACATTTAGATTGTCTCTAATTTTTCCGCCATTATAAACAACACTGCTAGGGTCACAAATCTCGGGACACACCTCCAAATACCTCCCTGGAATGAATTTCCAGATGGACTTGCTGGGCAAACACACTGTAACCTGAAGGCTGCATCAGGCCTATTTCACAAGGGCTGAGTCAGGGCTGTGGTGGTGCAGGCTGTGCACTGCTCAGGGTGCCCAGGAAGGGGCTGGCGGGGGCTGAGGAGGAGCCACTCGCTGGGTATCCAGGTGTCCCCGGGGGCAGGTGCCTTTTCTAGTCTGCACAAAAACACTGGAGGTGCCCAGCAGGACTCTGTCAGCATTCTTAGAGGAAGAGCCTGAGGTCAGGGAAGCCCCATGAAGCTGCAGACACCTCTGGTGTGACCCTCCCTTCCCTTTGCAACACCTTGGCCCTGTTAGCACCAAATCTCTTTACTGAGCACCCGCGTTGTGCCGTCTCCTCCAAACAAGCGATTCTTGAAGGACTAGACTTTCCTTCCCTCTGAACCTGGGTGCTGTCCAGGCACTAAGGTATGATGGCACCAAGAGGGGGGGCTGCAGAGCTACTGCCCAGCCCCCACAGAGAGGAAGCCACTGGCTGCTGCCCCTGGGGCTGACCTTTCCAGTTTAAAGAGTTGAAAGCCTGCATTTTAACTTCAAATGCCCTGATTTTTCAAAGTTGGCTTCACTCAGACCAATTAAAGTACACCTGTGTCCCCAGGGCACCAGTCTGCAATGTCTGCCTTAAATGTTTTAAGTGTGATTGAAGCAGAATCATATTTAAGTAATGAGCTCTGGCAGGGGGACCCCGGGGAGCTGAGCACTTCCCAGGCCCAGGAAGGCGGGGAAGGGCGCCGTCTTAGGAACCACCTCCAGGGGGCCTCCCAACGCAGGGCAGGTGTTGGGAGCAGCAGCATCTTCCCCACCTGCCAGGAGGGCCCACAGCCGCTTTCTCAGGAGCAGTGCTGTGCGGCCACACCCTTAGGGGCCCCAGAAGAGCACACTCTGTCCCTTCACCGGGAGTCACCGGGAGGAGCTGTGGGTCCCGCACACAGACACTTGCAGTGGAGGCTGGACCCTCCCGCAGCCAGACTCTGAGCCTGGTTCTGACTTTCTGGAACGCAGGGTTCCCTGGGGCACAGTCCTCTCTTGGGACCATCATCCTACAGGGCTGTTTGGGGTCCCCTTGGCGGGAGGCTACACCTGGCAGTCCTGGGTGTGCAGGATCCTGGAGGGCGCTGGGTCAGGGCTGTGGGGTAGGCCCGGCTCAGAGGAAGTGCAGCACCTTCCCGTTAAGGCCCTGGAATCACGCTTGTGCCGGATGTGGCTGCCTGCAGGCCTGGGAAGCGTCTTTGGTGCTGGTGAGGGGAGTTAGTTAGCACTAACTAGCTAACTCATCTCTTCCGGATGTAGTCAGAGCCTATGGGCCAAGAGTGGTCATCAGAAGCCCGTTATCTCAGAAGAGACACTGTACCCAGGTGGGGTTCCTAAATTGCATGAGGTGCCCCAGTCATTCGCTGTGGGCTGAGGCAGTCACTGCCAGGGTTTCACGTGAAGTGAAGTCGTGAAAGCCTTAGGTACATCTGGCTGGAACACCTGCCCTGTGGCAGAGGTGCCAGCCAGCACCAGGTCCCCTCTGCAAAACCCCAGGCCTGGGCTCGGTGGGGGTACAGAGCTGGCTCCAAGCCTGGGGCCAGAGGCTTCCCGCAGCCGATGCCTGCCAAGCCCCAGCAGCGGTGAGCTCTCAGCGCAGTTTTCTGACGCCCACCATCTGCAGGAGGAGGGTGTGGTCCCCCGGACCTGGCTCAGCGGAGCCCCGAGCCGGCCCTTCCAAGCCCACCTGTCAAGGGCAGGACTTTCTCATCCATCCCCATCATCCTCTCTCTGGCTGTCCAGTACACCCCCCTCCAGTCTGGGGCTCCCAGGCTCCCAGGGCCATGGGACATGGGGGTCCTCATGGGGAGACTCAGGGGCCTGGCAAACTCAGCTGGTAACCAGTGGGGACTCGGTCCTGCTGGTGGTGGATGGTCCCAGGGATGGCGACAGAGGAAAGCTATGCTGCCCCTCCCTGGGCCATGCACAGGGCCGCCTGAGTGAGACAGGACAGTCCTTGGAGCTGACCCCACTCTCTGGTGCCCAGGTGGGTGGTCTTGCCAGGCCCAGGCAGGTTCCCCTGCTGCTGGCTGGGCTCCTGTATGCTCAAATGCCCCTCATGTCTGTCCGGATATGGAAACTGGAATCATTTATTTTTCCAATCTCTCTATTTCGTAATGGACCACAACCAAAGATTGAAGGCCTTGTCCCCTATTTCCATGGAAACGGCTCTCCAGAGGCCCCTGGGGCTCCTCGGGGACAGAGGGGATGGTGCATAATGCAGGCCAGACTGACGGCTCTCAGCTTCCCTGCCTGTAATCAGACCCCAGGTCTGTGGGCAGGCCAGCGAGCTCCCAGGTGCAGCACAGGGGTGGCGCTGTCCGCCTGAATGGCTCTTCATGACTGAGCATGGACGTGGACATGTCTGGGGCTGGGGGTAGGGCAGGGTCGTGCAGGGGAGCTGGGAGCTCTCAGACTCTAGTGGCGGTGTGATTATCTGGTCGACCCCTGTGAGTGAACAGAAAGGAGGAAGGTGGGATGACCAGCTGACTGGAGTTCAGTCGCCTCTTGTCACATGGTACCTGATGTCTGGACTGCATCTGACCCACTGAACCTGCACCTGGCAGGTGGGTGTCTCAGGAGCAAGTTGACACCTAGGGGCAGGGAGCAGCTCAACATCCCGTCTCTGTCCCACCTGATTATCAGGGATGGGCCTCCTGGGTGCCAGGGTGGGAGGCAGCCCTGCACAGGAAGGCCAGTGAGCCTTGGTTTCCCCAGACGCACTCCGTACACAGGCTTGGAGGCCGTTATGGACTGAGTGTATCCCCCTGAAGTCCTGGGTTCAGATTCTCCCCACTGACACGACACTGCTTGGAGGTGACTAGGAGTGGAGGGGTTCCGAGAGGGCTTGCTTCCTCCCTGCTGTCTCTGCAAGGGGTGACAAGGAGAAGCCGTCTGTCTGCAGGCCAGGGGAACCTCCCCACAATGGCACCCCGACTCAGACTTCCAGCCTCTGAACTGGGGAATTTCTGCCATTTATAAGCCCTCCAGTCTATGATGCTCTGAAAGCAGTGTGAAAGGGCCCACCAGATGGCTGGCCTGCTTTGGTTGTGATGAGAAATAAACAGAAAAAGCACACAGAGGCAGGTGCAGGTTGTACACTGAGGAAAACAGGGCAGATGAAATGTTGACTCATTAGGAACCTGGCAAAATTGATCTGTCATCGTTAATCCCAGCTAACCGGTGGAGTTCCGGGGACCCACCCTGCACCCTGAGCTGTCTGGGGGGGTCACCCCCACAAAAGATGGGATCTGGGGAAACCCCTCAGGGAGGGGTGCCCTTCTCAGGCAGGAGTGTCTGGCTTTTAAGCTCTATTTGTTTTGACACAAATGGGCCCTTCTTTACAGCCCTCCCGCTGGCTTAGGCGCTGGTTTCCTCCATCTACAGGATGTACTGGGTCAGATAGTGGACGTATGCAGGAGCGGCGACCGTCCACCAGCCATCAGTGCAGACAGGAAGCAAGGAGCCCATGAAGGTGGATGCAGGTGGGGACGAGATAGACCACGTGCCTGACCTGCACACATCAGCTGCAAGCTCCCTCCCACCTGGGGGTCCAGGCAGACATGGAATCTACAGAAGGATGCCTGAGCCCTGGAGGGCGAATCCAGAGGACCTGGTTACAGGCGCTCTCCCGCCCCTTGGCTCTGAGGGGTCATGAGTCTCTGGGCTCAGGGACTGATGTTTCTACTCCCTGCAAAGCCTTCGGGGCTTGTCAGATCCTCAGTAAGCCTCTGGACAGTGTCTGCTGTGTCTCTGGACAGCGTCCGTCAAGGGCACGCAGAGGAAGAAAGGTGGAGAGCCTGGTCCATTTCATGGCTGAGTGACAATTAAGTCTTCAGTCCCGAGGACCCAAGTGCTGGAGTGATGGCTTGGGGAGCTGGCTCCTGCTGGAGCTGTCGGCAGCTGTCCTATACCTGGGGACCCAGGTCTCCGGAGCACAGGAGTGGCAGCCCCCGCTTTCCTCACGTCCTCTTGGTTCTGCTTCTCCGGACAGCCCTGACTGACCAGGCCCTGAGGCGCACCATTACCCTGGCTACTGGGGTGACCTGGAAGTGACCTGGGGACCTGCGGAGCTGTGGACCCCTGTAATGTCCCCAGGGATGCACGTCCCACCTTCCTGATCCTCTTAGGACGGTGTCTCTGGGGTGTGATGGTCTCTGTCACCTAGCAATGCCCCAGATGCTTCCCGCTGCTTTTCCTCTGGCTTTTCTATGAAGTAGGGAGTTTGCCTGTGAATTACGAGTTCCAGGAACCTTTGAAATCCATTGGTCCCAGCACCAAGGTTGTCAGGGCACTTGGTGCTGAGGGTCCCACAAATCACAGGGCAAAGGTCCCCGGGCGTCTCCCAGGGGTGAGGTGGGCGTTTCCTGGTTTGAGGAAGGCTGTATTTTGTGTCACAGCTGTGCGAGCAGAGATCCTTCCTGGAGCTTACAATATTTTGACAAAATTTCCTTTCCAAAAATTTATTAGCCTGAGTAACACATTTGTTTTTCTGACACAGAATGAAATAAGGCATACACTTTTTCAAGTTTCTTTTTAATTCTTCAGGCACCATGTGCATTAATCCTCAGCTTGTGAAAGCATTTTAATTCATGAATCTGTTTTTAAAAAGTGTGTAATTGGCAGGGAAGTGGGGGAGGGTGTCCCCTCCTGAGGATAACCTTGGCCATCATTCCAGTTTGTCCTTGAGTGCCCATCCTGAGGACAGGAGAGCCCCAACCCCAGGACAGAGGGTGGAGAGGGAAGGTGCCATCTGGGCAGGGAGGCTCCCAGCTTCTGTTGCCCGTGTCCACAGGCCTGGGCTCAGCGCTGCCTTTGGCCAAAGGGCCCTCAGGGAGTGGGGTGTCCTCGGGAGGGGGTAGCCTGGTCAGGGTCCCCGAAGGGCTTCCCCTTACCTCCTGTGGGGACCTCTGCCCAGGGGCTACTGTCCTGGGTCCCTGCGGAGGCCTCAAAATGAGGAGTGGTGGCTGGGGGGCCCTGAGATGCCCCCAGCCCCATGATAGGAGAGCCCCCGCCACTCCCTCCTCAGACTGAGACTCTCCATGATCCACACATGTCCAGTGGCTGCTCCATCCAGACCCAGACCCCAGTTATGGTGGGCTCAGCGGAGGGCAGCTCAGGGCAGAAGCCACTGTCCAGAACACAGCCCCCATCTGCAGGGCTCCCTCTAAATGCCACACCCCTGACATTCAGGCAGTCCATGTGCTCTGTGGATTCTTCAAAGATTTCCTCAAGTGCAGCCCCTCTTCCCCAGAATCCACCCTGGGACCAGCTCCAGTGAACCCCAGCAGGATGGATGCCCCCAGCCTCAGCCTGACTCAGTCTCCTGGGGAAATGTGTTAAGATGAACTCTGCCAGGAAAATTTTCATTTAGTCTTTCTTTCTCCTGCTGGGTCTCTGGTTTACAAAGCCTTGCCTTGAACCCAATTTTGTTGAGAAATCTCCACTGGTTGCTGGAGAGAGCAGAGTGGGGATTTAGGTGAGAAAACTAATTTCAGAGAGCCTGTGATTAACTGTAGACCTCTTCGTGAAAACAACACCCCCTCACACACCCACACATACACACGTGTGAGACAAAGGGCAGGCTGGGGCTGGTGTTTGCTTCATGTCTAAGAGTTGAGCGTTTGGTGTGTGCATTATCTAAGCATCTTCTGCAAACCCACCCTAAGCAGAGAGGAAGCCTGGAGAGAGAAACGTGGGCGGTATTAGGAGTAGGCATTCCCAGAAAAGGATGACAAAATCCAATTACACACAGGCAGAGTTGCCAGCCTTCCTAATGATCTGCCTGGCATGAACGCAGCACGAATGCAGCAGGCCTGTGACATCCCTGCCCCCATCCATGCTTACGTGCTCTGCAGTGCAGACGCCAGCCTGGGGGCACCAGCTCCTCCTTCCGTGCAGTGGCAGCTCTGTGTCAGCTCCAGTGCCTCTGGTGGAAGCTGCCCAGGAGAGGGACACGCCAGCAGCTTCATTAACAAAGCGATTTGGCGCCTGCCCTCTGATGGCCATTCCCGACTCCCCTGGGCCAAGCACGATGTGAAGGTATTGGTCCTGGCGCTATTGCAGGAGTCAGGATTCACCGTGTTAATGTGCCTCCTGGGATGCTGGGGCCCTTGGTACACACTCGAGGGACCCACCTGTCCCCTCTCACCTGGGCACACTCATGCCCCAGTGGGCGTACTCCTGCTGTGGGGAAGCCAGAAGGGAGGTTTTCTAAAGGGGAGCTCAGCTCCTGCCTCATAAAGAGGGGCCTGGGACCAAAAGGATGGTGGCTGCTGGGAGAGGGAAGCTGCACGTCACCGAGAACCTGAGCTGCCAGTAATAACGATGACAGTAATAATAGGCACAGCTTATGCTCCAAGCCCTGCCATGACCTCATCACAACCCCTCTCCCCGGGAGGAGGTCCCATCACCACCATGATCGTTATCCCCAGCCCCCTCTTCCCCAACACCTCCATCACCACCACCACCACCACCACCACCATCACCACCACCACCACCACCACCACCAGCCACCTGTCATCAGGATCATCTGTTCTGGGCCTTGTGCCTGATGATTGATGTCCGATGTGGGCAGTCCTGTGGCACTGAGCCCTTTAACTGGTACGATCTGCTGGTGATCCAGTGGAAGATGTCAGAATTGACTTGAATTGTTTGATCTGTTGGGAGGTCCCTGGGCAGCCTGTGGGAGATGCACCATGGAGAGACAGAAAGTCCAGGACCCCCAGGGAAGGGGGCTGGGACTAGGCAGGAGAACAAGGGCAGAAATGGGTGGATTCAGGATTCCTTCTGAGGGTGGGGGTGATGGGCATGGTGTGGGGTGGATGGAGTGGGGAGGGAGAGAAGAGCCCAGGGTGACCTTAGGTGTGGGGTCCCTGAGCGGGATCTGGGGAGGTGAGTGCCCCAGAGGCCTGCGCCCGAGGTGGGCTCAGGCTGATGAGGGAGGGAGTGAGGGAGTTGTGGGCACACAGGCCCTGCTCCCCGGGACCCCCCCAGGGCACAGGCTGTGTGCCCTCTCCTCCCCCTCCCCTCTGTGCCCCTGGCTGGCACTGGGTAGAATCCAGGGCTCCTGTGTTTGGCATTCATTTTGTTCAGATGTGCGCCCTGGGCAGGAGCAGCCTGATTTTGGAGTGTGCCTCTGCTGATGAGCCCAGAGCCACTGCGTCTCCCTGAAACAAAGGCTGAAAGATGCTGCCTGCTCTGTGACTTGGTGCCCTGGAAGGACAGCATGTCTGGTCAAGGGCAGGGCGCCTCTAGGCAGGGAGACGTTGCTGCAAAGCTGACAAAAGCCACAGGGCTGCTGGCTGGGACCCGCCTGATGCAGAGTCCTCCCCAAGGGGCCTGCCTGAGTGGGCCTGGGTGGAAGGTGAGGCCCCAGGATGGGCCTGCTTGGCTGTAGGAAAACAAGAGATACAAGCTTCTCCACAGATGAGGGCAGGGGCTGAAGGGTCTGGGCTGGCAGAGACGGACCAGAGCGGGGGAAGGCGGTGGGGCTTGAGCCCTGTGGCCACCAGGTGATCAGCGCACACCTCAGCCCCCCTAGCCTGGCAGTCCTCGGACTCCTTGGGACCCTCACTTTAGCTCTTGTTCCCCACACACCTGCATAAGACACGGGCACCTGGGGGCGGGGTAGGCCAGCAGGTGCAGGGGTCAAGGCAGACACAACCCTGAGAGACAGCCACTCCTTCCCCAGACCCTCAAGGATGTGTGAGACGGGGTCTGAGCCACATTCACTTTGTTCTTGAGGCCCATGGAGACCCCCGTGAGATGCCAGTTCTGACCCTGTTTCCCCAGGGTTTGCTCTCTGTCCTCCCCCTGCCTTGCTGAGGCCCTGTACCTCTTGCAGGCACACCCGTGGGCAGGCAACTCGGCCACTAAATCTCAAGGTCCTGCTGGCCAGTGGCACACACTGGGACGTGGGCAGGGCTCTCGCCTGCCTGGGTGTAATGTGTGGCCTGCTCCGCTGCATGTCACTGGGCTGGGTTGTGCAGAGTGCTGGACCTCATTGCCCCATAAAATGGGACTGACGGTGGTCAACCCTAAAGGCTGCCGTGGGATGTCACCACTGTCTAAGCAGCAGAGCCGAGGGGGGCACTGCTCTGGACATGGCGTCCGTCATGCCACGTGTGGTTATTTTTGTCAAACAGCAGAAACCGGAGCCTCCGCATCATGTCTCTGTCCTGGTACAGCCACGTTAGAGAATGGCAGCATTCACAGCTCATTTTGGGGCTTTTCATCCGAGGGCGGTGAATTCACAGGAAGCACGCAGTGTGGCTCACTGGCTCTCCCAGCAGCAGCACGCTTCCCGCTTCAGCCACTTTCCCGGATGGATTCAGACAGTGCAGATGCGGGGACCACGAGCCAGCAGGTGGCCAGCCAGCGCCAGCCAGGGCTGACTTGGGTGACAGGAGCCCACATGGCTTGGAGACGAGAGGAAAGAGTCCGTGGGCCACGGCAATGCAGGACTCTGCCCGGCCTGGACGACCCTGATCCCAGGGACTCAGTGGGACGTGGTCACTGCAGCCTCCCCACCCTCCCCTGGGGCGCTGGCTGGGGCAGTGCCATGAGCCACCCCTGCCCCAGGGGGTTTGGGAGGCACAGTCAGTCACTGTCTCCCCCAGGGGACCACAGACCAGCTTTCCTCCAGACAAACTAGCACAGGCGGTTCACTTCCTATTGATTTGTTTGCATATTAAATAAACTAAGTCCCTCTGGAAAAACAGAAGTTCATTAGTGCTGTGAGCCACATTGTCTTTGATTCCTTGCGTGAAGCCTAATTATAGCTTTCAGTGACTCAGACCTGTGGAGCTGCCAGCTGGAGCTCAGGCATCAAAGCAAAAGTGAGCTGGACTCAGCAGTGTGGCTGGGCTGAGCCCAGGATGGGAGACTGGGCTGCCCAGAGGCGGTGTCCTCCTCAACCTAGGGGCCCTGTACCCAAACCCCACTGTGTGGGCTGTGGCCTGATGGGCAGTCACGTCAATGAGATTGCAGCCAGGCTGCTGACCACCTCCCTGGGGGCCTGCATGCTCGCTGCCTTCCAGCAGCTGGCATGAATCCCTACCCAGGACTCAATCCTGCGGCAGCATGGCAGCCTCGAGGACAACAGAGCCACCCTCCAGCGGCGGTCTTGGCTCATGCAGCCCACGAATGTGTATGAACTGGAGATTATGTTTGTATTACCTGTTAACATTTAAAATATTAACATTTAAAATCTGCAAAGGGTAGTATTTTCGACCTGGTGATTTAGCAAGTGGACATCTGCGTGCAAACTATGACCTCAACCTAGGCCTCACACCTATTCAAACCTTATCTCAGACTGTCCGCAGATCTAAATGTAATATGTGAAATCATAAAATTTTTAGAGGAAAGCAGAGGGGAAAATGTGACTTTGGGGTAGGCGATACCAAAAGCCCAATTCACAAGCGCAATACTGATCAATTTGGTTTCATCCAAGTTCATCGTTCTTTCTACAAAAATCATTTCGGTGAAGGTGATAAGGCCAGCAAAGCCTGCTAGAAAATATTTGCAATCCAGATATCTGACAGTGGATGCATACAGAACACACGAATAACTCTTAAAGCCCCATATTGCAGAACAAAGAACTCAGCTTTTTAAAACTGGCAAAAGATTTACACGGACATTTTACTAAAGAAAATGCACACGTGACAAATCACATGCAAAAAGATGCTCGACATGAGTTATTAGGAAAATGCAAATTAAAGCCATAATGAGATACCAGCACATACCCACCAGAATGGCTAAAATCATAGATATATTTATATAAATATAGTGACAATACCAAGAAAAATATGACAAAAAAACTGCCATGAGGACGTGGAGCCACAGGAACTCTCAGATGCTGAATGGTTCAGCCAACGAGGCAAACGGTGTGGTGGGTCCACGTACAGTTAAACACACACCCTGTGGCCCAGCAATCCCTGCCGGCTACTTGCTCCAGTGGGCTGAACACCTATGGTCACACACATGCACACGCTATGTAAATGTCCACAGCAGCTTTGTTTTGTAGCTACTGCGCAAAGTCCAAACAACCCATGAGTCCCTCACCCAGGGAATGGATGACCCTCTGTGGTGCGTCTATCCAGTGGGACACTGCTCAGCTGTCAGACTGGGCTACTGACATACACAAGCGTGGGCCCATCTCAGAGAAAGAACCAGACGCTAAGGGCTCCACACTGTAGGGTCCCATTTATAGGAGGTTCTGGACTGTCGAAGGTCACAGACAAGTAGTAGGTGTTAGGGCCGAGGGAGGGTGTCGGTTGAGAAGCATGAAGGCTTCCGGGGGTGTCGGTGCCAGGTGGCGAGCGTTCTCTGGTGCTCACCTGGTTGACGCATTTGTTCAAACTCAGACAAAGAATGGTACAGCGAAAAGAAAATGTGAATTCAAAGATAAATTTAAAGTGCACTCGCTGCTCCCCCAGGCCCTTCCCTAGGACCGGCTCCAGAGTCGGCTTCGTGCGCAGGGAGACACACATGTGCAGATATTTATCACAGCAAAGGACTGGAAACCTGTGACTGCCAGAGGGGACGGTTTAAATCAGTCCTGGAACATCCAAGCGGCACAACATCCTACTCAGCTGGTAAAAACATGAGGCTTGTCTCTATTTTCTGATAGAAAACTCTTTCCAGTATGTGTGGTCATGTACAAACGCTAGGCACAGAAGTGTACGCCTACCCTTCCATCTCCGAGGAAATAAGAAGCATATCAACGCACTTTCCTGAAAATACGCAAGGATAGTAAACTGATAATGCTGGTGTGTCTGGGGAGGAAAATGGGAGTTGGAGGGACAGCGTGGGGCGGCGGCTTCCTTCAGGGCGTGTCCTTGGAACTGTGGGGCTGTGCATTGTTTGTTAAAAAAAAAA
>JAQQAC010011420.1:23686229-23876837 GCA_029783875.1 Phataginus tricuspis
CCCTTATCAGATACATCATTTATGAATATATTTTCCCATATTGTAGGATGTCTTTTTGTTCTACTAATGGTGTCCTTTGCTGTACAGAAGCTTTTCAACTTGATATAGTCCCATTTGTTCATTTTTGCTTTTGTTTCCCTTGCCCGGGGGGATATGTTCATGAAGAAGTCACTCATGTTTATGTCCAAGAGATTTTTGCCTATGTTTTTTTCTAAGAGTTTTATGGTTTCATGACTTACATTCAGGTCTTTGATCCACCTTGAGTTTACCTTTGTGTATGGGGCTAGACAGTAGTCCAGTTTCATTCTCTTACATGTAGCTGTCCAGTTTTGCCAACACCAGCTGCTGAACAGGCTGTCCTCTCCCCATTGTATATCCAGGGCTCCTTTATCAAATATTAATTGACTGTAGGTGTTTGGGTTAATGTTTGGATTTTCTATTCTGTTCCACTGGTCTGTGGGTCTGTTTTTGTGCCAGTACCAAACTGTCTTGATTACTGTGGCTTTGTAGTAGAGCTTGAAGTCAGGGAGCGTAATTCCCTCTGTTTGATTCCTCTTTCTCAGGATTGTTTTGGCTATTCGGGGTCTTTTCTGGTTCCATATGAATTTTAGAATTATTTGTTCCAGTTCATTGAAGAAAGCTGTTAAACCAACTTCTTATTGAAGAAACTATATTGAAATAGCCACAGAAATCTAAAAATTTTCAGCTTCCTAGGCAGTCAAGCCTATTTTTATTTGTCCCTATTACCTTCTAGGACTTTTTAATGTGTATGTATTTTCAGCATTACCATAAATACACAGTTGTACTCTATATATTTTCTCTTCCCGTTTGTCCTGCCAATGGGTCTCAGCCCTGGGAAGTTCACTATGGATTCAATGAAACTGAAAAGTGACAATGGAACGTTCTTGGGGTGAAAGGTTTATACCCAACTTTATTCCCACGGTGGCAGGTCAGTCACTAGAATCCTGTTCACTCAGAGCGAGTCTGCCTGCAGCAAGCCGGGCTCTGCCTCTGGGCCTCTCTGCCCTGCAGCCGTCTCAGTCTCTGTCCTCGGCTCCTGCTCTCCTGCAGCTGTCCAGCCGTGCCACTGTGTCTCCCAGAGCACCAAGAGGAGCTCTTTACATAGAGTCAATAGCAACGTACTGCCCACACGTGTGTCGTGAGCTAGCTGACAAGGGCCATGAGAGAATCCTGGCCACAGGAACCTTCACTCCATCCACACCATTATAATACTGTCTAAAGTCTCTCTTGCCTGATTCTTGTAACACGCTCTCCTTTTCCCACCACCTGTGTGCCGGCCCAGGCCCTGTGCCCACTGGTCTGCTTGTCATTATGTTCATGGATCGTCCCCTGTAGCTGGCATAGGGCTTGCTCCCCACCCTCAGCCACTACAGTGTTGCCATCCACACACCTGTGGGGACAGCCTGTGTGTCTGTGTTTCTTCCTATGTCACCTGATGAATTAATGTTAAGGTCACCTTTGTGAAAAGCAGCTGGCTATGCCTGGTCTGGCGTTAGCAGGCTCCTCCAAGGAGCCGGGGAGGCAGGTCCCAGGCCAAGGGAGGCAGCAGGTGCCCTGGCAGAGCCTGGAGGGGCTTGGCGCGGACAAGAACAGGGGTGGCTGCAGGTGAGCAGGGGACAGGACCTCAGGGCGTGGTCTCCTGGGGGCCTCAAAGAAGAGCTAATGCTCAGAGGCGGTCTGCATGGCTCCCCCACCGTGAGCTGGAGGAGGCAGCGAGGGCAAGGGGCATCCAGAAGCCTCTGCTGGGAGGAGAGGATGGTGCCTGAGCCCAGGGCTGGGGGGACGTGGGCAGTTTGTGATTGTCTGGGTGCAGGGCCTGTGGCACTGGTGACTGGTGAGGAGGGCTGAGGAGGGCCCGCTAAGCCCCCAAGCTTCTGGCAGGAGTCAGGGGATGGGCTGGGGTGCTGGGATTCAGGGGGAGGGTCCGCACTCAGTGGGGGCATGAGAAGGGTGGGTTCCTCCCAGGTGTCTAAGGCACTGTGGCAGGAAGGCAGGTCCAGCTGCAGCAGTGGGCTGGGGCAAAGCCAGGTCGTTGTCAGCAGACGGCCTTGGAGCCTGGGCGCCGCAGGCCTGTCCTTGCCGAGTCCTGCAGAGGGCACGGAAGTCCAGGGAACAGCCCTCCTGACCCGGCCCTTGGGAGGCTCCTGGTCTCAACCAGGGGCAGAGGGAGGTGGGAGGTGGGGAACTGAGGAGTGACCTTGGTAGCAGGGGCTTGGGCTCCCTGCACAGCAGGTTGTAGGGGGAGGTCATTCCACCCCCAGGCTCCCCAGGGAGGCATTCACTGGTGGGAGGCCTCAGCCACACCCACCCTCCCAGCTGCAACTCCCTCCCAGCCTGACATCTGTCCCCTTTGCCCTTAGTGAGGTCACAGCTGCAGGGGGGCCTTGGGGCGCATGTGTCAAACCGCAAGCAGCTTCATTCAACACCCCTATGTCTGTGGGCAGAGTCTGGGGCTAGAAATAGACCCACAGTGACCCCCCACAGTGCAGGCCATCTGACCACAGGTCCCGGGTCAGCTCCTGCTCACAGGGAGGAAATCCCGGGCTGGGGAGGCCATTCTCCCAACAAGGCCGCCTTGTGTGGCTCTCTGAGGGCCTTTCATGATCGCCCCTCCCTCCCTGGGGAGGCCCAGCTGCAGAGCCTCCTCACCAGGACCCCTGGTCCCTTCACTGGGGGGCCAGGCCAGGAGGGGGGGCAGAGAGTGGTGGCGGCAGGAGGGGCCTGAGAGTGAGCCAGCCCCGGGGCTCCCACAGCTGCCACCAGCCCCTCCATGCTCTCCCCCGGACACCAAGGCGGGCTGTGTGACTCAGCTAGGGTTTCCTATTGCACAGAGCAGGGGCCTGCCATGCTGACCTCCCAGGAGGAAGAAAGGGCATTAGGGAGTGTGGGACAGGCCCTCAGGTGTTGATGGGGGGTGAGCCAGGAGGACCGCCTTTTGGGGAGCCTGCCTTCCTCCCGGCCCATCTCCCTCCCTGCTTTGTCCTCCTCCCTCCCTCCCTCCATCGCTGGGGCTGGAACACAGGTGATGAAGCAGACCAGGCCCTGAGCTGGGGCGTCACAGTCGTGTGGGGGGGACAGCTGTGTGACCTTAGCCTGCAGGGAGCAGGAAGGGCCCTGGGGGTGGCCTGCAGAGGGGGAAATGAAGGCTGAGGGCCGGGACCAGGGGCGGTCATGCCCAAATGGCAAAGCTCTGGCAGTCTGTGAGCGAGGACGTTTGACAGTCTGGTGGCCTCCAGAAACTTCTGAGCCTTCACCAGGATTGTAACTGGGCTGCTCTCCAGGCGGCAGGCGCGCAGAGGCACCGTGCAGAAGGAGCCCCGGAGGCCTTTGTGTCCTCGGGAGCCGCTTGGCGGGAGCTGCTGTCCACACAGGATGCTGTTCTGAGGCCAGAGCCATGGGAACGTACCAGCACAGCACCCATATGAATTATGGGTTCTGTTATAATCTCTCCTCCACAGTTGGGCCCATCAGCTATACACAGCAGCTCACACAGCCCCACCAGTTGGATGCAGTGGGGGGGGCAGAGCCCCTGCCACAGGGGGAGCACAGGACTATAGTGGTGCCTGTACACCTGGAGGGTGATCCCACTTGCACAGTGTCCCTGGACCCCTGCGGAAGTGCAGGCCCTCCCTCTGGATTCCAGAAGAGGAGAAGGATACAGTTGTCATCCAGGGGATTCATTAAGACATTAAGAAATCTCTTCTTACTGTGTGCTGAGGACTGTGCCAAGCATGGAGGACGGCAGTGCCCCGGGCGGAGGACAGGGCAGGTGCCTGCTGGCCCAGAGTCACGGGGCCCCAAATGTTGTCCAGGGCCCAGAGTGGTTGTTGAGCTGTCTTCCCTGACAGGGGGAATGGTTTGGGGAGGGTGCCTCGAGTTTGCTGTTACTAGTTCAGCAGCCACAGGGCCTCAAGTGGTGGTGTGTCCTGTGAAAATGATGCCTGGGACTCCATCATGTCCCCAGGGAAGGACATGGGGACATAACAAACTCTATCCCAGCTCTTGGAACCTGGTGGCTCAGATGGGCAGAGCTCATACCAATGCAGGTGTGAACCGTGCATTTTCTGATTCTGGGAGGAAAAGGGGTAGTGGGCTGAGTCCTTTTGGGAACAAGGGCCCCCAGCTCCTGGGCCAGCCATCACTGAAGCTCATGGAAAGCCCTCTGGCCAGCCCAGCCCAGGGGGTGACTTGCTTCTCCCAGCACACAGCTCTGGCCAGGGCTGGTGGCTCAGGGTTGGGGCAAATCATCAATAGCTTTCAGGGAGAAAGACTTACTGGCTCCATCCGTTTGCTTACCAAGGAGATGCTAACAGAAAAAATGCAATTGTCATTAAAACTGAGAGTCAGTGAGTTTGTTTGCTTGCATGGGAGATGCCATGAGCACAGAGAATATCAGGCAAACTCAGAAGATGGAAGGAGGAAACAGCTGGAAGACACCTCCCTCCCTTGGACCTTCCGTCCCTCCCTCTCTGCCTCTCTCCCCTCTCTCTCTCTTGCTGGATTTAAACACTAATGGGTCCCCTCTCTGAGGACAACTTTGAGAGTAAGAGCTGGAGGAAATTTTAACTTACTTGGACCTTGGAGGAATCCAGGCCACCTTGCAGGTCTTGCACTGAACCACAGTGAAGGGTATTGTACACATTTGTGCAGGGAAATCCAGATGCACTCCCACCCCAGGTGCTAAATAGCTGGCCCAGAATCTGGGCAGCTCCTCCCAGGAGACTCTGAGAGGCCAGCAGTGGGCACTGGGCCCCCACTCAGCCTCCCTGAGGCCAGACCCGGGGTTTCTGGAGGGTGACTTCACAGAGTTTGTGGGGGACAGAGCAGGGCTGTGATTTCTAACCCCAGCCAGCAGGCAGAGGGGCAGTGTGTCAGTTTTTCCCTTAGGTGCAAACCTCCATGAGCCCTGGGCTGTCACCAGGGACCCTGTGAGCTATGCAGAGGGCCCATCAAGAGCAAGGGGTACATTGGGGACAGAGAAGTCAGACATGGCCAATGGTGGGCAAGGGACAGGGAAGGAGGGACACGAGAGGACACCGAGGGCCTAGCCCTGATGGAACACACAGCACCTCTGAGGAGCTCTCCCGGAAAGCAGTGGGCGTGGTGTTCTGAGCTGACCCCAGGTCACCTGGAGCAAGAGTGGGATTTCTGGTGATAAAGGAAACGAACAAGGTGGCCTCCAAATCAGGGTCAATGGGGTGTTTGGAAACAAAGTCACGCCTCTGTCCTGGGGGCTGAGAGGGGCTCACTGATGTGAGTGGGAATACAGCCAGTGGGGCTGCAGGCCAGCACCAGGAGACCCCAGAGAAGCATGGTGCTCAGCCCGTGCCTATCCCCAGGAGTGCAGCTGGTCCCCGAGAGCTGAGGTTGCAGGCTCTCGAGGGCCATGCATGCTCTCAGGAGTGAGTGGGAGCCTCTGTGACAACACCTACAATGTCACGGACAGTCTGTGAGGGTCACTGGGATCCCTTCAGATGCATGTTCTGACCCAGAGGGTCCAATGAGCTCCTGGACACTCTTCTGCTGCTCTGAGAACCACACTGAGTTCCTGGGACCTTGGCAGCAGCCTTCAGGCCCAGGGAGGAAGGTAATCAAGCCCTGGGGTCGTCTTGACGTGGCTGCATTCCAGAGCAGGCAGATGTCTCCAACAGGCCTTTCACAGGTGTTACTCAGGCACCTATGGCTCCCCGCTTGCAGGAAGGGCTATGCCAGCTGTCTCTTCCGTGTGGGGGAGGGTGTTCCATCACTGGGCAGGGCCTGTGGCAGTGGTAGGCCTGGAGGACCTGCAGCCTCAGGTGGGCTGGGGGCTGCTGGCAGAGCCCACTGCCTGTGCTTCCCGGGCCTCAGCCGCCCACAGCTGCACTCACACCATCTGATAACCACAGCACATCTGCCCCATCACACGCTTCCTGCCTGTGGGAGCCACTGTTGGGCAGCCCAGCAGGAGCAGAAGGGCACTCAGGGTGCGTGCCTAGCAGCCACTGGGCAGAAGCAGAGTGCGGGGAGGGTGCCAGGGGAAACACCAGTGCAGAGCCCAACTGATCAGGGGGGCTCTCTGACTGTGTGGCTGTCTGGAGTCTGACACACTGGGACACCCACAACTCCCGACTGCCATCCGGAGGCAGTCATTGGCTGGAGGCTGTGGGACCGCCCTTGAGAAGGCAGGTGGTCTACAGCCCCACAGCTCACCCCTGCCCTGTGCATGTATCCTCTGAACTGGTGCCTGTGCTGTCGGTACAATGTGGATGAGCCACATGGTCCTGAACATATGAGAATGTCCCCCCCAAACAGGTTTGGTGCCACTCAGCCCATGTAGCAGAGGACAATGTAAAATGTCCTGCCAGCAGGAAGCCAGTGAGAAATGGTTGGAGCCCAGGGCAGGAGAGCACAGGCACATAGATAGGCTCTCGAGATACAGGTATCAAATTTCTCCTAATACCTTAGTTACAGGTTCTGTTGGGGGAGTATCAGATCAGATCCCCAAATGAGCAATTAGAGAAATTGCCTTTTAAGCGCAGAGCCTATGGCAAAGTATTTAATTCTGGAAAATATCATAATTCAAGACTCAGGCAGGAAGCAGGAGGGGTGGGGAGGGGAGAGGCAAGACCCCTGGCATCAGCCACCAGGTTCCAGTAGCCACAGGGGTGAGCCCACCCCCAGGGCGGCCAGGGCCCTTCTGGTTCAGGACTATGTGCCAGGTTTCCACTCAGGCCATGGACCCCCTTGGTGGCACAGAGCTGGACATGTGGGAGACATGCGCTCTAATGCAGTGATGGTCACGTGACAGCCACAGGCCTGCAGAGTAGTGGAGCCGAGCTTGGCTGGGGGCCCCTCCAGACCATCTGGGCCATTTGGGGCAGAAACTGGGCTACTAAGGAAGCACAGAAAGCCCTTTGTGGTCAGAGCCTGACTCCTGAGGTTGAAGGCAGGCTGGGCATCTCCCACATGCCCCAGCCCTGGACAGCAAAGCCTCCTAACTTGGGCAAGAATGGTGGACACCCCCATACACTATGTGGCCCAGGGGACAGCCCCACCCTAGGGAGCATGGGAAGCAGACTTGTGGGCTAAGTATGCAGACTCTGGGTGGCAGGGGGTGGCTGGGCCTGGCTGAGCTCCTGAAGCTGCCATGGTCAGTGAGGCAGAGGTGGTCTGGGCCAGGAGGTGGCAGAGGTGGACAGCCCTGAGAAGCAGTTTAGGCAGCCCTCAACTTAGTGGTGGTGGGGGGCACCACAGATCTCTGTCCTGAGAGCCAGGGGCACTGGCCCTTCTGGGCGGGAACACATTAGAAGACCAGGGCCAAGGGAGATAGAGGGAGCTTTCTGTTCAGATGAACCAAGTTTGGGAGGCTGCGTGATAGTGTCACAAAGACACAGGCTTGGGTGGCTGTGAGGACTGACCAAGCCACGGTCCACAGCAAGAGCTCAGTGTGCATGGAGTGCCAGGGTCACCCACCATGATGTGTGTGCTCCATCCTTTGGCGATGCCTGTGGTCTGTGGACAAGTGGGTACAGGGCCCCAAGAAGGGGATGCATGTCATCACTTGCCAACAGCTGCAGGGTGGCCTGTGTGCACAGAACAGTGGAGGCCCAGCCAAGCCCTGAACAGCTCCTGCATTTGGCTATTTTTAAAGAAGAAGGAGGAAGAGCTGTCAAGGGGACCCAGAGGGGACTCAGAGACACTGGAGAAAATAAGAAATATAAGGGGGGAGAGGATTAAAGATGGTGATGTGAGAGGTGAGACAGAGGCTTCCTCCTAAAACCGCATATAATATGAAAATATAATTAATACGACTAATCCTGAAAGAGCAACAGGAAAGAGGGCTATGCCAAACTGCATACACCTGAAGAAAAGAATAAACCTTATGGAACTGGGTAACATACCAAAGCCATGGCCCGGTGGGACCCAAGCCCTTCCCCCACCCCAGTTCACTGGCTGGAGGAAGAGAAACAGAGAGGGGAGGGAGTGGAGGCCTGGGACTGCTGAATACCTAACTCTGGAGATCTGCTCTGGGAGCACAAACCTACATTTCATGGTACTTGCATGGTACTCTCGTGATTAGGGGGTTGGAAAGCTAAGACAGGCAGAATTCCTGGAGAGACTTGAGATTCCAGCCACTTGTGGAAAGCAGGAATCCATATCTGGCTGCTCTGGGACAAAAGAAAGGCGGGCAGTCTGAGAGACTTCCTAACAGCAAGAGGGCTGCTAAAGGGGCAAGGATTGCACAGAACTTAGTGCTCAGGAAAAAGGACAGGTAGAAAAAATCGTCCGGGTGCACTCTGCCCAGCAGGTTGGGAACTTTCTTGATCTTCAGGTGCTCCAGCTCCCTGGCTGGCTACACAGCTCCAAGGACCCACTCTGTGATATACAACCTACTGTGCTTTTCTCCTAGCCAGCCCCACCTGGCTCGCAAACCCGCAAACTCTACCTTGCCATTAGGACAGCCAGAGGGAAGCCCCATCTACAGCAACTACAAAGGCAAAGCATAGAGGCTTATATCTCTGTGCTTGGCCCACTGGTTTTGGCAGTGGAGGCAGGCATAGCAGCTGGGAAGCAGGAAACAGCTCTTTCCCGCCCGCCAGGCACTAATATCACTCCTCTGCAATCCCTGACATTGCTTCAGGGGCTGAGCAGCTCCAGAGAGTAGAGCTTCTGGGCACTAGAGGGCGCCATATACAAATATGAAACACCAAAG
This sequence comes from Phataginus tricuspis, assembly GCA_029783875.1. Lineage (NCBI taxonomy): Eukaryota > Metazoa > Chordata > Mammalia > Pholidota > Manidae > Phataginus > Phataginus tricuspis. The sequence continues at coordinate 23,694,943 of JAQQAC010011420.1, forward strand.
GAACCTGGTTCAAAGTAAAATTATGAATATAACCCCTGAGAAAGATTCAAATGAAATCGACTTCATGAATCTTCCTGAAAGGGATTTCAAAATAAAAATCATTAACATGCTCATGGAGGTACAGAAAAATATTCAAGAACTCAGGAATGAATTCCAGTCAGAGATCCAATCATTGAAGAGCGCAACTGAGGGGATTATATATGGTGGAGGAGATGATAAATGAAATAGAAATTAAAGAAGAGGAATACAAAGAAGCTGAGACACAGACAGAAAAAAGGATCTCTAAGAATGGAAGAATATTGAGAGAACTGTGACCAATCCAAATGGAACAATATTCACATTATAGGGGTACCAGAAGAAAAAGAGAGAGAGAAAGGGATAGAAAGTGTCTTTGCAGAGGTAATTGCTGAAAACTTCCCCAATCTGGGGAAGGAGATAGTCTCTCAGCCCATGGAGGTGCACAGATCTCCCAACACAAGGGACCCAAGGAAGACAACACCAAGACATATAGTAATTAAAATGGCAAAGATCAAGGATAAGGACAGACTATTAAAAGCAGCCAGAGAGAGAAATAAGATCACATACAAAGGAAAGCCCATCAGGCTATCATCAGACTTCTCAGCAGAAACCTTACAGGCCTGAAGGGAGTGGCATGATGTATTTAATGCAATGAAACAGAAGGGCCTTGAACCAAGGATACTTTATCCGGCAAGGTTATCATTTAAATTTGAAGGGGGGATTAAACAATTTTCAGATAAGCAAAAGCTGAGAGAATTTACCTCCCACAAACTGTCTCTACAGTGTGTTTTGGAGGGACTACTATAGATAGAAGTGTTTCTAAGGTTTAATAACTGTCACCAGAGGTAATAAAACCACAGTAAAGAAAGTAGAATAGCTAATTACTAAGCAAATTACTAATGTGAAATTAAATCAACCATCCCCAAAGTCAATCAAGGAATAGACAAAGAGTACAGAATATGATACCTAATATATAAAGAATGGAGGAGGAAGAAAAAGGAGGAGAAAAAAAGAACCTTTAGACTGTGTTTGCAATAGCATATTAAGTGAGTTAAGTTAGACTCTTAGATAGTAAGGAAGTTAATCTTGAACCTTTGGTAACCACGAATCTAAAGCCTGCAATGACAATAAGTACATACCTATCAATAATCACCTTAAATGTAAGTGGACTGAATGCACCAATCAAAAGACATAGAGTCACTGAATGGATAAAAAAACAAGACCCATCTATATGCTGCCTACAAGAGACTCACTTTAAACCTAAAGACACACACAGACTAAAAGTGAAGGGACGGAAAAAGATCTTTCATACAACTAATAGGGAGAAAAAAGCAGGAGTTGCAGTACTTGTATCAGACAAAATAGACTTCAAAACCAAGAAAGTCACAAGAGACAAAGAAGGACATTACATAATGATTAAGGGGTCAGTCCAACAAGAAGATATAACCATTATAAATATATATGCACCCAACACAGGATCACCTACATATATGAAACAAATACTAACAGAATTAAAAGGGGAAATTGAATGCAGTGCATTCATTCTAGGAGACTTCAATACTCCACTCACTCCAAAGGACAGATCAACCAGACAGAAAATAAATAAGGAGAGAGAGGCACTGAACAACACATTAGAACAGATGGACCTAACAGACATCTACAGAACTCTCCACCCCAAAACAGGGTATATATTCCTCTCAAGTGCACATGGAACATTTTCAAGAAAAGATCATATACTAGGCCACAAAAAGAGCCTCGGTAAATTCAAAAAGATTGAAATTGTACCAACCAGCTTCTCAGACCACAAGGGTATGAAACTAGAAATAAAATATGCAAAGAAAATGAAAAAGCCTACAAACACATGGAGACTTAACAACATGCTCCTAAATAACCAGTGGATCAGTGACCAAATAAAAACAGAGCTCAAGCAATATATGGAGACAAAACGACAACAATATTTCAACACCGCAATAGCTGTGGGATGCAGCGAAGGTGGTGCTAACAGGGAAATATATTGCAATACAGGCCTACCTCAGGAAAGAAGAACAACCCCATATGAACAGTTTAAACTCACAATTAATGGAACTAGAAAAAGAAGAACAAATGAGGCCTAAAGTCAATAGAAGGAGGGACATAATAAAGATTGGAGCATAAATAAATAAAATCAAGAAGAATAAAACAATAGAAAGAATCAATGAAAGCAGGAGCTGGTTCTTCAGGAAAATAAAAAAAATAGATAAACCCCTAGCCAGACTTATCAAGAAAAAAAGAGAGTCTACACGCATAAACAGAATAAAAAATGAGAAAGGAAAAATCACTATGGACACCACAGAGATACAAATAATTGTTATAGAATACTATGAAAAATTATATGGTAACCAACTGGATAACCTAGAAGAAATGGACAACTTTCTAGAAAAATACAACCTTCCAAGGCTGACCTAGAAATAAAGAGAAGACTGACCAGACCAATTACTAGCAACAAAATTGAGTTGGTAATCAAAAAGCTTCCTGAGGACAAAATGCCTGGACCACATGGCTTCACCACTGAATTTTATCAGACATGTAGTGAAGACCTAATACCTATCCTTCTTAAAGTTTTCCAAAAAGTAGAAAAGGAAGGAATACTTCCAAACTCATTCTATGAGGCCAGCATCACCCTAATACCAAAAACCAGGCAAAAACACCACAAAAAGAGAAAATTATAGACCAACATCCCTGATGAACATAGATGCAAAGATACTCAACAAAACATTTGCAAACCAAATTCAAAAATACATCAAAAAGATCATCCATCACAATCAAGTAGGATTTATTCCAGGGATGCAAGGATGGTACAACATTCGAAAATCCATCAACATCATCCACCACATCAACAAAAAGAAGGACAAAAACCACATGATCATCTCCATAGATGCCGAAAAAGCATTCGACAAAATTCAACATCGATTCATGATAAAAACTCTCAACAAAATGGGTATAGAGGGCAAGTACCTCAACATAATACAGGCCATATATGACAAACACACAGCCAACATTATACTTAACAGCAAGAAGCTGAAAGCTTTTCCTTTAAGATCTGGAACAAGACAAGGATGCCCACTCTCTCCACTTTTATTTAGCATAGTTCTGGAGGTATGCACCATGGCAATCAGACAACACAAAGAAATAAAAGGCATCCAGATTGGTAAAGAACAAGTTAAACTGTCACTGCTTGCAGATGACATGATATTGTACATAAAAAACCCTAAAGAATCCACTCCAAAACTAGTAGATCTAGAAATCTGTTGCACTCCTATACACTAATGATGAACTAACAGAGAAATCAGAAAAAAATTCCATTCACAATTGCATCAAAAAGAATAAAATATCTAGGAATAAACTTAATGAAGCAAGTGAAAGACCTATACACTGAAAACTACAAGACACCCATGAGAGAAATTAAAGAAGATACCAATAAATGGAAAAATCCCGTGCTCGTGGATAGGAAGAATTAATATTGTCAAAATGGCCATCCTGCCTAAAGCAATCTACAGATTCAATGCAATCCCTATCAAAATACCAAGAGCATTTTTCAAGGAACTAGAGAAAATAATTCTAAAATTCATAGGGAACCACAAAAGACCCCAAATAGCCAAAGCAATCCTGAGAAGGAAGAATAAAGCTGGGGGGATTATGTTCCCTGACTTCAAGCTCTACTACAAGGCCACAGTAATCAAGACAATTTGGTACTGGCACAAGAACAGAACCATAGACCAATGGAACAGACTAGAGAGCCCAGATATAAACCCAAGCTTATATGGTCATTAATATATGACAAAGGAGCCATGGACATACAATGGGGAAATGACAGCCTCTTCATCAACTGGTGTTGGCAAAATTCGACAGCTACATGCAAGAGAATGAAACTGGATTATTGTCTATACCCATACACAAAAGTAAACTTGAAATGGATCAAAGACCTGAATGTAAGTCATGAAACCATAAAACTCTTAGAAGACAACATAGGCAAAAATCTCCTGAATATAAACCCGAGCAACTTTTTCCTGAATGCATCTCCTCGAGCAAGGGAAACAAAAGCCAAAATGAACACATGGGACTACATCAAACTTAAAAGCTTCTGTACAGCAAAGGACACCATCAACAGAATAAAAAGGCATCCTACAATATGGGAGAATATATTTGTAAATGACATATCCGACAAGGGGTTAACATCCAAAATATATAAAGAACTCACACTCCTTAACATCCAAAAAGCAAATAACCCAATTAAAAAATGGGCGGGGGATATGAACAGACAAGTCTCCAAAGAAGAAATTCAGATGACCAACAGACACATGAAAACATGTTCCACATCACTAATTATCAGGTAAATGCAAATAAAAACCACAATGAGATATCACCTTACACCAGTTAGGATGGCCAGTATCCAAAAGACTAAGAACAACAAATGCTGGCGAGGATGCGGAGAAAGGGGAACCCTCCTACACTGCTGGTGGGAATGTAAGCTAGTTCAACCATTGTGGAAAGCAGTATGGAGGATCCTCAAAAAACTCAAAATAGAAATACCATTTGACGCAGGAATCCCACTCCTAGGAATTTACCCAAAGAATACAACTTCTCAGACTCAAAAAGACCTATGCACCCCTATGTTTATTGCAGCACTTTTTATAATAGCCAGGATATGGAAGCAACCTAAGTGTCCACTAGTAGATGAATGGATAAAGAAGAGGTGGTACATATACACAATGGAATACTATTCAGCCATAAGAAGAAAACAAATCCTACCATTTGCAACAACATGGATGGAGCTGGAGGATATTATGCTCAGTGAAATAAGCCAGGCGGAGAAAGACAAGTGCCAAATGATTTCCCTCATCTGTGGAGTATAACAGCAAAATTGAAGGAACAAAATAGCAGCAGACTCAGAGACTCCAAGAAGGAACTAGTGGTTACCAAAGGGGAGGGGTGGGGGAGGGGATTCAGGAGTATTGAGATTGGCCCACATGGTGTGCGGGGATCATGGGGAAGACAGGGTAACACAGAGAAGGCCAATAGTGACTCTGGGGCATCTTACTACAGGGACGGACAGTGACAGCAATGGGGTATGTGGGGGGGGACAAGATAACAGGGGTGAATGTAGTAACCACATTGTTTTTTCATGTAAAACCTTCATAAGAGTGTATATCAATAATACCTTAAAAAAAAAAAACAAACAGCCTCCCCAAGGGCAGTGTGATCTGGATGTTGTCTCTGAGGCCCAGGGCTCCTGGGGGTGGGTCTCCTCCCTCTGCGGGCAGAATGCAGTCAGCGAAAGGACTGCCAGCACACGGCTCTTCCTTACCAAGGCTCTGCCCCACCTGCAGACTTCATGTGGGCGCCCCCGCCCTCAAACTCTCTGACGCAGGGCGCCCTGACCTATGCCAGGTAGTCCTCCATCCTCTGTCCTCCCTCCATAAGGTGCTCTGGAAGAGCTGGGTGCTCTAAGCACCAGGCTGGCACACCTTGGCAACACTGGGGAGGGCTGTTCAAACAGAAACTGGACCTCTCTTCCTGTCACCTATAGATTATGATCACACACCAAAATCTATTGATTAGAAGCTCTGGGGTGTCTCTTCACAGGTTGGACACCACTGCATATGTAACCCCAGTAGATCCCAGGGCTGCAGGGCACCAGTCTAGCACTGTCCCATTTAATGAGACAGCTGCCCCACACATTCCAGAAAATTCCTTTTCAAAAACTGTTGAACTTGGTCTCTCAAAGTACCTCCAAGAGGTGCACGCCTTCCACTGGGGGGCTTTCTCTGAGCCCAATTTCTCCATGCTTCACACCTCAGAGCACCCACCAAATCTCCCAGGTCCCCCAGTCCTCCTCCATGGTGCCCCTCAGCTGTCTAGCCCCAGGCCAGGCTGGTGTGAGGCCCATTGTGTCACGCTCCAGGCTCCTGGCCGAGTGGCCTGACGTCTGTGACAAAAGGCTGGGGAGGTTGAGTGGAGGCACTTGGCTCTGATTCTCCCCATAACGCTCCCCCAGGGCCCTCAGGATGTGTTCACCCTCCCAGGAAGGGATGGCTGGCCTGGAGGGGAGTTCCAGGATCAGCACAAACACCCCCATGGGAGGCTCCAGACTGGAGACAGTCTCCAGGCCTTATGCAGCAGGTGCAGCCCCAGACTGGGACTGGGGAAGTGGACGTGGGCCCTCCTGACAGCCTCAGGTGCCCAGGTGACAGGAGGTAAAATCGGGACACCCAGACCACCCTCCTTCCCCTCGCCCTGCCCACAGCACCCTCAGAGCCACCTGCCTGCACGGTGGTCCCAGGGATGACCTCAGGCTCCCGGCCACATAGGGAGGTAGGTTATGGCAGGAGGAGGGCAGACGGGCCTCTGGCAGGGCTGTGGCACAGGTCAGACCTGTCTTCCTGCAGGGCCCACCAGCCTCGACCGGAGACAGATGAGCTTCTGGGCCCAGAAACAAAGCATCAGCCCTGGGCCTCCTGGGGGGTCACTGGGGCCGCAGTCCGTCCTGCCCCGGGTGCCTGCGGGTACCCCAAGTGCACCAGGGCCTGGACCACTGCTGCTGGGACACCAGGCTCCCACAGCTGCCTGGCCGCCCTGACTGTGGGCTGCAGCGCACCTGCCCCACCCGACTTGTGCTGGGGAGGTGGCAGGGCCCTCTGGCACCTGGTGCGCTGCTCTGTGCCCAGGCACGGGGGCTCTGGGACTGCCCGTAATCCGGCTCCTCTGAGAAGCCATGTGGCCGAGGCTACCGACAGCATCGAAGTCCCCAGCTGCTGCTCCGGGGGCAAGGACGTCAGGAGCCGGTCCCATCCTCCGCTCCAGTGCGGAGCTCCTCTGGGTGCCAAGTGTGTGGACACAGCCTCGGCCCCTCCCTTCAGGGGAGGCCTGTTGGCCAGAGGGGCAGCTGGCCACAGGAGGAGGGGAGGCCCTGGCCCTACCTCTGCCTCTGTTCCCTTCCCAGCACAGAAACTGTGGGGCATGGAGCCTCACCCCTCCTGGTCGGGTCCTGCCCACCCATGCATAAGGAAGGGCTCCCAGAAGCAGGCACACCTGGGTCGCCAGGAGGATGCTGGGCCTGGGAAGAGAATCCACAGGGCACAGTGACTTGGAGGGCCAGATGCTCTGCCTCCACCTGTCCGGGTGTGCTCAGGCACTGGGAAAAGTGACCGCCCTCTCTGCTCAGCTGGCCCAGGTTCAGCTCTAGGAAGTTGTGTGTGGCTGTTCCCCAGGAATCTTCCCATGCAGAGGCCCAGGAAGGACGGGGCCTTTGGGCTCAGGCTGTCAGTCAACACGTGGACGCAGTGGGCTCACCGGCCTGGGTCCTCATCCCTTCAGAGCGCCACCTTGGGCATCTTCCCCAGGCAACAGCTCCCTGGAGTCACCCCTTTGGGGACTCGGTGTCAGAGACCCAGGCCCTTCTGGCTTGGGGGCGGTATAGGGGGAAAGCAGGCTGCTGAGCTGAGGCGTAGCGCCCATTATGTGTAAGGGGAGCCATCCATTATGTGGAACTCGCCAGAGTCTCTTGAAATGCCCCCAGTGCCCCATCCTAGTTTAGGCAGGAGAGCTAATGGTTTTGACTTATCAGGTTTATCAAAACCCACCACATTGTAGACACTGTCACGGGCACTGGGCCCGAAGCATGCCCACCCTGAACCTAAAAGGGCTGGGCTCCTGGAGTCTCCTCTGTTGGGGCCAGGAGGAGAGTGGCTGGTGAAACCACACGGTTTCCCAGGGGTGGGCAGCTTTGGCCCCTTCTCTGAGAGGGGCGAGGCACACAGAGGCTTACATCAGAGTAGGACGCCACCCCTCTGTGCTGCAGACTGGGGACAGGCTGCGGGGTCAGGGCTGGGGGCACATTGGGGGTCCAGGGAAGGATGGCCAGGGCCAGGGCAGCAATGGGGGCCAGGCCGGCAATGGCTCCTGATGGGGCCCATCACCCTCCCCTGCTTGGCGGGACTCCAGGGACACATCACTTGCCTTTTGTGCTGTTTCCTGGGGACCAAGGAACGGTTACTTGCCTTCTTGCCGTTGGGCTATAGCAGGTCGTTATATATTGTAAATACGTGTCCTTGGCTAAGGGTATGATTTGCAAGTAGTTACCCCCAGTCCATGTGTGGGTTGACTTTACTTTTCCTTAACAACATGACTCATGAGGGAAATGGAAGTGAAACGTAGGTGAAAAACATGAGATACTTCACATAAGAATGGCTAAAATTAAAAACCTGAATGAGAGAACATGTGAAGGTGGTATCAGAGCCCCAGGGTACTACTGTGTGGATGGGGGGGGCAGCATGGTGGGATCCATACAGCCAGCGGCGTACACGGCCGGCTGCACAAGGCAATAGGCACTTGGCAGCCGCATTGGCTAGAAGGTTCTCAGCAGGAAGGGTCAGCTCTGGTGCTCACAACGCAGAATGAACTGAAGGACAGCCATGGCCAGGAAAGGCTGACTCCTAGGATCTGTAGCCTCACCTGCTCGCTAAACCGAAAGCTCAGTAAGGCCCAAGTTGCCTTTGTGTTTTTCTTGTAGATTTCTGAAAGTGGTAACAATTGTAGCAGTTGCCGGGAAACAGCCTGGAAGCCAAAGTACAGGCCCTGGGCTTGCAAGCATTGCACCCTCGGTTCCTGAGGTCTCTGTGGAGGGAGTGGGGCAGTAGGTGTGGACATAAAGGCATCTGTGGGTCCCCTCTTCTCTTTCCCCAATTTGTTCATGTGCTAGAAATGGGGGAGGGGCTCTTGAGAAAATTCTGCATGCGATTATTAACTGCAAGGCTGTCAGCTCCAGGCAGGTGCAAGGAGACAGTCCCTTGCTCATTGTAACAGCAACATTTGCAGGATTTGAACACATAAGACGATTCCACTGGAAGTGTGAGCCGCAGAGGGCAGTTCCTGTCTTGTCCACCAGCACTGGTATTCCAAGAACGCTTAGAGCTGTGTTTTTCAACTTGTGGCCATCTTCAGGAAATAAAGTCAGAAACTGTCCCTCAAGGCATTTCATGATCTGTTTTGGGACAGCTGTTAAGGGAATGTAACAGTAATAAATGAATTTGTAATAGAAGAAAAGGGGAATCAAATCTTTGTTCAAAACTGAACACTAACATTCACCGGAAAGTGAACTCATGTAGCCGCAGAAACTTTGTAACCACTAACGGGGGTGGAGGGAGAGGCAGTTTCTAATTGTTCTCGAGATTTTCTGAGTCTGAGGGTCAGAGATAATGCTGAAAACTGATTTTGTTCAACTCCAAGCATCCAGTCCCCGGGGACTGAGGAGGAGCAGAAAAGAAAAACAAAAAGTCAGTGAATCAGTGCAGGAAGGTCTGCTTGGACCCTTGCAAGCTGCTACTTCGTGTGTCTGCACCCCAGCCTCGCTCCCACCATGTCCTCTCGGAAAGCCCCAGCCGCTTTGTGTGCCAGGAGGATGGTGGTTCTTTTAAGGCAGGAGCCTGCCACTCCCTCATTTGCTAGCAAGTCAATAAACTGTTCTTTCCTTTCCTCAAAACCTTGTCATTGCATTTTGTGATTTGACCTCAGGGACGAGGACCGGGCCTTGGTATGAGGAGCAGAGCCCCCCCGACCCTGACCAAGTGCCCGCAGTGCCGCTCCCTCGGTGTCAGAGCCCACAGGGCCCAGGTGCCCTGGAGGGATGCAGAGTTCCCGCCTTCCTCCTTGCTGGCCACAGGGGCCTGTGCCGCCAAGGAATTCATGCCGTGTGGTGGGTCAAGTACAAGCATCTACAACTCCCTCTAAAGCATATATCGAAAGCAGTAATGCATTCCAGGAGGGGTTACAGAAACCGGTGTCACCACCAAGGATTTGAAGGATGTAGGGGTGGTGATTTCCACATACCCTTATTCAAGTCACTCATTTGGCCTACGCAGAAAACAGATGGATCCTGGAGATGACAGTGCATGATTGTCAGTGTAATCAGAGTGTCTCCAATTGCAGTTACTGCTGCACATGGGGCTTCATCACTTGATCCCCAAGCACCCAGTGTGTAACTATTGATCAGGAAAATGCTCTTTGTTCTCTTCCTGTTAGGAAACACCAGCAGAGCAGTTAGCTTTCTGCCGGCAAGGAGAGAAAACTCTCTCAGAGGTATATCAACTCTCCAGACTTAGGTTGTAATTTAGCCAGAAGGAACGTTCATGTCCTTTCCTTCCAGAAGACGTCACACCTGTCCGTCCCATGGATGGGATTATGCTGACTGGACCCGGCGATCAGGAAGGACAACCTGCCTAAGCGTATTGATAGCACAGTCACGCGTCAGAAGGTGCGAAATGAATCCAACAAAAATTCAGGGGCCTTTCGCCTTAGAGAAGTTTCTAGAAGTCTATTGTGTGGGCATGCCAAGCTCTCCCTTTCTAAGGTGGTGAATAAGGTGCTGTATCTGGCCACTCCCCCCTCCCCCCACAAAAGAGCACAGCAGCCTGGTGGACCACCTCAGATTTCAGAGGCAGCATAGACTTCATTTCCAGCGTGCTACTCTGACCCAGTCACTGATTGGTCTGAAAAGCACCTAGTTTGGGAGCACCCTGCACCGTTGGAAGGTGGTAGCCGGTAGATGGCAACACCTGGATCTCCTCTCATTGCCGTCCCTTCAAGCTGCACCCCTGGAAATGGCCTAGTGGGGGACTGACTTGCCCAAGATCACAAGGCCCGTACCCGGGCCTGAGTTCATGGTGTTCCACACTCCATGCCAAGCCTGGTCGGCATTCTTCCATCTCTGAGTCTGTGTGTCAGACACATGTGACACCAGCCCCCAGGAGTTGGAGGTGTCATCCATATATCCCTGAGGATGGCCCTAGGGAGGAATGTCTGGCATGACCCTGCCTGTGCAGGTTGGGACGTTGGGCAGCTCCTGGGAGGTACTGTGGCTCCAGCAAGACAGGGAACTAGTGAGAAAAAGAGGCCTGAGCTCAGCTCTTGTCTCCTCAGAGCTGGGACCCTGGTGACATTACCAAAGAGCGAGGGGAGGGCTCCTGTGGAGATTTGGGCAGTCTTGCATGGCAAGGACCAGGAGGGCGGGCAGTCAGCAGCCCAGAGGGGCATGAGGGCGTGTCTGAATGCAGGGAGGGGCCCAGGAAATGGAACCTTGAAGAAGTGATGTCACTGATGACACACCCAGTAGACGCTGGATTGTGACCCGGTGTCTACTTACTGGTCGCAGACCCCAGTCCTGCTCACTTGACCGGCGACGCTCGACAGAGCAACATGCGGTCTTGTTGTGCAGAGTCTTCTGAAGGTGGGGGAGTCGGGGAAGCCAGGAGGGGCAGTCTCCCTGCTCGCTGTGGGCGTTGGCTCCGGGACCACCTCGAACGCCTCTGTCCCTGCTGCCCGAGGAACCCCGAGGTAACACAGGGCAGCCCAGAGCAGGCCTCTCCAGGGCCAGGCCACAAGTGTGACCCACCCTGGGCTGACCTTTCCCCCCAGCCCGGCCCCTCTGTGTGTGTGCGGTGGGAGTGGGGCATGGGTGGGACTGAAGGCTGGGGAGGAGGGGGGCAGTCAGTGTCACAGCTCTGGTCTCATCATTCAGGATGTGGAGGTGAGTGCTGGGACCAGGTACTTCCACCCACATGTTAATCCAGAGCCAGGGGGGTGTCCCCTCCTTCCCTCAGCGACTGGGTGTCTATGCAGATGGCCCTGCGTGCCTGATCTCAGGGGCAGGGTTTGGGGACCACATTGCCCCCTGCGGGGAGGTCCAGGCAGCCCCAGGTGCTGCCTCCCCAGCTACTAGGTGCCGGCTTTGCAGAGCTCCACCCTGGGGAGCGTGGAGATGCTGGTGGATGGATTCGCCTACTCCATCTTCCAGATCTGGGGCAGGCTGTGTACACCCAGGACCCCGTTCCAAACCTGGCAACCTGCCAGGGCCCTCCCAGGGCTTCCCCATGAGAGTGGCCGACAGTCCCCCTCCAGAGGGCCTGGAACCTCATTCCCTGGGGACATCCCGTCCCTCTCCTTGCTCGCATCCCAGGGAGCTGGGGGCTCTTGGGTGAGGTGCAAACCTCCCTCATCCTGGTGGTTCCTGGGTTTCCCACTGACTACATCCCTGCTGCCCCGCTCAGCGTGGACATGAGTCAACTCTCCATGGGACTAAGGTCCCAAAGCGCAGGGCTCCCAGTGAGTCCACACTCCCTCCCCAGGACACTGACCAGCCATCAGGTGTGAAGGAGATGCAGGGACTGTCCACGGCAAGAGGGACTTCGGGCCAGCTGCACCCCCGGTGAGCATCCATCCCCTCCTGGGCACAGTCGGGCCTCTGCCCACAGCCTGCTGTGTGTCTTGAGGGTCCCCACATGCGTCTGAGCCTCAGCGTTCTCCTCTGACAGGCAGGGTGGCTGATGCCTGTTAGGGTGCCCACGGGGAACACGGAGGAGCCTTAGAGGGGCTCCCCTGGCACTAGGTGCTGCAGAAAGGACTGCCGGCCAAGCTGGGCCACTTTGGGGCTATTACTTCTCTGTACCCGATGAAAAGCCTTTGGCCTCATCCGTCAGTGGCTGAAGCCCAGCTCAATTTGGAGAAGCACATGGAAAGCAGCCTTTGGAACGGAGGCCTGTGATTCCCTGTGGCTGGGCCCGGTCCTTGTCCTCACCGTGGCCATGTGAGGGACCTCTGGGAGCAGCAGAGGGGTACATGGACAGGTTCTGGTAGGACTTCCTTCAGCAACAGTACGGTATGCAGCACCCACTTGGTGCAGGCCCTTTGGGGACGGTTAGCATAACTGAGTGAAGGAAGCAGACACAATGCTGGGACCCCGACCCGGGTGGAGTCGGGCAGTCACTTCAGGCGTCATCTGCAGGTCACGGCCGGGGACCATCACAGGTGATGCCCTCCCAGCCTCCTCATGTGACAGGGCGCATGACGAGGGGCTTGAGGAGGACCTGACAATGTGAGTTGTCACTGGGCCCAGAGGGGGTGCGCTGCCCGTCTGCACAGAATGAGGGGAGGAGGAGTTGGGGCCTGGGGCAGGGGAGCACAGCAGAAGCCAGCAGGTCACTCATCTCTGGATTCCCGCGGGCGGGCTGACGACTACGGACTTCCTATTTGGGAGGATGGGAAAGGCTGGGGTCCAAGGACAGACACACAGGGTCAGGAAGGGCAGTTGCCTGGACAGGCAGGGGAATGCAGAGTGGCCAGGGCCACACAAGGGTGGGCCAGGAGGGCAGTGTTCCTGGAAAGACCAGGCTTCTCACTCTTCCACCCCCAGGCCTTCACCCAGCCCCCGGATGCGACAGGCTCGGTGCCCTACCTGGGAGCCCATGCCTGCGCCCAGCGTCCTCCTTCCTTCATCCACCCTGGAGGGCCAAGTCCCCCACCACTTGGCCCAGGAGGAGCACCTGGGGCCCATTGTGGCAGGGCTGGAAGGTGAGGGGCTACAGCCAGGACACCATCTAGGTGGGCTTCCCAGACTGGGATTCCCTTCAAGGCAGTGAGGGCTTTTCTGTCCTTGGTAAGGTGCAGGGAATTAAGCTCTGGGGGGACCCTTTCTCTGTGTCCTGCTCCAGATCCATGTCATCTGAGACGCTGCCGGGTCTCCCTGTGTCTCACTGAGACCCCTGTGCTGGAGCTACGGCCAGCGTCACCTGAGCCGGAGGATGTCCCAGCAGTGGCCTCAGCCCTGGTGCCGGGCCCCGAGCTGGAGCCTCAGGAGCCCTCGGGCCCGCAGCCCGTGGCACCTGCCGGAACGGACCGGGGCCTGGCAGAGCCAGAGGCAGTCCCGGAGCCCCCCAGCCCCTGTGCCGTGAGCACCTGGGATGTGCCGAGGGAGGAGGAGCCGGCCATCCTGGAGTTTGCCCCCGACCTGGTGGCCGAGCAGCTGACCCTGATGTGTGCGGTGAGTGGAGCGGGCTCTCGGGGCCTGGGGGGGCCTTCCCTGTGTCATGGGGTGCTCCACACCTGCTGTCCCCTGACGTGGACTCCTGTGATCTGGGCCCAAGTCCCAGCTTCCCTACAGACTCACCATGTGCCTCGAGAGACTTTCCTCACCCCCAAGCCTTCATTGACCCCCCGGGGACAGTAGGGCTGGCACTTAGGGGTCCCTGCAGACCAATGAGGAGGAGTGGAGGGAAGGTGGGCAGGGCTTGGCCAGGCTGGGAGAGAGAGGCAGGGCAGGGGAGGGGTGCTCAGGGCAGTGCTGCCAGGGCCTTAGGTCCCGCCCCATTGGCCTGGCAGGCCTCCACAGCCTCCGCACTTCAACTTCAGAGGCCCCTGCCATGGACCTGACCGTGTGCGAGGCACAGACACCAAAGAGGCCCTGAGTGGAGTTGTTTCAGGGGAAACTGCACCTGAGAGGGGAGCGGGATCCACGGGGCGGCAGAATGGGAGGCAGATGCCCCAGGATGGGCAGGGTGAGCTGCCTTGTGCGGCAGGGAGGAGGCGTGTGAGGATGCCTGTGAGCAAAGCCCCTCGGTTCCCCACCACTGCGGGGTCCTGTGCATCCGGTCCTGGGTGCCTCAGTGGACGGGGTCTGAAGCCCAGATGGCCACAAGGCTCACAGCACATCCTCAGCTGCCTGGGCTCCAGCTCTGGTCAGTAACTCTGCCTGGCACAGGGGCACCAGGGGCACAGCTAGGTGACCACCCCGTGTCATCCCCAGGAGCTGTTCTCCAAGTTGGTATATTCGGAATGCAAGATCTATCGGTACCACCCACAGAGGGGACGCACTGAGCTCCGGGCCCCCACCATCCATAAGATCATCAGGCAGTTTGGTGCCACGATTAACTTGGTCACCTCCTCCTGCCTCGGGGCCCCGAGCATGCCGGCCCGTGACAGGGCCCGAGTGGTGGAGTTCTGGATTCGGGTGGCCAAGGTGTGTCATGGGACGGCTCCTGAGGTCCATCCTGGTGTCTTGGGACCTGCTCCCCTCCTCTGCCAGCTCTCAGGATGGATGCCTGCGGTCTGGCCCTGCACGGTCTCTGGGCCCCTCCTGCCAGGGGCGTGCGGACCTGGACTCGCAGGCCCCATGGGTGGGACAACCATACCTGGCCCCTTCCTTGGGTTGAGCTACAGTCCTCCACCCAGGAGGGCTGCTCACCAAGTACCAGGTGTGCTGGGCTCCCTGGGTGTCTGTCTCCTTAAGAACAGGAGTTCATGGGAGGACAGAAGCAGAGAAGCAGGCCACACTCTTCAGCTCTGTCTTCTCTCCCAGGAGTGTCTGGACCTCAAAAATTTCACAACCCTCCATGCCATTCTCTTGGCCCTGAAGAGCCCTGCCGCAGGTCATCTGCAAAGCACCTGGGGACATGTTTCCTGGTGGGTAGTCCTGTCCCTGGGACCAGGGCACCTGAGTGGACAGGGACACCCCTAAGTCTGGCACTGTCCCCTCAGTCGGCTGGGACGTCCTGGGAGGTGGCAGAGCCTAGGGACAGGGATGGCGGGCTCTTGGAGCCCCTGTGGGTTAGGCCAGGGGGACCCCTGCAGGAATCGGTTTCCTTCAATGTCAGGTGTGGGTTGAAGCCCATTGGAGATTTGGAGCATGTGCTCTGCAGCAGGAGGTCTCTGCCCCCAAGGACAGTGACCTGGCCCAAAGCAGACCTGCCCCCGGGAGAACTGGGAATGGAGGCCCCGGGTGGAAACATGCAGCCCCCTCCCCAGGCCACGGATTCCCCAGGGCTCAGGGCCGTGGTGGAAGGCCTCCTGCAGGCTAGTGGGTCTCCTGGATGCCCCAGGAAAACGGGTCTGCCCCCAAACTCTGCACCTACTGGCCATGTGTCTCTCTCCTCCTCTCCCCTCCCCTTAGGAAGAGCTCCAGGATGTACAAGAACCTTAAAAGGATGGACAAGGGGCTTAACAGGAAGCAGCTCCTCAAGGTAAATAGAGGCTCGAGGTCTGGAAGGGAGGGGGTCCTTGGGGCAAGTCCTCTGCCGCGCAGTGGCCCCGCCTTGGGGCAGACTCAAGGTGTGTGGGGTGAGAGGGGGGAGCTGATGGGGAAAGTAGAGTCCCCCACGCCCCCGAGGGTCCTGTTTGTCTCCCTCCCTGGCTCCACTTGACTGGGGGCCTGGCATCCAGTGAGGACCCAGAGGATGGGCCCCCCGGTCGGGGTGGGGGCTGGCGTGGGGTCGGCAGCAGGGTTGGGGCCAATGGCTGGGCAAGGTCGGCCTCTCCCCTGGATCCCCTGAGACCGTCACTGCCCCTCTGTGGCTTCGGGCTCCTCATCTGGTCATGGAGGGTTGTCACCCTGGGGTACGGGCCTCCCAGGTGAGCAGGCTCCAGGGAGCACAGATGGGCTTCAGCTCTGTGCCCATCCCACCGGGTCATGTGAGGGGAGCCGTGCTCATAGCCAGGTGACACGAGCCCTCAGGGCCCCCTGGGAGGCGGGGGGGTCTCCCCTGACACTTTGCAGGTGGGGAAGCCCCTCAGCGGCTGGCTGTGGCCCAAGGACCCCCGTGAGTACGTGTGTGCTGGGGCTGGGGTCGCTCTAGGCTGAGAGCCGGCTGGAGGTGGGCACAGCATAGGTGCCAGGGACTCGGGCAAGGCATCCGTCAACCCAGGTCTGGTACTGGGAGGCCACATGGGAGGGGAGCATGCACACCTGAGTGTCCTGGCCTTGCAGGAGGTGAAGTCCATGGCGAGGCAACAGCAGCGGGGCCCCGGGGGATCCCAGGACAGGAGGAAGCAGGTGAGAGTGGCGGGGCCCGGGTCCCGGGCAGTGGGGGTGACCCTGCACCTGCTCCTGGTGCCACCAGCTCTGCACTGCCAGCACTGGGGAGACTAGGAGGAAGGCGACAGCAGCTGGGTACAGGGGGAAGTTGGAGGACAGGTGCAGGGACCACAGGTCCTGGGATTGGCCAAGAGCCAACCCTGGGAGGGGCCGGGAGGGGAGAGCAGGGTGAAAGGAGGGGAGAGAGGCAGCACAGGGTGGCCCAAGGGCGCTGGGGGCTGAGGTGTGGGGTTCAGGGGAGGCTCTGTGTGCACCCCTGAGGCAGGCGGGCACTCATCACCTCCCTCCTTGCTGGCACAGGGCATGGTCCCCTTCCTCGGATTGTTTCTGGATGATCTCGTAGGCAAACACCTGGAACACAGTGAGGAGGTGAGTGAGCCCAGAGGGGCATGGGGGGCGGGCAGGATGGTGAGCCCCGGAGAGGAGGGAGCCCCCAGCGAGCCCGGAGCTCTCAGCACCGGGTTGCCCCCCCCCCGAGAGTCTCCCCTCCACCCCGGGCACTGGGCTTCTTGGAGAGGACTGCCAGAAGGACCCCCTATCCCCGGTCCTGGCCCCAGGGCAGGCGGGGCTGCGGGCTCCAGGGGGCAGCCTCTGAGCAGGATGGGCGGCCCCCTCAGGCCCTGCCCAGGGGGGGTGCTGCTCCTTCAGGGCCGGAAGCCCCTGAGGGGGCCGGCAGTGCCCTCCCGCCTGAGGCCCCGTCTCCCTGTCTGCCATCACAGAGAGGTGCTTGGGAAGCTTGGTCTCAGCCCCCTAGCACCGTCCCCACTTCTCGGTAGCCCTGATCCGGGGCCAGGTGAGGGTGCTGCTTCTGGGCAGGCCTGCCCCTTGGAGGCCCTGGCGGTCCTCCAAACTGAGAAAAGGTGGGGACGTTCCGGCCTCGTTCTGGGCTCAGGGGGCTGTTTCTGATGATGCACGTGGGCTGTCTTGCTGCCTCCCAGGGTGATGGTATAAAATAGAGACCGTTGAGAGCCCAGCCAGGAAAAGGTGAGGAATGCAGGCAAGACCCCCTGGGCAGGACCCTGTCCGGCCCGTTCCCTGGGTCTAATGTGTCTTGAGAGAGTTAAGACGTGCAGAGCTGAGGACAGTAAAGGCTTTGTCAGGTGGGGGATGGCGTTGGCATCAAGGCCGCCTTCCTGGAGGAGGAACAGTGGGAACAGGCAGGGCTGGACGGCATTGCAGGGAATGCTGGTTCCCCTGTGAGCAAAGACCCGGGACCATCCCAGTGCCCCACTCCTCACCCCCCTCCTTGTCTGCATCCTGTCCTTCCTCTGCCCCAGGTCCTTCTCGTCCTGCGTGAGATCCTGATGTACAAGGAAATGACCGCGCTGTATGACCTGGAGCCCGAGGAGCGCTTCATTTCCTTTTTCCAGGCCGTGGAGCCCCTGGAGGAGCAGGAGAGGTGAGGCCCGACAGGAGCCAGGGGTGGGCCCCAGTTGCTGGCAGGCTCTGGGAGAAGCGCCCCTGACCTGTGGCTCCAGGGGCTCACAGGTGGCCCTCTGTCCTGCAGCTACACCCTGTCCTGCCAGCTGGGGCCCCCAGGCCATGGGGCCGGCAGAAAGGGACTGTTCCAGTTCTTCAGGTCCCACAAGATTTAAACTTACTGGCCAGGGCCAGGTGAGTTTCTGGCCTGGGGCCATGGGCAAGGGGTGGGCTGCTCTCCAGCCTCAGGGAAGCTTTGGGCCACGTTGGGTGTGGGGGAGTCCTACAGACAGGGGGGCTGGGATCCCAGCTCCCCTGCCTACCAGTCCTGCCGGACTGAAGGGGATTTCCCTCCCTTTCTGGGACCCAGTTTCCCCCTCTGTGAGTAGGGGATACTCATGAGCGTTCCTGTGACAGGGACCCTTGGGTGCTGGGGATGGACAGAACCCTCCGCCCAGGGCCAGGGGCACAGAGGGCAGTGGGGACGGGGTGGAAGCAGGATAATGGGGGGAACCCGGGAAAACCTGCCTCTTCTGTTCACCTGTGTGGCCCTGTAGCTGCTGTCATCAGGCCCGCGGCCCAGCTGGTGCCCTGGCTGCATGCGGAGGAGAGCTTCCCCTTGGGGCAGGCAGCACCTGGCGCCCCAGGACCCCAGTGGGCTTCCTGCTCCTCTTCCTCCCGCTACTCCTCCTGAGCCTCTGTGGGGCAGGCGCTCCGGCACCTCCTCTGTTGGCCGACCCTGCAGCTCCCCAGGCTGCCGCTACAGTCTCAAGGACCCGTACGTAGCTGCAGCCAACCCGGCCACCTTCGTGCTGTGTCATCCCCTCTGCTCATGGCCTGCTGGACAGAGGCGCGCTGCCCCACCACGCAGAGGGTGTCACCACTCACTCATGAGGCCTCCTGTGTTGTCAATGCCACCTGCTGCCTGGGTGGGGTCAGCCCCCCAGTTGTAGCCACAGGGTTCCAGGAAGAGGTGGGTCTGTCCTCACCAGGACCGGCCTTTCCCAGGATGGACACGGATACAGTGTAGCGCTGCGTGGGACCACCGCCCTCTGGGCACCCAGCGGAGACATCTGAGGATGCAGGGGTGGCCGGCCGCCGCAGGTTCCCAGGGCATGCTCCCAGGGGAGCCCCCGGTGCCGCTTCCTCCCCTCATCCCTGAGAAATAGCTTCCCTAGGGATTAAAGATGGTGGTGTGAGAGGCGAGACAGACACCTCCTCCTAAAACCACATATAATACGAAAATATAATTAATGCAAGTCATCCTGAAAGAGTAACAGGAAAGAAGGCTGCACCAGACTGCATACGCCCGGAGAAAAGAGCAGACCTCACGGAACACGGTAATGTCCCGAAGCTGAGACTCAGCAAGACCCAAGACCTCCCTGCACCCCAGCTCATGGGCAGGAGGAAGAGACACAGACCAGGGAGGGAGCAGAGGCCTGGGACTGCTGAACACCTAGCCCTGGAGATGTGTTCTGGGAACACGAAACTACATTGCATGGTGGTGCTCTGGTTGGAAAGCTAAGACAGGTGGAGTACCTGGAGAGATGGAGATTCCAGCTGCCTTTGGAAAACAGGGATTCATATCTGGCTGATCTGGACGGGCAGTCTGAAAGACTTCCTAAAAGCAAGAGGGCTGCTAAAGGGGCAAGGATTGCACAGAGCTTACTGCTCAGGAGAAAGGACAGGTAGACAAAATTGTCCAGGTGCACTCTGCCCAGCAGGTTGGGAACTTAAATGATCTTCAGGTGCTCCATCACCCTGGCTGGCTACACAGCTCCAAGGCCCCCCGGATATGATATGCAGTCTGCTGTGTCTTCCTCCCGGCTAGCCTGCACCTGGCTCGGAAACGCGCAGCCCCTGCCCTGGCATCAGGCCAGGCAGAGGGAAGCCCCGCCTATGGCAGCTACAAACACAAAGCTTACACCAGCGTGTTCGGCCACTGGTTCTGGCAGTGGAGACAGGCACAGCAGCAGGGAAGCAGAAAACAGCTCTTTCCTCCCCTCAGGCACCAGCACCACTGCCCTGCCACCCCCGACATCACTCCAGGGGCTGAGCAGTTCCAGAGAGTAGAGTTTCTGGGCAGTAGAGGGCACCACATACAAATATGAAACGTCCAAGGAACCTGGTTCAAAGCCAAATCTCAACAGCAGAGAAAGCATCGAGTGAGCATCTCTTCCTGAAAGAGATTTCAAAATAAAAATCATAAACATGCTCTTGGAGGTACAGAAAAATATTCAAGAACTCAGGAACGAATTTAGGATGGAGATCCAATCATTGTAGAGCACAATAGAGAATATTAAAAGCAGGTTGGATACAGTGGAGATGATAAATGAAATGGAAAATAGGGAAGAGGAATATAAAGAAGCTGAGGGACAGAGAGAAAAAAGGATCTCTAGGAATGAAAGAATACTGAGAGAACTGTGTGACCAATCCAAATGGAATGATATTCGTATTATAGGGGTACCAGAAGAAGAGAGACAAAAAGGGATAGAAAGTGTCTTTGAGGAAGTAATTGCTGAAAACTTTCCCAATATGGGGAAGGAGATAGTCTCTCAGGCCATGGTAGTGTCCAGATCTCCCAACACAAGGGACCCAAGAAGGACAACACCAAGATGTATAATAATTAAAATGGCAAAGAGCAAAGACAAGGACAGGGTATTAAAAGCAGCCCAAGAGAGAAGAAAGATGATCTACAAAGGAAAACCCATCAGGCTATCATCAGACTTCTCAGCAGAAACCTTACAGGCCTGAAGGGAGTGGCATGATGTATTTAATGCAATGAAGCAGTAGGGCCTTAAACCAAGAATACTTTATCTGGCAAGATTGTCATTTAAATTTGAAGGAGGGATTAAACAATTTCCAGATAATCAAAAGCTGAGAGAATTTAGCTCCCACAAACCATCTCTACAGTGTATTTTGGAGGGACTGCTATAGATGGAAGTGTTTCTAAGGTTAAATAACTGTCACCAGAGGTAATAAAAGGGACAGACAAAGAGAACAGAATATGATACCTAATATATAAAGAATGAAGGAGGGATAAAAACACCATTTAGATTGTGTTTATAATAGCATTAAGTGAGTTAAGTTAGATGGTTAGAAAGTAAAGAAGCTACCCCTGAACTTTTGGTAACCATGAATCTAAAGCCGGCAATGGCAATAAGTACACACCTACCGACAATCACCCTAAATGTAAATAGACTGAATGCACCAATCAAAAGACATAGAGTCACTGAATGGATAAAAAACAAGACCCAAACTATATGCTGCCTACAAGAGATTCACTTCAAACCCAAAGACATACACAGACTAAAAGTGAAGGGATGGAAAAGATATTTCATGCAACTAATAGGGAGAAAAAAGCAGGTGTTGCAGTAGTTGTGTCAGACAAAATAGACTTCAAAACAAAGAAAGTCACAAGAGACAAAGATGGACATTACATAATGATAAAGGGGTCGATCCAACAGGAGGATATAACCATTATAAATATCTATGAACCCAACACAGGAGCACCTACATATGTGAAACAAATACTAACAGAATTAAAAGGGGAAATAGACAGTAATGCATTCATTCTAGGAGACTTCATCACTCCACTCACTCCAAAGGACAGATCAACCAGACAGAAAGTTGGTAAGGAGACAGAGGCACAGAACAACACATTAGAACAGATGGACCTAACGGATATCTACAGAACTCTCCACCCAAAAGCAGCAGAATACACATTCTTCTCAAGTGCACATGGAACGTTTTCAAGAATAGATCATATACTAGGCCACAAAAAGAGCCTCGGTAAATTAAAAAAGATTGAAATTGTACCAACCAGTTTCTCAGACCACAAAGGTAGGAAATTAGAAATAAATTATGCAAAGAAAATGAAAAATCCCACCAACACAAGGAGGCTTCCAACATGCTCCTAAATAACCAATGGATCAATGACCAAATAAAAGCAGAGATCAAGCAATATATGGAGACAAATGACAACAATAATTCAACACTGCAAAATCTGTGGGATGCAGCAAAGGCCTTGCTAAGAGGAAAGTATGTTGCAATACAGGCCTACCTCAGGAAAGAAGAACAATCCCATGTGAACACTCTAAACTCACAATTAATGAAACTTGAAAAAGAAGAGGAAATGAGGCCTAAAGTCAGTAGAAGGAAGGACATAATAAAGATTAGAGCTGAAATAAATAAAATTGAGAAGAATAAAACAATAGAAAGAATCAATGAAAACAAGAGCTGGTTCTTTGAGAAAAAAATATATAAACCCCTAGCCAGACTTATCAAGAAAAAAAGAGAGTCTACACACATAAACAGAATCAGAATGAGAAAGGAAAAATCACAACAGACACCACAAAAATACAAAAAATTATTACAGAATACTATGAAAAATTATATGCCAACAAACTGGATAACCTAGAAGAAATGGACAACTTTCTAGAAAAATACAACCTTCCAAGGCTGACCCGGAAAGAATCGAAAATTTGAACAGACCAATTACCAGCAATGAAATTGAACTGGTAATCAAAAAACTACCTAAGAACAAAACCCTGGACCAGATGGTTTCACAACTGAATTTTATCAAACATTTAGTGAAGACCTAATACCCGTCCTCCTTAAAGTTTTCCAAAGAGAAGAAGAAGGAATACTTCCAAACTCATTCTATGAGGCCAGCACCACTCTAATACCAAAATCAGGCAAAAACACCACAAAAAAAGAAAATTACAGACCAATATTCCTGATGAACATAGATGCAGAAATACTCAACAAAATATTAGCAAGCCAAATTCACAAATACATCAAAAAGATGTATCAAGGATCAAGTAGGATTCATCCCAGGGATGCAAGGATGGTACAACATTAAAAAATCCATCAACATCATCCACCACATCAACAAAAAGAAGGACAAAAACCACATGATCATCTCCATAGATGCTGAAAAAACATTCCAAAAAATGCAACATCCATTCATGATAAAAACTCTCAACAAAATGGGCATAGAGGGCAAGTACCTCAATATAATAAAGGCCATATATGACAAACCCACAGCCAACATCATACTTAACAGCGAGAAGCTGAAAGCTTTTCCTTTAAGATCGGGAACAAGACAAGGATGCCCACTCTCCCCACTTCTATTCAACATAGTACTGGAGGTCCTATCCATGGCAATCAGACAAAACAAAGAAATAACAAGCATCCAGATTGGCAAGGAAGAAGTTAAACTGTCCCTGTTTGCAGATGACATGATATTGTACATAAAATACCTTAAAAAATCCACTCCAAAACTACTAGATCTAATATCTGAATTCAGCAAAGTTGTGGGATACAAAATTAATACACAAAAATCTGTTGCATTCCTATGCACTAACGATGAACTAGCAGATAGAGAAATCAGGAAAACAGAATAAAATACCTAGGAATAAATCTAACCAAGGAAGTGAAAGACCTCTACTCTGAAAACTACAAGACACTCATGAGAGAAATTAAAAAAGATACCAATAAATGGAAACTCATCCTGTGCTCATGGATAGGAAGAATTAATATTGTCAAAATGTCCATCCTACCTAAAGCAATCTACAGATTCAATGCAATTCCTATCAAAATACCAACAGTATTCTTCAATGAACCAGAGAAAATCGTTCTAAAATTCATATGGAACTACAAAAGACCCCGAATAGCCAAAGAAATCCTGAGAAGGAAGAATAAAGCAGGGGGAATTATACTCCATGACTTCAAGCTCTACTACAAAGCCACAGTACTCAAGACAATTTGGTACTGGCACAAGAACAGACCCATAGACCAATGGAACAGACTAGAGAACCCAGATATAAACCCAAGCATATATGATCAATTAATATATGATAAAGGAGCCATGGATATACAATGGGGAAATGACAGCCTCTTCAACAGCTGGTGTTGGCAAACTGGACAGCTACATGTAGAGAATGAAACTGGATTATTGTTTAACTCCATACACAAAAGT
Organism: Phataginus tricuspis; assembly: GCA_029783875.1. Classification (NCBI taxonomy): domain Eukaryota; kingdom Metazoa; phylum Chordata; class Mammalia; order Pholidota; family Manidae; genus Phataginus; species Phataginus tricuspis. Next base: position 23,719,038 of record JAQQAC010011420.1, read on the forward strand.
AAAGACAAAATGGATCAAAGACCTGAATGTAAGTCATGAAACCATAAAACTCTTAGAAGACAACATAGGCAAAAATCTCCTGAATATAAGCATGAGCAACTTCTTCCTGAATGCATCTCCTCGAGCAAGGGAAACAAAAGCAAAAATGAACACATGGGACTACATCAAACTAAAAAGTTTCTGTATGGGAAAGGACACCATCAACAGACCAAAAAGGCATCCTACAGTATGGGAGAATGTATTTGTAAATGACATATCCGACAAGGGGTTAACATCCAAAATATATAAAGAACTCACACACCTCAACACCCAAAAAGCAAATAACCGGATTAAAAAATGGGCAGAGGATATGAAAAGACAATTCTCCAAAGAAGAAATTCAGATGGCCAACAGACACATGGAAAGATGCTCCACATCACTAATCATCAGGGAAATGCAAATTAAAACCACAACGAGGTATCACCTCACACCAGTAAGGATGGCCAGCATCAAAAACACTAAGAACAACAAATGCTGGTGAGGATGTGGAGAAAGGGGAACCCTCCTACACTGCTGGTGGGAATGTAAGCTAGTTCAACCATTGTGGAAAGCAATATGGAGGATCCTCAAAAAACTAAAAATAGAAATACCATATGACCCTGGAATCCCACTCCTTGGAATTTACCCAAAGAATACAACTTCTCAGACTCAAAAAGACATATGCACCCCTATGTTTATTGGAGCACTATTTACAATAGCCAAGTTATGGAAGCAACCTAAGTGTCCATCAGTAGATGAATGGATAAAGAAGAGGTGGTACATATACGCAGTGGAATACTATTCAGCCATAAGAAAGAAACAAATCCTACCATTTGCGACAACATGGATGGAGCTGGAGGATGTTAGGCTCAGTGAAATAAGCCAGGCAGAGAAAGACAAGTGCCAAATGATTTCCCTCATTTGTGGAGTAACAACGAAGCAAAACTGAAGGAACAAAATAGCAGCAGACTCAGAGACTCCAAGAAGGGACTAGTGGGTACCAAAGGGGAGGGGTGTAGGAGGGTGGGTGGGGAGGGTGGGAGAAGAGGATTGAGGGGTATTATGTTTAGTACACATGGTGTGGGGGGTTACGGGGAAAACAGTGTAGCACAGAGAAGGCAAACAGTGAATCTGTGGCATCTTACTACAGGGATGGACAGTGACTGCATTGGGGTATGGGTGGGGACTTGATAATATGGGTAAATTTAGTAACTACGTTGTTTTTTCATGTGAAACCTTCATAAGAGTGTATCGATAATACCTTAATAAAAAATAAAAAAAAAGGAAATATAAAGAAGGTTTCCTTATTTCCTGACACAAAGTCAGGAAAATGGACGGTGTGGGTTGAGCATGGCAGCTCACCTCTGCCTTCCTCGCCGTGGCTGCTCCTCTGCCACTGAAATCCCATCAGTGAGCAGAAGACTCCCCGTGCCCCAGCAGAGGCCCCAAGGTTTGCAGGGTCCTTCACCAAACCCAGGCTCCGCCAGAGACAGTCTCGCTGCTCTAGGGCCAGGTTCTCAGGGAAGGGCTCTGGCTGGCCAGCTGGTCAGGTGTCAGCAAAGCTCTCACCACTGTGCCCTGGGGGGTGGGGTCATGTTGCGGACCCTTGGCTCCTGAGACCACTCAGAGTGACCAGAGTTTCTGCTCAAGGTCAGCCCATTCCAGCGGCCCCGCTGCCAGCACCCCAGTGAGCCGTCTCCACGCCTGAGGAAAAAGGGAGCCTTGTTTGCTGCTGTGGCCCCAGAGGGCATGTGATTAATTTCTGGCACTGACCATCAGAGGGTCCCATCGTGCGTGTGCACAGAAGGGCCTCCATCAATAGTGAGCAGCTGCCTTTCCATGCCCCCCACTGCCCATAGGGGCAGGTCATGACCATGACCGGGTCACCAGCTCCTGCGTGGGCTGACCTGCGCTGCCCATGCTGTCAGCTGGCTCTCCTCCAGGACCCACAGCCTGTCCCAAGGACTGTCACACACTCTGCTGTGGCCTGCTCCACCCTGGACTTCAGTTTCTGCTTTTTTGAGGCACCAGAGCAAATACAAGGTTTTGGATGTAAGAATTGGCTGAGTTGACCCTGCTCAGAAAGAATACTGATCATGGTGATTTTCCTCTTGGGTCTTTCTGATCTCAGTCTGATCTCAGCCTTGTCCATGGCACTGAGGACATTTTTTTGTAGGTTGAATGAGGACGGTGACAGCTCTGACTTCCCCTTGGGGGTCATTGATACATATGTTTCTATTCATGGCAAAGCCCCCAAATCCACAGGCCGGATTGAACCTGGGGCCTCCTGTTCACTTTATCCAAAGATCGGAAATGCAGAAGTTCCGAGAGCAAAACATCTGGGTTACCTACCATGGAACTCGCCCTAATGACGTGTCTGCATCGCGGAACACCTGCTTTCCACCAGACACGAAATGGTAGCAGTGAGGCATTTGGGTGTGCGAGGCGATATCCAACACCAGGCTTACAGAATAAATCCCACATCGTGTTGCATTTTATCATAAACTATGGATGTTTCCTTAGAAACAACACAGAAATTAGAAAGAGGCAGTAGGCACCAAAAGTAAAGTATGCGTTTAATTCTAAAATAAACATTTAAAACTATTTATTCCCAGGTTAGCTTAAGATGGTCACGTGGCAAAAACAACTATCTCTAGTCTCTAGTTATTTCTCTCATTTGTCCAGTGAACCGATTCCCTATGAAATGCAAATAAAACAATTAAAACAAAACCTGGATCAAGCCTTGAGCCCCAGTGGTAGTTTAGACGGAGCTACCGCATCTCAGACATGAATCCAGAAAACACCCCCGCTAAGGTCGCAAGGCTTTTATTGAGGGCCTTCAGTTTTTACTCAAAATGATGATCTTTGCTGAACATACATAATGGAGCCTTTTTCCTGTCATAGTTTCCACTCACTAATTTTACAGCAAAACAAACATGTCAGGCCATCTGGGCATATGAAAAGGCCATGACAGACTATCCCACAGAGGCTTCTGCAAAGTGGAAAAACCAACAGACAGCAAACAAAACAAATGACTGACATGGAGAAAACCATTGTCAATGGGCGGCCCAGGGCAGCCCGGGTGACAATAGATAGTCTCCCCTCAACAGAACAGAATGTGAAGGTGTGACGGGGGACGTTCCCGGCACCCTCCCTTAGTGCCTGCCGGACCGGAGCCTGCCGGCACGTGCCTGTGATTGTCACCTACCCGGCTAGAATCTGCAGCGTGCACACACGCAGGGGAGCAAGTCACTGGGGGGGCCGTGTGCGTGAGGAAGAAAACACACAGTGCACGCAGGATGCTGGTACAAGCGGTCGCAGACCCCTTGCAGACCACTTCCAATCCTGAGTGGCCAGGACATGCCAGGACTTGGGCAGCTGGTGTGTGCACAGCTGAAGAGTCCTGTACTGTACGTGCTCTGCAAAGTGAGACTTAATGCCACAAGTTATGTCCCCAAGGTACCCACGCTCCTCCGGACTTGACCAGGCACGTGGTGGCTGAATTAATGTGTGTGTGTGTGGCTCCGGAGCCTGCCGGAGGCCCGAAGCGCTGTAGGAGACAAAGCCCCGTCTCAAATAGGCGTTGCAAAACCCCACAGTAGTGTCCTGTGGCTTCTGGACTTTTTGATATGCAGAGAAGAAAGCTTCCCTCACTTTTATTTGGGATAGACTGTGATTAAATACTTAATACAAATTTTAAAACATCAAAATTAATTCTGAAGACAGTGCTCATTTATCCTTCCTTCAGAGTCGTTCTCGCAGTGAGGGTCCCCAATGCGAAGGGAGCGAAGTTCCTCCACATCCCGAGCACAGAGCTGATTGTGAATTTCTTCTAAGGCTGTGCAGAGCTGAGCTGATGTTTAAATCTAAGCTTCTCCAACAGAAGTAATTATTCTGCTGTTTGGGTTGACTACAGATGTAAGGTTTCGCCTGTGGATTCCACTATGTGCCTCCCATCTCTACTAACTCTGCAGTTCATATATAAAATTTTAAATTTTCTTCATGGACAGCAGGCTGTTTGGCCCAAGGAGACTTCATTTTGAGTGGCATGAAAGGAATTCTTGAATGCACCTGAGATATTTTTCTTCTCTGAATCTCATGGGAGCTCTTTTCCTTAAACATTTGCACCGTGAGCTGGGTCGGATCCCCAGAAGGCTGGCTATTTCTGTGTGTGGAGGCTCCGTGGGAAGGCATAGGACTTTGTTGTGGTCTCAGCAGAGCAGCCGAAGAGCTTCAGGCAGGGAGGCCTGGTGGACAAAGACCCTGGGCTCTGAGACTCGTCCACTGGCTCCCACTGCGGGTGTGAGGCTTTAGGGAATGCAGTATGGGAGCTCGGTTCTGCAGTGGGGAGCCGCTCTAGCCATCTTGTTTGGTTCACTGAATTCTAGACTCAATGGTAGTTGGTCTATGTTTAATGAATCTGAGATGCCAACACCTCCATTCACCACAGAATGGATTGAGCCCATGCCAGGCAGAATTCTAAGAGGGCCTGAGACTTCCACCTCCTGGGGAGCGCACCCTATAGTGTCCGCATCCTTGAGAGGGGGACAGACTTGTGAGTATGAGTGAATTTCACCCCTGGGATTAGGCTTGGTGTTTCAGCAAAGAGAGTCTAACAGGTATAACGGAGACTGCTCATCAGTTGACTTGAGTTAATCACATTGGAGGATCTCCTTGGTCTAATCAGTGAGCTCTTTAAAAGAATCCAACTCACTCTCAGAACTAAGGCCCCATGCCACGTGGAAATCCAGGGCACAGGACAGTGCAAGCAAGCGTCCCAGCCAACAAAGAGCATGACCCACAGATGGGAGCTTGAGGAAGCCTCCGCCACGGGGCTCACTCAGCCGCTGTCTGCCTACAGCAGCACAAAGGCCTCATGTGAGGAGCACCCCGCTGAGCCCAGGTAACCCGCAAAACTTTGACAACACTGAAAAAATGACGGTTGCTTAAACAAAAAGAGGGGCTAAGGCTTCCCTAAATCAGAGTCTCAAAGCAAAAGTCTCTCCGTTGCTGGATTTGAGGATGACGTGAGTTGTACAGCTACAGGAAATGGATCCAGCCAATAAACAGAGGCAGCTGTAAGAGGCTCCTACCCCAGTCCAGTTTCCAGATGAGAACATGGCCAGACAGCCCTTGACTTGAGCCTTGTGAGACAAGAGAGGGGACCCAGATACACTATGCCAGGACTCAGACCTGCAGAAACCATGAGATGGCAAGTGAGTGTTGTTTCATGTTGCCTAGTATGTAACCCTAAGAGAATCCTGAGGCTCAGGCAAATGGAAATTTGGGGGTACTTTTATCACATACAAATGACATGTCCCCTTGCTACCAACACAGTGCATTTCCTTCCCCGAGGCCCTGAGAGGCACTGGGTCATCTCTGTGCTGCATGTTTCCTGCAGGGCAGGAGATGCCGACATTGACAGAGCCCCTGACTGATGTAGTGACAGGGCTAGGAGCTCCTGCCTCCAGGGTAGCCCTGGCCCCCCCCGCAGGATGGAGGATTTGGTGCAATAGGCATTGGGGACAAGTCGTCAGATGGCTGTCTCCCACCCCAGCTTGTATGTGGACTGCAGAAACGGAGACACCTTACCTGCTTTGCTCCCTGCTGTCTCTGAGCACATAGTAGGGGCTCAAAAGGACTTGTTGGAGAGACTGTGACACAAACATGAGTGAAACCCAGGGGCTGTGTGTATATCTAAGATCCTTTTATCAGAAATGCTTCCTGAGATCCACTTTCTTAACATGAGCTTTGTGGGATTAAGTGTGACTAATGTGGAATGATGTAATTTCTAACATTCAGCGTCAGCGGCAATAATAGGTGTTGCTCTGAGCTGTTGAACCTGAAACCTTCAGGCATGTGGTAGAAGCTCCCACTCTGTTAGTCAGTTAGGGGAAGGGCCATTTCGCTCTCTGCGAAAATCGCCATGTGCTGTCTGCCAGGGGCCGACTGAATCTGGCGTGTTGGACGTCTGGCCAAAAGAAAGATGGAGGGCAGGGCCGAGGTGTCCTGGGTGGCGTCAGTTCTCCACTTTAACAGAGCTGCTTGCCTCTAGGAGCTCCCGGTGCGTGCAGCGAATGCGGTAGCAGGCCGCTGCGTGCTGGGCGATGGGTGCCAGGACAGACCCACACAAGGGCGGCCTGACCATGTGCAAGGTCCAGAGGCCTCCCAGGGTGGGCGAGGCCAGCTGATGCCTTGGAGGACATGAAGGTCAGCAATGAAGGGAGGGGGACGGAGGGTCGGGGAGCACGGCTGTGTGCAGACGACGTGACGCCCACTAGCAACTCCGAGCAACTCTGATGGGGGTGGCGGGGGTGGGTTATGTAGAGGAGAGCACGGCCCTCTTGCCTGTGAGCAGGGCCCTTCTGATGGCAATCGGATGGTGCCGCTGTGGACAAGTTGCTGGGTCAGAGCCCGACTACTCAGCCTGTGGTACCGGGCTGGTCTGCTGGTTGCAGGAGGGGTGGAAATGCGCCCCTGGCATGTAGGGCTGCTCTGAGCAGTGACCAGTGACAGCCTTGTTTCCTAAATCCAGGAGGGGAAGGGACGAGAGGGGAAGAGCAAGAGAGCGAGAGGCTGTGGCACGGGGACAGCATGGGATACGCTCCTCAGAGGACCTCGACGGGAAGGAAGGGGCCAGGCGGGGAAGCATCCTCCTCACAGTTACCAGTGTGGTGGCTTGTGGGACAAACTGGATGGGGAGAGCTGGAGGCAGGAGGGCTCCCGTAGTGGGGCCAGTGGCCCAGTGGAGCAGTGGCTTGGGCAGGGCTGGTCAGTGGCCCCATGCGGAGCAGCAGGTGGGAGGGGTTGGCTGAGAGCTGTCCCCAGTCTCTGCTCCTGCGGAGGACGGGTCAGAGACAGGGCCGGAGGTGGGGGGCTGGTGGAGGCGGGGATGGGGGCTGGAGCAGGGAGGTGACAACAGTTGAGAGGAGGTCTGGGGGCCTTGCAGAAGGGGCAGCCCAACTGGAAGCAGGGCCATGGGGCAGGTTGGGGTGAAACATCTTCCTCCGGCAGGAGATGCTGTCTCCTGCTGCGTAGAGGGTCACCGGTGCACGCGGGGAGGCTGCGGGGCTCCGCGGTCAGATGCACCGCGGACCTGATGGCCTGGGTCTGCGTCTCCCCTCTGCATGCCCTCGGCCTTGCCTCCCCTAGCACCTCCGGGCCGCGCCAGGGAGAGCAGGGGGCAGCATCACCGGTCTGGGGCCAAAATGTCCCAAGGGGGCTTCTAGTGTCCCGGCCAGGTGTGCCTATGCACTGCTATTATTTTTTAATAACAAATTAGGAAATTCCATATAAGAATCATGAATTTTTGTCTTCTCTTGGGATAAAACAAGCTGGTGTCAGGCTGTGTTCTTCCCTGGTGGTGGGCTGAGCCCTGGCTGCCCTCCTTAGCCAAGTGCTCTTCCACTCCCGCATTGCCATGGAAACCACACCCTGGTGTCTCCCGTCCTGGAAAGGGGACGTGTTGATTCTCATCTGATGTGAGGGTGCCCGAGCCCTGCCAGCTGTCAAACATTTGAGCATCACCTTTGCTTGCGGGCATTTGAGTTTGTGCCTCTGTTCAAACAGCTGCTTCTCTTTGAACTGCTTTTGGGGTTTGGGGGATGTGGTGAAGTGCAAGTCCTTTGCTGTGCCGAAGGCCTGAGGAGAGTCAGGCCTGTGTTGTGACCTACACTAGGACGCACCGGCGCTAAGAGCGTCCCTGTCCTGGAACAGGGAGTCAAACGCCCTCCCCCCATCGGGACGGGCATCTCTGCTCTTTCCCAGGTCCCTACTGGACGCACGTCCTGTTTACATGGAAATCCAAGGAGGGCCTGAAAGTCTACGTCAACGGGACCCTGAGCACCTCGGACCCAAGTGAAAAGGTAGCCCATGTGTACGGGGAGCCCGACGTCAGCCTCATGATGGGGCCCGAGCAGGAGCAGGCCCAGCAGCACGAGAGCAGGGCTTTTGACGAGTTCATCGTCTGGGAACGGGCCCTGACTCCAGATGAGATCGCCATGTACTTCACAGCCGCCGTTGGTCAGTGATGGGGAGGGTGCGGGCAGGTCTGTGCCTGTCCCTGGGGACACCGTCTGTCGCCCCCTTCCCGGCGTCTCTGCTCCCCCCACTCCTGACACAGCGCCAGCTCCACCGCTGAGGTGTCCTACAGGGTCTCAGGAACACACTCATTTTTCTAGAACCCGTTCCCTGGGATGGAGAGGGTAACAGCTTAGCAGAGACACAACGCCATGAGTGTCCTCCTGCTGGGGGCCCGAGGGGCACGTGACGGCTGTAGACGGCCCTGGAAGCAACCGCTCCAGATCCGTTAGTGCGTTTGATGAGCAAATGCTCACTGTGAGCCTGCGGCAGGCGGACTCCCTGCTGGGTCCCGGTGAGGCCCAGGGGTGCCCCTCCATCAGCACAGAGTGGCCGTTCCCATCAGGGGCCTGCGGGACGTGTGCACCTGGGTTCCTCCTCCCGCCAGGGGGCGCCGTGGGGCTCTTGCTGTCTGGGCACAAGTGCCCCAGCCGCCGGAGCTCTCCCACCCAGGCTTGTCGGCCTTTTTTCATTCCCTTCACTCCCACAGTTTCATTTAAATTTTGTCAGCAAACAAATGGGCATCCTTTTTCAAAAAACCTGATTATTTCTTATTAATTTCCATCTGCAACAATCTGCCACAAGGCCTGCTGCGCTGACTTCCAGAATGACAGGGGAGGTGCAGGCCTGGGTCCCAGACCTGCCCTTGCTCAGGTTCTGGCCTTGAGGCCCACACCTGACAGGAGTTCACAACTCTTTTGATTTCAAGTGACAGAAAATCTCTCTTGGGAAGGACTCAGTAGGACTGGGGAGAAGTGCCTTCAGGGGCGCTAGCCCAGGAGCCCCCCTCCTCCCTGGCACCTGCACTCCCCTGTGGGCATCTCCAGGTGGCGGATGAGCAGCGTCTCAGCAGCATCACAGGAGAGTCGTTTCTCTTCCCTGACAGCTGCTGGGATGGACTGTGACCAGCAAAGGGGGCCCATGCGCCAGTGCAGAGGGATTCCCGGGACTGGCAGGCCCCGACTGTGCTGAGGGAATTAGGCCGGGGCCCCTGCCCACTTCCCTCACATGGCAGTCGGGGATCATGCTCCCCCAAAGCACATGGAGGGGAGGGGCCTCCCCAGACAACAGGGAACAGGCCCCATGCAGGTAAATGCAGTGTGCATGCCCCCTGGATATTTCCAACCCCTGGGTTCTGCTGAGACAAACGGAACCACCCTTCACAGAAGTGACGTCTGGACTAAAGAGAGGGTCCTGTCGCAGAAAAAACACTGGGACTCTGCATTCTGTTGCCTGGGATTCGGAGAGGCGTACTGAGACCAAGATGCGTTTGCTTTTGTGTTACCAAACACCTCGAATAAATCCCCCTGTTCTGATCATTTACAGTTTTAGTGACTTTGGAAAGAGGTGCCACTGTATCTGGCTCTTGTGGGTGTCACAGCACACCTTTGTCCACAGGACATCTCTAGGCTCAGCAGTGTGGAGCATCAGTCACGCAGGGTGGCATGTCAGGAAGCCGCACTACTGTACCGGGTGTGTGTGGCCTACCTTTCCCCACCCTTGGCAAAGGGAACACCGGCCCTTTGGCAGATTTGGGAGAGTTCTATTCACATTTATATGGCCTTGGAGGCGGGGGTGGGGCGCATACCCTGCACCTTTTCTGAACCAGTCTAGATGCGTCCTAGTCCCAAACCTTGTATAGTTGTTGCCAAATGGTCCCTGTGTAAAGAGCAAAGAACAACATTTGCTACATAAGCAAGTGTTTCCCAGGGGCTTCTCTTCTGTTTTCCCTGCTGGAGACAGATCCAAAGGACATGTGACAAACCACGCGTTCAGTACGGGACAGGGTGGGAGGTACCTGTCAGCTTTCCTGTATGTAGGCAGAAGAGCTAGAACGCTCAGGTTCTGAAGATCCAGGATGACCGAGAGCCCCTTAGTGATTCCAAGAGGCTCAGTTGAGGGGTGAACCCAGACGTAGTCTGAGGAGCCCTCTAAGGTGCTCTAAGGGCCTTGCTGGGGTGGCTGCAGGCTGGGTGAGGGGCTCTGCTTCGGGCCAGGCTTTACCTCCTGCCTGTGGAGTCAAGCCTCCTGAGGATGGAGGGGCCCGGGAGGCCGGCTGTCTCTGCGGGACGCCCCTGCGTGCTTCCTGGAGGCCTGCCCTTTGTCCGGGTGACGTGCGAGGAAGCCCTGGAGCCTATGGGGCTGGGGTGCAGGCTGTGCATGCCCCCTGCTCGATACCAGTTGTGTCACTGAACACAGTGGTGGAGGATTTTAGGGAAAACCAGTTGTTGAAGGAGGGAAAACTTGGGGCTCTCAGTCCTGGGGGCCTGTTAAATGTCAGAAGACAACTGGGGGTGGGAGGTGGGGTTGCCCACATCTGTAACTGAGCAGAAATCTCACTGCATGCTTTGGAGAGCTGAGCTGCGAGGCACACAAGGTCCAGAGGAGGAAGAAACATACGGATGGCACAGTGACCAACTCTCAGGGACACTAGAGCAGCATCTAAGGTTCTCACTCAGTAATCGTTTACTGAACACCTATGGTGTACCTAGTCCGTACCATCTCAGTCCTGCACCAAACCTCTGTGAGACAGTACTTTATGCACCAGGCAGGTATTCGGATTGGGTTGCAAATGACAGAAAACTCAACCTAAAGCATCTTAAGCAAAAGTGGATTTATTTTTTGGCACATGAACTTTGAATGGTCTATGGTCTGTGGTTAATAGCTTCAGACAGAGCTTGATCCAGCATCCAGCTGATCCACATGGCAAAATCTCCCAGCAGGTAGACTTTCTTCTCAGTCAGCCTCCCAGAACCCCACCCTTCAGGACTGACCTCTAACAAAGGGAAGTGAGGACCTCGGAGCCGGCATTCTCCTCCCTAAGTGCACCTTCTTGGATCTCCCTGGATCATGTGCTCATCCCTGAACAATTACCATGATCTAAGGAATGCACTGCCATGATTAACTCAGGCCTGGACAGTAGGGTTTACTCCTGATCAAGGAGAGAGTCAACTTCTAATCACATGGGTTCCAAGTGGGGATGGGGTGACCTTTGGAGGAAACCTGAGGAACCCTTATGAGGAGATGAGCGGCCGGACAACAGGGGTCCTCTGAGGTATGGTAGCATATGCCACCCCAAAATATGCCACTTGGACATGATGACTTTTTTTGAGCTGAAGGTAGTTATGGAGAAGCAGATACATAAAAAGCTCTCTGCCCTCCACCTACTTGCCTATTCACCAGAACAGAAGCTAATCACTAGAGGCAACTCTGGATGCTGATCAGCCTAGAGAGAGAAACAACATCTTTCACCAACCAGTCCTCAGCTTCCATGAGTTCCCTGCATATTTGCCTTCCCAGGATTCACCAGCCCCAAAACTAAAGGGTTCTTCCTTCATCTTTTCACCTCTCTGAAATGTTATTGTTCTTTTTGTTAAGATGCTGCATCATGGCAGGCGTTAGCTGACCTTTTGAGTTAACCTGAGTACCCTGATGGGCAAGTTCACAAACTTCTGCTTCCCTGGCTAGTCTACCCGGTCAGTCTAATTGACAGGGCATCGGCCAAGGAAGCTAAAATGTGTGGGGGAAGAAAGACATTTTGTTCCTCTTCTCCACCAGCACGCCACTATTTGTTACCTATTTTATAATGAGGAAGATGAAAGATCAGACAGGGGAAGTGACCAGGGTCACACAGCTGGTTAGGTGGAATTGCTGAGATTCTGTTCCGAGTTGCGTTGACTTTTTGTTATTGGACAGCTTCCAGGGCCATCCTGCTGGGCCTCAAGTATATTGCCTGTTATATGTGGTCAAGGATTGTATTTCATCTTTCTTGATATCCCCCTACAGGTGCCAGAAAAGAGTCCTAAATAGAGTAGTGTTCAATAGAATCGAAAATTTCATCCAAGATCACTGGATCAAAAATTTGAAGTTTCAAACCCACTTTCTAGCTGAATGTGCTCCTCTGCAATTTTGTAATAATTTCCCTTTTATTTCCAAGGATTGCTGAGGGAGTGAACTTGAAAGACTACATGATGCCTGCACCTAGTTCCCATATGCCTGGAGGAGCCACGAGCTGCCTCCCGGAATGTATTAGGCGGGTCCTTCATCAGCACCCTTCTCATGCACAACAGGTGTCTCTCTTCTTGGATTCGTTTTTGCATTAGGACCATGGTTTTTCCATGTGATTGCAAAGAGTCCTTGGTGGGGGTGTGCTGGGTTGAACTGGTCTCTTGTCCCTAAGAAGTCCTCCCTTTTCTTGATCTACAGCAGAAAAGCTGTTCTGACAGCATGAGGGTCGATCTCAGGGTACTGGCCTAGGGAAAAGGCAGCTGAACCACACTGAAGATTCCACGCAGTGGCACAGCAAACGGGAATGTTTCTAGGAACAGAAAGGATGTATTTCAGGGGAGGAGGCATGTGTTTTTGTTGGGGGGGGAGGAGTCCGGATGCACCGGCCAACTCTCAGTCATCCTGAGGGCCATCGGCCAGTGAGGCAACACCCTCGGCCAGACAGAAACACACGAGAGCTTAGAATAAACCACAGGTGCCTTTGTATCATAACCAGTTCCATTCCACGTCGAGTTGCTTTTTCAATGGATGAAAATGCCCGTTATTGACTTATTATTGTTTTCTTCATTTACAATTTCATTGATTTTTGCTCTCTATTCCTTCCCTTTGTTTTGGTGCGCTGCTCTTCTACTCTGTTTTGGTAAGAGGTAAGTGAACAGACCATACCCTTGGCCTCGTGTGTGAGCCCAGTGACAGAGGCACAGAAATCGGTCACTGACAGGCTGTGAAGGAAGCAGGCGTCTCTGCACACCATGAGGCACGTGTTCTTTATGTAGTGACGCGTGGACTGAGACCTGCAGGCAAGTTTGTTCTCTATACAATTAACAGCAGCGTTTAGCGTTCTGTGGCCAATTAATTTGAACAGTATGTAGGGGGATTGGTGTTATTTTACTTAACTAAACCATGGTAACTCAAAGCAGTACATATCAAAATCATTCAAAGCAAAGAATATCTCTTTTTAATGTTTTAATATTGTATTGCCATAATTGCAGACTCACAAGCTATTGTAAGATATAATATTTCTGTGTACACTCAGTTTCCCTCATAGTACAATATCACAACTGGGATGTTGACATTGATACAATCTACTGATATCATTCAATTTCCCCAGTTTTACTGACTTTTACTCATACTGCATGCGTGTTTGTTTTGAGGGCCCTACAGCTTCCACCTGTGCGTGTTCGTGTGCCCACCACTGCAGCGAAGACCCTGAACATTCCATTGTGCTGCCTCTTTATAATCTCATCACCTCCCACACACCATCCCAGGCCCCTATTAATCTGCCCTTCATTTTAAACATCTTGTCATTTCAAAAGTGTTACATAAATAATATAGAATGTAACCTTTTGCACTGGCTTTATTTCACTCAGCATAATTCCCTGGAGATTCACCCAAGCGTGTGCATGTTGATGTCCCTTCCCCTGTTGAGCAGCATTCCAGGGTACGGGGTACAGATGCACCACTGTTTGGTCAGCCATTCACCTGTTGAAGGACATCTGATGTTTCCAGTTTTGGGCTATTATGAATAAGCTGCTATAAACATCACATACAGATTTTTGTGTGAACACAACTTTTCTTTTCTCTGGGATAAATGCCCAAGAGCACAGTGCCAATTAGTACAGTTACTGTATGTTTATTTTATACAAAACCACCAAACTGTTCTCCAGAGTAGCTGTACCATTTTACATTCCCCCCAGCCGCACATGAGTAGCCATTTCCCCACCTTCCCATATTTGTTCTTGTTGCTCTTTTTATTTTAGCTATTCGGACAGGCACAAGGTACGATCACACTGTGATTCGTATTTGCATTTTCCTGGCAGCAAGTGATGCTGCACAACTTTCCATGGGCTCATTTACTATCCGTGTGTCCTCTTTGGCGAAATGTCTGTTGGCATAAGTAGCTCATTTTCTACCTGGATTATTTCTATTATACTGTTTAACCTTGAGTCTTTAATGTATTCTAGATATTATCCTGTGTCATATGTGAGATCTGAAAATATCTCACTTCAGTCTGTACCTTGTGTCTTCTTCCTCTGCACGTGGGCTTATGCAGAGCAAAAGTTCTCAGTTTTGATGACGTCCCCTCCTATACCCCTCCTATACCATTTAGCCTTTAAAACGTCCCTGGAGCCCACCCTCTTCACTCTGTCTCCACAGAGCCTTCCTGCGGCTGCCGCATCCAGGCACTACTCCAGACTGGGGGGGTGTGCCCTCCGCACAAGACAGCCCGGCCCAGAGAAGGTCACCTCGCAGAGACGGTCCCCTGCCAAACGCCTCCGATGCTCTGCACACGGATTCTGAAGGACACGTTGGAATCTGCTGGTCATGGTCAGCCTCGCAGTGGGCTTCAGGATCCATGTGGCATGTTTGTGGCTCACTGGAAATTCCCTTTTTATCACCCGGATGGCTTGATTTTGAGGACGGCAGGGACTGTCACATTACTCCTGAGCGGCTCTTCCTTCCTTGTTTGGAGTGACGCATGCCTCTTCGTGTGCCAGCCTTAGTCAGTTTTCTTTAATGGTAGCGACAGGCATGGTAGCGAATTTAGGAGTTTACAAGCCATTGATTGTTGGAGTTTCTCTGTTGGCCTCTTTACTCTTAATTCTCACTGTCCCATAGCTGTGGGTTTCCTAATAGAAAAAGTGAGAATTTTCCATTGGTTTGAAAATTTACACCAGCCACTGGGACCACAATGTCCTTTGTTTGGAAGCAACACAAACTGCTTTCAGCTGACTGCAGGCCATCAGAAGCTCATAGGTTAACTAAGTGGAAAAGCAAATCAGGGGGGTTCCCATTTGCACTGGACGAGACTCAGAGATGAAGCCGAAATTCTGTGCACCAGGAGCCAGAGCCTGTGGCCTGATGGAGGAGGGACTTTTTTTTTTACAACAGGAAGTTTCTTCTCTCTTTCCTCATGAAAGCAGGCAAATCTAAGCATCAGCTTCAGAAATGTGTTCACACCCACCCGCCTCTGAGGTGCACTTGGCACAAAGGGAGCTAAGCCAACCCCGCCCCGGTGAGTCACACTCAGTGATGAGCCCCGGTCTGCTTTTTCCACCCAGAATGAGATGCAGACTTGCGGTTTAATCAGAAAAAGAAAAAGGTGCTTGTCCTTTGATCTCGTTTAAGCCCACCTGAGCACCCATTGGCACACCAGGCATTCAGATCGAAAGTCATTAGGGTTTCTATCACAATCCTTGGAAAAACCCAGGAGGTGGGGTCCTTGGGTAGAGCGGGGCACGCTCTGCAGGGATTTGAAGTGCCAGCTTGAAACTGTGCCCTGGGGAGTGTCTCAGCCCCTGAAGCATGCTTCTGAAGGGTGTGGTTCATTTATCTCAGTGGTTTTGCCCTCCAGCATTTCAGGGAGGACACACATTTCCTGCGGCTGGAGGACAGTGAGTCCCGTGTGAGTCGGTGAAACACCTGCTCCTCCTGCCAGGGTCCCTGTAGCCAGAGGCAGAAGCCCTGTGGCACTGAGGACACTTCCCCAGATCGCCTGGGGCATGTGGGGGTGGGCCTACTCACTGCTGATGAGGTTTACATGGTTTTTCAAGATATTTAATATTTAACAAATATTTCCATGATTCAGAAAAATAGCATCCAGTGCTCTGGGGAAACACTTGCAAGAGTGAATGTGAGTGTGAAGAAAGGTACACACAGCCCATCCAAGAGCCCCCTGGAATTGACACCACTGTGGAGGCCGGGGGACCAGCCCCTGGAGCTCAGTGTAGGGGGTCTCTTGCCCTTCTGGGCGGGTACTACCCAGTGGGGCCCACTTGCAGATGTGTTTTTCTATTGAAAAATCAGCTAAAAATGCAGGATTCTCACCTTTTCTTGAAAAAAATGGTTTTGTGGGCACAGGGCTGGCATTTCCATGGAGGGACAGCTGCGGCTGTTTTCCTAGAACCGTAGCCCTGCCCGCCTCATTCCCTTCACTTCTTCCTGCCTCCATGGAGTCCTGCACCCCCCTCTCTGCCCCATGACCCATGTCGGGAGGGCCAAGAGAATCCATCTGAGACAGGGACCATGGGCTTAGACAGAATAGGGTGAGGGCCTCCGGAAAAAGCAAGGCAGGATATTTACAGTCAGAGCAATGTAACTACATGCAAGGAACCCCCTTCCAAAACTCTGTGTTAAACATTAAGCTCTAGGGTCATTCTCCAGTGAGATCAGTTAATGTTCCCCAGATAAAGAAGAGTAGCACATGTTGTTATTATGCTAATCATTTGTAAGTGTGAGTAAGATTCCCTTCAGCATGCTAAAGGCCCAGGCCTGTGTGCTGTCTTTCCTCCAGACCTGATGAGGTGATTTGCAATCTGGGCAATTAATAATGGCAAGTAAGCCCAGTCATAAACAACATAGTAAAAGGCAGGAAGTATTTCACCTTAAAGATAAGATTGCATTTTAATACCCAGGAAGTTAAGAATTAAGATTCTTAACTTACTCTTTAGCAAACAGACAGTAACTCAGCCCACCTTGGGGGCTGGGCAGGTGGCCTTGTTTGATATGCTCCCAGACCAAGACGCCAGTATCTCAGTGAAAAATCAGCAATAAGTTTCTTGTGTTAAGCTAATTTTAAATATTCAGGGACCACTTAACAAGTCCGCACCCCTAAACCCTTTATCACGTTCCCGAAAATCCTCAACTGCCTGTAAATCCCCTAGACAATGCACAACTATGGGCTCTCTTGTCCCCTCCTGGCATGAGCCAGGAGCTCTGTCCTCTCACTTTATCTCTAAATAAAAGCCTCTCCCTGGCTTTCTTACCTTGAATGTTTGCGAAGTTCATTCTTAGACTCCGCAAATAAGAACCCCGGCATCAGCTGGACATGCCAAAGGAGGATGGTAAGAAGATTAAACTAATAATTTCACAAATTGCTGAAAGTGTCCCTTGAGGAGCATTCAACATCCAGGTTGGGGATGTCGAGTCTGAAAAGCAGGCTGAGAAGGGGTGGTCAGAGAGGTAAGAGAGAACCAGGGCAGTGGGTTGTCAGGAAACCAGCATGGGAGGGCATCTAGGAGGAGGAGGGAACCCAGACCTGTCCAGTCCGTGGAGCAATCCAGACGGAAAGGCAGGTGTCCCGTGCACAGGGCATCCGTAGCCTTGCTAGTGTATTTGGGTCAAGTGTGGGGAAGAAACCGAAGTGGATGTGATGCCGGGGTTCTTGCTCAGGAAGCCAAAGAATGAGCTTCACAAACACTCAAGGTAGGAGAGCAAGGTACAGGCTTTTACTTAGAGATAAAGGGAAAGGACAGAGCTCCGGCTCACGCCAGGAGGGGACAAGAGAGTCTGGGTGGTGCGTTGTCTAGGGGGTTTTATAGGCAGATGACAATTTTTTGAGAACATGAAAAAAGCTTAGGGGTGTGGACTCATTAAGCGGTCCTAGAATATTTACAAGTAACTTAAGGAATTTCCTGCCCCGACTTCTCTCTGGGAGCCTATCAAAAGGTGCCCTGCCCAGCCCTCAAGGTGGGCTGAGGTATTGTCTGTTTGCTAAAGAGTAAGTTAAAAATCTTACTTCTTAAACTTCCTGGGTGTTAAAAATGCAATCTTATCTTTAAGGTAGACTCCTTCCTGCCTTTTATTATGTTGTGTACAGCTGGGTCTGCATGCTGAATGAGTTGCCCAGTTTGTAAAATCACCCATCAGATCTGAAAGAGGAAAGACAGCACATGGGCCTGGGCCTTTAGCATGCTAAGGTGAATCTTACACGTGATTACAAATGATTAGCATAATAAAAACATGTGCTACTCTTCTTTATCTGGGAACATTAACTGATCTCACTGGAGAATGACCCTAGAGCTTAATGTTTAACACAGAGTTTTGGAAGGGGGTTTCCTTGCATGTAGTTACATTGCTCTGACTGCAAATATCCTGCCTTGCTTTTTCCGGAGGCCCTCACCCTACTCTGACTATACCCAGAGTCCCTGTCTCACAGCAAACCAAATGATGGGCCCCATTTGCCTCTGAAAACACCTCTCCCCACCCACTCCCTCCAGTTCAGATTAGCAGGCTGGCTGTCCGCATTGCAGTCTCAGTACTCTAACAGGTTCAAGAAAGGCGGACCATTTGCAGCCTGTCCAGCTTTTATTCAAGTCTGGATGGGAGCTATACTCTTTCCAGCTCTCTACCTCTCTACACTAACCATAATTCAGAACAGTTTTAAAAGTAGCTTTTGATGAGAAAACAAACAAAAAACAAGAATCTATCCAGTTTAAGTAACTGGAGCAGATAGAAACGTCCCGATTCATCCGCTTAACAGCATCCCAGCCAGTGGGGTCTCCATTCTTGTCTGGAGCTGCATTGGGAGCCCTGAGCTGTTCCTGGAGCAATTTATTCCATGCCTGTCACAGGCGGCTCGTCCGACGCTCTAATGGGGAGACACTCAATGGGTGAAATGCCCGTGATCCTCACCTCACACAGCCTCTCCCGGGGCTTTTCCCTTCGGGAGAACATGAAGGCAGCATCTAACCGCAAGGAGCAGGCTGGTGAATCTGAGTGGGGCAGGCCTGCTTCTGTTTGAATCTTTGTAAAACACCACTTGCAGCCACTTAACTGCATCTCTGCCTTTAACTGGGCACGGATGGGGACAGGGCGTCAGCTGTACCTTCGCTTGACGTCGCAGCAAACATGACTGTCCCACCACAGAGGTGTGTGCGCCAGAGGAAATCAGCCTGGGCAGAGAGGGCTACCAAAAGAAAGGAAATACGGCAAAATCTTTGGGTGAATCAGCATGATGATGAACCGCCAGTGATGTGAGCAGCTAAACTGGTACTGACACTCCCTCTGGGTCTACGGACAGGCCAGGAGATGGCCAAGGACCTGCAGCTCCTTAATCACCAGCCACTTTCATGTTTACAGGACACTTGAATTTAGTACTGCTCCCTGAAGTCTGTGCACAAGAACCTGTATAATCCACTGGTTCAAGACATGGAGCTCAAGTTAATGACAGATCAGGGGCACAGGCACATTTTCTGGCCTCCAGGAGTGAAGGCTGAGTTAAGTGAGACTCTGAGCTTACGTGGGCTGTGGTTGTCATGCGACTTAAGAGCTCACGTGGGCTGTTTTGAGTTCCCTGAACCCTGTCTATGTAAATACACACACACCTCTCAGGAGCAGCCAGCCATTGCCCGGATCAGATGTGGTTCCTCCATCTTCTTCCCTGAGTCCTTGGGACACTGCTGCAGAGTCAAGTCTCCCTTCCTCCTGACCCCGAGGACACTGCTGAAATGTCTACGAGAACCAGGCTCAAAATGTTGCATGAAATACAAGCTGCTGGCTACAGCCCAGCCATGAAGCCAGATGTGGACCCTGCAGCAGAAGGAAGTGGTGGGGGGCTCTCAGTTCCCTTGCTGCCACCTGCTCTGTGTGCATTTTCTTTCTTAAGGCCTCTATTTTGGGATCGTAATGAAAATTCTTTCAGGCACACAGGGAAAAGCCAGCCATGGTCACAGCTGCAAAGTGAAGTCAGCTGACCAGAAAGTGTCAGTGCCTGTCACCCACGCTGAGGCTGGAGATCGGGGGCTGGCGTGCTCCTCCCACTGGCCCTGAGTCCACACCAACCTCCTCTACCCCTGCCCTCCCCACACACGGGTCAAACACACGGTCCAGGCCAGCCCAGGGCCTCAGCGCATGCACAGCCGCCTGGGCTCTGGCCAGGGCTCCACCAGCACTATGGGGAGAGGCAAGCAATCCATGACAAGCTGAAGTCAGTGGGGCGCCAGGCCGCAGACTGGATGCTGCTCAAGGTCTTGATGAACTAGGTACCTGCTCCCTTCACCTGCCCATGAGGACACAGGTCCTGAGCCTAGGGGCAGAGGGCTCAGATCGGGTTACATGCCCGGCCCTGAGCCAGCCATAGCAATGAAGTCACCAGTCAACCTGGACCTGAGTCTCACGGCCCATCCTGGCTCTGGGGAATAGTCAGCACCCCAAACCACAGGGCCTGGAAGTTGGGCAAGTGGCTCCTCACAGGGAATTTGGGGGGGCAGCTACGAACATTTAGAGCATGGCCAGTGAATGGACATTACTACGGTGATGAGGCGTTGCCTGCCAGAACAAGAGGGGGTTGCGGGCAAGCCCACCCTGTAGCCAGAGGATGGCAGGTGGAGCGCACAGGGGACCTGGAGAGGGGCCTGTGGTGTGAAGGCAGAGTGAAGACGGAGCAGGACTTCCGGTGCTGGCCCTGCTGTGCTGTGATTTTGTCATGGATAGTTAGTTCTATTTTCCAGAACTTAAAATATTTCAAGTGCCAGCAACTTTCAAGCTTCCAAGTCACTGGCACAATTAAGGTTACTTTAATTATACCATATTTTTTCAGATCTAAAAGAAAAACAGTAAATATGTCTATTGTAAAGCTGATAAGATAATGAATTCTAAATCCTGGGGATTAAACTGACAAGGCGCTCACTCACCCATTAGGCTTTCTTCCCTCAGGGTAGTAGGAAGCCAAGGAGACAAGGTTTTTGTTGAGGCTTCAGGAACGTAGAGGAATCACAAGGTGCTTGGGTGCTTGGGATTGAAACAATGTAACAATGTGCTCCCCCCACCAGGACTCAGTGGTATGGAACGGCTTGTTGATGATAGTCATGGAAGCCTGATAATAGGGTATCCAGGGTCTATCTAGCATCCGGAATACACCCACAGTGACCTAACAGCTCCCACTGCAACGGTTCCTGGGTGCTGACTCCCCCAACCCTTGTAGTGAAGGTATAAAAGGCACGGCCCTGCTGCCCTTGGGCTCGGCCTTCGGAGAGGAATCCCTGAGCCGGTGCCGGCACTAGTAACTGCTGCTTCTCGCCAGACGCCTCCGTGTCCCGACTCCTTGTTTGTAGTTCCCGTGGTTCCTGCAACATTAGGAAACCTCCGAGGGCTGTACCTTGTGGAAGGGTGCCTGTGGGGTCACAGGGAGACTGAGCTCCCAGTAGGACCATACTGGGGGGGCCCAGGGGGGTGGCAACAGGGAGTAAGTGCTTCTGGGCTATCTTCTACCTGCCCAGGGGCCCTGTCAGTACAGGGGCCCCTCTTCTGCATTTTACAAAGGGACTGTGACAGCTCTGGTTCAGTTAACAAGAGTCCTCACTCACCTTGAAGGGTTTTCCCCAAGATCTTATCTTTTATTGTTTACGTAAAAACAAACCATCACTTCACAGGCAGTACATCTGATTCCAGGCCCTTAGTGACTGTTCTTTTCAATTGGGGTTTTCCTGGATCTAAGGACTGAGGCTAAACATAAGTCACAATCTTTGGTTTCCGGGACTCCGGTGTTTTACTGTAACTGTGTTAAAGTGGCGGTGCCTTCTTCAGAGCTGCACTGGGAACCAGCCTTAAAGGATTCTGGCTGGGAGCTGTCCAGCCGTGGCCGGGCTTCTGACCGGGATGCTCTTTAAGGCTGTGTTGCAGACCCTCCTGGAGACATGGGATCCGCGTACGGCACCTTGGCATGCTTATCTGTCCATCCAGTGGTCTCTTTCTGAGAGGCCACTGAGTGCAGGACCAGGCTGTGCTTGGGGTTACAGAGATGAAGACAAAGCCCAACCTTAGGGGACTCACCGTCTGTGAGGGAGACAGACGTGCTAGTCACTGCTGATGAGGGGTAAACTGAGGCATGCACAGGGTGTTCTGGGGGTGTGAGGGTGCAGCGCTGGAGCTCACATGTGGGAGGTAAGAAGTACTCACAGAGGTGAAGATCCTTGGGTGACGAGGAGGGGATGGCGCTCATAAGACGATGAGTGGTGGGGGGCTACTGGGTCGGGGTTGCTGAGTCAGACCCAGATGGCAGGGATGGTGTGTTCAAGGCAGGGATGCTGAGCAGGTGTGGTGTGCAAAAGGCCAGGCCCTACACTTATTCTAGCTTCCCTGGCCAGGCCTTCTGAGCTGAGCTGGACAGCATGCCCCCCATCCGGCTCTGGACTTTTCTCTGAAGCTCAAATACAGAAAACCAAACTGTGGAAAGCTGAGCTGTTTCAGAAGTCAGGGCAGACAGGACTTCAGTGAACATGCCATGATTTGCACAGCATATCAGAACCAGCCTGGGAGTTGGCTCATTTGTTCACTCAACTGTTCCTCACTCAGCACTGATTCTGTGCCAGCTGTCCTGGCTCTGGGGACACCGTGGGGTCCAAAGCCCTTGGTGTCATGGGACTTACATTCTGCGGCTGGCAGGGTGACAAGAAGACAAAGAAGGTGATTCAAGCAGAGGTCAGTGCCCTGAAGGGAGCAGAGCAGGGCCGTGTGCTGCAGCTCATCCCCAAAGCTCAGCGCAGGCAGGCCTGCCTCCTCCTACGTGTACATGGGGGTGGCTCAAGCCTGCTGCTCAGGCAGGGCTGGCGGCTGGGCTGCGTCTTGGTGCAGTGCTGGCGGCTGCCCTGCTGGGCTCGGTTCTCACAAGGGGCATGAGCTCGCACACTGGTAAGGGGCCACACCGGGCTGGAGCAAACCCCAGACCCTCCTCACTGAGTGTCAGGTCTGAGGCCCATGTGCAGCCCCTGAAGCTTCAGCATCCTGTCTGTGAGTAGGAGCCACTAAGAGGGTCATCTCGGGCAGCTGTGCAGGTAAGGAGGCTGCACGCACCACACTCCTGTAAGTGCTTGTGCACGGGTGGTTGGCGCTCTCAGCCCAGCGTTTCTGTCCTTGGGCTGGGTCCTGGTCAGCCCATTCCCGTGGTTCCCTGAATGCATGCACCCAGTTTCACTGTATGTGCCTTGCACTGGTCACTACTCAGTGGAAGAGCAGGCCTCTGCACTGAGACAAAGGAAAGCTGGCCAAAGCCCATCACTCTGGTGTTGCCAGGACTTGCACACAGTTCTCCTGAAAGCATGTCTTTGACTTGGAAATGGGGTCCCAAAGTGGCTTCAGACTCGGTGGAGAAATCCATGTGTCCAACAAGTGGTCACTGAGCACCTGTTAGACGCCAGGCACTGACCTAGCTGTGGGCCCAGCAGCAAGGAAGCCACTGAAACCTGCTTCAGGGAACTCATTCTGGCAGACGGAGGAATGGGGAGTTAAGCATGTGACATGTGAGACTGTTTAGTGTGCTGGGATGTCAGGAGTGGGGGACGGGGTTTGGAGTGTGTATGCGGGGTGGTGCTTCTGTGCTCAAAGTCAGGCGGACAGCATGGAGGACGTGGGGTCTCTGAGCATCATTCCCTTTGGACACACCTATCATCCCAGCGTGCTAAGCCTTCTTACGGGATGTAGCCTCACACTGACATGTGGAGAATTGGTCGCAGGATCTAAAGAAAGCTAATGGCAGCTTGGGCTGCGTGCTTCAGAAGTTAAGCCCGGTGTCTAAGCCAGTGAAAGGCCCCGGGTGGGCATGCAAGAGGGGCAGGGGCAGCCCATCTCTGACCAAGGTTAAGCAGGGCCACATCTCCTAGGGACCCTGTGGTGTTCCCTTCACTAAAGCCTCAGGTCTGTGACCAGCCCGGGAGGGCCTGCTCTTTGGGTCCACAGAAAGTGGGGAGATGTAGAGTCTGGGTCCTCTGTGTTCTTGTAATGTGGCTCCTGTAGCATTAAATCCAGTGATTCTCAAGCGGGGCCCCAGGTGGGCAGCACCAGCATCCCCTGGGAATCCACTGGAAATGCAGGTTCAGTCCCAACCTCCAGTCTGCTGGGGGTGGGCTTGGTGGCCAGCGGCTTACTAGGCTGCCAGGTGATGCCCTCTGGTGTTAAGTCCTAGGAGGGGTCCTCACACTACGTCTCTAGAAGGGTCACTTTATCCTGATAATATCCTGTCTCATCAAAGAAAGAGAAACCCATGCTCTGAGATGCTGCTGACATCTTCTACCACGGATGGAACCCCTGGGCTGTCCTCAGCCACTGTCAGTGAGGTGGGGTATGTATCTTTTACCTTGGAAACAATTTAAGCTTTGGCTCTCAATGAGGGAACAACACTACAATGAGGAAATAAACATTATGCCCAGAGGAAACCAGGAAATCCCCTTGGTTGAGGTATGAGGCTCCACTCTGCTACAAATGGCTTTATCCTCTGGGTCCAGTTCTGAGCAGCTTATTTCTGGGGTGGGGCCGGGGAGGGGGACCACATCCCTCAGGGCTGGCAGCCAGTTACATCTCCAGCATGTGTGGGTGTGGGTCCTGCTGACTGAGGGAGGGGCCGTGCACTGAATGACCAATCTGACCGCTGGCCTGGCTGGCACGTTCTGTACCATGACTCCTCCTTAGCTGTGGGGGATCTTCAGTGAGAGGTGGCTGCTGTGCAGACTCAGGGGTGGGAGTCAGTCACATGATCCTGGCACCACGGTCGGCGGGCACGCAGATGGGGTCCCCAGGCCGAGTCTACAGGGAGAAGGTGGCAGTAATTGAGTCCTGGGGAACGCCTGCATTTGGGGTCGTGCAGGGGAGACACGATGGAGGAGGCAGATGAGGAACCAGGCAGGGAGAAAACTAAGAATGCAGTGCTTGGTACAAAACTCCACAACAATTTCCACAGTGGAAGAACTGGTCAAAGGAATGAAGACATGACTGAAGACAAGCCGTGGGGTGGAGCGGCTTAGAGCAACCCGGCTCCTCAGTGCAGCCAGAGCAGTGGGCCACCGGGGTGACTGCGCGCTCCCTCGCGGAACAGACGTCACTACAGAAGCCTTACTCAAGAATGAACGGGCCTATCGGAATCATGCCAATGGAGGAGACAAGGGCTTGTGGTGCCCACTGGATATTCTGAGCCGCCTCTGCTTCCATGAGTGTAACGACTCTGTCTGTCGGACTGCAAGATGCAGTGGCCCTCTGCTCTCTTCTTGGTTTTACAGCTTCTCTGCTCTCGTTGTTCCAGGAGGAGAGCGCTCCCCGCTCTGGGCAAGTTCACTATGAATTTGCGGAGACCAAGACAAGGAAACGTTGTGGGTAAAAAGGGGCTCATACCAAGCTTTAGTCTAATGACAGTAGGCTGAGTGCTATCCTACTGTCTGCCCATCTCAGTTTCTGGGGGTGTGGGGCTCCCAGCACAAAGAATGCTCACAAAGAATGCCTGGCCTTGCCGGGCCACCCTGCCCTTGGGGCCTCTGCAGGGCAGACTGCAGCAGCCTGGGCGCCAGGGGGCATCTGACACTGCATCGGCCTGCGGGTGTACTGGTGACTCTGAGCACCTTGCCAGGCGATGAGACTCGCTCTGACTTTCCCAGCACTCATCCGAGGGCTTTTCATGGCTGCCATGGCTTTGTGTGAAGCTGGCCCCTAAGCTTAGAGGTGGCTGGAGAAGGCGGGAAAGCAGGCATCCTTAGAGATTTCATCAGGAAGAGTCATGGCCTAATGGAGTCTGTCCAGATAAAAAACAGTGGCCTGACTCCTGTTGGCTGCAGCTGTTTATATAATTGGATGGTCTGGAGCTTCCTCTGCTTCTGTTAACAAGCTTTGTCACTAGATCACAAAGAGCTCTGTCCTTCGGCTCCAGGTCTGGTTTTACAGATCTCCTGAGTTCTGAGGAAGTGCATGACTTTCTCTCTTCTCTCCCCATGGGTCCCATAGATGGATGCCAGACGGGCCCTTCCCATGTGGGGCACACAGAATGCTCATGCCTGGGCTGGCTGTAGGGACCACTGACTTTCCCAGCACCCATCCCAGGAGGCAGGCTGAGGCTGCGTTGGCTTTGTCGGAAACTCATCCCCAAGCTTGGAGGTGACCAGAGAAGGTCGGGAGAGCAGAGTCAGATAAGGACAAGAGAGTCAGATAAGGACAGTGGCCTGCCTGTCCCAGACAGCTGGAATGTGGTTGTGGGGTCTGGGGCTCAGGCAGTCATTTGAACATAAGGAGGAATCAGATATTGAAGAATTCCTAGAAACACCAGAGAGGGGCCTCCTTTGCTTACAAGAACTGTCAAGCCAGCCCTGGACAACGTATCTCCACACTCAGTTTTTGTGGACAGAAGTAACCTGTCTGAGCTCCTGTGGATGGCAATTTCCAGTTGCTCACAGCTCACCGACCACCTGTACTGTGCTGATGGGAGAGAACCTACACTCCTCAGTGGCAGGTGCCACAAGTCCCCTGGGGCTGGACACACCCAGATGGCAGCTCAAGGCTGGGCTGGGGCCTGGTAAATTTCTGACAGGCTCCCAAGGGGTGCTGGCTGCAGGTCCTGGAACCACACATGGGGTAACAGGAGCTTAGAACTCACCGGCCTGTAGGGGTCCCAGCCCCACCCAGCCTCACTTGTGGAGACTATTTTTGTGAACATCTTTCTCAGTCACTTCCTGGCTGGCCAGCCTTAGAAAGATAAGAACTGACCTGCTCCAACCACAGTCTCATCACCACCAAAATAATCTTGTGCAAATCAGCACAGCAAAAGGAAAAAGGGGCTGTGCAGGCCACACGCTGGTTTCTCCTCATTGCTCTGAAGAAGCCCCAGGGAGTATGTGAAAAATCAACAGACTTAGGTGAGCAGAAATTGATGGTTTTCTTACAAAATGGATTAAAAATAAGATAAAGTAAAATAGAATGGGTGGTGTTTGGGGAAAGTCGACACTGTTGGCTAATGTAGAGAATGGTTGGTCTGGATCAGTCACCTGAGAGATTTAACAATCCGAATGTCCAATCTGCGCATCAGACCAACTGTAACAGGAACTCTGAAGGTGGGAGCAGGATCCAGTCATTCCAAAGCCTCGGGTCAAAGCCTCCAAGTGCCCTCTAGTGGGCAGCTACTTGGAGAACCACTTGGCAGGGCCCCTCAATCCCCCGTGGGCTCTGGAGGGCGCTTTTCCATCCAAGTCTAAGTGCAGGTGGAATGGGAGTGAGCAGAGCTCTGAGCCAATCTCATGCCTCCCTGTTCCTAGAGCTGCGGTGTCCTCCTTCTCCTTCCCTAAAGCACAGGCTCCAGCGTCCGAGCCCAGAGCACACACCCTCCTCTTTGGGCTGAGCGTGAGGAGCGACATGTTGCTGGGCATTCGGCCTTCTTCCATAGCTAGGTCTGGTTCCTTCTGGGGCTGCTCTCATGCACAGCCCAGGACTCTGCTCCAGGGCTGCCTTCATGCCTGGTATCCTAGGGCGGGTCACACACGTGGCCTGGGCCAGTGAGAGCTTCCACCTGGACCACAGAGACAGCATCAATGATGGGCACAGGACTCAAGCCAGGACTTTCAGCCCAGAGGAAAACCCTGACAGTAGACTTATGGCTGGGAAGCGACAGGTCACTCTCTGCAAGCTTTTGAATGTTGAACGGTGGGCAGAGATGGGGTGGGTAGGTACGGTTTGGGTTGTTGGACCGAGCTACTCTGAATATAAAGCGAACAGGGAGGAGGAGGACAAAATGGGCCCTGGTGATGTTACTTGTGCCCACACTGAAGCCACATTTGACACCCACCCCAGATGCTGAAGGTGAGTGTTCCAATACCTTTCACTGAGCTGGTTTCGTGCTGGTTCACTTTTGTTGCTTGTGACAGAAAGGATCCTACCAGGTGCAGTGGCCCGCAGGCCCTGCCACCCCATCTCTGCACACAGTGTGCTCCAGCTCCGCTTGGTGCTTAAGACACTCAGAGATCGTAGAGAAGCTCAACACCGGGAGCCAGGCGGCCTGGCTCAGACCCTTGTCCTGCTACTCGTGAGCCACGGAGCCACAGGCAAGGTCTTTATCCCCATGGGCTTCCACAGCCCCATCTATAGTGTGAGTGTCAGGTTCCCTTTAACACACAGCCTTGAACAGCAGCTGCCCCCGAGTGGAGCAAAATCCCTTATCGTCTACAGTGGTTTCTAAGTCCCCCGCAGCAGTTTCTAGGTTCCCTATCAACAGTTTCTGTTTCTCAGAAGTCCCAAGGCCACCATCCTGCTCCCAAGGCCCTCAATTCCTATAGAAGCAGCTCCCCCGCTGCTGCGCTGCTGTGCTCTCTCTTTCGAGACAGCCACTCTGCCTGTTTGTCTTGCAGGGAATAAAACCACGCTGACGGAGTTCTCGTGTCCTTCTTTACGAGCAAGTGAGCCAGGTAGCTAAAGAACCCTTTCAGTGAGAACGCTGGCATTACTGCGCTTATTAAGTTGTCTGTACTCCTAAGGCTGGTTTGAGAATTAAATGGGAGGTGTATTAAGGCGGTGAGCCTGTGTTAGTGCCAGCTGCTGTTGTGACAATGACCTTTGTGTCTAAGATGTCTGCATGCCACCTCGGAGTATTTGCACCTGCTGTCCCCTCTGCCTGGGATGCCATCTACTCTCAGTGCACCTCTTACCATCACACCTCCCCGAGCCTGCATGTCACGTGTCCCCAGAGCTCCCTGTAATTGCTGTCTGTCCCCCGTTCACGATGCTGTCTTCAAAGCCCTTGCTCTTCTCTTCTGCCCCTCCCTAGACTGTGAACTTGAGGACAGGAGACGAACCTGTTTTGCTACGATTTTGTATCTTCAATACCAAGGATAGCACCTGGCCTCTCAGAAAATACATTGGAAATGAACGAATGAATGAACAAAGGAATGAGTCAAATGGTCTTGCACCTCAGGGCAGCTTCTTCACGGGGAAAATGTGCCCAACTCTGGCCGACATCCCAGGTTCCAGGGCTGAGGAACATCCCGGTGCACAGGCTGGAGGAGCGGCCCAAGCCCTCAAGGCTGCAGCACGGAGGCCTACAGCCACGCCTTGACCCAGCAGCAGTCTCGACCCTACATGGTCCCATTCCCCAGCTGACGGGTGGGGTACTCAGCACCTGCAGCCAGTGACAAACCCCAGCAAGGTCCGCACTGGGTGCGCAGGCAGGCTCAGACACCCACTGGGGCAGCCCACGGGCTGTAATAAGCACATAATTATCCTCCAAGGAGAACTGTGTCCTTTTTCTTCTAAATACATTCAAACGTTATGAACTTTTAATTAAAGCCAAAGGAGGTGTCACTGTGCTGAGATCACACGTGAGAAACGAGACGATGGAGAGGGTGCTCCGAGGCTTCGGGTGTTGCTCATCCAAGCTGACTGCAACGTGTTCCATGAAGTCCTTTTGTTCTTAAAAACTAGAATTGACTCTGATGTCTTTTCGAAGCCTTGATGCGTTTTGATCCACACAGGCCTTCTCAGTTCTCTGCCGAGAGCACTGGGGACCAGTGCCATCCTGGTCCCCCACGTCAGCAGCGGTGAGGGTGGGCTTGGGCACAGGTGTCACGATGAGATGGTCCAGCTCCCAAGCCCGTGCCATGGTGGGCGTGGGCACCCCTGGGGCGTCTGGAGTCAGGGTGCAAGGAGGGAGGGATCCCGTCCTGCCACGGCTGAGCTGTGACCGCCACGAGGCGTGCAGAGAGGCCGCTCACTTCCCGAGTCCAGGCCGAGCCGCACCCACAGTCATGGTCTCTGCCAGGAATGCGCCGAGGTTCTCTGGGCCCGAGCTGTGGACCTGGATTCCGGCTGGTGCCAAGCATCAGAAACTCGGGAAGCTTGGAAATTGAACGGATCTTCACCCAGAACTTAGGAAGTTCCCCCTCCCCCCCCGTTCTGCTGCTCTGAGCACACATGAAGGAAAGGGGAGGGGACTTTGCTCAGAGCAGCCTCCCCACCCATCCTGGGTAAGAGTGCCCTTCAGGGACTGGGCAGATGACACCGCCTCCCGGGGACGGCTCCCCCATGGGCCCCGCCACGGCCCCACTTATCCACAGCTCCGTGAGAGCTGACCCCTGGCAGGGAGAGTGTGCCCCAGTCAGCCCACAGAGGAAGGACGGAGAAACGCTCCCAACATGGAAAGTCCAAGGACAGCATCGCGCCCCATCATTTCTTAACTGCATCCTCAGGGACCGCAGAAGATTCACGAAGCAAGTCAGCAGGAGCTTCCCCGCAAGCTCCCTTCATCTCGGAGAGGAAGGCCCCGCGGCAAGGCCCTCACTGCCCCCGAGGCGCTGCAGCAGGAGGCCGGGAGGATCGCTCTGTTTAAGCGCCCTGATGCTCTCTCTGCGAGATGGAAGGGCAGTGATTTAGACCTGGGACCCGCTGCCCACAGGCGGTCCCAGCCGCCCCGGCCCCTCTCAGGATGAAGCCCTGAAGACTAGCTGGCTGCCTTCTCCAGCGGCCACCTGGCTCCCAGCAAGCTGCATCTCCCAGAGCACGTGTCCCAGGCTGGAAGGGAACACTGGGCCCATACCCCGTCCAGTCCCAGCCCCACGACTGAGTGGGGCTGGAGTCAGCCTGCGGGCCCGTCACAGGCGGCTGCCGGGTCGGTGGTGGTGTCTGCGTTACAGCGTGAGCTGCCTGCGCCGTCTCCGTCCCACATGAACTGCCTGTGTGTGTATCCATTCTGTCCCACGCTGTAATGCTGTGTGTCACCGGGTGTCCCAGGTACTGTTTCCTTCTGTTCCAGGCGCTTGGTACAAGTGTTCCCAGAAGCGATGATCTGCGGGGGCGGCCCCGCCCTGCTGCCGTGTGCTGTGCCCAGGCGGCCGAGCGCTGCGCTCACACGCCGTGTTGCATCCTGCTGCCTGACCCCGAGCAGGCTTCACGACGCTCGAGCACCTCTCTGCTGTGCACACGAGCACTGTGTCAGCTCCACACGAGCACTGGGCCTGAGTCTTTCGGGGTTCCTGCGCGTGGGCTACCCGAGCTCGCTGTGTGCCGGCACTCGCTTGGGTGGGGGTGGGCTGCACTGTGTGCTGCTGCTGCGGGGTGCCCTGTGCAGTCTGTGATACGCTTTCCATGCTTTCTGTTTGCTCACATTTCCACCTCACGTTCCCGGTATGTGTCTCGTGCGTGTGGTTGCTTATGCACGTTGCCCTGCGTGTTCTCTGCCCTACTTGTATATCAACATCCATGCAGGGCCTGCCACGTGCATGTGCCTTCTTTATGTCGCCTGGGCCTGGCGCTCTGTGTGTCAGCAGCTGCACTAGCTCCCTCCCGCAGTGCTGTCTGACGGGCTCACACGCACTTCCTGTGTTACTGCCTGTGTGGTGCTGCCCCAGCGTGACACCAACCTGCTCTCGGGGCCTGTGCTCCCGCATGACACCTGCAGGAGATGCTATGGATGCCACTCTCTGGGGCTGATGCAACGACCACCTTCACAAGCCTCTGGGTGCTTGTGACTCAGATCACCACCTCTGGGAATGCCATCCATGGGCTGCTATCCTTTGTCACACCATCCCCCACTTTGGGGGACAGGAGAGACTAGGCGGCATAAAATACAGAGATACCCCAGGCCCCGAGCTGCTGCCAGCAGGCCAGCAGGTGATGGCAGAACCGCGTGGTCAACTCCAAAGCCCGACTGCAGGGTCACCCTCCCAGCACCCCCACTGCCGGTCAGGGGCCCTGGGCTGTGCACTGGTCTCTGAACACCAGGCTCCTGCCCCCTCTGACCAGGGTGTCCAGGAGCCCTGCTCCATGCTGACAGGCGCTCCAGCCCCAGCTCTGCTGAGGGACCCTCCTCCCGCGTCCTGTCCCTGGTCCCCTGGGAGGGTGGAGCTGCCAGCCGCATCTTCCAGAACGAGCCCTCTGTGGACCACCCCGCAGGGCAGGGGCTAGCAGGGGGTCGCAGGGGGTCCTACATCCTGACCCGTGCCACTGTGGCACCCAGTCGGCAGTGCCAGAAACCCCCACCTGCCCAGGAAGATGCAGATGGGCGGTCATACCTGACTTGGACTCTCGGTGCCCGGCCAGCTTCAGGCGTGGTAGGACCCAGGCCTCCGTGAGGCCTCAGAACACGGTCTGCTTTTCCTTCATCTCAAGCCTGGGTCTTAGTGGGTCTAGCCTCACAAGCAGGCCCCACCTGTATGTTCTGATGGCCTCAAGCCCCAGCAGCAACAAGAGTGTGGCCACCTGTCCTCACCTCCCTTAGAGGCGGGGCTTTTCTCTGGGCGGGCGAGGCTGCAAGTCACTGCAACTGGACTGTATGTGGCTATGTGAGTGGCCCTGAGCCAATGAGTGAAGCCAGGGCTCAGGACAGACCCTGACACTCACTCTGACTGGACCCACTGAGGTCATATGACCATTCCTGAGCCAACCATTGCAATCAGGGCATGAAGAAGACTGAGACAGAAAGGACTTTTGGGAATTTGAGACCATTCTTAACCTTGAGGTCTGACCCTCAAGTCAGATGAGGGGACAGAGAGCCCTTTAGCAAATCACAGCACCACAGCCCATCAGGGACATGGAACGGGAACCTGGTTCAAGTTCCCTTATGGTGTGGCAGGTAGAGTAACAGCCCCAGAGACGGCCCCACCTGACCCCAGACCCCAAGACAGTTCCCTCCACGAGAGCTTTGCAGGTGCAATGAAGTCCTGGCTCCTGAGCTGGAGAGCGGCTGGATTGCCCAGGTGGTCCAGCCTAATCCGTGGCGCTGAAACCAGGATAGCCTTTCCCTGGTCATGACCAGCTCTGCCAGCTCTGGAGTTGACCCAGTATATCCTCTGTGGCCTGTGGCAGGTGACGGCTTCCTCTAAAGGCCCACAGCCAGTTCCTGGGGTCAGCCAAGCCTGGGTCTGAGGGCCTTGGCTGAGTGGACCCGGGACCTTGGCCCCCTCCTGACTTCCCCTACTTTCCCTCCTGTGATGTTTGTTGACCGTGTATGTGTCAGGCCTTCTGTGGGTGCTGCAGGTGAACAACAGTGGGAAGACCAAGTACTGTAGGTCTGCTCCTGCGTCACAGATTTGGGGGGCGGAGGCAGCAAGGGGCAGAGAGATGAAGTCGCCTCGCCTGAATCCCAGGAGGGAGAGTACTCTGATTTGGCCCTAGACTTTCATAGTGGAATTCCCAGAAAGTGGCTGCATTCTCACTGATGTGACAAACCTCTGCTGTGCCCCATAGCTACAGAGCCCACCTGGCATCTCTCTGAGTCTGGGAGAAGCCAGAGGTGGTCCTGTGGGTTGGAGGAGACGGATCTCCTGAGAGATGTGCGGCCCCAGAGGGCAGGGGCTGGATGTGGAAGCAGGGTAGGTGTTTGGAGCCCCTGCGAGGGTGAGGAAGCCGCCGCTGTGAGCCACTGCTGGGGAATTCCTGCGGCTTGGGCTGGAGGCTTCCACAGTTATTGTGCGTGTGTGTGAGCAGAAGTAAAGGGGGAGTGCTGGGGAGAGATGTTAAGCAGGAGCCTGCGGGCGCCTGGGAAAGGCTGAGCCATGTCCCCTCTGCCGTGGGTGGAGATTAACTGTGCTCTCAGGTGAGCTGGCTGTGAACTCTGGGAGACCCTGTCCTTCCAGATGCAGGCGGAAGGCAGGAGGCAGGAGGCAAGGAACGGGATGCTCCGGGTAAACGCTAATAGCCTGCAGGCAGGCATGAAGGTCAAGACTGCAGGGAACCAGAAAATGGATTTAATCTGAGAGAAAAAATGATAGTGGCAGCTCCAGGTCCTGCTAT
Source organism: Phataginus tricuspis (assembly GCA_029783875.1). Lineage (NCBI taxonomy): Eukaryota > Metazoa > Chordata > Mammalia > Pholidota > Manidae > Phataginus > Phataginus tricuspis. The sequence goes on from JAQQAC010011420.1 coordinate 23,752,386, forward strand.
TCCCTAAAGTCTAGGCTGAAGCATTAGGACTGAGGTGAGAAGAAACATGAGTTGGGGCAGCCAGGCGGGGAGCATAACTGTGCATTCAACATGCAGTGCTCGCATCCAAGGTTCTATTTATGAGAAAGATGCGCATGTATGTATGTGACAAGGCTTTTAAACTTCCTGCTTTGCTCACAAATGCCCAGAGATACAGCGTGACACATTTCAGTTACTCCTGAACCCTTTGCTGCAAAGCCATCTTGCAAATGTGAACTTAACAACCACAGCATTTATTGAACACCTACTGTGCCACAGGCCTTGTGCTGAGAACCGGGCACGGACTGTCTCAGCCGGTCCTCCCCCACTGAGGTAGGCAGTGTTCTCCCGCACACTTACTGGGGAGGAAACTGAGACACAGAGAGGTTACCCCGTTGATAGAAGGCCACACATCCAGTGAGGCGTGGGGCCAGAGTCCCCATGTAAGTGTGTCCCGGTCCGTGGAACGTGACAGAAATCACCAGCTTTACTTCTTAAAGAGAAATGCTAAAAAATACTTTTGTGTTAAGTGTGGTTGGAGCGACTGTATAGCACTGGGTAAAAACCGTGAAGGATTTTTCACTGAAATTGTAGGTTTCATTGTGGAGGGGAGTCCCATTGTGTGAGGTCCCCCCAGAAAGAGGGGAAGGGGAAAACTACAAAGCCTTTATAACTGCTAAGAACTGTACTGTGGCCATGCTGAGGGAAGGGAAAGGAAGTGAATACCCAGTTATCAAACCCAAACTCTAAATGTTAGCAAACAAGTGTACAGTTACATGCTTTGTTGAAAGCATATTTCTAAAGCATACATCTTATTTTTAGCTTGATTCCCCAGCTCCCCCACCTTTATTCAGATAACAACACCAACCAGAGCCATCTGCTCTCATAGAAGCTCACAGGCCCGAAAGAGGGCGCCTGGCTTTGAAAACAGACTTTTCTCTTTTATGCCGTGATGCACACCCCCACTCCGTGACCCCAAGCTCTGCCCGCCTGCCTCACCCCACTGCAGTCCCAGGGCCAGCCTCCCTGTCCTGAGATACAGCCGCAAACCATCCTCACTGAGGGGGCCATGTGCAGGCTGAGTGCAGGGAGGGCCCCTCGGCAGGTGTGCACAGCGCCCAGGGCCAGGGCGCCTCTTCATCCTCTCTCTCACCCCACACGAGGGAGGGAGCAGGCTCCAGGCCCTCCGGACCCGTCCTGCCAGAGCCCCAGGTCCTTCCTAGGACAGACCCGCTGAAGGGTCACCAGTTCCCCAGTGACTCCAGAGGGCCCCTGCCGCCAGCACTGGTGACCCGCCCAGGCCCGGGCTGGGGGCCATGGGGTGGGGGCACACTGACCTGGGGCAGGGCTCCAGGTGTTCCTTCACTCCAGCTGCAGCACCGCCTGTCCTTGAAATTAGGTACCTGCTGATGGAGGAGCCCAGCGAGGGGTCCACCAGGCAGCGGGTAGCCCAGCTGGTCCTTCAGTGTCCGTCCTGCCCCTGGACTCCAGGAGGCCAGAACATGTCCAGAGAAAACAGGTCCTTGACACGGGATACACACATGTATGCACGCAGGCACACACCCCGTGGAGACCCAGACACACCTGCAAACTCAGACAAGCGCAAACCCAGAAGCATCCCACTGAACCACAGGACGCTGAACCATGGAGGCACGGCTGGGGAGACTTGGCCCCAGAGCTGCTCCTTCCTCGTGTCCCTGGAACCGCAGGAGGAGCCAAGCCAGCCTGGCGTTGCACCTCTCCTGGGGCACAGAACCTTGTAACAGAATGAAGTATCCTCGAGCTGAGGGGAGCCGAGTTTGGGAGCCTGAGTCCTGTAACGAGCCCCAGGCCACATGAAATGCCGTGTCCCCGCCTCCGGAGGACCGCTCCCCTGGTGTAGAGCCATGTGGATCAAACGACATGGCTTTTCAGCTGCGGCTGGTGGAGACCAGCGTGGAACCCGAGCATGGTGTGTGCTGGCAGCGGGCCCCTTTGCCCTCCACAGGGCAGAGCGAGCCCACCGCGTGCCGTGACCCCGGGCTGGGGATGTGGCATGTGTCCTTCGTGCATCAGCAGAGCAGCTCGGCATTGAGAGATGGGGACACCAGCTTCTGTCCACCATCAGCTGTGAACACTATTTATACCCAGGCCAGGTCTACCCCACTAATCCATTTCAAGGGAGGAAAATCAGGTTTCAGAGAGAGTCATTGTGCAGTATATTGCACTTGAAATGATAATTATTTGAAATCTCATTATTTTTGTCTAGACTAAGAAATTGAGTTTTGGTTATTTAGCTACATTCCCTGCTGCTCTTACTAGGAATGCTGTCTCTGTAAAGGCCTCTCATTCACGAGGGTTTTTCTGATGTTGGATCTGGACCTTGGCTGCACCATCAGGGGCTTCTAGAAGTCGCTGGAGCCTCAGGGTGTGGCCTGGAGGGTGACCCTGGAAGGACATTATATCCATCCTCAGCTGTTTGCTTTCCTGATTGTTATTGTCATCACCACCATCATAGCCATCATCACCGACCCCATCACGCCATCACTGAATATGACACTTATATTCATGTCCCACATTCAGAGCATGTCCCAGGCACAGCTTTAAGGGCTTTCGATCTGTCACTCTTTTGTCATCATCACACATCTATAAGGGGGTATCACTGCCACCCCATTGTAATGATGAACTTGAGGCACAGAGGGGCTGAGAGACTCACCTAATGTGTAGTTAGTGAGAAGCAGAGCCCAAACTCACACCTGGCAGCCTGGCCCCAAGTGCAGGCCGTTTGCCATTCTCCGTATTGCGCAGCACGCCCCCATCTCCCTGGACAGCCTTTTCCCTGTCCTTGGGATTGTGTCCTCACCTCCCCTGTCCCTGGAGTGCTGCCTCCACTCCCCAGCCTTTGTCAGCTTTCCCACGCCCACTGGTCCCCCCCTCCCAGCATCCCCCCCGCCTCCCGTCCAACTCCAAAGCTCACGGCACTGCTGCCGTCCCCTCCTCACACCAGGCCCCCGAAGCCCAGTCAAGGGGCCACGAGGTGGTCCTCCAGAAGTAGACTCGCCCAGCCTCATGCCACAGCTTCTGTCCAGGAGCCAGCATGGTGGTAGGTGATGGTGGTAGGGCTCCGGGCCAGGGAGGAGGAGGAGGTGCCCATTGCCCCAAACCCTGGTCTCTCGAGGTCCTCACATCATAGCCCACAGAAGCCGTGGTGCCATTCTGGTGTGACACTTACTGGCTGCCCCCAACGCCCACCTGGAGCTCTCAACTCTGGATGTGAGCATGCGATGTGTGTGCGGCTGAGCAACACTGACTTCGAATGAGACTGAAACAAAGAGAGCCTGTCTCCCCGCTGGGCAATGCGCTCACGCCTCCTGGCCCAGGGAGCTCACTCTCTTAGTCGGCCTGTGGAGACACCTTTATCTTTTCTCACAGAGAACCCATTGTCTCTCCAAATGACACAGCTTTTCTGCTGTAGCAAGATCAGGATGTGGAATCAGAATAGCGTGTGCCACAGACCCAGGCCGGGCTTCCCGCTGACAGCTGACAGGCGCAGAGCCGGCCTCCCAGGGAGCACATCCCCGTCAGGGCAGTGGGGGCAGGGGTGGCTTCTGTGCGGTCCCAATCCAGGGAAGGGGAGGCGGCGGCAGGCCTCCAGGGAGAGTGCATGATTGGGGGAAGGGCTGAGCCCCCAGACAGCAGGTGGGAGGTCTAACCATGGTGACCAGCAGCATCAGGATGTGGGGTCTCCTCTCCTGGTGGGTGAACTTCGAGGGGGGTGTCGGCACTGTGCTCCTGGGGAGGATGGGTGTCAGGTAGACAGAGCAGTTCAGAGGGATTGCCTGGTGCCCACTGTGGTCCAGGTACCTGCAGCTTCAACAAGCAGCGACCCCAGTGGTGCACGCTGGGCCCTTCACTGAGGTGCGAGGCTTTGGTGAGGTGGGTTCGCGGGCTGGCGAGTGGCCTGGGCTGACCGGTGCCAGCAGACCTGTGTCTGGGCCTGTCTCCACAATCTGGTCTGGGAGGGAAAGCACAGCCACAGCTCAGGGCAGAGGGGGACCATGTCTGGCACCTCCTTGTGTGAGTGGACATTGCCTGCTGGCTAGGCTGCCAGGCACAAGCTCAGTGTTGATAGGAGAAATGGCCTTGGCTGGAGGAGCTCCCAGCAGCTCGGGTTGGATGGGTGTCCCGCCAGGATTCTTGCTCAGGAATCAGGGCCACCGCCCTCTGAGGGCTGGGACCTCCGTCCAGCAGGCCCAGTAATTGATAACGGGGAGTGTGGCTGCCTCCGTCATCCACCCTTTCCTGCTTTGACTCCACAGCCTCCTTGCAGCAGGGACACTGTCCTTCCTAACCACAGCAGGGGCCATGATGAGGCTGTTTAACACTCTGGGTAGTGACCACGTGAGGAGAATGACTGTGGTTTTGGCTGTCCTGCCACCTATAAATAAATGCTACCATAAATGCAGCTGCCACCAGGTGCTCAGCACATGGGTGTGTGTAAACCGTGTGGTCACGTGTGGGTCACTGGATACTCACGATGTTTCAGAAGTCTGTGGAAACTGTTTCACACTGGCTAACAACCAGGACATCCCTTTGTAAATGAAAAAAAATGCAACAATTTAGTAATGAGTTTGCTGTCCTTTGTTCGAGGGACAGAGACTCACAGGCGGGAGCACCCATCCCCAGGACCTCACGCTAGAGGGAGGTTTATAGTCTGCTTTTCCAAGACCATTTCTAGGGTGTCCGTCTGTGGATCCTTTGCCAAGTCTGCTAAGCAAGGCGGTGTCCACACAGGCAGCAGGTAATCACCCTGCAGGATTGGCTCCTGGTGGTGGTTTGGGGCTGGCTCACCCTGTCCCACCTTCAGGAAACTAGCAATGCCTTCAGGCTGCCGGGCCACATTCCCACCACCTCTTATTTCTACCCACCATTCAAGGTCAGGTCCACCCCAGCAGGTGCACACACACCTGGCCTCGGGTGGAGCCACCCTCCTGTGCCTGCAAACGGAAGGGCAGCTTTTGCTTACTTCCAGGACCACCGCCATCTGTTTTTGTGTCCCTTTGCTGCCCTAAAAGTGACCACAAGCTCATGCCTTAAAAACACGACTTGACAGTCTCAGCGTGTAGGCCAGGAGTCTGATGGAGGTTTTGGGCTGACATCAGGGCATCATGGAGACCTGTTCTTCCCGGAGGATCAAGGGCAGGGGCTGCTTCCCTGCTCACTGGGGTTGTTGGCAGAATTCAGTGCTTCCCAGTGGAGGACCAAGACCTCCAACCCCTTCCTGGAGGCTGGGAGCCATTCTAACTTCTAAAAGCCGCCAGATACCTTGGCTTCTTCCCCCATCTTCAATAGCAGCCAAGTTCCTCTCGTGCACAGGGCCTGGGGTCAGGTGTGGCCCACTCTGGGGCCTCTCCCCTGCCGGCCACACCGTCAGGCTTGAATCAAGGCTGCTTGCTCCGTGTCCCTGACAGGCTGTTGTACTGTGACTTGCTGAACTGCTCTCTGTCCCCTCCTCTGACTTGAGAGTCAGACCTTCTCAAGGCCAAGAACGGCCTCAGATTTCCAAAGGTCCTTTCAGTGAATGTGAATTGAAGTAAAGGCTCCTCCTTGGAATGCCCTCAGGCAGTGGTTACAGGACACAGCCGACTGGGTGGGGGCGTCCACAGCATGGGACCAGCCTCCACTGCCCGAGCCCCAGCTTCTCAAGAACATCAGAAATCAGAACAGCAGGCAAAATGCCTCAATGTTTAGGCTTTGGCCACGGATCCAAATTGTTTAAGAGTGACCAGGTCAGCAAGCACCTGGAGATTCTCCCCAGCGGCAGTCCTGCATTTAGTCTCTGCTCCAGGAAATTCTGTATTTGATAAACCTGCCCAGCGCCTCTTTCACTGGTATGAAATTTTTAATTCCCAGGAGGGACCTTCAATAAGTCAAGTGCGGCTGGGAATGCGGCAGTTAGTGAAGTTACTTCTGGGACAGCGTCTGGGTATCTTCCACAGACTGTGTGGCGCCCCCTGGAAGCGGCCTGACTACTCCATTGCTGACAGGTGCTAAAAGGGGAATTCTCTAATGCTCAAGGCAGACTTGAGAAGACTGGCGGGGACATCTGGAGTTTGCTCTGACAGGCCGGTCACATTCACAGCCCTCTTCCTGGGGCCGCTGAGGGACAGTTCAGATAGTGAGCCCGTCAAGATGTTACTGCATTTCCCCAATTGGAACTTCTGTCATTTGATCCACATCTCCACTGCAGAGCTGCCTTTGCATCCAGGCCAGAAGTTCGGTCTTTATCCCCAGTTTCCCTCTGTGCCTCACATTCCATCCAACACCTTGTAAGTCCTGGAGGTCCCCTAGGGACAGGTCATCTTAGCATCTGTCCCGCAGCTCTGTGGGCACCCGGCCGCCCCAGCCTGTCTCCCAGGCCCTCCTTTGAGGCCGCTGTCCTCTGCACACACTGTTCCTGCTGTTCCTTCTTCCTGGATCACTTTTCCCCCCAACCTCGGCTTAATGGTCACCCCTCATACGGGCTTTCCAGAAACTGACCCTTGTTCTGCATAGGCACACACACTCCTACATATTTACAACACGCGGAATACGCACACCTACACAGGTACACACACACAATTGTACACTCTACTCACATACCCACTTACATGTGTCTACACACTTGCACATACACCCTCATGCACACCGTGCACACACACAGTCCTTACACCACTCTGCATCGTTGTCCTCGGAATGCACCTCACCACCTGGGGGCGCTGTGTCCACGGTTTGGTGACTTGGTTACTGTCAGCCTCTCCCCTCACTAGAGCATCAACTCCACCGGAGCAAGAACTTGTCTCTCCTGCTCAATGTCTCCTCCACAACTTCTAGAACTTTCCTTACCATGTAGCAGGTCCTCAGTGAGCATTTGTTGGATGGTGGGTGAGGTTTCATCTTCAACAAGGGCGAGGCTACAGCAGTGGCCCACTGAACACCACCCTTGCCATCCCCAGTCAGTGCCTGTCCTGTCCCGTCCTCCCCCAGGTCTGACGTATCACACTGGCCAGAGCAGCCTGGTAGTATGAGTTAGTACAGACCTGTCCACCTGTCCTACATCCCCATAAACACAAAGCCAAAGCCAATTCTGGGTCTCAGGTTCCTCACAGACATGACAGGAAAGGTCATACCTGTCTCCTACACAGGTGTGGGGACAGAGACCCGGCATCCGAGCCCTTGGCGCCCCTGACACATGGCAGGCTCTCACCAGTGCTGGCTATTTCCACACATCACCCCAGCACCTGTCCCCCAGGGTCTGTGGTGCGAGTTTCCATGGGATCACTCCAGGCAGGGAGGTTGCACCATCCTCATGGGCCAGGGAAACCACCTGTATTAATTTATGAACTGGGACACTGACCCGGGGCAGACGTGGAGTGGTTCTGTGTGAAGTCTCCATGTGATTCTGAGTGTTTGTTTCACTTAATCTTTCCTAAATGTACTCTATAGTACATGTGTTCAAGCATGTGTGTCCTTCCTTAAATGTGCACAGTGCCAACAAATGCTTAGATGAGCATGTTTCTGAGCATTGAACTTGATCACACAGCTGTGCACCCCCACTGACCTCACTGCGTGTAACCGTGTTTAGGAGCACGCGCTCTGAGCCTCACATCCCTCCTTTACAAACCATGAACTCTCCACTCGGAGGTGAGAACACTCAGGGGAAACACTCTGAGCCGTGCTCATCAGCTCTGAAAAACACAGAAGAAGTGCCTCTGAAAGCCCAGAGGAGGGGTTAAATGGAAGATGAAGCTGAATGAAATTCCACATCTCTGCAGTGAAGGGTGAGCAGTGAGGCACAAATAAATACATAAGTACGATTTCAAAAGAGCTATTGGACATTGTAAGAATAAACCAATTAAAACTAATGAAAGAGACGGGCCAGCAGCAAATACGAAGCAAACCCTAATCCTTGCAGAGGAGGCTGCAGGAGACGTGGGTGCCGACTGAGCCCCCGGGCAAGAGAACAAGGCAGCGGCTCCGCGGGGGGCAGACGCGCTGCACGCGGGGGTGTAGGGAGGTTCCTCCACCCGCTGCCCACGCCTCCCACCTGTGGCAAGAGCTCTTCTGGCCGATGCACACAGGCTGGGGCATCACACAGCCCCGCCTCCCAGAGGCTTCCTACCTTAGCCGCACATCAGCCGTGGCCAGGCAGGGGAGCTGCGCTCAGCACAACCACCAGGACCCAGGCAGCTGCTGCCATCCCCACGTCCCAGGGAGGAGGGCCTCTGGCGGAGTCGCCCCAGAATCGGATGCCCTGGTCAGAGCGACCCATGATGCCTCCACGCGGCGATCCCGTGACCAGGCGGGGAGGCCACCGCCCTGACGCGGGACTGGAGGAAGTCCTCTGACAATCCCATTCTTAGGAAGATAGAAGGCACACACACGTATTGCACATGCACAGTCTCACACACCCATACCCTTAAATGTTTACCACAGTTCTCAGTGGCACAGTTATAGGTGATTGTTTGCCTGCCTCTTGCACATTTTCTACAACAATTTTATAATAAAAAAGGGTACCATTAAAAAAAAAAATGCTTCTAGTCTTCCAAGCACAGTTGTTAGCACATGAGTGCTTGGGGATGGACATACAAGGTAAGAATAATAAAAGCATCACAAAATGGAAAGGCGCAGAACCCAAGAGAGCAATCTGAACACTGATTACAGCTGTGCAAATTGATGAGAGTTGGAGATTAATTTAAATAAATTTGTATATCTGAATATTCACTGGTTACTTTTGTCCCTATAAAGTTGCTCTAGAAGCTGCTGCTTAAAAGTGCATAAATGGACACAAAGAGGCAAGTCCCTAAAACTTGATTCCCTGTTAAAAAAATATGTGATGTTTCACTCACAAAGCAGCAGAATCTTTAAGCTGGCCAAGAAATTGCCCAGTGCAGGCTGGCAGTCTGGGAGATGGGCTCCCTGCAGGGCAGTGGGGTGGGGCGAGGTGACAGTGAGGACTGAGGGCCTGGAGACAGGCCTTGGTGACGCTCCTCCAGCCCAGCCCTCACACCAGGGCCTGCCCCTCCCATCAGCCTTTAGGGAAAGCCCGTGCAGGAGCCCAGGGAGGCCCCTGAGCTGAGTCAGACACACTGCCTAGAGGGCCCTGGCATCCTCAGGTGTGTGAGGTATGTCCGGCTTCCCAGTCCACAGCCTTCAGGGTCTACCATGCATCAGACAAGACAAGTGATGCCCACCTCAAACCAGCAACCTGAGAACCCCCTGCCAGACTGGTGATGCATCCGCTGGGTCCTCCCTGGGCTGCTTGGGGGTGTTGCCCACTGAAGCCCCAGCTTCCTGTCTTACAGGTGCAAGGGTGTGCTGTGTAATGAAGCTGCAGGGGCAGCAAGGAGCGGAAGGGGGGTCACCTGTGGCTGGAGAGTAATGGAGCAGCCTCCAGGACCCCACTCATTGCAGGGCCCTCACCCCTGGGCCTCCACATTACAGTCTCTGCTGGTGCTCTTCTCTGGCAGCTGCCCTGTGGGTGGGGCTGGGCATGGGCTGCCTTGGTGGGAGCTGCCCTAGGTGGGACTGGGACTCCTGTAGGCAGCAGGCATTCCCTGAGAGCCTGTCGGGAATGTGCCAGGCCCCAGCTCAGCCTTGGAATCAGCATCTGGGTGTGTCCAGCCCCAGGGTACTCATGGCACCCTGCACTCTACAGAGCACGGCTTGGGCCCTGGTTGGAAGGCAGCTGCTCTCTCCCATCAGCTCAGCACAGAGGGAGTGGGTGAACTGTGAGTGACTGGAAACCACCATCCATCCATAGGTGTTTGGACAGGACAGAGATTACTTGTGTCCACAAAACCTGAGTGTGGAGATATGTTGCCCAGGGCTGGTTTGACAGTTGTTGTAAGTGAAGGAGGCCCCTCTCTGGTATTTCTAGGAATTCTTCAATATCTGATTCCTCCTTATGTTCAAATGGATGCCTGAGCCCCAGACCCCACAACCACATTCCAGCTGTCTGGGACAGGCAGGCCACTGTCCTTATCTGACTCTCTTGTCCTTATCTGACTCTACTCTCCTGACCTTCTCTGGTCACCTCCAAGCTTGGGGATGAGTTTCCGACAAAGCCAACACAGCCTCAGCCTGCCTCCTGGGATGGGTGCTGGGAAAGTCAGTGGTCCTCCCAGCCGGCCCGGGCACAAACATTCTGTGTGCCCCACGTGGGAAGGGCCAGCCCAGTGTCCATCTATGGGACCCATGAGGAGAAGAGACAGAATACACACTTAGGAGAAGCCTCTCAAAACTCAGGAGGTCTGTAAAACCAGGCCTGGAGCCGAGGGACAGAGCTGTTTGTGATCTGCCAACACAGCTCGTTAACCTGCTGGAAGCTGGGGAGGCTCCAGACCGTCCAGTCATGTGAACGGCTGCAACCAGCACATCATTTATTAGGACAGATTCCTGAGGCCGTGACTCGTCCTGATGGAATCTCCCTAAGGATGCCCGGTGGGCAGAGGGGACAGTCACCTGGGGGCTGGGGAGCTGTGAGGGCGGCAGGGGCGCCCCAGGACCGGCCCTCAAAGCCTCCCAATTCCCCCAGCTCCAAGCAAGGGGCAGCAGGCACACGGCCTTTCCTGCCATTTTGGGACACCCAGGGACCTGGCTGTGATGACAGGAAACCCCTAGCTGGCTCAAAGGGAGAGGAAACTGTTCCCCCCCCAGTAGCAGCCCTAGCTGGTCCATAAGGCAGCTCCACCTGCCCTCGGGGTCCCCAGCTCCCCACCTTCCCCACAGCCATCCTTTGGGGTTAGCTGGTGTGTGACGAGTTCCCACCACCTGTGACAAAGCCCCATGCAGGACAGGACGTGAAGAGGCAGCAGGCAGCACGATCCCTCTGACTACTCTGCTCTCGCCCCAGGCCCAGACGTGTTCCTGCGCCCTCGGGAGCATGGCCCCTGAGAGGGTGGGGGATGGTCCAGGTGGCCCCCACCTGGAATGTGCTGGGAGCACAGCAGGCGCTGCATAAATGACGCAGTGAATCTCACAGTCCAGTTTTATCTTCTAGTTTCTCTTTAGATTTTTGTGAAAAGTCTATCCTGCTCACCATCCTACTCACCTCTGACTAGCAAAAGACTTTAAAAGCCATATTTTAAGGGCACTGAGATTTTATTTCATAAAAATCACAAGTTTCACTACTCAGTGGCATTTGTCATCTTTCCTGTACTATAAACTACTCCAAACATACAACCCAGTCCAAATTATGTGTGGACAACAAAGTACCGCAGAAGCCAAAATACGTAGCCTATAAATAAAGGGCAGTACTTCCGTTCATTAGAAGTAAGACGTTTGCCTCGTGACCTCTGTTGGTATGTAACTGCGTAGGGCAAGAATGCTGAGTTAACACACTTCCTCCCGCCCTTGCTTTGCTTTGGCAGAAACTAAACAGAAGTAAACCACCCAAGTGTAAGTCTCAGGAATACAGTGTTCTCACTTCTAGGGGCTGTGGGGATGACAAGGGTCCAACGGCATGTTACAGGTGACCTGGCTTCTGGAATTGCAGGAGCCCCAGGGCGGGCACACTCAGGTTTTCCACCAGACACAGGTCTGTGACCCCACGGCTTCAGCTGGGTTAGTACCAGCACAGGAGGCAGGAGAGTGTCACAGTGCGGAGTGGGCTGGTGCATTCGGGACCTCACCTGGATGGGAGGATGGTGATTAACCCCCATCACAGCATGGCTGGGGTCTGGCCCTCCCCTGGCTGACTCCAGGGGTGCGCAGGGTCAAGAGGGTACCAGCAGAAGATGGGAGAGATCCCTCGACCACGTAAAACTTCCCTGAAGCTGAACAGACATAAGGGGTTGGGCAAGTGACTTAATGTTGGCATGGTCATGGTTTTAAAGGGTGAGTTTCCAGTACCAGAAGCAGGTCTGAGCGTCTATCCACATGTCTCACAAACACTTAGCGCAGTTTTGCCCGGCCTGTTTCCAGGCATTGCATGTCTGGTTCCTGCCTGTGACTGCGGGCCCTGGCATCCCAGGGCCTGGCCCTCGTGTGGTTGGGCACTCGGCTCACCTCCTGGGCCCCAGGCAAGACCAAGGAAGACGCAGCAGGGCAGGTCCTGGCTAAGCCCCAACAGTGGTCTGCACTGCCCGCCACCACAGAACGGCCTTGAGAAGTGATGAGGAGGGACTCCCTGCAGAGGCGAGGCCTTGGAGGACAGAACCCTAGACACAGGGAACCTGGCGGCGCACAGACAGCTGAGGTGCGCACAGACAGGTGCTCTGAAAGTGGGCAGAGTGAGGCCAGCTGCGAGTCCCCAGAGCAGACACCAGGGGAGCAGCTGAGCAGGAGCCTGGCAGCGGCCCACGACAGGGCCAGAGCAGCTGGCCCCCCTGCACAGCCAGGGCCGGGGCCTGGCCTAGGGCTGCTGGGAGCAAGAACCCGGGGAGCCCGTGAACCCTGCAGGCTGAAAGTTCTCATGCTCCGCCCCACCCTGTCTGCCTCTGCCTGACCCTCTGGGGGTGCGTGGGGACCTTGACTTTCCTACAGAACCCCACCTCTTGGTCCCAAGTCCCCATCATGGTGCAGAGGCAAGATTTCTGTTCTGGGTCCTGGGTCCTGTGTGCTCAAAGCAGGGTGCCCCGCCAGAAGCGGCCACCCATCGCTGTGCATCAGGCTCTGTCACACCTGGAGGGTCATGGGCCAGGACAGCTGTCAGGAGCCATGACCCCCATGTCCAGACAGCAACGAGGAATGGGTCCTACTGGTGAAGGCAGAGTGTTTCAATGTTTGCTGGGGCTGTTCTGAGTGGCAGGCCGGCCGGGCAGCAGCCTCTGGGCTCACACGGCAGACAGGTCCACACGCTGCACTGAGTGGCTACTTGTGTCCCAAGGGCTGAGCTTGGTAGAGGCCATGCCTGGCCGGGTCCCGTTCATCTGCAAACCAAGGAGTGAGGACTGAGGACCCGGCTCTGAAACAAAGGGCGGTACCCCACAAGTGCGGATGGTGAGGAGCCAGGTGGCTGCACGAGGCCCTTGGGGGGGCCCTGCACCCCAGGGCGTGCCCACCCACCCGCTGTGCAGTTCCAGCTCCTCCTCACGTTCAGGCTTCGGTGGGAGCTCACTCATGCATTCATTCATCCATCTGTTTACACAGCCTTTCAGGGCTGCCTGCTCGCCCACACATGCCCCCATGCTCCTCTGTGGGGTGTAAAGATACTGGGGCAGGCTGCGGGGTCACAGTAGTGAAAAGGTGGACAGATGCTGGCCCCACAGTGTTATGTTCCAGAGGTGAGACAGACAATGGCCTTGAGCAAAGCAGCTACAGAGGAGCGGGGGGAACGCTTGAAGGTGGCGCATTTATGCAGGGCTGTCCGGGAGGGGCAGCCTGGGCTGTGACACCTGCCGAGGTCCTAGTGACAGGGATGAGCCTGGGGGCCCTGCCTGGGATGCTTCCTGGGGGCTCGGGGCTCAGTCACCCTCAGGAAGAAGGTGATTGCCCCATCAGCCCTGAAGGATGAGATGCGTGTTTAGACCCCAGAGCATGGAGACCCGGTTTCTCAGGCATTGCAAGGGGAGGAGACCCCATGCCGAGGAACAGCTCCTCCTGGCCGGGCTGTCTGGTGGCTTGGGTGCCTCCAGGGGGTCCATCAGCATGTCCAGTGTCTATTTCTTGGTCAAGTGACCCTTCCACCACCTATGCCATCACTGGAAGTCCTGACCGTGGGAAATGGGGCAGAGAGAGGGTGGTGGTGGTTTTGTCAGGACCGGGACCCTGCTATGGGGTAACGTCAGCCCAGAGTACTGCAGCCTGCAGGCCGGCACTGAGTAGGGAAGCCGTGAGCAAGCCTTGTCTCCATGGCTCCTGACAGCTGCCTGCACACCCGGACCCCGCAGAGGATGAGCTCGGGGAAGGAGGGAGAGGACCCGCAGGAGGGTCTGGGCTGGAGAGGCCGAGAACGCCATGCGGCCCGTGGTAAGGCCCATCAGACCCATGAGGCCCGGCTTCCCAGGTGGGGAGGGCAGAACCAGAGCCTGAGGGTGCCCAGGACAGAGGCAGGCAGAGGGGAGTGGGATGTCGATGGGGCCCCACTCTGCACTCACGAGGTCAGAGTTGAAAGGCTTCACATTGGTGTTACGGGCAGAGCTGCTCGCCAGGGACCAGACCTTGGTTTTGTGCTTGAAGGCGGCTCTCACCTTCAGGGCAGAAAGGGGATCATCAGAAGCAATTTCAGAGGTTGACAGAAAACCAGTCAGTTGTTCTAAGAGCCTCTGGGGACTTGCACCGATAAAGGCCCCAGAGAGCAAAGGCAGGGTGCACAAACATTAGACCCCAACAGCCAGCAGCTCCCAAGCTGCGCTGTGTGTCTCTGATTCATTCGGCAGCTTGCGTCCCCACCATGGCCCCAGGCCCTGCATGCGGAGTGGCTGGGTCTGGCGTGGGCTTTGCCGGCTTCCTCACCATTCTGAACAGGGAGACAGGACACTATGAGGACTGGCGTGGGGGTGGAGGGTGTGACTGGCAGCAGGACAGAAGTAAATAAACCAATGTGTACATGGGGTGGGTCAAGCCAGGTTCCCAGGCACAGCCCCTTTCTGTTGGGTGGGTCACAATTTCATTCCTGCTTGGGCAGCTCCTTGGTCTTGCAGATGTGCTCCCTTCTGCACTGGTCAGCGTCTTCCTCAGCACCTCACCCTGCCCAGGGCCGGCCAGACCCTCCCTCCCAGCCCGACCTATCCTTGTGCAAACAGACAGATGGACAGTTTCTACTGAAAAGGCACAGGAGGGGTGGTGCTTCTGCCCCATCCCACTCACTGTTTCCGAGGCATCTCCCCAGGGCCACAGCCTGGCAAGAACTCGAATGCCAAGACCACAGTTCAAGGGTGAAACTTCTCACACAGGACTGTGGTCCTGAGGGCGGGGCCTGGAGCCGGGAGGGGCGCCCCCCCCCCCGTGAGTGCGCAGCAGGTGCACTTCCCCAGACTGCACCAAGAAGAGCGAGCCCACGTCAGCTGCACCGATGCCCTCGGAGGCCACATCACAAAAGGCCCCTCTCCAAACCTGCCGTCAAGAGACCCCCTTCCTACACCCCAGGACAGCTTCCCTGATGCCTTGGGGAGGACTGTTGGGAGCCCAACTACATCTTACTCTCCCTAAGAGGTCAGACACCAAGTAAGGGCCTGACTCTCCAGCTCAGCTGCTCCCCACTATCTCCCTCTCCCTAGTCCTCCACACAGCTGGGAGTGCCTCTGTGATATCAGTGGGGGAGGATGCTTGCATGTTGCTTGGCAACCAGGAAGGGAGAGAAGGACCTGACGGGAAGCAGCCTCGCTGCACATGACCTGTCACCAGTGCCAAGGCTTATCTGGGAGAACACCAGCCTGACAGGGTAGCACTGTTCCTGCTCCAGGTACCCTTGTATATGTCAGGAAGTAGAGCAGACATACCTCTGAATTCAGGAGACAGTGAAAGAGGAAGATGAAAAAGCCCTGGGAAGGAAAGGGAGGAAAACGCAGCATTAGGAAGACTTGCATCTTGTGACAAACACATCCTGAGGGCTTTCCCCTATGCCACACACAGGCTCTGAGGACGGCATTGGCACAGCTTGCTGTTGGCAGCTTGGGGATGAGCTGTGACGCCAGATCCTATGGTCTGGAGTCTGTGAGCACAGGAGGGCGTCCCGGGTCCCACCTGTCATCTAACCTGGAGGCAGGCAGCCACTATGATCAGAGTTCAGAGGTGGCTGTGCTGCTTGGGCAAATATACAAAGATAGGTGGATTCCCAGACAAGGCTGACCTGGGAAAGGAGCAAACATGCTGGGAACGGGCAAAGGTGGGGACATTAGACAATCACGTAAACGGAGCCTCAGTGTCCTCATCTGCAGGCAGAGGATGATGATAATGAAAACAGGCCCAAGAATGAGGATGTCACCAAACACCTAGGGGCTGCTACTATGTTTTCGGCACCAGGCAAACATTTCATGTGAGCTGTCTCACTTAGTGCTAAAAGCAGACCTATGAAGTGGGTCTTGTATTGTTTCCATTTTATGGAGGAGGAAACTGGGACCTAGACAGGATACATGAGGAGCCTCAGAAGATGGAATGTGTAAGGGCCGCAGCCAGGACAATCGTGGCTGCTTCACTGAAAACAGCCAGAGGAACCGTATGCATGGGGGCTTATTACAAGTCAGAAGGCTGGCACACTGCTATGAGGTGTGGTCCCTGGCCGTGAGGACCCGCGCACACCGAGGACAGCGTGGTGAAGGCTGGGGCAGGCCACGCTGATGTCCATGAGGACTCGGCCTTAGGTTTGCAATGGGGGCTGTGGATGGTGAGGGGTACCACCTCCACCCTTCCTTGGAGGGCTTGTGGGCCTGGGGACTCAGACTCGGCATCTCAAGTCTCTGGTTTCCAGGTTGGTGACCCTTCCGCGCCCCTCCAGGCAGAGGACAGATGTGGACTCAGGACCTGGGGTGCTCCCCACCACCACTTTCCCAAGGCCGGCTCCGCTTGCTGACCATCTTCCCTTTCAGGCCTGGAGGCACCTCCCACGGATGCTGGCCAGGAGGATGAGTATCATGGCGTCATGACCCCACAGGCCATTTACCCAGAGGCTGTGGTGTGTGTTCTGCCCATGCCTCTGTCCTTGGGCCTTGGGGATGCCCTCATGCGAGGGCTCCTGAGCTGTGTGAGGGGACAGAACATGTCTTCCTCCTGCCCTTCTGGCTGCCTGCTCCATGGACACCCGTCACAGAGCTGACGGCCACCTCAGGGAGGGGCTCCTTACCTGTAAGGAGTTGAGTATGGCAAACATGTACTGGAAGACCACGGCCTGGTTGTTGACAGCAAGCACGCCAAAGCCCCACGAGGTTCCCAGGAGGGGCAGCAGCACAGCCACGGCTTTTGCGGTCAACCTGGAAGCGAGGGGATAGCCATTCTGGGCGGTGAGCAGGCAAGGTGGGCCTAGAGGGTGGGCTTCTGGATGAGAGCAGACACAGGCCCTGCTGGGAGAAAGCCCTGGGCCCCTCCTCACAGATGAGGGTAGGTGAGGGGCTGACCACCGCATGCTAGGAGACAGGGTCCCTGCCAAGCCAGACCTGGGTGGAGTAAACAGCTCTGCTTCTGCTCTGGGGCAGCCGGCATTGGGCCCCAGGGGACTGCACACCCTCTGGGCACACTCAGGCCAACTTCCCTGATCTAGCTGGTGATGCTGGGTGGAAACGCTGACTCGCAGGCGCCCAGAGAGGAGAGCAGAGCCAGGGAGTGCAGTGGGGTGCGTCTCCCAGCACTGGCCGTCTGAGCACCAGCCTCGCAGGCTCACCCTCAGACAGTGAGCGCCATGAGAGGAGGGTCCTGGTCCCCACCCTGCCCCCCATGCCAGAGCCCAGAACAGAGCTAGCAGAGTCAGCTCCCAGTGAACCTCAGTTAAGCAAAGGAGGCAATGCTCATGAGCTGTTTCTGATGCACTGTGCAAATCACGAGTGCTCACTGAAGTCCCGCCCACACCGACTTCTGCACAGCTCCGCTCTTCACAGGGAGCTTGCTGCATGTGAGCTCCAGAGAAAAGTTCAGAGAAGCAACCACCACTCCCTTACCGTGGTGCACTGGCCGCATGCCTGCTGGGCCCTAGAACCCTTCTCTTCACTCTACCACAAGCTGCTTCTCCCGTAGGGGTGAAGACGTCCCCCGATAACACCTAGGAGACCCCCCCTTTGGACAAATGGGGACACCGAGTCTGGGAAAGGGGACTGGTCCTGGTCACAGGGAGTGAATAAGAAACCAAGCAGGGACGTGAGCCCAGGGCTCCCGTATGAGATCAGGAGTGGCGGAGTGTGCTGCTGGCTCTGGAGGGCAGAGCTGCCAGCCCAGAGGCCCGCTTACCTGAAGGCGTTGGGATCTCCATGAATCTTGTAGTTGTCGGCACTGATCTGTGAAATGACCCTGGTCACGGCAATGAGGATGCCCGTGTTGACCTGCATGAGGAGATGCAGCGGGAGATGAGGGGGCGCCGCTGCTCCCAGAACACGGGCTGTTATCTGCACGGTGCAGCCTAACCTGCACAGTCCTGCTCCCACCTGCACAGTACTTGCTTCTTCCTGGCGGCTGTCCAGGTCCCAGCCGGATCTCCCGAGCAAACTGGGGGCATCTCGGGGGGAAATCTAGCGCACACCCATGGGCATTGCCCTACACAAGCCAGCATGCCCTCTGGGGCTGACCTTGGTGCTGCTGAGAGGACAGCGAACCCCCAGCTCTCATCCCCAGGAGCACATCAAAGAAAGTCCTTGGGTGCTCATTTGCTCACTGTGGGTGACCCTGGGTGATTTACCTAAGTCCCCTGAGCCTCAGTTTCCCCATCTGATGAGAAAAAGTAATGATGCCCACAGTGCACACGGATCATTGAAAGCGGAAGAAATCAAATCTGTGAAGCCCCAGCACACTGCCCGACCCTCAGGCCAGCCCCTCCAGAGCCTGTGGCTGTGGGATCCATGGGCCACAGCAGAGGGGCCCTCCTCTTCCGCTCAGCATTCCCTCCTGGCTAGAAACCTGCCAGAAGCAGAAGACCCCACTGGTGGTCTACAGGGCCGAGGGCGTCTCTGGCAGAGGCTCCAGCACAATCTGTCCCCGCTGGTGGGCAGGTCCCAGGGCCTGAACAGGAGGCTGACAAGCTGGGGAAGTAAGGCCCACAGCTGGACTCAGGGGCTGGCTGTGGCCAGTGACCTTATTTTGGGAAAACTCTGAGGTCAATTCCAGAGTTGGTGAGGAATCCAGGTCCAGGGAACAGGAGAGCCCAGTGGTCTCATCCCAAGCCCCTCACTACTGGATGATGAAGACTGTGGTTCTGGCCCACCCCTCAGGTGAGAAGTCTAGGCATACACGGACTTCCATGGTGTGGGCCCCGGTGGCTAACTGCTTCACAAACATGGAAGTGCTACAAGTGATTGATTAGCTGGGGTCTTTTGTTGTTATTTCCTGGCCTCCCTACTGAGACCCAGAAGGCAGCATGTCAGTACTGGGCAAGCTGCTCCCCTTATTGACGGGGACAGTTTATCATTGTTCCTGTCTCCCTAAGATGTTCAAGGATTTATTTATTTTTCCACCCCTCTGTGGGGTCTGTCTGGTTTCCTCTGGCACACACACTTCTTAACGAGATGGTCACATTGCCGTGGCACCTAGTGGAGACGCAGCTGACGCCTGGCCCCATCTGTGCACAAGGGGGAAGCAAATCCGGCATCTTGAGGAAATGCACAGCAAACATGGGCCTGCCTTCCGCTTCACTTGTCCTGCCTTATGCCTGCTTCCAATTGGAAAAGGCTGTGGGGAGGCACACACAGCAGGAATACGGGGCGTTTCATCAACCAAGCATCTCTGCTTAGAGCAGCCAACAGGCTACTTCTGACAGATGCATAGGAATTACCATGGGCTGCGTTCCAGCAAAGACAAGGCGGGGAGGGGGACATTCAACACAACCTCGATGGGGTATGGGACAGGGCTGAGCCTGCCTACCACGGTGTTTCTAGGCCTTGCCCAAGGCCGCACGTATACATTTGTGAGAAAGCCCTAGGAGTGCGTCACAGTGAAAGGGTCACGTGTGCATACATGCCTGTGTCTGTATCTACTTTGTTTGTGTGTCCATTGTTGCATGTGTGTGTCTGTAGCTGCTGCCAGCTGCGCTCATACCCAGGTCTGTAACTGCGCCTAGAGTCTGTGACTGCACCCGTATACCTGCACCCACGCTCCTGCACCCAGAGATCCCACCGTCACTGACTTCTCCTTAGCTGAGAGGATGGTTTTAAAACTCCAGGGACTCTTTCTCTTCCCCAAACTGGGGGTCCTCTCCCTGCTGGAGCCAGCCAGCACAGAGCAAGCCCCTTGGGATTCATGCTTGACCCTGCCATGCACAGGGACCCTGCTCTCAGGGTCCAGACTCTGTGGCTTCTGTAAAAGCTGCTGGTCCCACTGGCATGTTTGCCTCACCAGAGCCTAACTGGGGCCACCCAGGGAGTGATGCCATTTCCCTTTGTAACTGTGGGGATCACCTGTGAGGACCAGCAGGCTCTGCCCTATTCTCCCAGCAGTAGGCCCAGCAGGCCGGCAGTGGCCCCTACTGCCCCCAGATTCCTGCCCCTGTAGGTCACCTTGCAGGACTCACAGAAACCACAAATCCTGACAAATATGCACTGTTCTCCTGTGTTAAGTTTAAAATTTGCAGGTGACATATGGGGTGTTTTTAAATGCATAGAATTAAGGCACATACTCTCCAGAGCTGAGCCCCACTAGGGGACCACCACTCTATCTGCACTGGCCAGACATCTCCTTCTCTGTGAACGCACACCCTGACAGAGCTTTTCACATTTACATAAATGGGGTCAGGGCATGAATGTCATTCTGAAATTGGTGTTCTTCATTTCGAAATTAGTCTGAGGACCTCTGGGAAAATGGGAAGGTGACTCAAGATGACACGGCCATGTGTCCTTGAGGAGATAAAAGCCCCCACTGTGCCCCCTCCCCAGGCCAGTGTGAGGCCTGACAAAGTTGGACAGTGGGGTTGGACACTGCCTCACTCCAGCCCTGAGTCCCACGCCTTTTCTGTCCATTTGCTCTGTGTCCTTATCATCTCTCCTGCAACAACTCAACCCTGCGGCTCTAGCATGGGCACCGCCACCTGCAGTTTGTAAATACACAGCTGTGGCCGTGTGCCAGGACACTTGATTTGCAAAGCAGGCAGCAGGCCTCACTATGAAATCACGCACCTTTCCAGCCCAGGCCTCCCTCCCTCTGCCTCACTGCTCTCCATGTCCTCTGTGGGCACCATGGACCTCACTTTGGTGTCATTGGAAAGGCCCTGCAGCCCAGGTCCGAAAGAACCAAAACCTCCGGAGGTGGGGCTCTGGTGGGAATCGGTTTCCAGCCCCCGGTAATTCCATGTAACAAGTTTGAAAGCCGTCCTCCAGAGAGGGCACCGACCTGAGGGGTGGGGTGGGGTGGGCCTGGAGGCGGTGCCCCCTCCAGAGTGACAGTAGGGGCTGCAGCAAGCCCCAGGGGGCATGGGGATGCTGGGATCCTGGTGCTGGACCCCATGCTCAGGAGGCTGAACCAGCAATGATCCATCCGAGCCTGAGGCTTAGCCTCCACCGTCAGCCACGCCGGGGGCGGCCTCAGGTTACTCAGGCCTCACCACAGACCCCGCCAGAAACAGACCGCTGCCAGGTCATCTGAAACCCGCATTTACACAAGATTGCCGGACATTTAATGCTAGCACTCAGTTCAAATTTAAACAACAAGGAACCCGGCCGGTGGCCTCACCCGGGTAGTCTGCAAGTTGTGTCATAAATAAGACTCCTTCTCCCCTTCAAACCCAGCTCTGAGCACTGGGAATGCCGGCCCCACCCTCTACCCCAGACTCCCCAGCGGGCCCTCGGCCAACCCCTCCCCTCCTCCCAGGGCCCGCCTGAGGCAGGGTCTTCACCCCTTCATTACGGGGCCTCCGCAGCATCTCACACATGGTCCCGCTGCCTCTACATCCCACCCCTCAGTCATCCTATTCAGGATATGTTGTCCCTTCCTGGGAAAGGCCACTCTGGGCAGGGGGACTCTGGGCAGACAGTGGCCAAAATGCACTCCAGGGCTTCTGGTCCTGGGCCAGCGTGGAGCCTGGAGGGCAGGGCCTGGGGGACAGCACCCCTGGGGGGCCGGGACTGGCAGTCCTGCAGGGCAGGTGGTCCCAGTAGCACTGATGTCCCTCCTAGAGACAGAAGGACCGAAGGTCAGTGCCCCCAGGAGCAGACACTGCTGGACGCCCTCCCCTCGCAGGTGATTCTGAGCTTCCTGACAGGCGAGAAGGGAAAACATGCGGGCCCCACATGGGAGCCGGCAGCCAGACGGGTAGGCCCACAGGTGCCTGGGACAGCGAAGGAGCTGAAGGCGGAGGGGCATCAGTGTCAGGAAGCAGGCCCCCAGAGTTCTGTGGCTGCACTGCAGCCTGAGCTGTGGTCTGGGACGTGGCTGGGACTGTGCTTGGGGGCTGTGACTGTAGCCGTGGTCTGGGCCATGGCTAGGATGTGGCCAGGGCTGTGGCAAAGCTGTGGTTGGGGGCTGGGCTGTGGCTGTGGCTCGGGGCTGGGCTGTGGCCTATGGCGGGTGACAGATAGCCACAGCTGCCCACAGCCATGCTTGAGGGAGCCTGGGCTGAACACTGGGCCTCCCTCTTCTCCCGCCCTCTGGTCTCCTGCCAGGGCCTCCACAGACTAACACAAAGCCCCCCTGTCCCTGTGGTACGCCCTCCCAATGGGCCCCTAGGATCCTGCAGGGAGTGGCTGGGTCCACAGAGCCCCCAGGCTGGGAGCCCAGCCCAGCTCTCCTCGCACCCAGAGGCCAGGTGTGGCAGCCACAGGCGCCCAGAGGCTCCTCACCATCTGCTTTTCCCTGTGGACACCCCAGAGCACATGTCATTGTACCTGTCCCCTGTCCCTCAATTTTCCTCTATAACATAGAAAGTACCATCTCTTCAAGCAGCTATTTAGAGGCCAGTAAAAGAGAGATTTAATGTGAAAACACTTTGCCACTTAAAAAGTGGATGCCCTGTAAACTCACGCCTTATACATATTGTAATGTTAAGGACATATTAGAAGTTTCCCCGAACAGCAGGGAGGTGGCCCAAAGCGGCTGCTGAGCTCAGCGATGGGCCACAACCTGCACCCAGAGCCCCCGTGATGGTGATGCAGGGCCGGCCACGGGGTCCCCTGGGGTGCTCCTCAGCCAGAGGGCCACCCTGTGGCCTGGCCCGGCCCATCAGAGCGTTCTGCCCCTCTGGCCTAAGAGACGGCTCATCAGAAAGGATGAAACGCGATCCCGGGAATTTTGGGGGAAATGTCAGTAGACCCACAAGGGTGTTTTCCCAGGACATTGTTGCTAGGATGCTGTGTGGTCCTGGAACCTCTCACCTGCACCGGGCCCACCTGTCTGACGATGGAGCCACCCTGGGAGGCAGCCGAGGGACCGGACCCTGTCTGGACTTGGGCACAGCAGTGAGGGCCTGTGTTCCTGACCGAGCTCTGCTCGGCCTCTGCGGGTAGGTTTCCTGCCCCTCGTGACCACAGGGATTCTGCCTGCGGCTCCTGGGAGCCTCCACTAACACTCCCTATGCGGCTGTGGGATCCGGAGCTCGGACCCTGGAGAGGGTGTGTGGGGGAGCCATGGAAGAACCCTCTGGGGGCCGGCGTCTGTGCTTGCTGCCTGGTGGGAGGAGCCCTGGCCGCATCCGGTCTAGTTAACCTGAAAACACGCCCCGCCTCCTGAGCACCATCTGGGGAAATGCAACCCCATCATCTCCAGAGGGGCTGCCCCAGTTTACCACATGACCTCAGGCCCAGGCCCCTCTCCTGCAGCCCCACCCCAGCCCGATGTGTGCTCACGCCACAGGGAACATACCATGATGACGGCCAGGGCAGGGCCCACGAAGGCCCAGATGGCACCGCTCTCGAGCGACAGCCAGCAGCTGTGGAGGGAAGCAGAGCATGACTTCACCATCGTCCACCTGCCTGGGCTCTGGGCACCTTTTAGAACAAGTCACTAAGACAGTATCTTTTTCTACAGGGTCAACCCAGGGCACACATAATAACATTGTTAATCCCCAACAGGCACTTTTGTATTCTGCCTACCACGCTCTCCCATCTCTCATTCTTGGAAAGAGTGTTCCTGGTTTGCAGACCGGCTCAGGCAAGAGATGGCTTTTACAGGCCCTGGGTTAGAGGGAGCATTCATAACCTCTGGAGAGTGAAAAAGCCAAAGTAGTTTGGGTTTTACTATGAAAAATAAAGAAATTAACCTTTGCCAGGGGCCGGCTTTCCTCCAGAGAGGCTCAAACATTGACCAAACTAGTTCCTTCTGCGAGGGGGTGGGCAGGCATTGTGGGCACAGAGCCCACCCTTCCACCTGCTCACTCACTGCCGGTGAGCTACACCTCCTGGCACTGCCCCCTAAAAGGTCCCAGCGGGTCTCAGCAATTGCTCTGGTTTCTGGAGAAGCCTCATCTCAAATGAAGGATCCAGTCTGAGGATGTAAAATTCCTCCTGGCTTCCCAGATGTGACACCAGGAACTTGGGCAAGAAAACTAGTTCTGTTGCTGTTTCATTTTTTCCCAGGGCATTAGAACTGTTGAGAGCCTGGGGTTCCCTGTACATCCCATTGCCCTGATCTGGGGTCAGCCCTGGGCCCGGGCCCATCAGCCCCTGCAGGCGCAGGGCACAGTCCTCACTAACACATTTCGGGGACGTCCCTGCAATGGCCTTGTCCCTCCATCAGTGACACTCACTGAGCTGCATGGGGCCCCACAGAACATTGGCTCCCACCAGCCGCATACCTCATAACCTCCCTACCTGCAGACAAGCAAACTGAAGCCCAGAGAGGTTAGGTTCGCCAAGGCCACTCCCCAGGTGCCCTGCCTTTCTGCCCCATGCCTCCCCGGAGACCTCCTGGACCAGGAGACACTAAATGCCCCAAACAGGTGACAGCACTTGGAGAAGGCTGGCTCCTGTCTGGACACCCAGAGCACAGAGAGTAGGAAGCTCTCGTCTGAGGAGGCAGCGTTTAAATGAAAACGCACAGCCGGCCTGAGCGGTCCTCTGCACGGGTGCAGGTCCGGCCCAGCTCCCATGACAGTGATGATCCTGCAGAGAAAGCCCGTGCAGATTTTAAGTTGAGGATTTTCTAATATCCTGTCCTGTTCAGATCCTCCTGGAGCTCCTGAACCTTGGCTGGGCTGCCGGCTCTCAGTATGGGGGTGGGACCGAGATGTGTGTTAGACACGGACGCGTGGCCCAGCACCCACAGGCTCCAGAAAGAAGAAAACTGCACAGACGCCATGGAAATGGGTCTGAGACATCTCTTTTTTTAAATTAGTGCCTCAACTTCTGAAAGCCTCCAGGGGCCAGAACACGGGCTGCTTACTCATTCTTGTTCGCACTGCACTCAGACAATGCTTTCCCAAATGCCTCCTCTTCAGTAAGTTGTTGCCCTCAAGTAGAAGAGGCTAGATTCCTCCCAACTTAGCAATTCAGCTGAAAAATCACCTCCTCCTGAGGCTGTAGAAACGTTTAAGTCCCTTTCTCTTCTTAAGTGCCTCGGTGATGTTCTCCTTTGGTGTTTTCACTCAGTTGGCTTCCAGAAGACGTCTGAGGAAAAGCCAGTTTCTCTTGTAAGGAAAGGAAATCTTATTTCTGGAACTTGAATGTTTGGCCTCTTCCTCATTCTCTATGGACCAGGGGTTGCAGCTCCAAAGTGCTGGCACGAGGTCTGGAACATCGTAAAGCCCCGTGTGCTTCTCCTCACCATGCGAACCTCGAGGCCTGCCTGCCTTGTGCACGTCAGGCACCCATGTTCATGCACTCACTTGGCTGCAGATTCTTGGGCACTAGTGTATACAAGGCACTCACTAACCATCCTAGAGGGTTGAGAGTCAGGGGACTGGCCTGTGGGTCTTGGAAGACACAGGGATGAAAAGGTTCCCATCAGGAACCCCCCCACTGCCGGATGTAGGAGCATGGCCATGGTATGGCTGCGGGTCTTGCCCTATCCAGTTCACCCCGACGGGGCAGTGAAGCCTGCCTCACACAGCAGTCCCTGCAAGACAAAGGGCTGAGGCCAAGGCCCTCACGGTGGCCTTTGCCTGTGGATGACCGCCAAACACAAGAGATGGTCCCTTCACTTACTTGTTACTTGTTCCGTAACTGTCCATGGCAAACGAGATGGACACAATGCAGATCAGAAGGGGGAGACCTGCCGAGGAAGTAAGAAGTCCATTAGCGGCTCCTCCAGCCCCCGAATCACTCCCACCTGATGTGTTCAAGGTGCCGGGCACACACCAGCCCCAGCCCCAAGAAGCTAAGTCTAAGCAGAGACCAAACACTCACATGCATGTACATGCTCAGACACACACTCATATATACATGCTCACACAAGTGCACACACGCACACACACATGCTCCTACACGCACACATGCATGTGAATCTCAAGGACCATCTGTTATGAATCTAGCTCTAAATCTGTAAACAGCCCACTGTGGCTGCTGGGAAAGTGGTGCCTCCATAGGCCCAGGTACAATCAGCAACCGCTCCCTGTGCTCCCCTTGCAATGACAGGGGGTGCAGAGGAGAGACAGCAAAGGGCCACTCCCTGACCCACCCACTGAGCAGATCCTCAGGGCCTTTGAGGGAACCAGCGTCTGCGAGGCAAACTATGTTTTGCATGTTCCTAGAATAAAGGGTTGCGTGAAGGCACTTTCAGAACTCAGGCTCTTTGGGCTGCCCACCTGCCTGCCTGCCCCTGAGTGCCTGGAGACAGGGTCTCCAGAGGTTCTTCTCTTGACCCCAGGCCTCAAAGCTGCTACTCTCCCGCAACCTCCAGGGCTGCTCTAAGCACCAGTTTTAAATAATCTTGAAAAGGAGTCTCCTGGACAGTTGTCCTGCCATTGCTGTGATGTCCAACCAGTTGTATGCATTACAGGACTTCTGGGCCAGGAAGCCGCCAGGCCCACAGGGCTGCCAGCTGGCTGCTGGGGAGAGGGGCCCTGGGCCCCCTTGTCACATTTGTGCTTTCCAGGGCAAACATGGCCTGATGTGCCTGCTGTTGTTGAAGCCTCTGCTACGGGCCCCGCCTGGGAGGGCTGGGGCCACATGCTACCAGGATGGCACGCTGGGGCCCAGCGTGGGCCCTGGCCACTCACTGAGGGCCTCTCGGGGCCCTTGCTGCCTGCTCATGGGTGTGGAAAGATCACATGGCATCTGACATGGTGAGGAGCCTTGGGGGCCACAAGCCCTGGGCACTGTCAGCCGCCTGGTGCCCCAGAGGCGCCACCACTGAAGACCCGTGCCCACTGAGGCAGCACAGGCCATGTGCAGGAGTGGCGCTTCACGCAGAGCCCGGGGGCCATCCTGGTGGGTTCTGGAAGGCAAGGACCAGAGGTGCCTCCAGGGCAGATTTTCAAGTCGGGAGGTTGAGGCCTCCATGCTGAGCCGCAGCACCCTCCTTCCCCAGTCCTGGGCCGGACGCGGGGCCCAAGTCAGGGCTGGCGCCTCTGCTGCTCAGTCACATGAGGAGTTGATTCTTTTTCTGCACTCACAGCTGACATGTCTTGTCCGACCCCAAAGGCGGTGCTGAAGCTCCTTTGCCACTTCTTCCCCGTGCCATCCTGGGTCCAGCAGAGGCTGGGCCGTGGGCAGTGACCAGAGGATCTGTCTGAGAAGAGGGCTGTCTGCAGGAGCCAGACACTGATGTTCTCAAGAGGAAAGGTCCCAGGGGGGGATGAGGAGCTACGCAGCAGGACAGAGAAAACAGCCAGAGGCGAGGGTGGACCTTGGAGCCAGCAGACACCTGATTCTCTTCAGGGACACCTGGACCAGCTGTGCAGCTGTAGGGCACTGGCTGAACCTCTCTGGGCTGTCATGAGGACCATAGGCGATGCGGCCACATATGTGAATAACAGGACTAGCACCGCATGATGCTAATCCCTGTAAGTCCCCAGGGTTAGGAACCTTTCCCATTGTTGCTGTCATCCAAAACTCGTGCCCTGCTATCCCATGCAGATGTGGGGCCTGCTTCTGCAGACAGTTTGGGGCCCCTCTGGCCCTGTCATATGGACGTCTACTTGATGGCATCAGCTTGTGCTGCCTGGAATGTGAAGCTCTTGCAGAGGGACCACACGGGTGCCGCGCTGCCCCTGCCTCCACAGGTCAGGAGGGGAGATGTGAGGGGCACGGTCTGTGCGATCCTAACCTGTGATCAGATGGAGCAAAGCCTCGCAGGCAGGTGGGTGCTACAACGCCGACATGGGGCCGGGATGTCTCCACAGAGAAGGGGACATGGAAGACAGATGGCCCCCCCAGGGAAGTCACCACTGCAGTCTGCACACACTTCTGCCTGCTTCGCTCTGGCATGTGGGAGGCTTGCACCCTGCACCGTGGGGCTGCGGAGGCCACCAGGCTGGTCCTGGGCAATGGCACATGGACAGAAGGGACGTGGCTCTACCGGTGGAGTTCTTAATTCCCAGTGGGATGTCTCTCTCCAGCAATGGGTTGAGCAGTGACTTCTCCATCCCCTGGGCTCCTGAATGAACAGAGCCCTCCCATGGCTGACCCTGGGCAGGCAGCTTGAACAGGTCAGTTTAGTTGTTTTAAACCAGTGAGAACTAGACGCTCGGGGTTGAAGCACTACCAGGCCAACCCTGTCGGGTCCATCTCCCCAGATTTCAGCACCGTGTCATCCCTCTGGAACTCAGATGCAACTCCAGAGAAAGGTGGGGTCCGGAATGAACTGTGGTCACACTTTGGCCCCAGATGAGTGGGAGCTCACAAGAGAAAGTGAAGTTGTAATAGAGAAAAATAAAGCCAGCTGCTTTCTTTGACTCTGAGCTTGTGATCAGGGATTCAGATCTGCTGCATGGATGTGTAAACTCTCAAACGTTTATCATTCGCCTCCCCTTGGCTCCCGCAGGGGCTCCTTGAGGCGAGAGAGTCTACTTCACTCTCTTTGCCAAGTCCTAGCATCCGCATGACAGCCAACAAGGCCTCAAGGTAGGTGCTGACTTCACACCTGCAGCCCCCAAGTCTGGTTCAAAACACCTCCCTGGGCTTTCAGACAAGGATCCTGTTTGACTTCAGAGGAGAGGGGGTGGGGGAGGCAGGGGACCACAGGGAAGATGCCTGCCCAGGGCCTCTCCAGGCGGGCGACCTCAGCACTCCCAAGGCAGCCTCAGCTCCTTTCCTATAACGGAAGGAGGACGGTGCCCCGCCGGCTGCAGCCTGTCTTTTCTCAGGCCCAAAGCCAGTTCTAACCCCACCAGAATGAGAGAGGGTTCCAGAGCCCTGGTGCAGTCACTTAGGGAAACATGGCAGGAAGATGGATGTGGCGTGGCCGCTGGGAGCCTGTCTGTACTCCGCCTGCAGAGAGCTCACGTCTGGCCTGCAGGCCCAGAGAGCCACACAGACCTCATGTGTCAGGACCCACATGGTCCGGCCAATGTTGTCATGTAGGAACCTAAATGCACAGTTCCCAGATGCCTTGTTTTTCAAAAGAACTCAACCATTTTATATGAAATCTCTCCGTTTTTAAATATTGGCAAATAATTCGTTCTTTTTCTCCAACATCGGGCAGACCAAGAAGGCATCCTTGCCGGCTGGACTGCATCATGACACACACACCTCATCTTAAGCCGACATAGGAATCCCACTCTCTGGGCTCCCATCACTGTAGAGACAAGTCCCACACTTTTCCTTCCAATCGTCTTTGCTGTGGCTTATGCTGTGTGTGTGCGTGCACCCACACATCTCTCTGTCGTAGGACTGTGTAATAAAGAAATCAGTAGGTACAAGTATAGTGTAAGGCCCATACCGTCCTATGAGTCCTTATTAAATGAAGTCAGATGTCATAGGTAGGAGCAGCCCTTCTGTTGGGGGTCACAGAAGGATTAAAGGAACAGGTCCCCAGCTTACTCTGGGGAGGATGGAGAGGAGAGGATGCTGGTTCTGAGAGCAAAGCTGCCAGCATAGAGATGCACAGCACATGAGGGGAGCCTGTTCACAGGCTGGGCCCAGGGCATGGAGTGGGATGGGGGGGAGGCACGGACGTTCCCTGCAAGGCCACAGCAGCTGGGAGGTGGCTGTCGAGTCTCCTCTCTCTGGTATCCCCAGAGTGCATTAGGAGGGGAGCATAATTTACTCCAACTGCATCTCCAAACAAATTACATTAGTTGGTTTGAAGACAAACATGCATCTGCGCCTTGCGCAATGAGAAAATTAAATCTACTTGAAGAGAAGCAGAAATAAGTAGCAGGTCCCCAATGCAGGATCAGTGAACGCCTGTGGTCACTGACTCTGCCACTCGGCGGGAAGCAGGGCCTCCTGCGTCCCCCAGCTCCCCCAGAGGCAGGGAGGTGGTTTAACAGGCATGTGGAGTTGGTGGGAAGGTGACCTCCAGATTGATAGACTGCGCTGCCCCACAGGCCCAGTGAGACAACATCACTCCTGAAAACTGGCTTAAAAACATACAACCCCTTATAGTCTCTACAGGTTTTCCTAAGGGCATACAGTAAATCAAGAAAAATTGTCAAGGACACCTACTAAGTCTTGGTAAGAACAGACTCACAGCCTGCTCCACTCCAGGTGCCGTGGCCCAGGAGACAGGGCCCCTGTGTGCCCACCGGTTCCTCCCCTGCCCTCCCCTCCCCTCCTCCCTACCTGCCTTCTCCCCACCTACCCCAACCTCTCCTCACCTGCCCTCTCCACTCCCATCCCCACGGCCCTCCCCTCCCCCCCCCCCCCCCTTTTCACCTGCCCCCTCCCCCCCTCCCCCCCACCTACCCCATCCTATCCCATAGTAGTAGAGGTGCTTGCTGTCCTCTGAGCCGAAGACCTTGATCACCATGCTGTAGAGATGCAGCCCTTCCACCAGCATCCAAGCGAAGGTGCCAAGGAAGAAGTAGTGCAGGAGCACGGCCAGCACCCGGCAGGGGACCTGAGTCCAGAGGGCCACGGCTCACACCTGGGGCACTGTGGCCTGGCCCCTGGGCATGTGGCCCCTGGGCATGTGACCCCCACCTGTCCAACAATGCAGCAGGGAATCAGAGGGCGAGGGGAGGGAGGAGGGCAGGATGGGGCTACTCACAGTGCCCCGCTTGAAGTGGAAGCTGAGGAGCAGCAGGACCTGGGCCACCAGCACGGCGAATGACAGGTTGGCGTGGATGTGGTAGCGCTGGTTCCGGATGGTGCTGACGGAGCTGAGGGCAGCGAGGCAGCACGGTGAGGCCAGGGTGAAGCCTCCCCTGCTCCGCTGGGCCACTCGGCTGGCACTCTGCCCTCGACAGAACTTCCTGGCCAAGAAGTAGCCCCACGCCCCTACTGCCGCCTCACCCGCTGCCACCGTGCCAATGTGCGTCCCTGCCCTCCGTGCTAGCTGGGCGCCTGCCCCCAGACTGTCCTCACCGCCCAGCTGACCGCCTGGGGGTGGTGGGCTCGCCCTGCTAACAGCTGAGGAAGGAGGGAGCCACGGTGCCAAGGAACATCCTCTGAGCCCACACCTGCTCCTCTCACCCACCAGAAACCTCTGACCTGGGACCCCACAGGCAGCACTGCCAGGGAGACAGGTGTCCCCAGCGACACGCACTCTGGGAGGGGGGCTGGACTCTAGGAGGAACGCCCTGCAAGTATCATTGCCCGGGTGAGGGGGTAAACCGAGGCCCCGCCCTGCGGGGAGCACCTGCCCCCACTGAGGGAGGGGCGGCCGCAGGGCTGTGTGCCCAGCTCACAGAGCCAGCTGCTCTGGGGGGGGGGGGGGGAGGGCTTCTCAGTTCAAGCCCTCACTGGCCAGTCCAAAGGGCAGATAGCCCCATGGGCTGGTAACCTTCCCAGAACTTTCCAGCTGCTCCTGCCTCTTTTCCAGCACCCACAGGTGGCCCCTGCCCCCAGATCTCAGTATGAAAAGTAACTGAGGAACAGTCGTCCAGCTGTAGCACAGGACGTGGGGCCTGGCCTTGGCCCCCTCACCGGCACAAAGCCAGAAGGGAAATCAAGGTGGGCAGGGTCGCATTAACCTCTACACGAGGCCACCAACCTCCCAGGACATGAGGGAGAGAGAGCAAGATGACTCACGAGAGCATGGCCAAGGTGACCAGCGTGACCGCCAGGCAGAGTACAGACAGGGAGCAGCCGACATAACTGATGGACGACAGCGCCACCTGGTGTCCGACTGTGAGCTGTGCAGGAGCAAAGCAGCAGGTCAGCGCCACCAGGGGCCTGGCCTGTGGTCCTAGAGGCCCGAGCGTGGCGGGGTGCTTTGGCGGGAAAGGGTCCCAGGCAAATGCACAGCTGAATATCAGGCAGCCACTGTCCCGTCGAGAACGTGGTGACGGCCTAGTCCTGCCCTCTCCCCAGATGCTCCGCTTTTGCCCTGGTAGAGTTCTGGTCTCTTGGTATTAGCCCTTGGCTTCGTACATTTCTAATGCTCCAAATGACTCCGCCAATCACTCAGATTTCTCCAACCATGCAGCATCTTCCCTGCATCTGTGTCCCTAAACAAGTTCTCTGAAGTGTTGGGGGTCACCAGAAAGTTCCCACAGCCACATTCTCAGCAATAGCCCAAGATCTGGGCCCCAGACCTCTTATCTGCAGATAGGCCAAGAGGTGTTCCAATTAATCAAACAGCCCCGGTAGGCCATGGAAGTACATCCCTAGGGCCACATGCCCATAATCCACTGCTTGACACCACACATTAGCAGGTCTCCTGTAAAATGAGGTCTCCAATTTTCAATAAGTTCAGGAAAAGTAGCATTCTCTATCTCCCTTTAAAGACTGTTGGTGACTATAAGCAGTTTAAGTCTTCTGATAAATCCTTTAGGTAAAAACAAAATATTTAACTATGTTTAACTTGCATTTCTCAAACTCTTTGGGGAAGGAGAAGAGAAATTCAATGATAATCCAGGATGCAGTTTTGGAAGTGCTATTAAAGAGGAAGTGATAGTTTTCAGAAACTGAGGATAAAACCAAATACCAGAAACACTAATATACCGAAGATGTCATCTTTCTTTGCTGTCTCATAAGAGAATTGAGAAGTCTTGTTGGCATTACAGTGGTCTCTGCTCCAGATGTAGGGAAGTGTCAGTCATGAAGTTTATGGACATCAGCAGACTATCAGCTGCCCTTGGAAACTGAGGTCTGCCTTTGCAGACCCACTACATTGCAGTTAATTTAAATAACCAAAAGAAATGTCAGCGTAGGAAGGACCACAGCAGGGCCTGTGTCCAAGAGCAGCCTGACTCCAAGGACATCCTCTCCCTTTGCCACTGGGAAGTCCTCTCCCCAACCTGGCTCTGAGCCCACGAGCTCCAGAGTCCTCTGCCCCGCAAGGCCTCAGCCTGTCCTTGTCTGCCTCGACCACCTACAACCCCCCCAGTGGAATGTGTCCCACTCTTTGATAGCACTGACACACTTTGTGAGGGTCTTTCCCCCAGGGAGAGGGTAAGCTCTTTGAGGACAGAGACCATGTTAATGGGGCTCTGAGAATGGTGGTGTCCAGGGCTGTGTGCTGAAGGCTTCAGAGTAAAAAATCCCTCAGTCTGCTCCCTGACTCCATCACTGACGCACCATAAAAGATGTACTTAATCTACATCACTGTTCACGTGGCTCTTATAGAGATAATGAAACTTTGCTCCTCCATTCACAGACTTTAGAGAGGTTCCAATGGGCCCACGGGAGAGAGTTCACTGCAAAATGTAGAAGCTTCCCAGGTGTGAGGGCTGTAGCCTGCCAGCCACACACTGAAATCTTACCTCTGTTTTCTGATCACCCGCTTGCCTGGAGCTCCTGATAAAGGTGAGTGCAGCCCCAGCCTCAGACCCACACCTACCCAACCCTGTACCACATGCCCCATGAACCAATCACCAGCCAACCCCATCAACCAAACTTACTGTCAACCAACCCCACCATCAACCAACCTTACCATCAACTAACCTTACCATTAACCAACCCTACTATTAATGGAATCCAACATCAACCAAGTTCTCATTACAACTTTTATCAAACCAGACAAAGTCAACCTCATGCCAGGCACAATAGGGAGCACCAAAAAAAATGAGATATGACCCCTGAACAGAGCTAACAGCCTGGACAGGCAGCAGGGAAATGCTTCTACAGAGCACGAGCAAGCCAAACTGGAAGGGAGCCCATAGGTGGAAGTCATAGGTGATGAAAGGAACTTTGAAAATCCCAAAGGTCCCCCGTAACTGGAGTGTCCATGGTTTATGTGTGTTGCCTCGTACATTCTTCTTCTGCACACAAGTCAACAACACTGAGGGACCAGGAGGAGCCTGCAGGAGACCTTCCTGGTTTCATGCAGCCATCAGCCCACAAAGAAGACTGGTGCAGGGGTGCAGTTGGAGGGGCCCTGCCTGCACAGAGGGTTTGCTCCCTGCTCCAGGTAGGGGCTCCACTGCTGTAACGTGCTCAGCCCACAGGTTCACCAGTGTGACAATTAAGTGATTTCATCCTGTGTTAACAGCAGCCTCACTGTGACCTGCACACAGCCTGTGCACACTCTATGAAATCAGGGGAGATGAGTGTGGTGGGGAGGGAGTGGGCTTCACATGGGCCTCAACCTGTGGCAAGAAGCTGACAGAGGGGACAGGAGAGGGCCTCTGAGATGGGGAAGCAATGTGCACTGGAGGTCGAGGCATCTGCCTTGCTTGAGTCTGCGTTCCCTGCATCGACAGAGCCTCCGGCAGACTCTCAGTAGATGAACCAAAGACCAGAACGCCAGGCTAGGGTAGTGGGGCAGTCACAGCAGAGTGGGTGGTAGGACAGGAAGGACGCGGCTGCCCTTACAGGGCCCCTGCTGCCTGCAGGCATGTCCTCAGGCACCCTGCGAGCGGGCATCACGTTCTCCTTCACAGATGGGAACGGCATCAGCAAGCGATGGCCTGCACCCACAGCTGGAGGGGGCACCGTGGGCCGACCCCATGGTCTGCACGTCCATCTGCAGCAGGCGGTTAGGCACCCACTGCGTGCCCAGCACGGAGCTTACACTGCAGAGGGGAAGGCAGCCTGGGCGCAGGCACAGTGGGTCAGTCAGGCCATCAGCCCGGTTTTGAAAGAGGCCAGACGGAAGAAGACAGGTGCCATAGTGGTAGTGGGAGTGACCTGCAGAGGATGGCAAGGGTGTCCTCTCCCCTCAGAGCCCACCCACCACCCAGGCCTGCTGGTTCATCTGCGGGATATGTATCATTCTGGCCACCCCCACTCCAGTCTCCACTCGGTGGGGATATCACCCGACACCTCGGGTCATGAAGTCCACATCCCTCCCCTGGCCCCCAAGGTCCCTTAGGATCCACCTTGCCTATGTCTCTGCCTCACCACCTCGTCACTGTGTTGGGAGCCCAGATGGACAGAAAATCTCCCCAGGAATGCAGTGGAGGGGATTTAATCGAGGAAGCTGGTTACCCAGGTGTAGGAGCCCAGGAAAAGCAAAGTGGTGATGGCGAGGCACCCAGGTA
Source organism: Phataginus tricuspis (assembly GCA_029783875.1). Lineage (NCBI taxonomy): Eukaryota > Metazoa > Chordata > Mammalia > Pholidota > Manidae > Phataginus > Phataginus tricuspis. The sequence continues at coordinate 23,787,391 of JAQQAC010011420.1, forward strand.
ACAGCTCCAACAAGAGGCTCCACTCTGGGAGGACATGAGGGTGATGTGCAGAGCCGCCACCTGGCCCAGCTGGAGACACAGCAGGCCTGCGGCAGCGGGGTCAGGAAGGGCGCAGGGGCCATGGGGCCGAGTGCAGAGGGCTGCACCTTGGTGCCGCCTCACATTGGCTGGACCCGGCAGGAGCCTGGCGTCAAGGGAACATAGGCAGAGCAGAGGAGCAGAGTGGCCCACTCACTGGGTGGCTACTGTGAACCCGCCTGGCGGTGCTCCTGGACCCTGCGTGGTCTTCTCTGCCTCCACTGCCGGCCCTGCTCTTTGCAAGGCTGGCTCCTTCCTGATTCTGGCCTCCCAGCTGCTGGCGTCCAAGTTCTGGTGGGTCTGCCTCCCATTCAAGGCAGCTCTTCCTGTGGCTGAGCTCACACCTTCCTTCACCTGTGGGCAGCCCGGGCTTGGCAGCCGCCTGGGCTTAACCAGCTGTAGCTTTTGCCAGCAACCCACCACCAGCCCTGAGTCCAGGCGGCAGGTGCACTCACATCCCAATAGTGGAAATAAGTCTGCAGCCTCAGGGGCAGGCAGAACGAGCTTCTGTTGGGGCCGGGACTGGTGCGCCATGCGGGGCCTCCCTGGGATGCACAAAGACTTAGTTCCAGTGTCTTTTAAAAACGTGTCAGTGACTTGCCTTCCTCAGCCACTTACCTGTTAAAGGACCCAGCTGGGGCACATTCATCCCCTGGCCCCCAGACCACCGCCCCTCCGCACATGGCTGTGTGTCAGCCTGGGGCCCTCTGGTAAAACAGAAGTCACATCAGCCTTTCCAAGAGTGGAAATTGAATCAGGGAACTATTCACAAAGGGAGGGGGGTGGTCCTGAGATATTCAGGGAGGAGGAGGACACCTGAGCCTTTTTTTGTTACAGAAAGCCCCCTCCCCTGTGGAGGGCCCAGGGCCCACGGTCCCCAGTGGGAGCTGGAGGCTGCACAGCATGGCCCCTGCTGGGAAGCCCCTGTGGCGAGGTGGGCAGGGAGGGCGCAGCCCCGATCCCCTCCTGTCTCATCTCCTGCCAGAGCCCCGGCTGACCAGGGCCTAGGACACATGCCTGCAGAGCGCTCTCCCCTCTGTGATGCGCATGCTCCCACACGCCGCGCCATCTTCACAAACAGAATCCATGGGCGTCCTGTCACGCTGGACAACCCCTTGCTCCTTACATGAACTGAGGCAGATTCATATGCCTCTGACAAAAATGTGGAACTTGCAACGTAGCTGGATCTTAGCACGCCTCCATCCCTAGGCTTGGCTTCTAGCCCAGAACTGAGCACCCTGACCCCACGCCAGACCCTGGCCTCTGTGTCCTGCAGAGGCTGGGCCTGCACCAAGTGCTGTCCTTGGACCCTCGCGGTGGGGAGACAACCCTGCCCCAACCCAGCTCATCGCCCTGTGACCCCATTCCTGGGCGCCACCCTCACCCAAGCCCAAGGAGCAAGATCTCTGTTCTGAGCCCAGAGATGGGACCCTGCTGTCAACTTCCTCTGCAGAGCTTCTAAAGCCTGCCTCCTACCCCAGCTCCGGGTGGCATTTCTTCTGGAAGATTCCAGAATAAATGAAGCAATGGCTGCTTTTCCTCTAAAGTAGCAGACTGGGTCTGGCTGGGGGAGGGGATCCTGACCCCCATGGTGAGTCACTGTCTCCGGGACCCAGGGGAGGGCTGGTGGAAAAGCCAGCTCCCAACAGCACCTGGAGCGCTGTGTGCCCCCGATGATCTGATCCCCCTCTGAGGCCTGCTTCCACAGGCCCTGGGCGAGTTGGGCCCCGCCTGCCTGCACGGGACCCTGAGGGGCAGATGGGGTGGCAGGCAGCTGCCCTGCGTCAGAGCTCAGCCAGCATACCCATCCCAAGAGGCAGCAAGGCCATGGTACAGGGAAGGGCTTGGGAACCAGGGATGAGGGATGGTGGGAGAGAGAGGAGAGGAGAGAGGGAGGGGTACAAGTGAGACGGGAGGGGAGAGAGGGAGGGGTTAGCACTCTGGCCCGGATGCTTGGGGCTCAGTCCTCCGTTCTCAGGGCTGGGAGGCATCTGACCCCCACCACAGCTCATGAGGAGAGGGTCCTCACTCATGTCACGGTTGGGGAAGCTGAGATCAAGGCCATGCCGGGTGTCAGGGAGGGACTCCCGGCGTCTGACTGACCAGGAGGCCGAGTGGGGCTGCTGCTGAAGAGGACAGAGTGGCACACAGAAGGTACTCATCAGAAGACGCTTGAGTAAGGAGCCCCTGAGGCAGGAACCTGTCTCTCCATGGTGAATCATACCCTCTGCCAGCTCGATCCAAAGGTCTGTTCAGATACGCCCACTGAGACCACACATACAGCTGGAGCGCAGGCATGTCAGCAGCCCCTGTGCTACCTTGTAGCCAGGCTCCCACCCTGAAGTCACGGTGGCTGATTGCTGCAGGCAGCTGCCCCTGGCCAGGTAATGGCTGGGCAGGCTTTACGGCCACCGGGCCAGAGTGGACACGGGCCCCTACCAGCAGCTCCAGCCTCAGGAGGGCATGCTCTGCCCCAGCGCGGCCCTTCCTTCCCTCCCTGTGACCAGATTTAGAAATGCTCAGAAAAGCCTAGAGTTTCCTTCAGGACATGGGTGCCTCTGAGTCAGAGTCCACAAACTGAAAGCCTCTCGAGAGGCACTCAGACACATCCAGCTGGGAGCCTGCACACATAATCAACAAGTGGGACTAGTCTCCTGGAAAGAAACATCCTATCTTCCCTGTTTTCCAAGTTTGTCTTATAAAGTATGTCATTTTCCTGCCCTAGAAAAGAAGCGGAAACATGCTACTGTCTCTCTGAGAGCAGAATAGCAAAGCAGAGACCTGATGGTGGCAGCTGGGCCCTGCGGGAGGAAGGCAGTAGGGAGTGGCGGGGACTGTGGTGAGCCAGAGCCCCACCCAGCCTTTGGGGGCAGTGGCTGCTGGGTCCAGGAATGGACACTGCACGTGGCCAGACCCCCGTTTTTTTTAAGAAAGCCACAAATCCAAAATCTCAAATAATGTATCTGAGTTCTGAAATACTGACAAACGAACTAAATGAAAACATGTCTACTGGCCAAAGTCAGAACACAGTTTGTGACTCTAATTAAACGGCTCCTTCCCTGAATGCCAGGCCACTTTGCCCCCAGGCTCCCTGCATGGTCTGTGCCCGATGGGAAACCCAGGGTGTTCCTGTTCTGGCACAGGGTCCTGCCCCTCGGAGGGCAGAGGCCCATGCCCAGGCTGCTCCCAGGGGACCCACTGGAGGAGCCGAGGGTAGGCGAGGGGCCTTGAGAGGTGCGGGGGAGTGACCAGTGTGGAGGGCCGGCCACCCACAGGAAGCAGGGGCCGCATGGTATGGGCCTCTGGCGCTCCTGCTGGCTCAGGGCCGTGCTGGCCATCACTGTCCTGGGGCGTCGCCCACCCCACCGGGTGCAGCCTCGGTGGGACCATGCTTTGGCAGAGCTTTCATTAGACAAGCAGAGGGTCCCCCTGAAACCTTGGGTGGGGGTCCCAGGAACAGGTGGAGCTGAACTATCTCTAAGGTCTCTGTAGTGTCAGCCCCCAGAGCCTCTTGTCCTCTCACGTTTTCACATACTGACTGTACCCATCCCCTCTTTAAATTCTGGTTATAAGTCCACCACTGGGGTTACTACTGCTTCAACAGGAAATCCAGTGTTACACACCTGACCCCTTCCAGGGATCCTGCCAGCCCGCCCATGGGTGTATCCCCCTAGGATCTCTCTTTCTCCCTCCCCAGCGCCCCCTGTGGGCCAGTCCTTAGAGACTCCCATCTACCTGCACTTGCACACCTGGCGAACAGGTCCAGTGCTCAGCCAGCTGTGCCAGCAGGGGTCAGGGTCTCTGGTTAAGCCAGCATGCACTTGGCATCTGGTGTCCAGGGCAGATGCTTGCTTACTTCCCTGAGCTCCTCTCCCTGGGGAACGGGCTTATCGTGCATGCACTGGACCATACCACACATACTCACGTGGCCTCAGTTGTGCTGGCTGTCAGCCACATTGAGCCAGAGTGTCAGGAAGAGCCGAGAGTGAGATGTGCTCCCAAAACCCCCCAGGAGAAGATCTTAGAAACTGCCTCTTCAAGTTGTTAATTTTATTATTCAATTATTTTATATAATTTTGCGCAAATGCACATCACAGCGGCGGGGGGCTCGGTCCAGGCTCTCCTAACTCTCGTTTGGCTCTCCTCCTACCTCCTGCCCCTGCTGGGCCCACATTGCCCTCCGACCCTGCTAACAGCCCAGAATGCACCTTCTACCCTTTCTTCTAATAACATCGCTAGACCTAATTCACGTACGTGAACACATGCATGCACAGGGGATCTGACATTGCCTTATAAAAATGAGCTATTTATAGTCTATTCTGCATCCTGACCTTTTCACATAATGATACCTTGGAGAGTCCTCCAAATCAGGTGGCATAATTGTAATTCATTCCTTAATAACGGCATATCATTTATTGATCTGATCAGGAAATACTAACATGGAGGTGCATAATCTTTCTTGGCAATGATGTATCAGAATTTACACAACCATTAGTGTTATGTTCACCAATGTTTCCATTATTCTGTTATTTATTTCCATGACAAATAAGGTTGTAACTCTTATTTTACCTTATTCTGACACATTCTCTTGCTTTCTGATGCTCTGAGGGGCTTACCGGTGAGTCACAGGGTCTGCAATCTGCCTGTCCCAGTGGCCCACCCTCCTGCGCTCAGGCCGACCCCCTTGTTTGGGTCGTGGCAGCTTCCCAGGGTGCTCTGACCTGTATCTGGGCAAGCCTCTGCGTCTACCCTTTTCCTTAATTTTCTTAGCTACTTTTAGAACTTATTTTTCCAAATTAACTTTAAGATAATTTGATCCAACACAAAAAAAAATTAATTTCTTGGGATCCTCACTCACTAACTGTAAAGTAACAGAAAAAGAATTTAAGGGAGCTTCCCGGCTGGCCCGGCTAGCGGGGGACTTGGACCTAGACCTACAGGCACCAGGGCAAGGGCTCCTCCCCCTGGCTTGGAACACACTTACGCAGGGAAATCAGAAGCCCCAGATGTGTTTGTGATTCACATTTAAGACAGTTACCACGCGTGGAGGAGGTATAAGCTGGTGCGGGACCCCAGGCAGCAAGGAGGCAGCACCTTTCAGAATTTCAGTGCCTGTGCCCCACGCCCGCTGCCCACAGAGTCACCGGCCAGGAGCTCATCCCAGAGAAGCACATACAGTCAGTGCTCTGTGGGATTGGCTGGAGACCCCCAGCCGGCTCCGGGCCGGTCGGCAGGTGACTGGACAACATCCTAGAGCCGGGCTCCTAATGGCTGGTGAGCTGCAGGCGGGACAAGAGTGAGGCAGAGGTGTGGGTACACGTGGGGACGTGCCACAGCCAGGGTGTGGGTGCGGGAGGCGGCCTGAGGCAGGTTCACGGGCTGCCCTGAGTGAGGGGCACGGACCCATGTCTGGAAACGAGAACATTTCCAGAAGGAGACCTAAGACCTCAGCAATGGGAGTGGAGTTAGGAGACCAGGAGATGGTGGGAGACTGACTTTTCACTCCTGGATTTTACAAAACATATGCATCTATGAGATATTATATTAACTACAAATGTTTCTATAACAAGAACGTAAGGACAGATTAAGCTAGCCAGCCAGTGGGGTGACAGGTGCTCCAGATCAGGGGGTTTGGGGGGAGCAGCCATAGGGGGCTGCACTGGACCCCCTGGATACTGACTCTAGGGCCAGAGCGTGCTGAGGGGGAAGGACTGCTTCCCTCTCACCTTGGCAGGAGCAGAGGCTGGCACAGCCCATCCCTTGTCCCCACTGGCCCCTGGAGTCTCTGGGTTGGCAGGGCCCTGACTGCTCATGAGCAGGCCGGTGCCCAAGGCGCCCCCCAGGGGGAAGAGCCAGGCCAGCAGCAGCGCGGGCGGCTCGGTCCCCAAGGCTGAGCATCCTTCCCACTGTACCCCCCCGTCCTGGGCACCACTCAGGGGACCTGCTTGATTAGGACGTCCACAGCAGAGCCACACACGCAGGGAGAAGGGCCTGGGGAGGCAGCTGGGCAGGGAGGAGAGGGGCAGAGGAGGGGCACAGGCAGGCATGGGCTCCCAGGAGGGCACCTGGGCTGGGAGCCCACGGCCTGGGGGCAGAGCTCAGGACATGGCTCAGTATCCAGGACTAAAGGCGGTTCATGTTGTTTCCATTCTGAATGTGCTACAGATCCGGTATCCACTGTGCTAACTGCCTTAATTTTTAAATGTTCCTGAAAATGCTCATTTTTAGCATGGATAATTTTAAACCATTTCAAATCAACCTTTCTTGGCAATGAGTGAAAGTGATTTGCTTCCACAAAGACACCCACAGATGGTCTAAATATGGTGTCACCTACATGGAGCAGTGACAGGTTTGTCATCATAAATGCTCTGTGACTCGGCTTATTAGCTTCCTGGACTGAGCTGCCTCCCTGACCTACCAGCACTCACAACCTGACTTCCTGCAGAATGTCCACACCTGCCGCCCCCGCCTGCTGCCCCGCAGACCTTCCCAGGTGGGAGAGGACAGATGGTATCTTGTTCTCCCGGTGTAAAGGATGCCCTGCCTGCGGCCACCCAGGACGGCAGCCCGAGTTGGGGATTCGAGGGCAGAGTTCAAGTCCAGGCTGTGCCCCCTCAGGTGACCTTAGGGAAGTCCCCCCCCCCACCACCCTCCTCTGTAACGGGGCTGACCGCAGTGCCCACTCACACAGCAAGGACCCAAGGAGAGAACAGGCTCCAGCGTGAGCACTTTCCCTTCCCTTGGGGGCAGCACTGTCACCAGCGCCACGTCTCCCTGCCACCCCCACATTATTTTCCCCATCACTCTCTGGCCACAGGCAGAGCATGATTGCCTAGACTGCGTGTCTGGGTCCAGGGACACACTCAGACACACGTGCCGGGAGTTCCCCCCTGCTGTGTTCCCAGGGCCCAGAGGAATGCCCAGAAAGCCAAGGGTCTTCCCCGAATGCAGAAATGCACTGTTGAGTGAGTGAGTGAGCACCAGACCGCCCCCCAACCCTGGGCCTCATTTTCTCCACTTGCAAAGGATGGGACTTGGCCACTCAGACATGTATGTTTGTGTGGTGGCAGCTTGGTGCGTTTCCCCTGCTGCAGCTCAGGTGAGGGGCTGGACTCCCACGGGAGACCCAGATGGGATCTGAATGAGCCACGTGGGCCGAAGCCCTGGCCAGGGGGGATAGAGCGGGTGCTGTGGAGAAAAGAGGGAGGTTTGGGTGTCCCCAGCCCATGGGAATCACACCCCACCAAACAAAACGTAGACAACTGTGCACTCCTCAAAGAACTGCCGATACCCGAAGTATGTAGTCCCTGGATTACAGGACCCAGCAGAGTGGAGTCCGCTAACACACAGGCAGGCCCGTGTGGCGGACGTGCCTAGGGGAGGCGGGCCCCATGACAGGAGGTGGGTTTGCCGCTGGAGAGCGGGCCATGACGGGGAGTGGCATCCCCAGCCCCACGCATCTCCTGTGCAGCCTCCTCTCTGCGGTCAGGCATTCGGAGGCCTCAACAAGCTGGGGCCGGTATGCTGAGCAGGTGGAGTGCACGGCTCTGCAGAAGTAGGGCCTCTGCTTAGCTCCGCCTGTCTGTCCTGAGGAAGAACTTGGCTCCAGCATGGAGCTCCCCAGGAGACCCCTAGGACCCGCTGTTTCTCTGTCCCCACCACAGATGTTCAATTTCCCCTGGGGACCTAAAAGCCAACGAAGACATTCACACACAGGTATCAGGGACTGATAATAGTTCAGGGAGCTTACCCAGGGCAGCTGCACTTAGGAAGACCCCTTTTTTTTCTCTTCCAAGCTATAGTCACCTTAAACCAAAGAAATGAATCTCCAGCACTTAGGGCCAACCAGGGAGCCCAGCAGGAGACAATGATGAAACATTTTGAAGCAGAGAAACCCAACGAGGGGGTGCCTCCCCATCCTTAACCTGAGGCTCCAGGGAAGATGCCACAGCCCCATTTGGAGGACAGGTGAAAACCCCTTCTCTAGGACTTGCTAACTCTGGAGCTAGAATCCAGGTCCTTCAGAAACAGCTCCAGCATCCGCCTGCACAGCCCAGAATCTCCTGTCTCACTGGCGGAAATGCTCAGAGGACATGGTGCAGCCACCGTATGTCACTGAGTGACACCTCTCTGGACATTCCCACCCACTGGTTATGGCAAAGATGGGTTACAGGCTGGACTGGGTACCCACGCCCCCACCATGCAAGGGCTTTACAGTGCCGTGGCCAAGGCAGGAAGTCCCAACAGGCTGCCTTCCTGTCTGCACCAGGTCCTCAAGGAAGGACCCAGGGTCTGCATAGGTGCTGCCTGACGTAACCTGAAAAAAAAGTACTTTTTGCCAAAGTATGCTGAGAAGCATTTTTTGCCAAAGAAGCAGAGTCCCATGCACAGCCCGCATTCCAGGGCCTTCCTGAGTATGGAGGCCTCGGTCTGCTCCACCTGCAATCCGGGCCCTTGGGCCTGGCTCTTACCTCCAGTGGGACCACCTGCATCAGGATGGCGAAGTTGGTGAGGTGAGTGCAGCGGCAGACGGAGTAGCTGAGGTTCCCTGCTATGAGCGCGCAGCCCTCGTCCGACCAGACCCCTTCTCCGGAGCTGAGGACACAGGAGGAGCATTCAGTGGAAGCCACAGCCCACCAGGGCCAGTGCACGGAGAGTGTTCACACCCACCAGGCTGACAAGAGGGGATGAGTCAGGCTACAGGAGATGAAGAGGAAGGCCATGTCTCCTCTTGGGCATGACACGTGTGCAAATCCTGCAACCCGGCAATCTTGCTTCCAGAGAATTTTAAGCTGGATGCACAGGGGATGCATCCAGGGGTGTTCCCTGAGTGATGGTGATGCTAGAGAATATGAGTGACCCAGTGTCCACTGTGGGGAAGTGGATAAATATACTGTGGTGCAAGTATGACACAGTGTGACACAAGGCCACCCATAGTCAGGGAAGGGGTAGGCAGCTGGGCAGAACACAGACTCATGTGCCACGTACCAGGTGCAATGAGACAGTGATGCAGCATGAAACCAGACAAGCAGATCTAGTGCCCATAGGTCACTGAGACAACTCCCCGGGGCGGCTACTCCCCGAGAGAGGGGCAGAGCTCAGGGCAAGAGGTCCAAGTCAGGATGCTTGCTTTTTGCTCTTCTGACGAATAATGTACTGATATATTACTTGTATCATTGCATAAAGTATAAACCTGAACAAAAATGACATGAAGCCATTACGCTGAGAAGCGAACTGTGGCTAAATTTCACAGTGAGAATATCCGTGTCTTCCATGTATCCCTGCATATTTTCAAATTCCAGAAACGATGTTTAAATGGCTTTTCATTTAAACTTCCCAGAAGCTGCAACTTTGAGTTATCAGCAAAGATATATCTTTGCTTCAGCCAAAGGCAAGGGCCCTTGGGGAGGCTCTTACAAAGTTGAAGAAATTAAAAGGTTTCTCTTTGCCTTCTGTTCACTTTGAACTGTAATGTCAGCGGTGAATGTAGATGAGGAATGTGGCCAATGGCAGGGTCTGATGAAGACCTGGGCTGCACTGTGCGCTGCTCTGTGGATGAAGCATCACAGGCCACACGGCTATTTGCATCCCTGAGGCAGGGGGTGCCCTGTAAGGACAGGGGCCCGCGGGTCGGCAAGGGAAGGGTCGTTTGGAGGTGACTCGGGTGGGCATTGAGCTTGGGTTCAGCAGCTGCAGAGGGGGTTTCATGATGAGTGGGCTGCTCTCCTCAGGGAGAGGGGGCCATTTAGCAGAGACCAGAGAGCACAGCCGGGGCGGCTTGAACCTATCCATTCCGAGGCGTGAGACCACACTAACATGGGTCATACCCCTGTCCCCACCACACCGCCTGTTTCTGTCCAATTTTCCCAGGATCTCAAGGAGAGCCAGCAACATGGGCTGTAGTGTTTATACAGCACCTTTGACCGTTCTTGAACGCATGAATGCCATACTATTAGAGGGTGACCCGACAGCAAGCAGGCATTGGAGCAGGTGAACACAGTCACGGGGATGGCCCCTCTTACTCAGAGTGACAGCGAATTAAAACACATGAGTGTCACGTCTCCCCAAACAGAGCCAAGAGGGTGTGCTGGTGCCTTTGTTCGCCAGGGAGCTGAGTCCTGAATGGCCATCCCTCTGAGGGGGTGTGAAGACCCCCTTCTGGCTTGTGCACAGGAAGCCTGCCATGGAAGCTGGGCCAACTAATGTCTAATGATGGTACGAATGTGCATAACCCTGTGACCCAGGGAGTGTGCACCCAAGCAGAAAAGTGTTTGCTCACCTGCATAAATGAATGTATAATGTGATAAAATGTCATACCACCATTAAGAGAGACGCGGGCGGGACACAAAGACAGAGGGTGGTGGAATGATGCAAGAAACGTGGAACTAACAATGCCACATATTCTCTTTGAACATAAATATAAATCTTATATAAATTATTGAGAAAACACACAATGTCCACTGTGGCTACTGGTGGCATGGGAGGTCAGGATAAGAGGTAAAAGTCTGAGGGATGTTTGCTTCATATAATGCCTTTCTTCCTGAGGTGCCCGTGGGAGGTGCAGGGGTGCAGGGGTGCAGGGAAGAGGCCCTGGGTCTGGATGGGGTGGCAGAGGCCTGTTTCCACAGGGCTGATAGTCAGCATGCTCCACTGTGGCCATCATGGATTTAAAATGCTAAAACACTGACATGGCCGCCAGAGGATGGCTGCTTGCCCAGCCCTGCCGCAGGACCCCCAGGACAGCGGCTAACTTCCCGCATAGCCACGGTGCCTGTGCTGAGCTGTTGAGGGAGCCGGAGATCACCCAGGGCTTTAGAGACCCTGTGCTACAACCCTAATGCAGCCTGGAGGGGACCTCACCCAGCACCTGCTCCAGATCCTGCCTATGTCCCAAATTGTCACCAGTATTGGCAACCATGCGGCCTCCAGAAATGGGTGACCTGGAGTGTAACCCAGGCTGGCGTGTGACGGAGCATTGTCTGGACACCTCCCACTTGTCTGGCACCACCCTCCCCATTTCCCTCCCCCACACCCACCAGGCAGCCTCCTGCATAGATGGTACCTGAAGTCCAGGAAGGCGCAGTACAGGAAGGTCCGTCTGCTTGCATTGGAGGCTTCACTGTACTGCTGGCCAGTCTGAAATGAAAGAGCAGATTTGCTTCATGACACAGCTCCTGAGATTGGAGTGAGAGCCCCACCCTGGCCCACCAGCCACTGACTTTCCACCACATCTATCATGGTAAGAGGGGCCACGGCATCCACCAGGTCTCCTGCCCCAGGGGCTTTGCACCTGCTGTGTCCACCTTTGCTCTTCCACATGGCACCCTCCTCACTTCCCTTTCCACAGGCCCTGCTACATGTTAACTCCTCAGAGAGGCCTTCCCTGCCTGGTTAGAGCAACACCCAGTCCTGCTCTCCCTGCAGCTTCCTCTATTTTTTCCTAACATTGACCAGCACACATATTTGCTTACTTATTCGTTTGCTGGCTTCCCCTCTGAAACACGCACAGTGAGCCTTTGTCCTGTTACTGCTGTGCCAAGCGTCTAGCCCTCTGCCTGGCATACAGCAGGTGCTTACTACATGTTGGCTGCATGAGTAGACAAAAAAACAAACACACGACCAGACCAGTCAGTGACCTCGTTCCCAGGAGAGACAGAAAAGGTAGAGCCTGGCCCCCAAGACCAAGGCTGCTCTGCTAATGTCTCCTCGGGGAGGCCTGTCCTGGCCGCCACCACCTCCCTTGACCTGTTTCCTTTCCTCCATGGCACTCAATGCTAGCAAGACATCCTTAGTTATGTTAGCCACTTTATCACTGTGTCCATCGGAATCAGAGTGGGACCCTGTCTCAGCGCATGCTGAGCCCAGGCTGCGGCTGGCACACATAGGCTGCCCACAGGCACATGCTGTGTGAGTTACTGGAGACTCGCGTTTGCAGGCAGGCGGGGGTGACTCCTGGCTTCCAAGAGGAGCACCTCACGGTGTGGCAGGAGGATGGTGAGCCAGAGGCCAGTGGGTAGTCCCTTCTGAGAGCGCACATGGCCCCTGGCTCGCCATGGGCGCCCCTTCCCACATTCACTGTGGACTGTGGTTTTCTAAGTGTGGCCACAGGCAACCTCCACGGCACCCAGGAACCTGGATCCTAGGGCCCCACCATAGAATCAGAAACCGGGGGTCAGGGCCAGACCCCTGGGTGTCCATAAGCCCTTCACATGGGTCACATGCATCTGAGACCCACTGAAAGCTAGGAAGACATGTCTCCCTCTCTCCCCCTAAACTATTTCAGCTGCTCAGACAGAGCCCTGCAGCCGCCTAGGAACACAGTAAGTTAACAGCAGAACATGACATGAAAAACCACAACATCAAAAATACAAATAAGAGCCCGCACCTGGGGGCCCCGCCTCATGCCCTCCAGGACAGCGTGAAGGGCCGCTTTTTAACAAAGTGTGTGTGTTCCTCGTGCATGTAGGAAAGGCTTAAAGCAAGCTGAGCGAGAGGGAGCAGTGCAAGCAGGCTGAGCCTGCCTCAGAGGCAGCGGGCTTCCCAAGACAAGCCCTGCTCTCCTGGCCTCCAGCTGACCCGCCAGTCGGACCCACCATGCTAGTCCCAGATCTCGGCAAGAGGCATTAAACTCGGAAACAGCTGAGGCCAGCCAAGCACATGTGTGGCCAGGAGGGTGCAGGGGCAGACAGAGTTCACTCGGCCCTGGACCAGGATCACACCCTAAATCCGGAAACTCCTGTCCTCTGAAGTCTGAGGCTCTTCTGGCACGGTGGCTCCTGGGGTGGAAAGGCAGACAGCCCCCTGATATATGTGGGGTTTGCAACCACTCACTGCAGAGGTCCTCAGCTGGGTTCCAACAAAGAGGCCTAGAAAGTTCCCCAAGGCATGATCTGGAACCGGAGCTGTCGGCATATGGCGGGGCGGGGAGGGTGGTGCTGACAGAGCGGGAAGGTGAATGGTCTGTGTCACTTTCCTGGAGAAATGCAGGAGGTGTCTGTGGCCTGTCGGCCTCCCTGGTGCCTGGGTGGCACACAAAAACCATTCTGTGAGTCACCTGGTGGTCGGGACTAGGAAGTGGTACATCCTCATCAGGTGAGGAGACAGCAACATTCACCTTGAAACCCTCCTGATCTGGAAGCCAGAGACCCCACAGAGCTCTGTGGTCAACACAGCTGACCTCCAAGGAGTGCTGGACCTGCTCAAAGTCACGTGCCCCCTCACTGCAGGGCCCCATAGGCCCCCAGGAGCATCTTCCATGCTGTGACTGCCTCCAACAACCCGAAGGGTTTTCCATTCGGGGAGAAGCAGATGTGAGCAGTCAGGTGTTCACTGCCTGCTGCTCATCCCTGAGGCCCAGAAAGGGTGCACAGCATGAGGAGGAGAATCCACCCGGAACAGCCGCTAATGTCCTCGCTTAGAAATGTGCTTGCTTTTTATTCAAGTAGATGGTTTTTCCTGTAAATAAACTGGGAAGACACTGGCTTATCACTGCCCCAAGCAAGCATGTAAATGCACCGTGGTCCTTCATTTGAACCCTGAGTAAAGCAATGGAGGGTCAAAGTGCCCCCTTGCCGCACTGTGGCTGGTGAGCACGGGGATCCTTGGCAGGCTGAGCAGTGCCTCTGGGTCCCGGCCTCCTGCCTGAGCTGGCTGCCCTCACCACGAGCCAAAGCAATTCAGTGAAGGAATGGTAGTTCTTTCAACAGGTAGTGTGGGAGCAATCAGACACCCAGGGCAACTGAATAAGCGGATAGACAGAGAAATAAACAACTCAGCCTAATCTCATGCCTTATATGAAAATGAAAGGAAATGGATCCTACATTAAATGTTAAACATAAAACTTTCAGGAGATACCACAGGAGAAAGTCTTCAGGACCCAGAGCTCAGTGAAGAGTACTTGGCTATGGCATCGAAAACACAATCCATGAAATAGAAAAATCAGCAAATCGGACTTCATAAAAATTAAACATGCCAGCTCTGGGAACATTATCTACATGCTAAGAGGATAAAGAGACAAACAATAGACCTGGAGAACAGGTGTACAAACCACGTGTCTGACACAGGGCTCATCTCTAGGATACGGGAAGAATTCTCAAAACTCAACTGCAAAACCCATGAAGAATCCAGTGAGAAAATGGGCAAAGGACATAAAAAGACATTTTCACAGCAAAGGATGTACAGATGGCAAATAAGCACAAGAAAAGATTCTCAACATCACTAACCATTTAGGCAATTCAAATCAAGACCACACGAGAACTAAAATAAAGCATAGTGCCTACGCTGAGTGCTGCCAGCAGGAGGAGAAACTACATCATTCACGTATTGCTGGTGGGAATGTGAAAGGGGACAGCTGCTCTGGGAAACAGTTTGGGGTTTTTTAAAAATATTAAAAATACTCACCCCGTTACCCTGTAATTGCTCCTGGGAGCGTGCCCCAGAGAAGCCTAAACTATCTCCACACAAAAACCCGTACACGAGTGTTTACAGCACCTTATTTGTCATCACCCAAAGCTGGAAACACCCAAACCATTCTTCAGGGGGTGAGCAGGTAACGCCCTGAAGGGCCAAGGGCCTGTTCAGCAATACATGGGGACGAGCTACTGACACACACACGGCACGGACGGGTCTCACAGGCGCTGGGTTGAGTGAAGAAAGCCAGTCTCACAAGGTGACATACAGAATGACTGCCTTGGTACCACTCTTAGGACAGAATCCTAAAGATGTAAAGGAGGCTGATGAGGGTCAGTGGTCAGGGACGGGGGAGGGCAGGAGGCACAACAAGAGGGAGATGTTTTTGGGGTTGAAGCTGGCCAGTATCTTGGTTTCCGTGGTGGCCCCAGGACTCTGCACCTGTGCTAAGATAGCACTGAACTGTCCACACACTGTGCCAGGGTCAGTGTCCTGGCTCTGATGTCGCATATGGTCCCACCAACTGTGCCCACTGGAGGGCTGGATGCAGGCCCATATGGCCCCTTCCTACTAAGTTTGAAACTTTCTGTGAATCTATCAGTATTCCAAAATAAAAGGTTTTAAAAAGGGTTAGACTAGCATCAGATTAACGGTAACCAGGCCAACTGTCCCGGCTGAAGAGGACACAGCTTGGACGGGGAGAAAAGTACTTCACATGAAGCAGGGATGGGGTAGCTTGGGCTCACTCTCACAGCTGAGTTCTGCACAGGGATATGGGATCCTTCGGCAAGCCCGCTAAGGGGACCACAGGTAGCAGACTGCTACTCTCAGCCTGTGACAATACCACCACGATCAGGATCATCCCCCCTCGTCCCCAGCGCCTTGAATCTCAGCTGTGTGTTGGCGTCCCAAGTGAGAGTTCCAGACAACCCAGCCAGGTCCACAGCCCACTGCCGACCCCTAGGATGAAACAGCCTCACGTCCTCCAGGCCCTGGTTGCCGCCCTAAGGACAGCGCACTTGCACCCTGAGGTGTGTCCTTTGTTCTCAGGGTGGAGCAGTGTGTGTGTGTGTGGTCCCGGCCAGGAGAAGGAAGTGGTCATTCCGTGGAGGGGCGGCCACCGCCCTCCACCCTGCATCAGATTCCATCTCCCGCCCACATCAGCTTTCCCCTCTGGGCCGCCTTCCGGATGATTTCCCTTTCTCTTGCTCACAGAATACTTGTAAATTATTTTTCCCTAGACACCTGGCTTGACTTTTTCATGATGTCCCACAAAGTTCATTTTAATGTTATCTGAACTGTGACAGCAGAAGAAAAAAGAGGCTAAACTTAAAATATAGCTTCCACAATGATCTGCTTGATCTTTCCCAGACAAATCCTCTATTTTGTCCTCTTGCACCTGAACCGCTCCGAGCTAGGACTGTAGTGGGCTGGGCCCGCCTCACAAAGATGATCCTATAAAGGCAAAAGGGACCAGCAGAGCTCCCTCAGTCACTCATCCTAATTGGTTCCTGTTTCCAATGCCACATGGCTGGAATTTTTCCTACAGCCAGAAAACCTTCCTGGGTTATAAACTCAAGTAAACCTCTAATGTACGTGTGAAAAACGAGTTTACGATCAAAACAGACCAACACTGCCTATATGTGTATTGGTGATCATCCACTGGAAGGAAAACATATTCTTCTCATAACACAAACTACACAGCAGAAATCACAATGCAAACGTTTAGGCTGGAGGATTTTCAGAGAACCAGCAAATTTCAACTACAGGTATGTCCCAGGAGGCCATATCAGAATGCCCCATATTTCGATGCCAATAACAGTACGAGTTTAAAGGGCCACAGGATTCTGATCTATTTACAGCCTGGTTCTGAGGCTGTTAGTAATAATGATTTGTGGTCTAGAACCCGCTTATAAACCACATTAAAAATGATGGTATATTCCACGAAAGGTGAGCAATTTTACTTAGAAAAGAAAGTAGGAATTTGGAAGCCCACCATTTATCTGCACTCTGGAACTGGCCACGGACTGCTAAGTGAACCCCATGACTCTCACCAGTGTGTTCTCTGATACATATTTTTGTTCATCCCCTTTGTTTCCCATTTTCCCTTGTCTATTACTCTATAAGTTCATAAGTAGAGGAGTTTAAACCAAATATTCCTGGGTTTTAAACACACACATGCAAAAAAGGAAAAAAAAAAAAGAATTTTCTTAAGACAATAGGGAATAAGCCTTTCCCTTGAAATGATCTTCCTACATATTAAAAGATAATTTTTAAAAAGGTAAAATGAAAATCACGAATCTCCAACAGATATAAAATGAACAGATGTTAAAGATATTATTTAACTCATTAATGAAAAGCAAGCATTAAGATATTAGTACACATATGAGGCCATCGGGAATGTTGTAATAAACTCGCTGAATAGAAACAAAACTGGCGAAACTGACCGATATCCACAGGGAAATAATATTCAACAGGTTTCTATCTCTGCCAGACAAAATTTACATTTCAATGGACAGAATGAAAGATCTAAGTGAGAACAGAATTATCAGATGATAGAAGATGTAGGAAAATGTGTCCTGCCCCTGGGAGAAAATGATTTCCTATGCCAAGCCAGACCCCATAGGTCATGAAAGATGTGCATGGCCAATTACTTCTGAAATAAACACCTGCTGCTCTCAGGATGCAAAAACCATATCAGAGCCTTTCCAAACCATGATGTTTGCTTTTATGGAAAAGCCGTGACTTAAAGACACATTTTCCTGATCTGGCAGAGCCTTTCAGCAGATTTGGCAGCCTTGAACAAAGAAGGGTTTCCAGTTAAAAAAAAAAAAAAACATTTGTAACATGCCATGGCATAAATATGAAGAAAAGGAAGGTGCAAATGTGAGCACAGAAAAATGAGAGAGCGAGGAGCAGAGAGAAATCTTCAACCCACTGTCTCGGCCACCCTGAAACAGAGAATGCCCTCTTGTCCTTTAAATACTTACCTATTGGTTAAGAAACATAAAGGAAGCTTTAGGAAATCACATATCCACTGTTGTCCCAAAGATCTTATACTTGAGAAAATTGTATATCGTCACTGAAAATTCCCAGTTTGTTTAAACAGAGGAATTTTGATGGAGATTTACTATGTCAATATAAACACCCAAGTTCTGTTTCAAATCAAATAACCAAAGAAAATGAAGTATGCCATTGGCTACTGTTGGTATCAATCAAAGGAGATAAAGAATTCTTGCTGCTTCCTGGGCATGTCAGCATAATCCTAAACCTCATACACATATGAATATCATCAAGAAAACCATGCCGTCTCCATCCCTCCTGGCGGACACATGAAGTAAATATCCAAAGCAGGGCAGTAATGGGGGTGGTTCACGATCTCCGGAGATTTGGAAAAATACAAGTCAGACTTTAGTTTGTGCAACTCCAAAGACCCGGCCCACCCACCTAAGAGCAATTCCTAGCCGCGCATGGTGCTGCGGTGTGTCTGGAAAAACGCCCTGATGATGGAGATGGTGACGGTGGTGATAAGATGGTGGTGGTGGTGGTGGTGATGAAATGATGGAGATGGTGATTCTCATTAAAGGACAGGGGACCCTGTTATGTAATGGGCCACCAACATGCAGTGATGAAGTGCCATCCCAGCAGTGACAAACTAAATTCCCAGCCTCCTGCACAACTTCCTGGAACCTTGTCTACACAATATATGCTCCAAAAGCTTGCAAATGAAGTATTCTCACCCAGTTTCACAGGGACAAGGCCAAGCCAAAGCAGAGGAAACATAACTTCCTGGACCACCCAGGGTGATATGTATAAGCCACAAACAACTAACTGTCTTACTTTTCCAGGCTTCCAGTGCTTGGTTCAGATCTCCCCCTGTTGTACCACCTGCTCCTCCTACCTCCATCAGAGACCTCTTCTTTGGTGGGCTTCCTGCCTGGTCCCTAGGGGAGGCATGGCCAGTGCTTGGTGAGTGGCTCACACTCTCTCCATCCAGCAAAGCCTGTTCCTAAAAGCCGGGCACCAGGCTCACCTTCCCCTACTCTGCAGCCCACACTGGTGTCCCTGCTATCAGCTCAACCCACAGAGCACACGGCTAGTGGCTCCTGGTGATGTCATGCGGCTCAGCTGGAAAGGCTGCTAATCCCATAGCCAGCATGCACCAGAAGACAGCTCATTCAACCACTTCTGATGTACAAGGTCATTTTAGGTGGTACATGATGAACCCTTTATTTTAGTTAGGTTGGCATCTTAATGCAGACTGGGAAATACTGTGATAAACATTTCATTCCCAGAATTTCTGGCTCTGACTATTCAGGGTGAGAGAAGAGGGCATTTAGGTAGAAAGGCATTTGTCACCGTTAAGGCAAGGGAGTGTGTGCATGGGCTGTGAGTGTGCAAATCCATGAGGGTGGGGCCCTAGTGAAGCCTGGAGCACTGGGCCCTAACAAGAGCCAGCAGCCAGGGACCCACACTGCTGCATGCACCTTACACCTGCCAGCTGATGCAGCCCTTCTGCCTGTCTGCAGACAGCATCACACTGTCTAGAGGAGGTGCCAAGCAAGACCAGAGACCTCCAGCGACTAGCCTAGGGCCACTCAGCTAACACATGACCCCAGCAGGTCAGCCCCAGAGCTTGCACTCTGCCCCATATAAGGCTGGGTCTGCTTTTCTGCACTTATGCCTTATTTATCTCCTGTTTGCTGGGCTGTCCTTCCCACCCCTAACACTGGCCTTCCCTCACGCTGCCTCTCCTTCTTCTTCTCCAGCTCCAGGCCTGCCAGTTGGAAAGTCGTGCCTGGGTTAGCTACAGAGACTGGACCTCTGAGCCTCAGGAACCGCTCAGTAGCATGAAGCAGAAGAGAGGGCTGTGGAGAAGGCACGGCCCACCTGGTCTCTGGAAAAGAGACAGCAGAGCAGACTGGTTCCCAACGCTGGGACCTTGGGGTACAGAGGGCCTGCCCTGTGGTATACAGGGGGCCTGTCACGGTGTGCAGCGTGTCTGCCCCATGGTGTACAGGGGAGTCTTCCCTGCGGTGTATGGGGGGTACACGCTGACATCTGAAAATGATCCTGTCCTGCCCAGAATAAGGAACGGTTTCTCAGAGGACAAGAGCCTTTTATGTGAACTATAAAAAGTTGCTGGATGAACAACCTATTATCATCAAGAAACAAATTACTGATCTGAACATCAGTGGGCTTGGCGCCTGGCCCGGCCCTCCGCCCTGAGAGTCTGAGGAGCCCCAAGTCACCAGGACCTCCCTCCAGGGCCGTGCCCCAGGTGCCACCTGTCTCAGCTCTTCCCAGAGGTGGGGGTTCAAGCCCCCCCACACATCTGGGTCACATCAAGCTGTGTAGGAAGATGAGGCAGCTCCTGGCAGAGCTTGGGAGTGTGGGGTTCCCAGCCAGCTACAGGGCAGGCCTGAACTGTCCCTGGGGCGGGGGACTCAGAGGTGAGCCAGGCCCCACCCACCAGCTGCCCACCACCCCATTTGTGGACCCAGAAGGGCTGCTGGCCTGGAGACTCCTGCATCCTTGGCTTCCACTCTGCAAACGGGGCCCTATACACCCATGGGGGTAGGACAGACAGACATCTGTCCTCGGCCTCCAGAGTGAAAGGGCCTCTGACTGGCCACCAGCGGAGACCAGGATTCCCTGCTTGGAGTTGATGTGGCCATGGGACTTCAGCCCCATGCCCTCCTCTACATGTGATACGAGGTGACCAGGGGGAGCCATCCAGGACTTGGTGATCAGGGAGCACATCCTGGAAAGGGCTGTCCCCTGCGGCCTATCCCATGGTCACACGGCCTGCTGTGCTGTCCACCGTTTGGGGTGGTGTAGGTGACAACACTTACGTGAAGCCAGCCCCTCCCACTGAGTCATGCCTTCCATGAAGCACAGGGGGTACTGATGGTGTCACCATTGTATCCAGACACAGGATGGGGCAGAGTGGCCCTGCTGGGCTGACTGTCTTGCCTGGAAGGGTGGCAGCCAAGGATGGGCATCCCATCCCAACAGGCAGAAGGAAGCACCGTTATCAAGTAGAGGTGGTGTTGGCTGTTTCTGCCTAAACCTGTCAGGGCCACTGACCTGAGCCAAGAACCGAGTTCCCCCTGCCACCGGCCCCCAACAGAGGGGAGGGGATGCAGAAAGGAGGCCGAGGGTTCCTGGGACACCCCACTGTCCGTGTCTGGGTGCAGGATGCCCTGGAATTTGGCAGGGAAGGGTCACTTGGCCCAGAAGTGTCTCCAGTGGGTCACTTGCCTTTCACCTCTTAGGAGAACCCGTGAGAAGCCAGTGCTCCAGGGCTGCAGGGTCTCTGCCAGCCCACGGGCTTACTCCCAGGAACTCAAGGCCACCCACCCTTGTTACTGCAGGCCCACCTCCTGGGACCCCAGTGCTCAGTCCACTCCCGAGCTCAAGCCCTGTGTGGCCGGGGTGCGGTGTAGGCATGTGACAAAGTCTGTTAGTGTCGTCTGTCCAGTGGAGGGTCCTGAGTCTAACTATTCCCAAAGCCCTAGACTGGGGACCCACCCTCACCAGCAGGGTGACCAGGAGGCAGGCAGCGCACCCTATCCAACCCAGCTGTTAAGGTGAAAAGCCTACTGAGCCGATTCTGCACCAGTGACGGCATGTGCACACGTGTGCGTGGGTCGGGCAGCAGCATGCAGCTGGTGCTGCACGGCCACCCATGCCCCAGTGCCCAGGGCCTGGGTTCTGTTCCTCCTTGCCAGTCCTCATACCCTGGGGCTTGCCCCACTGATGTCAGCAAACTATTTCCTCATTGGCCCAAGGATTCCAGGCCCCTCCCCGCCTCCTTCCCAGAGCAGGGGAGGAAAGTAAGTGGCAGTGGGGAAATGGTTGCTATAACTGCTGACTAGCTGCTTCCAGGCATGCCAAGGCTGCCCAGCAGCTCCATCTGATTCAGCCTGTTGGCCAGGCCCTGCCCCTTCCCCCAGCTCTTGGGCAGAGCCCCCAGGGTTGGGCAGGGTCCCCCAGGGTGGGCAGGGTGGGCCCTGTGATGGGAGCGGCCACCTCAGCTGCAGACACTCGTTATCAGCATGGAATGTGACACCGGGCCCTAGATTTTCCCAAACAGGCCTCAAGTCTGGACTATGTGTGATTAACCAAGTCTAACTGTTGCCAGCTAAATAAAATTATCGATCTGGCCAAAAGCCATAAATGTCAAATTCTGGCTTGACTGCTGCTCCACAAACCCTCAGGAGAGACAATCTCCATGAGTCGAGCTGCAGAAATCATACAAGTGCCGCAGCCTGATGCCCTGCTCCCCTCCCGGCTCCCCTGGCCTGCATCCCACGGGAGACACTACACGCGCGACCCTGGAGACCACAGAGTGTGGACGCGTGCCCTGCTAATACAGAACGTGGGCGTTCCCTACAAACACACGTCTTCAGTCTGGAAACTGGTTCATCGTGAAGATTTTTTTCAAATGGAGAACGTATAGAGGAACTATGATGGATTTTTTCTTGAGCCCACACATTCATTCACCCACAGGTACACAGTACATCCTGTAAGCTGGGCGTGTGTGAGCAGACGAACGTCTGCTGCCTCTGTGAAGTGGGTTTCCTAATGCAGAGAGATGGATGGTCAGCTAGACATATGTGCAAAATACATAATATTTAGGCTGTGTTATGGAAAAAACAAAACCAACCTGGTAACTGGACGGCAAGGGTTGGCTGCCTGCATTTGAAACTAAGACAATGCCACACAAACCTTAGGCGATGCCGCCTCTGCTGAAAGATGGGACTCCCGGCAGCTCCAGGCCCTGTCCCGATAAGACGCCGGCCACATGTAACCAGATCGGGGGTGTTTGGACGGGCCACCTCCCTGGGTCCCCAACATCACTGCTGCCATGTGTCACAGCACACCTGTTCACTTCCCCGGGCATCGGCTCCCTGGTCCCAGAGGTTTCCGGGTGCTGGTCCCTGACACAGCCCTGGACGCAGCCTCTGCCCTGCCTCATGCCTTCCCCTTAGGGCGGCTGTGTCCGCACCTTCCACCCACTCTGTCCCCAGCTGCACCCTCTCAGCCCACATCCTTAGGTTCAGGGCTTCCCCAGCCCTAAGGAAGGAGGAGTTCCCAGAATTCAGGCTGATAGGACCCTGAGGAGCAGACGGCACATCCCACCTTCCCCAGCTCCCACCTGAGTGAGACAGGAGGGAGCTGGGTACCTGGGAAGACCTGGGAACGCCTGTGCTCTCTGTTCTTTCTTTGTCCCCTCACCTGGAAAAGGAAGGACACCACTGGTTGTTAACCAGAGAGTCCCACCACGCACAAACAGACCAGGTGGAGTTGAGGAATGCTTCAGCATGACATGGCCGCTTGACCCCCTGGTGCCGAGAGGACCTCTGGCCTCTGTGTGAGTCACTGATCCATGTGTCACTTCTGTAGATGTTCAGACTTGGCTTCTATTTCTCTGGCTAGCCATGCCCAGCCTTAGCCCGCCAGCCAGGAGGCAAAGTGGCAAAGGGCCCCAGGCTCGGGCTGCCTTCCCTGGGCCAGGGTGGAAGGAGAGAGTAGAAAGCTGAGGTGGCGGCTCACCTCTCTAAGGAGGCCTTCCTTCCAGGACCTCTTCTCTCCCCATTGCAGATGCCCCAGGCCTGCACACCTGTCTTCTTGGGCCCTGTGGCATCCTCAATGAGGCAGCCCCTGTGGCCCTGGGTCCCCCTCTGTGCCCCCTGACTGCCTCAGAGGGTGGGCAGCCAGCACAGCTGGGTCCAGATGTGCATGAGGCTGAGGCTGGTCCCTGGGGCGCTCCGCAAGGCCTGATTCCCACACTCCTTTCCCCATTTCCTGTGTTGTCTGCCTCTTAGTACAGCTCACCAGGAGAACTGCCCCCAGGCACCCACAGAAAGCCAGGTGGGATGACGGCCCCTTCCCGGGGACACAGTCACCACTCTGCCCCGACCACCCTGCTGTGCAATAGGACCTGCAGGGCCCAAAACTCTGGTTTCTGGAGATAAACCAGAATTTAACATGCTAAAGTCAAAATCCCCTGATTTTGAATGTTGGCAATTGTGTATCAAAAGTATTTGAAACATTGTCCAGGTCATCTAGCTGCTGTAACACAGCAGAGGGCCACTGCTTGGCAAGCTCAGATGCAAGAGTGGACCTGACTTTGTAGCTTCTCAGTGACTTTCCACGTGACCTGTCCTCCCAGCTGCCCCACAGGGCAGGGACAGATAGGCCACACCTGCAGCCAGAACTCCAGGTGTGGGATCCGGGAAGGTCATCTGCTTTTCCAAGCTCAGTTTCCCCATCATCACACAGCCCTACTGTGCACCATGTGTGCACACAGCAGGAAAGGCAAAAATGCAAGAAACACCCAGCTTAGCAGAGACAACAAACATCAACCAAATGAAGAAGCACCACTGTGTGCAGATGAGCAGCAGGAGGCCGCCGTGCTCAGGAGAGAGGACAGTGAAGACAGAGACATGGGGGACAGGGATGCGAGCTGCAAGTCAGGCTGGCAGCCCACCGTATCTTCTCACGGCTTGGCATCATCAGTGTGTGGGGCCTGCAGAGCCTGGGCCCCGTCCTGCCATGAGCAAAACGCACACACACGCAGCATACTCATGCCCCCACCATCAACACACCCAGAACTTTTCTCATTGCCATGTTGACACCCCGTGTCTTCCAGGCCCTCGCCCCTCACCAGGGCTTGCCCCCCACAGCCCCAGTGCCCGTTAGCCAAGGCAGGGGCTGCACATGGCCTTTGAAATCAGTTTCCTGTCACTACACATGCTCCAAGCCCAGCCAGGACAGAGTTCAGGCCGATCTTGAAAGAGAAAAGATAAATAATGCCACACTCACACCCACTGCCCAGTGGGGATGAGAAAGTCATATGTGCACAAGGCTGTCCTCCATCTCTCTGTCTCCAAGCCCAGCAAAGAACACATGAGGGCCTAAATCAGCATTTGCTGAATGAGTAACAGAACCTACCTTACCTGTTCGTGTGACTCCTGGCCAAGACGAAATCGCGTGAGGGCGCAGCCAGCTTTGGAAACCTCTGCTTCCCCAGCCCCCCAACCCCACTCCCTGCCCCACAAAACCAGAACTCAGCTCCACCTGGACGTGGCTGCAGGGGGCCCACCCCCCACCCCCCTACACAAATGGGAGACTTTAGCCTTGCCAGCACCGCTCCTGCAGATGGCACATCAGTCTGCACAAACCAAGCCTGTCGGACACTCAGGAGCAAGGATTACTGGCACCGTCACTGTTGGGGAGAAGAGTTTGGTTCGCCATTTGTCTAGTAAATGTAGGTGCCGTGGGAAGGTGGAAGAAAGGCCAAAGAAGAAACTCCAGAGAGCTGTTATGGGGAGCTGTGGGGTCACACTGCTGCCACTGCCATCCTCCAGGGGACTGGGACGGCCTACGTACATCCCTGATGAGCCCCACAGTCACCCTTCCCCGCAGAAAATAGTCACAGAGGTGGCTGGAAGTTTCAACAGAGGCATCAAATATATTTTGAGGGAACCTGAGCTGTGAAACTTGCCGCCAGGTGAATTTCAGAGTATTGGACGCCACGAGGTGCCTCACGCACGGGCAGGATCAGAAAGGAGTGACGGTGAAGGGTGAACTGGTGAGATTTTCTGAGGAGAGCTGCCTGCCAGCACCCCCGGTGAGGGGCTCCTGTGGGTGGGGTGGGGTCCCCGTGTGGTGCCCGGCTCTACGGCATGTTTGAGGAGCTCAGGGCTGCATCTGGAAGGAAATGTCACCTCCTGTGTGTGAGTCAAAGTGGCAGGAGACTGGGGCCCCTAGTGGAAGCTGTCCGAGGGAAGAGGCCAGTCTGGGGCCATCTCAGAGGTGACCTGCCCTGCAGGGCAATTCACAGAGCAGTCGTGGGAACCAGCTTGGACATGGGTAAGGCAGGTGGACACCCTGGATATAGGCGGTGATGGTGTCTTCTGGGTTTTTGAATAGTGGCAGTCTGCCCCACTCTTTGGTTTGCAGATCTGGTCCTGGGAAGAGCCAGGTGACCTCGGGTAAGGAGCTGAGTCTCAGGAGACAGGGATTTGGCACCCATGCCTCCATCAGAGATTCCAAATCACTGAGCCTTGTGGACATGGGGGCCCAGGAGAGGCCAGTGCAGGGGAAGGACATGGGCCCTTTTAGATCACTGACCTCTGCCTTCAGAGGCCTCAACCCCACGCCATGCAGAGAGGGCTGGAAAGAAACCCAGACCGCCTGCAATGCTGACCCTGGGCAGTCTTCTCCAAGGAAAATCCCTGAGTTAACAGCCGTGGGGTAACAACAGGGAGCCCAGAGCTCCCCAGCGGCATTAACACAGCACTACAGCTGATGGGAGCTCTGCCTTGCCTGGCATCAGGCTGGGGTGTCCAGGGAGCAGTTTCGGAAACACTGAATACGACGCGGTGTCCCCTCTGAACCAGTGGTCTGGGCTGCCCCACAGGGGACAGTGGCATGGTTGGACGCTATCACCAAACGTCCTCAGCTTGTGCACAGCAGTGGTCCTGCTGTTTAGGGGATGGACCTCCAGGCAAGTGTTAAGTGGCAGTCCCTTCAGCTTCTCTTTGGTTTAATTGTTGCACATGACAGGTGTCACACACTGAATTAGTGGGCATCATGCACAGCTGCACAGCCCAGGGAGAGTGCTCCACTGGCTCGGCCTGACACACGGCCGAATGGGCTCCACGTCAATCCCGTCCTCTGCAGGATGGGTAACATGCAACAGGCATGGATCTACCTCTGGGCTCTGTCACACCCAGCAGAGAAAAAGGCCTGCTTACAGAAAATCTCAGTAACTGAGGGAGGATCCTGGAAGCCAAGACTTGGCAATCTGGCCACCCTTGAAGGGGATATCAGCAGCGCTGATCTCGAAGTGATAAGGAAAATATTCAACACAGCTGTCAAGGTCAGCAAACCGCTTTTTTCCTCCAGTTGGCAGAAGCAAAAGCCCTCCCAGCTCCCTCCTCCCCTCTCCAGGCTCCTCTTTTGCCCTGCACATGCCAAAATGCCACATATCGAAATAATATAAATTGCTCCCCTTGCTTGTGCTCAGGGCTCAGACTTTTGGGAGATGACTCCCCTCTGAGCCCGCCGGTGTGAAATAAACCTCAACACTCCAAGACCTCCGAGTGCTGCTTGGTTCTTCCATCAGTGATCTAGTCCAGGCTTTCCAGTATTTTCCGTAACAGAAGGGGCTTGCTATAGATTCTGAGACAAAAATGCCCCCCAGAGACACTCACACCCTAATCCCAGAACTGTGAATGTTACTTTACAGGCAAAAGGGGGCGTGGATGGGATGGATTAAAGACCTCGCAGTGGGGAGATTAATCCTGGGGCATCCATCCAGGTCCAGCATGTCCACCGGGTTCTCAGAAGAGGGAG
Source organism: Phataginus tricuspis (assembly GCA_029783875.1). Classification (NCBI taxonomy): domain Eukaryota; kingdom Metazoa; phylum Chordata; class Mammalia; order Pholidota; family Manidae; genus Phataginus; species Phataginus tricuspis. The sequence goes on from JAQQAC010011420.1 coordinate 23,814,250, forward strand.
GCAGCCGAGGAAGCCAGCGTTGCCAGAAGCTGCAAAAGCCAAGTTCCCCCGGGAGGCCCCAGAGGACGCTGTCCCGCGGACACCCATGACGCTGACCCCTGGAGCTGGGCAGTGATAAAGCTGTGTGCTTTAGTCCCTAGTCTGCCGCAGCAATAGGACACTCACACACCTCCTCCTGGGGAAAACAGGGGACGCATCTGACAACATAAAATGTTTAACTGGCACATGGCTGTAATGGCCAAAATATACATAGTGTGGTGACTGCCTCTTGGAATGAGTTAATCTCTGTAATACACAGGGAGCGCTGGGAGCCAGCAAGGGAACAAACAGCATAAAACATGGGAGAAGACGCATGTCTCACCAATGACCACAGATATGCAAACAGAACAATGCTCGCCTCAGTGTCTGGTGGCCTCAGTGTTTGGGAAGGTCAGTGCTGTCAAGCCCCTGTGGTGACAATAGAAACCTTTACCACCTTTCCAAGGGCAGTTTCTCTATATGTATCAAATGTCAAAATGGGTAGCTAAGCAAAGCAGCTGAGGCATCCTGGAAGAGCCCAGTGGGGACCCAAGTGGGTCTTGGGACCTGTTAGAAAGCTGTGGCGGGTGTGACAGCTGGGCCTCGCCACCCGAATAAACACCGGGTAAAGGAACAGAGCGCACAGGCGGAGCCGCATGAGAACAGCCCCTAGATTTACGATGAGCTTGGCACCGCAGTGCAGAAGGAAGGCTTATCTTACCAACAAATGGAGTGGGGAAGATCAGACACCCGTATGGGGAAGTGAATGAATCTTGACCCCAGTGTCGTAGCACCCCCAGAAACAATTAGAGAAGGAACCACAGTTCACCGGAGGAACCCTGAGAGTAAAAAGGCAAGACCCTGTTGAAAAGATTTTTGCAATTCTTATATCAACAAATGACTCATATCCAAAATACATAAAGAGCTCCTGAAAAATCCACTAAGAACAAAAAAAGCAGAGAACACAATGGAAAAATGGGCAAATGACTAGAATAGGATAGACAAAAAAGGATATCAGAATGTTCAACAAATACAACCAGTGACCAACTTCTTTGGCCATCAGAGAAAAGCAAATGAAAACCAGAGCGGGTGCCTTGAGCCTCCGGAGTGGCTCAACTGGGCACGACACACACCGCCACGCGCTGGAGCTGGAATCTCCCACGCCAGCAAAGGGGTGTACATGAGCACCCGCTGTGTGAAGGCTTTCAGGCACTGTCTGCTCAAGCTGAGCACGGGCCTACCCTGGGACCCAAGCACATACAGCCGACAGTTGAACACCTCGGGTTTGAACTGCACGGGTCCACTTATACATGGATCATTTTCAACAGATACAGTACAGAACTGTAAATGTACTTTCCTTATTATTTTCTTAATAACATTTTATTTTCTCTACTTTGACTGTAAGAATGCAGTATTTAATACATAGAAGAGACACAATATGGGTGAGTGGACTGCTTATGTTATTGGTAAGGCTTCTGGGCAAGAGTAGATACTGGAAGTTAAGTTTTCAGGGCGTCAACAGTTATACTCAGATGTTTGACTGTGCAGGAGGTCAGTGCCCCTAACCCTGGGTTCAAAGGTCAACTGTAAACAGTCGTCAAGTGTTGCGTACACGTTCCAGCCAAATGTCTGTAATACCCAAAGCTGAGTGATGGGGCCGGTCTGGGAATGGTCTCTGGGATGCTTCACGGTCTGTTTTGTGATCGGGGTGGGTGGAGGGGTGATGTCAGGTATGCTCACTTTGGGTAGAATTGTCCTATTGTGCACTCGTGTGTGCTTTTCTGTGAGTCTGTGCACTCTGACAGCACGCCTACTTTGAAAACCGGGGAAATGAGGACTTTGATCTGGAGCATGTGAATGAGTGCTAACATTCTCGCTCTGCTTTGATGTGCTCCCTTGGTAAGGAAATGGAGGTCTGCCTTAAACATTCCAAGTAAATTTAAAATGAGGAGAATAAAGTGTGGACTTCTAATAGAGCAATTGTATTTTTAAGAAGTCACCCTGAAGAGATAACTGAAGAAGAACATGAAGGCTCCCAACAGTGCCATTTGTAACGCAGACATGAAACACACCAAATGTGAACAACAGGAGGGCGATAAACAGACTAGGGTGCAGCCATGAGAATGCTTACACAGTTTACAGTGGTTGGGTGGAAACACAGATGGTAAGCGAAGAGTGGAGGCTGCAGTCCGCTCGGAGAACACAGCCTCACTGAGGTGGGACTGTGTGCGCAGCCCACACGTGCACCTGCAGAAACACCTGGACGAAGCTCATCGCAACGCCAGTACTGGGTGTCCGGCTGCTGGGATTTCAAATTATGTTGGGCTTATATGGACATGTGTGTGTACATATGTGTGTGCATGTGTGGTGGGCATGTGTGTGTGTGCGTGTGTGTGTGATGTATATTTTTTTAACTGGTCATATGTGAGAATCATGGTTTGCACAGTAGTCTGCAGAGTAGGGATATTCTAGGTCCATAGTGCACCCAGGAATGACCGTATAAAGAAAAGAGAACTTTTTTGATTCACAACAAATCCTAGAGGAGTAACAGTTGCCTCAGCCCCTGCCAGGAGAGCTCATGACCTCAACAAAACCAACCCACCTGCTTGCATCTCTCTTAACTCTGGTTCTGAACATTATAATTCAAGAAGCATAGAAAAGTGACTGTTTTTAATAGCCTGAAACTGGGAACAACCAAATTATGGGTAAATGAAAGATGGTGTATTCATGAGGGACTGCCATATGGCCATGAGGATGGACTGGCTCTTGCAGTGACATACTCAGGGCCTCTCAGCAGGACTCCCTGGGAATCCTGGCACAGTCTGGAGATACGTTCGGTTGCCATGCTGGGAAGAGGCTGCTACTGGCATTAAGCTGGTGGAGGTGGTATGCCATTCAGCCCCCAAATGCACAGGACGGCCCCCAACAACAGTGCTGTGGGGGGATCCTGGCTAGTGAATCCCACCAACAGAGTGATGAGCAAGAGAAAAGCCGGAGCTGCCTTGGTCGGGGGCTGAACGCTCAGACAGTCGGCAGATGGGCTCTGCCACGCAGCTCTGGAGCAACTCCGGAGTCCCAACAGGGATCCACCCTGTTGATGAGACACAGGCAGACCACTTCCAGCGATCAAAGTGCCCCAGGGCATTAAAGGAGGCACTTTGGAAGAGGAAGAAATTCTGTTAGGCTCAGAAGGGAAAGTTTAATAAAACCTCCCCTGAGAGGGCACCAGGAAAGGCCCGGGACAGGGACCAGGGCCCCAAGACAAGTCACCCCATGGCTCCACAAGGCCTGCAGCTGCACAGCCCTCAGCACACTCCTGTCCCCTCACAGCAAAAGTTCCAGAGCCTATCCTGGGCTCAAGGATATCCTGTTCCAACTTGTCCTCTGCAAAGGGACAATCCTAACTGTCCATATTAATAGCACCCCACATCTCTGGAAAGGAACTGAACGTGGTCCCGGGTCCCAGAAACATGGGCCCAGCACTTGGGGGCTTTCCTTGGTATCGGGGAAGAGGCAGCAATGGTTTTACTAGGGTTCAATGGGGTGCCCCCGAGGGACTTCCAGGACAGCCTGGGGACAGGCCTGATACCATGGTCCCTCAAGACTCAAAGCCCACTCCCCATTCTGTACCCGGGAAGGAAGGTGCCTCACAGCCTTGGCCCTGTTGCCAGAACAAAAATGCTACAGCTTCTGCCATACCCCCTTTGACAAAGACAGGGAGACCATCTATGCATGACACGATTCTTCTGAGCCCACCCCACACAGCCCACCAAGGAGGTGAGGGCCTCCACGGAGGATGCTTCCCGCTGGACAAATCACTTCAATTCAGAAAGCATGCCTCCAAAAGAGTCTTCAGAAATGTAAAAGCAACCTTCAAAAGAAAGACTCCCAAAACCCTAGAGAACGCTTGGCTAAGACAGGCCTCAATTACCACCCTCTGTTGGTGTGGTAAAAATTCCTCTCTGCCTCTCTTTGGGTCTCTACTCAAAAACTTTCCTTTTTAAAAAAAAACTACAGTAACCAACCATTAAAACAGGGATTGCATTTTAATTCACCCTTTCTTTTTCTCTGGTTTCCAAACTGGCACCTTTCTGACTTCACAGTAAACAAAAATGTAGCTTCTACAACACCCAAGAACAGCATCCAGGCCAGCAGAACCCAGAATTCAGGCTGCTGCAGGGAAGCTGGGAGTGCTTTTGGAAGACTGGCTTCGCCCAGCTCTCACACCATCCTCTGGACCCACTGAGATGCTTTCGTGACAAGAAAGCCAGCTAGGGCCAATGAAAGGCAGTATTACAGGGAGGCCCTGCCCAGAGCTTCTAGAACAAAGAGATGCCTCTCCAAACACACTCCCCTTAGCTCCTCACTTCTGGAAGGCTGAGTGGTGTCCCTAAAGGAAAAGATTGTGTTTCCCCCAAACACAGCAACACTCCATTGTATCTGATGTGGCTTTGCCAGTCAATCCACCTGAAGCCACTGTCCACTCCACCCAGCCAGAAGCCAGGGCACACAGAACATGGGCTTATGCCATTTCTCCCAGCCTCTCTGCTGTGGGGCTGGGACATGCTGTCAATGGAGCAGCTAATTCTAGGCTTTGCTGCTCCCCAAATGGCTGCTCATCTAGGTCATCTGGATGAAAACTGTACAAGGTTTAATCTGAAAGATCAATCCTACGTCATCTGTGGTGACAGTGCATAATGCTGTATCTTCAGAAATGAACTAAATACACACCAATCACAGGAGAGGTGGGAAAGGAGTCTAGCTGGAAGCCTTCCTTTTCAGTCATCTCATCTGTAGAGCCTCATGCTCTTTCCCTTCCCTCTGCCACTTGTCACTTTGCTGCCCCTGAACTTTCCAGAACCAAAGTAGGGAGCGGATCAGACCTGGGGAGGGGGCATTACAAGTGGACACACACTTCCCGGAGAGCCTGCACTTCCCACAACAGGGAGATGCAGACACTTGGGTCATTCACCCCACAAAGGGCGACAGCAGAATACTGGGAGTAACTCAAGGGCCTGCACACAGCAGAGGAGCCAGACGGACCACATGGCAGTTGTCTCAGTCCCCCAGTGGGGCACTATATAGCTGTGAAAACAGAGAAGGAAGGTGTCTAAGCCAGTTCCTGATTTCCAGGACACACTGGGAAGTGAAAAACTGTAGTGCACAGAAGTCCCACAGCACACCACCCTCATGGGAGACAGAAGGAGGGGGAGAGACGTGCGTGTGCTGCTTCATTTGGCACAAACAAAATGCAGAAAGGATAAACCAGAAACTGAGAGAGATGCTCACGTAGGGGGCGTGCAGGAGGCGAAGCCCAGCAGCCTGGGTGCGTCTCAGGACCACGGTCAGACCCGACTCACCCCAGAGAGATCAGTGCCTGCCGCTGACCAGAACGGGGCTCACCCGCAGTGGAATGCACAGCACACCAGAAACCTAGCCACATGGGCGGGAATAATGAACCACCTCAGGGGAGGAGAGTGCCAAATGCAGGTGAAGGCCGGTGACAAAGAGCACACGAGTAGGCGCGTCCTGGCTGCACTCTGCTCCCCACAGCGTAAGGGTCGGCAATTCTGGAACCACTCTGTGTGTGCTGGGCTCCACCTAATCAGTAAAAAGACTGAGAACCATGAGAGCCAGGTTTCTGCTTTTGGAGAAAGAGGGATGTAAGGAAAGCCTTGGGTGAGTCCTGTGGTCTCTGACTGGGAACAGTCATCAAATTAACTCATGTTTTTAACACACACACATACAGCTGGGTAGACATAGTTAATGTATCTGTGCACGTCTGCTTGTATGAGTCACACATACTCTGAGCTCTGTCCGCTTGGGGGATCCAGAAGCAATAACACCCCAGAAGAAAAGGGCACACCCAGCACCTAGATCCTGGGTTTTAAACACAACTTTCCAGAAAATGAACCAAGGGCCCCTAGAGAAAATGACTCCATGAGCCTAGAATATCTTTAATGCTAGAAAGGAAAGAAGGACTAAAAAAACAAGGAAGACATATTCAAGGGTCCCAGGGGCCACCCAGAAAAAGCTCCCAAAGGTCCAAGCTGGGGCAATTTGAGCAACAAATAATGATAGTGATGGATTATAATATATGGAGTAAAATAAATATCCATGAGTCAAAATGATACAAATAAGTAATTGAATATATAAATAGCAATTTGTCCTTATATACAAGTCCAGTTAGTAAATGTAGAAGGAAAGACAGAAGTAAAAAATCACAATGCAAACACTGCAGTACTAATTTTTTCAGGCAATAACCATCAGTGGAAGCTAACATTCATGGAGAAAATAGGATGAGATAAAGGACAGCCATGTGGTTTTCTGGCATCTCCCCTACAAGACACTTAAAATTTGCAAAGGGAAATATAGTAACTCTACTGTGAATAAACCTGGCGGACACCACATCACCCAAGCGATCAGACCGGGCATCACCAGGATTATAAATAACATCCCGCACTGCCTATGTTATGGCTGAACCGTGTCCCGCCAAAGCCACCTGTTGGGGTCCAGACCCCTGTGTCTCAGGATGGGACTGCATCTGGAGACAGGGCCATATGGGCAACTCGAGCCCACAGGACTGGCGTCCTCGCGGGAGGAGATGAGGACACAGACACGTGCAGAGGGGCAGCCGCGTGGGGCTGTGGGGAGAGGGACCCCGTGCCTGGGGGACCCGGTCCCAGCCTGCAGGGTGTGAGAGAACACCGTCTGCGGTCTCAGCCACCCCGTGGCCCCAGGAGCTCATATGGTTGATGTGGAGCCCCGTGGAGCATCCCATCTCCCCCGCTCAGTGTTCTTGCCAAAGTGCCCAAATGCCTCCTGATCATGAGAAAACACCAGACAGCCTCCCCCTGAGGGATGTTCTGCAAAAACCTGGCCTGGACTCCAAAGGTCATGAACACAGAGGCTGAGAAGCCATGAGCCGGGGAAGGCCTGGAAGAAAAAGGCCCAAAGCCAGCAAACTGGCAGGTCAGTTATATCTCTGTGCATTTCTGGGTTTCAATAATGATGCTTTAAAATTCAACACCGGGGTAAGATGGGTGGGAAATATCTGGGGACACTACAAAATTAATATTTTGTAATTTTCTGTAAGTTTCTAATCATTTCAAATAAAAAAACTAAAGAACAAAAAAGAGGGTAAGCTGGTGACCTATACTGGCTGAATTCAACCCACAGTGTATCTTGGTCAACAAAGTGAAAAGCAAATTTAATTAGCTGCCAAAAATACACATCCAGAGATATAATTTAAATCCAGATTTATGGCTTCTCTTCAAAAGTGAGAAGCTGTGGCTATACAAGAAGCCAAGTCACACCCTCTGAACCGCAGGACAAAGGCAGCGGGGCGCGAAGCCTCGTTCCCACGCTCTCGCAGCTCAGGCTGGCTGCTGAGCTCTGACCTCACCACCACGCCTGGTTCTGAGAAGGTTCCAGACCCTGAGGGCACACAGCCCCAGTGGGTGGGGGAGAGCCGAGGCTCCCTCTGGGCCCCACCTCAGAGACCAGGTGAAAGCCCGGGTTCTAGAACTCACGGGAGCTCCCAGCCTGTGGCGAACGCCTCTCACCATTCAGATGGGGTGGCTGTCAAGGGGTGTGCGGTCAGTGTTTCCATGTTAACACTGGGTATGTTCCTCCTGCCAGCACCCCCCAGATGGACACCACCTGGCCCAGGGTATGTGACCCCCTTCCCTTGCTATCCCCTGGGGCTTTACATCTTGAGAGGGGGCACGACACAGAGGCACCTCTGAGGTGCCCCCAGCGTGCTGCTGAGAAGTGCATGGAGGCTGCAAGTCAGAGCCGCCAAGTGTCTCTGCGAAGGGCACATTCCTGTCTGGCCACAGCCTGTCGCTGAGCATGGCTTGGTCCTCAGGGGGTGATGCCAGAAGGTGCACTGCAGCAGGTCTCCCAGGCTGGCCCGTTCCCAGGGTCCTGCTGCCAGAACACCACCCAGGGCCCTCGCCAGACTCACCCACTCCCAACTCCATGACAATCCTGGTCGGTAGCCTGTCTTTGGCAAAAGCTGGGCAGATTGCAAGCCCAGTAAGATTAGACAACAGCCATTAAAACCAACACACCTAGCTCTTTGAGAGACTTATTTTTGGTGTAGACTTCTGGGTTTCCAAGGAATTGACTTCTCTCAGGCCTTGCTGAGGCAGCAAGTTTTCGTCCCCATTGGCAGGGAAAGGTGGATAGTTCAGCCTTGGTTTACAAATTAAGATTCTGATCAAATGCTGTGAGAGCTTTTAACTGACATGAGCACTGCAATTTTGGATCCATCTTTAAGTCAAAAGACTTTGGATGCTTGCTCTGGGGAGAGCTGGGAGTCAGGAGCTGCCTGTGGGTTCAGCGGGCACCCTGGCTACCAGTTCAGGAGTGGTGTTTGTCTTGGTCCCCCTCACCTGGTCCATCACCAAAATAGCCTCCACCACCCCGGCTCCCGGCTGCCCAGTCTGAGCTGTGAGGGGCCGTGGGAGCCTGTCGGCAGAGTCCATGGGTGTCTGCAAACTGGCACAAGGGGGGCTGGCCAGGGACAGGGGTCTGGATCTGGGTTATCTCACGGTCTGGGGAGCAGAGCTCCTTGGTGGAGTTGGAATGGGGGCTCTGAACTGTACACTCAGCTCCAGGCCGGCCACTCATGGTGGTCCCAGGACATAGAGCAGGGACCCCGGCCACATGGCTATCAAGGTCTGTGACCCACACCCCTGCTCACAGGCCCACACGGACCCGTAGTGAGCACTGGGTCTCAAAGGGAAGCCCCTGGATATCAGGAAAGTGGGCTCTGAGGTCTTTGAGACCAGTGACTGACAGGAGTTGGTGTCCTAAGAAAATATTGAGATTTTTTTTTTGAATGTAGGGATCCTTGTGACATGAAGTAAACTGATGGCAGAACATCGCAAAAGAAGTTGGCTGGGGAGACATGCCAGCAGAGGGGCCAGCTGACCCATGCAATCTTCCTGTCTTTGTCTTATTGGCTGAAAAGTCTCTTTGCAAAAACTCTAGAATGAGCCATCCTCTAAAAGTAGCTTGGATCAGGCAGCACGGCAGGGGAGGGTGTCTGCAGCAGGACATGGAGGGAAGTAACCAGAATCCTTCAGACTGCAGGGCAGCCTCCCTAAGGGAAATGGAAATGTCAGGACCACAATCTAGTGACTCAGTTTACCACTGTGCTGCCTCTCTGGAAGCTGGTGAGGGCAGGGTTCTGGGGATGGGAAAGTGGGGCAGCTGCACTGTGAAAGAGGGAAGGTGGAAGGTTGGGGTCCACAGGGGGGTAGGAGCAAGCAGACAGAGGTGTGGGGTCCTGTGGGTACAGTGCCCTAGGGATGGCACTGTTCCAGGGAAGGAGGGAGCCTGATAAATAAATCACTGCCCACTCTTCCAATTCCAGGCTCATACTAACCTGATCTAATAGGGATGGTGTGGAGTTTGTGTGTGTGCTGGGTCTGGGTGTGCATGTATCCATGTGTGTGCTGGGTCTGGGTGTGTGTACCCATGTGTGTATTGATTCTGTGTGTATGTATGTGTGTGTGTGTCAATGTTGGGTCTCTGTGTGTGTATGCCTGTGTGTGCTGGATCTGCGTATGCATGTGTCCATGTGTGTGCTGGGTCTGGGTGTGTACAAGTCCATGTGTGTGTTGGGTCTGGCATGTACACATGTGTGCACATTTGGATACCACAAAGCCCAGTATTTGGCCCGTCTTTTCCCTTGCCTGTCAGGCAGCCCGCATCCCTACCTTAGCCCGGGCCTGACTCCTAACCCCACCCTGCAGCCCCCGTCCGGCATCCCCCAGACACCTGCTGTGGGCCTGGCTCCCTTTGCTAGGACAGGTCCATCCTCACACACATTGGCTCCAGTCTCACAACACGTCTCTCTGCTTTCATGGGCTCCTGGCCACAGACTGTGGCACCTCAAAGCTGCACTGTGACCTCCATGACAGCAGAAGGGCTGAAAATGCCTCTATTTCCTAGGGGGCCAATCCTCCAGGCAGGTGGGTCCCTGAGCTCACTGGTCCTGGTGGTGGCCTTCTCACGGCAGCAGAGGGGTGAGCACGCTCTCTATGGGGTGAGGAGTCACGCAATCCACACACTTACCAGCACCACCTGGGACAAGGTTCTCACACCACATGGCTGACTTTCAGCCCTGCAGTCACTCAGCAAATACTCGCTGAGCAGCTGCCCTGAGCCAGAGCTCAATGCCAGGCATTGTGAGGAAGGAACCCATGATTCCATGGGTCAAGGGCAGCTTCTCAAGAAATACACAAGTAGAGTGTCGGTTTGTATAAATAATTGTGAAACACAGTCCTCAGCCATGCAGCTAAGAGCATGCCGGGGTGATGCTCTGGGAAGATCGGGGGGCACAGGGGTGGAGCTGGGACTGGGCCTCTGAGATGTGGGAGGAAGCCCTCCCGGATAAAGGGGGGCCCACACCAGATGAAGAGGGCCGGGACTCCAAAGGAGAGCACTTACATGTGGCTGGAGAAAAGGCTTGTGTGGGAGGTGGGGTCCGATGCCATCCACACATCAGTGACAATAGAGGTGGATAGGCCCCTGGGCCGGGTGCCATTTCAAGATGTCTGAGAACATTTCTGCAGTTTGAAAACCAACTTTAGGCAGTTTGAGGAGAGCAGAGGCACATGCTGAACGGCAGGCCTGGAGGGCCTGTGATGCAGCCCTTCTGGGTGCCTGGCAGGGGGCGGAGAGCAGGGTGTGAGGGGATGTGCTCCCGGCAGCAGGATGCCCGGAATGCGGGAGCACCACCCCGCCCCGTGTCCATCGTGGACAGATGGCTGGACAAAACGTGCTGTACACTGAGACACTGTGCTCCAGAAGATCTCCAGACACAGGACAAGTCCTGTGTGATCCCACTTATAAGAGGTCCCTTGAGTCGTCACATCCATAGACAAAAAGACTGGGATGGCGGGGCCAGGAGCCAGGGGAGGGAGGGGCTAGTGTTTTACGGGACCGAGTTCAGTCTGGGAGGGTGAACAAGTCCCAGAGATGGAGGTGGGGAGGCTGCACTACAGGGTGAATGTGCTAATGCCCCAGTAATTTGCACTTAAAGTGGTTATGATGGTACATTTTATGTTATGTAAACTTTACCACAATTTAAAATTATTTAAAATGTTTTGTGATGAAAAAGAGAGTGAGGTCGGTGGTGGGCATTCTCAGGTCGGGGCTGGACCTGTAGGATCATGGAGGGGGGCTTGGGGCCTGGAGGAGGAGGAGGGGAAAAAGGCTTTTGAATAAGGTTTTCTCTGAGGCAGAGCCAGAAAGTCTCTCCTGAGGAAGTGGGGTTAATGGGAGTCGGTAGGAAACCCTAGGATGGTGAGGACGGAAACCATGCTATCTGGTGGCACGTCAGCTGCTGAGCGACAATCCGACATCAGGAAAGCTTGGGAATGGGGAGCTGGGCTCCCCAGGAACCAGAAAGGCCTGGGGCTGCCGGAGGGAGCAAGGCGGCGGGCGCTAGGACAGTAATGGTGTCCTGACCTAACATGTGGCCAACAAAAGGGGCCGAGCACTGTGGTGGCACATAGTAGGCGTTCAGATAATGCCAGTGGAATTGGAATGGGATACAAAGTCCTGGAGGGAAACGTCTGGTATGACCTCAAATGACCCAAAATGTTTTGAGCTCTTTAGTTAATACCTCGAGAAATCATGACCCTTGGGTGCTGAATGAACACCACGTGTCAGGACCCTATCCTGGCACAAGAAAAGCTGCACTTTCATAATGGACAGTGACACATCTGTCCCCCACGCCATCTGTCTCGTCATTCTTACCCACTGTCAACCATAAGTGAATGTGGAGAGAACTACAGTTACTATACAGCCAGGCAGACAGCTCATCACTCAAAACTGAGGGTGTAAACTGGCCTGCCCGAAGCTCTCGTGTGTCCCCAGACAGAACGCTCTTCATCTTGTTAACGGTCATTGCCCACGTGTGAGAAGTGGCCAGTTTACCCCCTTCTCCAAAAAGGACGCTTACTGTGAATCAGAAATCCATCCACACACATCTGTGAAAGCGGCCTGCAGTCCCCAAGGCCTTCTCCCCCAGCATGACCCGTGGGACGGGCCCCATGCTACCCCAGGGCCGTGCCGCTGCCGTTCAAACCCAGTCCAAGAATGGAGCTCGAGGAGGGGACAAGGCCGGTTCTAGCCCGTACCAATACCATCTGCGTAAGATTCTTTATACGATCATACAGGCAACCAAGTATTCCTCAGCGCAAGACCAAACCAGAGAGCGGAAATGAGGCAAATTCACTTGACTCACCCATTTGTGTCTGAGGCGGACGGTGATAAGAGGAGACTCAGACAGGTTCTGGGAGAGTGTGGGCGCTGGGGAGACCTCCAGGGAAATCAGGTGGCTGGTGGCAGACAGTAAGCAGTGTTTGTACTTTGCCGCCTCAGCAATCCTTGGAAATAAAGGAACAATCGTTACGAAACAGGAAATGGTCTGGGCACACAACTGCAACGTGGGAACTGCTGAAATTTTTGAGACAAATCTTATCTGGATGGACCTTTGATTTCTACACTTCAATGTCCACTGTTTCTTGAAGGTTTGATGCCACACAGCTGAGATGGGGTCTTGATCTCAGTTCACTACCCAGCAGTACCGTGGGACAGGGTGTGAAGTTGGGACAGAATGATGGGTTTGGATTTCAGCAATCCTGCCTGCACAGCTGTGTGACTGGGTCAACTTGTCCTGTCTGAACTTCAATCTCCCTGCCTATGAAGTGTGATCAACAGTAGTGGGGTGGACACCTGTCATCTGGCTGCCCTACATTATCCATTCATTTTCCTGATTACGGTCTAGGGGACCACCCCCTTCCTCACATCCAGCCTATGTGCTCTGCTGCTGACCCATCCTCAGCTCAGGACTGAACCCTTCTGTGCAGGCCTGAATCAATCAGAGCTACATGTCAGCCCTAATCATGTGTGGATTTGATGATTATCTTAAAGGCAGAGTAGCAAGGACACCCGATCATCCTGGGATCCAGCGGAAGCAAGCACTTGCCTGTCATGTCTAAGGGCAACCATTCATTAAGCTATTCACTGGATGTTGACAGCGACCCTCAGATGGCTGTACTGCCATTGTCCCTATTCCACGGGGACAGGACAAATGGAGGTGGCCAGGCATTTGCCCAGGTCCACACAGCCTCTGAGGGCCCCCAGCTGGGAGAAGAAAGCCAGGCCCCAGCACCCAAGTCTGTGCTGCTCACAAGTCCATCAGCATCACCTCTGCTCCTCCCTGCCCTCTGACGCTGGGAACAGGACACAATGAAGGTGGAGGCAGTCCTCCATGAGCCACTTGGATGGGTTTTTTCATGGTTAATTTTGACATATTTGCTTTAAGTGCTGACTTTAGAACTTCACCCAGGTTGAAGATTCAACATGTGAAAAACATGTTCTCATTTCTCATCTCATATTTCCAAAACAATTCCCGAAAATGAAAATGTTTGACTTCAGGAAAACAGCCCAGCACTGATTTGCTGCTCAGTACTGCAGTCGGAAGTGGGGGTTGCTCCCAGTGGGGAGGGGGCTGCAGGGGGATGGTCTGCCTGTGTGGGGCTCAGAGCCCAGGATTTGCAGCGACAACTGGGAGCTTCCCATGGTGACCTGCGTCCTGGCAGATCAGGTCCTGAGGCTTCCAAGAGTCCTCTCTGTGGACGCCTGGCCCCACAGAAGACATGGTACCCCATCAGCCAAGCTTCCCGCACGGCTGTGGACCCCCCAGCGAGGGCAGACTCAGCTCCTCGCCTGCCCACTGCTGCTGGCACTGGTAGGGGAGCACGTCTGTCTAGCAAGGGTGTGCCAACAGGCCTGGATGCCGCCTAGGTCCATACAAAAACTTTTATCAGCATGCAGCCACTCCATCCTTTCATGTATTGTCTGGGTAGTTGTGACAAAGACATTGGGGTCCACCAAGCTGAAAATATTTACTGTTTGTCCCTTTATGAAAAAGTTTGCCAGCACCTGGCTGGAGTCAGGATTCTATTAAATGCCCTGACCAGCCAATCTGCCTTTTTCTTCCTTCCCTGTGCAGAGAAGGAGGGGAGTTTCAGATGTGGTTCAAGTAACACTCCCCCTGCAAGCTCTTACCCTTGGCCCACAGAAGAGCCCAGCTGTGCCTCGTAAGTCCACACTGCATATATTTCAGTGAAAAATCAGTTCCAGTCTGAACCTTTGGCAGTGAGAGGTGTAAATAAACAAAGGGAGGCCCAGGATGGGGCCACTTTTCCTTCATAATCTTGTGTTTGGAGAAATTTTCCCCAAATAGTTGAGAAGGCATATTTTTGAGGAAAAGAGATTGCATTTTTTCTTTACAATTCTCCTGAAGAATTCTGGAAATCTCACTCAAAGAGTGACAGGCCCCTTTCTTTAGTTATAAGGAAACTTCTCCACATGCAGGCTTTCCCAGCGACTGGGGCAGAAAATGGTGTTTCCTCCAGATCTACAGCAAGGTCACGACTGGCTCCATCCCCACCCTGCCTCTCCCCAGAGGTTCTGCAGCGATGAGCTGTCCCTCCCATTGAGGCGGTGGGAAAGGACCTTTACTGGAGATGCAGGATTTGAGGTCTCAGCTATTTGTAACATCAGAAGGTATTAAACCATTCTCGTTTGTCTGCAGGCAGTTAAATCACCACCTGCTCTCCCCCACGGATGAACAAAGTGCCTGGCTGCAGCGCCAGTGTCCATGTTCCTCCACGTGGGCAGGTGACGGGCACCTTCCAAGGATGCCCTTCCTCACACCACTGACAGTCCCACAGGGGAAGGCACCTCACCAAGGCCAGGCCTGGAGGTGCCATGTGGCTCTCTCTCCAGGCACCTTCTCCCAGCCCCTGCTCTGGGCCAGACATGGGGACAGAGGTAGACAAGAGCCCCCAGTGGGGACAGGCCTGCTGCCATCAGACACGGCTTCGCCTCCAAACACTGGCTGCAGAAACAGGCCCCTCAGTGCACACCTTGGTACTTCCCCCTGTGCAGGCCCTGAGCTCAGCCTCCCTGCTCTGTCCCAGGGACCCCATGAAAGGGAGGAGTGGGTCTCTTTCCTAAGTCATGTGGAGGAGCCAGACCCTCCCTGTGGTCTGAGTAGGGCCAACACTCCTAAGCCCCAGGTGAACAGAGCTAGCCAATGAGAGAGCAGGATCCTCTGGTCACCATGACTGGGGAGCCAGGATGACACGTGACCCAAACGGCCCATCACAGCCCTCCCTGGGTGTTCACAGCCATGTTCAAGGCTCCTCCCCTTCTAAGACCTCAGGACCCAAACCCACATGCCCCAGGCTACTGGGGCCATCCATGCTTCTGTGGAGGGGCCTGCCTGGGAAATGAGTCAGTGCAGAGGAGAGCAGAGGCAGGAGACAGAGAGCCCAGGTTGAGGCAGTATCCCTCTGGGTTCCTGGCTCCAGCCATGCCTGAAGCCAACCCACTCCTGCAATTTAGTCCTATGAGACCTAGGTCCCCGGCCTTCAGCCTAAGCTGCTGTGTCCAGCACATTCTGACTACTGGAGGCACATGCTGCTGTCCCCCCTCTCTGCAGAGGTGGAAACTGAGGCTCAGAGTAATTAAGTCACTTGCCCAAGGTCACACAGTGAGTTCCGGGCAGGACTGATAGTATCATCCAGCCTGTGCCCCTGACCACTGTGCTATCAGGGCTGGGGCACCTGCCTGCTCTCAAAGTGAAGTGACAGGCGTTGGGGAGTTCTGACAGTGTTGTGTGTGCCTGTGATGGTGGGGAGGGGAGGTGTCATAGTGGTCAGCCATCCAGCAAACCAACGCCAAGCCCGCCCCCTCTGTGCTGAGTGGCCCAGAGACTCACCTAGTGTTGGCCGGATGGATGTTGTTCAAGTAGTCATGCACTGTGTGGTAGAGAAGGCCCACGATGGTGGTCCAGGCTGGGGAGGAAGCAGAGGGTCACAGACATCTGTCACCACTCCAGATGACAAGCAGAGACACACAAAGTCCCCAGCCAATCCCACTGGCCCAGCAATGCACAGCATAGACCCTTTCCCCCAGGTATGGGGGCAGATTGCCAGGGGAAGGAAATGAGGGACACTCAGGGTCAAATCGGCCACGGGCAGTCTGCACAGAGACTGACTCTTCAACTGAGAGCACAACCGTGACTGTTGTGGCGCCTTCAAGCCCGCTCCAGTAGGGCTGATGCTGTAAGCCCCAGGGAAGGCCAAGCTTGCGGGGGGCACCGCCGAGCCCCAGCCGTGGAAGTGGTACCAGCCTGTGGCTCTGCGGCTGCAAGTGCATCTTGTCTGCTTCTGCACGTGGAGTGTGTACAGCAACACCAGTGCTTGAGTGAGACACAGATGCAGATTTGCGAGGAGCAGCAGTCACCTGGAGGGCCCTCAGGCTTCCTGGGGCCCCTCCTCTCTGTGCCACCACAACTCTGAGGTGGGAGTCATTCGTCCTTTCATTTCTCTCTCCCAGCTTAACCGAGTAGGCTGGGAAGAGCAAGCCACCACTGGCTTCCTGAGGACTTTGGGGATGTTTGTCGAGTATGTTTAATATCTCAGGATTGTACTTAAGAGTTGACATTACTCTTATTGTGTGCAGGGGCTGGCAGAAATCTCTATCTCAAACATGTATGAGGCAGGTACTAATATTGCTCCCATTTTACAGATAAGGAAACTGAAGCACAGGTGGGTTGGTGACCTGCCCGAGGCTGCACAGACGTACGTGGCCGAACCAGAAGTTCCAGCCGTAGAGCTGGTTCTGCTGCCAAGTTGAAGACCCCACATAGTAAGGCCGTGGCCCTGCTGGCTCAGGAACACTGAGGGCTTCTAAGCAGTCATGGTGCAGATGATGTGGGACGAGGAAAGGTCACACGTGCCAGTGGTGGACTGCAGCGTCACCCCTGGACCCTCGTCCCTGTGGCTCACCCCAAGCATGGGGGTAGGCCCCCAGGAGCAGGAGACACCCTCTGCACAGACACGGAGGGCCCCTTGCTGGGCAGGGCACCACGGCCCCTCACCACCCAGGCTGGCCTCAGCACCCAGTCTCTAAGACAGAATCCCAGGAACCACCAGTGCCCTGGCCAGACCGTCAGGCGCTGAGAATCCACACTCCCTGACTGCGCATCCTGCTGGGAGGCACGAACATGCCTGGGGAGGTACATTCACTTTTTGGGGACCAGAGGGGACAGTTATTGCAGCAAAAATGGCGGGAGCCACCTGGACCCCACGATGTTCCCAAGTCAGAGGGAGTCATCAGTTCCCCTTGGCTGCTCGTTCATTATGAGACCTACCTCGACCCCCAGGGGAACAGAACCCAGGTTCCCTGAGCAGACAAGCTCCCCATGGAGCCCAAGGCCCCCTGATTGGGGGAGGGGATGGCCACGTCTAGGACATGGGGACACACAGTGTCCTTCACAGAGGGCCAGAATCATGGGGAACAGTAGTCTAATGCGGATTTCCAGCCCCCTTCCCGACTTGGCCGCGAGGTGGAGTGGGCTCACGGTCAGCCTTATGAGGGGACCCTCAGGGGCTTCTGGTGACACTGCTCCTGGGGGCCCACGGACGAGGGCTCCCTGGGAGTATCCCCAGGCCACAGCACACTCACCTTGGCTGTGGAAAGCCTCGTGGGGAATCTCGATGTAGCTCTGGCCCTGGGCTGGGAAGCGGTAGTGGGTGGAGTTCATGGTCTTCGGAAGGAGTTTGGACAGTGAAAACTCTGACAGCAAAAACCACAGAAAGGAAGGTGGTCAGTGACCTGCACGGCACAGGATGTTGGGCTGGAAACCCACCTGCTTTTGCTTTTTCTAACAGAGCAGGTACCCTGGGGAATGGAATTATCTTTAGAAAATGAAGCCCTGAAAAAATGAGTCCAGGGAAGTAATTGTGACCACGTGGCTGACGTGTCTGCCTGGCTGCACTGGGGGCTCTTGGCCTCAGGTGACCCCTGGCCCCTGGGGACAGCCGTTAGCACTCAGTGCCTGCCCCCCCACACTCAGTTATGCAGGGACACCCATGTGCTGGGAGGCTACCTGCCACGCCCTGGGGGTCCCCTGTGACACAGCAGAATGAAAATACTGCAGACACTCACCTTTGAAACCTGAGGGAAATGGTTCATGGCAGGAGGTGGCTATTTGGCTGGCAAACTCCCCCAGTACTGACCTGTGTGGGTCAGTTAAGCTTGCTCTCAAGTTTGGCTCTCGTGCAGAGCATTAGCAGAACTCTCCCTCCATAAAGACCTCAAGCAGGAGGGCCACAACGGCGGCTTATCTGAGACTGTTTGCCAATTATCTTGGAAAAGCAGATTTGGGCCAAGCCCCCACCCAGCTCTGAGAAACCCAGTTTTGTGCTTTTTGTCCCAGGCATTCAAAGGAACTCTGCTCCTAACTGAGGTGACTGTTGCATGAGATGGCTTTGGTTCCCATCACCACCAGATGCTCACGTGGTCCTGTGAGCACGTCAGGGCTGAACCCAGCTGCCCTGAGGTGACTCTGTCTTCCTCCACAATGTAACTTTGCATAAGGCAACATAGTTTAGGAAAGTAGAGAGGCCTGGCTGAGCTAGCAGGGGAGGCGCTGCGTTCCACATGAGTGGGAGAACGCAGGTGGAGATGGCGCAAACTTCCACGAGCAAGCTGCCCCAGCTGACCCGGCCCTGCCTGCCAAGCGGCTATCCACACTCCCCGCCTGCCGCTGCCAAGCTACCTGCTACGGAAGAAGAGCCCGCGATGGTGACCTGGGGCTCACTGGTGTGCAGGTTGTAAGCGATGTGGCCCATGACAACGTCAACTGTGTCGATCAAGCCCAGCACCACGGTGTTGTCCTGAAAATAGAAGGGAACTTGCTCGGTGACTGCAGGAGACAGGTGCCTTAAACACACAAACTAAGCTTTGTCATCGCTCTGCCAGCCTTCCTCCAGAGGAAGTGTACCCTGTAGCTGCTGAGTGTCCTTGCCGGCCAGCCTTTGTCCTCACAACGATGAGAGGAGCAAGACAGAGAGTCACACTATTACCCCATTTCAGACATGGAGGCCACCAGTAGGTTACTCAACCCAGCCAAGCTCGTAGAAAGTGGCCCTGGGCCAAGGTGACGCTGCTCAGGCAGGCCATCTGCTCCAAGGCCTCTGTGCTTAGGCATGGGTGACTGACACCCACTCCTGGCTCTACTCTGAGCTCAGCAACTCTGCCCACCCCGTCCTCCCACAGTTTCACCCTATTCCCTGCAAAGGGGTGGGGTGCTTCAGGGGTGCCAGCTTCCTGTAACACCTCTGGCCTCCTTGGCCTGCCTGATATGTCCCTTCAAGGGCCTGAGCCCCCAAGGCAGAGAGGCATGGCATGAAGGCATGGCTCCCTGCTTGTCACCCAGTGTCCCTGCAACCAGTTCAACCTGGCATGGCTGTCCCTCCTCATCAGACACTCAGTCCCCCAGGGGAGCCGTGGCTGTTCATCTCTGCCATCACGCCCCTTCTCTCCTTCCCGCCTTTCTGAAAAAGCATCTGTCTGCTGTTAAGCATACTCAGCATTATCTCATAAACACACACTCTGCGAGAGTCTAATGAGCTGGAAATAGAACACAGAGGCCAATTTTAAACACTTCCCTTCAGGCCTATGGCCTGATTTCAATCAACCAAACACAGTTAAGCCCATGAAAATCTGTTTCTGGCATGCAGTTCTGTTGGGTAGTGGCTGATTCATACCTTTCCTTTAACGCATATTAGAGCCTGCCTAAGTATGAATAGTTTCATGATTATTCATATTTTGTGGCAGAGCATTCGGAAAAAGCTAATTTAGAATGATGCAGAATATGTATCCACTCAGGTTCCCCATTGGCCATCCTCTAGGCTGCAGCCCTGGACACAAAGTCCTCCTGGAAATCATGAAGGGACCTCAAGTAATTTCTGGAAGGATGTAGATTTAAAAAAATAACTTGTTTCTAATTCAGATGGCCAACAGGCACATGAAAAGATGTTCCACATCATTAATTATTAGGGAAATGCAAGTAAAAACCACAATGAGATATCACCTCACACTAATTAGGATGGCCAGTATCGAAAAGACTAAGAACAACAAATGCTGGTGAGGATGCGGAGAAAGGGAAACCCTCCTACACTGTTGGTGGGAATGTAAGCTAGTTCAACCATTGTGGAAAGCAATATGGAGGTTCCTAAAAAAACTAAAAATAGAAATACCATTTGACCCAGGAATCCCACTCCTTGGAATTTACCCAAAGAATACAACTTCTCAGATTCAAAAAGACATATGCACCCCTATGTTTATTGCAGCACTTTTTACAATAGCCAAGATATGGAAGCAACCTAAGTGTCCATCAGTAGATGAATGGATAAAGAAGAGGTGGTACATATGCACAATGGAATAGTATTCAGCCATAAGAAGGAAACAAATCCTGCCATTTGTAACAACATGGATGGAGCTGGAGGATATTATGCTCAGTGAAATATGCCAAGTGGAGAAAGACAAGTGCCAAATGATTTCCCTCATTTGTGGAGTATAACAACAAAGCCAAACTGAAGGAACAAAACAGCAACAGACTCACAGACTCCAAGAAAGGACTAGGAGTTATCAAAGGGGAGGGGTTGGGGAGGGTGGGTGGGGAGGGAGGGAGAAGGGGATTGAGGGGTATTATGATTGGCACACATGGTGTGAGGGGGATCATGGGGAAGACAGTGTAGCACAGAGAGGGCAAATAGTGACTCTGTGGCATCTTACTATACTGATGGGTAGTGATTGCAATGGGGTATGGGGGGGACACGATAATATGGGTGAATGTAATAACCACATTGTTTTTTCATGTGAAACCTTCATTAGAGAGTATATCAATAATACCTTAATAAAAAAAATAACTTGTTTCTAGGTAAGATTATATTGATCTTAAATTCATGACCTGTTTTTTCTCTTTTGTTAATGTTAAGCCTAATCGTATTCAGTTTGAAAAAGTGTTGAAGTAAAAAGTTCATTAAATGTAAACCCTGTACCAATCTCATTAATAACAAGAGAAGGAAATGTCATTTCTGCCTCAAACTGGCAAATATTTTTCAAACATTACAGAGCTTCAGGAGAATGAGACTTTGGTATTACTGGTGTGGTGTGGCCCTTCTAAGTGAGGCAGTTGTGAGTCCTCCCTACCCTTCCCAACCCTGTTGAACAACCTTGCAAGTCACATGTTGAGATGGCAGTGTTAGAAAATAGAGGCAGGATCCCTAAGTCATGGGGTTGAGAAGAGTTCCTCTGACTCACACTGGATTTTACATGAGTGAGAAGTAAATGTCTACTGTGCCAAACCACTGAGATGTAGGGGTCTATTTGTTACTGCAGCACAGCCTAGCCTGGCCTGACTAATACAGCATTGCAGAAGAATACTTAACATGTTTATGACATAGTTAAGGAAAAACAGATTAAATGAGATATACTGTGTATTTGTAGAAATATATGCATATATATGCATTGACAACCAGGTTGTAAGGGATATGTACAGGAGTGTCCGCAATTGTTACCTCTCAGTCTTAGGATTCCAGGTGATTTTTATTTTGTATATATTTTTTGATCTGCATTTTCTAATTTCTCAACAAAATATTCACTTGTTTTACTGTTTAAAGAAGTAAAATCAATGATGTTATTCTTAAAAATAAAAGTAAAATTATTCCATTCTCCTTTATAATTATCTGGAGTTCAGAGAAAAAGAGAAGCTTTTTGTATTTTACACTTATAAAGTACATACTGTCATACATTCTACTTTTTTCACTTAATCAAATGGTCTCCAAGCACCAAACATTTTAATACCATTCAAAAATAATGTGTGGCCAAAAATATACTATTAAATGCTGAACAGGTTAACCAAGGGTACATTCCTCATGAAGAAATACATCCCTGCTGAGTGTTGAGAACAGTGACATGTTACTGATGGTCACACAACTCTTAAGCCATTCAGAAGACAAGGCATTTCAAAGCAGTTGTATATCCAGTTAAAATGAACTCTAATATTCCAGATTTCAGGACTGAGGGAAGCATCATTTGTCTTATGCAGATGAGAACTGGGCCATATTTATGTCTCTTCTAGGAAGAAAATGGTTGCCAAGGTACATATATTTTGAAGATCAAAATGTTCTTTTTTCTTACCTCTGACACATGAATCCAACTGGGTAGTTGAAGAACCTTTCCCATGGTTTTTAAGAAAGTCTAAAGGCAGACAAAATGAAACCATTTAGCAAATATTCTTAAGCCTCAAAATCTTAAAACCTTCAATTTTCCCCTCCCCTGTAGACCACTAGCTGGGTTTTGCTTTTAGTAATAACAAAAACAGCCTATGTTAGTGAGTCAGGTCATCACTTACAATACTTTGCAGAGAGGTCATCTCATTTGCTCCCTGCCCTAACCCCTTACTCAATGACAAACATTTAGATCAGAATGAATGCGGCTTAGTTTTGGCAGAAGCTCTGAGTATAGTATCTGGGGAGATATAATCAGCTCTCAGTCAATGACTCTTGAATGAATGAAAAAAGGAACAAATGAATGAATCATAGCTTGCTGAACATACTTTTTTTGGGATGAGAAGCCAAGCTGACTGACATAAAGCCATTTCTGCTAACTGGAAAGTATTTATGTTACTGCTTCTATAAAGCAGAAGTCAGTTGGGGTCCTTTTGTCAAATCACCTTAAAACCATGTTTGGTTTGGTACATTATTGTTTAAAAAAATGAAATTAGTTTCTAACATTTTCAAATTGAGAGATTTAAATGAAAATATGTGAATGTCCTGCTTCTTTCGAAAAGAGCAGAAGCCTGGCCAACCCCTGGTCCCGTCTCCCAAGGCCACCACTGAGCAAAGCTGAGCAGCAGCTGTTCCTCAGGCAGGTATGTGGAACAGTTCACCCCGGTCCTCACCACTCCCTATTGCCTCATGTCTAGGTTGTTCCACTCATTGACATACTCAGATAACCTTTTAAGTGTTTGCTTCCTCCTATAGACTCAAGAATTAAACTTACAGCCTGATCTAAATCTTCCTTATTTCCACCAAACTGCTATCTTCAGAAAAATTACATTGTTCCTCACACTTTTTATACATTTAAGTATTTGAAGAATACATCATCAAAGCTCCTTTTTATTTATCTTTGTTTGACAAATACTTCTTAAGACCCAAAGTACAAGGCCTTTGAAATTAAGGAGAAACACAATAATTACTCTCCTCGCCCTTGCTGGGCTTGACATCTAGTGTGCAGAGTTTATAATCTAGAGCAGGGCTCAGCATTTTTTTAAATTAAAGTATCATAGATACAAAATCTTATGTTGGTTTCAAATGCACAACAGAGTGGTTCAACATTTACCCATATTATTAAGCCCTCACCCCGTCCACTGTGGTCACTATCCATCAACATGGTAAGATGTTACAGAATCATTAACTGCATTCTCCGTGTCAGCATTGTTTGTTAAAGGATCACCTGGTAACGCATTTAGGTTTTAAACATTCTGCCCTACAGTTCTGCCCCTGCTAACCGGAAAGTACCCCTTTTTAAAGCAGAAGTCACTTGAGGTCTCTTGGTCAAATCACCTTAAAACCATGTTTGGTTGGCTCATTACTGTTCTAAAAAAATGAAACTTTTTTTAGTAACCTAGTTGTGAAGCTAAGTTACATAAAACTACTTTAAAAAATAACAACTTAAGCCGCGTAAAAATGTAACTGCCCTACAGTTCCATTATGAATTCTCAGCTCTGCCACTGCAGTGCGAAAGCAGCCATGGACAGTGCATTCCTGAATGGGTGTGTTCCAATAAAACTTAACCACAGAAACAGGCAATGGGCCAGATTTGGCGCGAGAGCTATAGGTTGCTGACTTTTGTCTACGGCAGTTGAACTGAATAGTAAATAATGCAAATCACATTTCTAATTTTAAATTTTCTTGTAGCCATATTTTAAAAAGTAAAAGAAAACAGGTGAAATTAATTTCAGTAATATATTTTACTTAGCCCAGTATATCTAAAATATCATACACATAATCAATATAAAAATTATCAATTTGATATTTTACATTCTTTTCTTTGCACTAAGTTTTAGGCATCCATTGTGCATTTTATACTTAAAGCACATCTTGGTTTAAACTAGCCACAGTTCAAGTGCTCGAGTCATTCCTGGCTGATAGCCACCTTATCACTCAGCATAGGAAATGACTTCTTGTCTTTTTCTTGTCCAACTGCTAGTGGTGAGAAGGCAGGACATTGTGGAAAATTGGATAAAGGATGCCAAGGATTTTTATTTCTCATCCAATCAGAGACCAGATGGTTTTGGGGTAAATCTGCATGTTTCGTTTCAGGATACCCAGAGTCATATCTCCACGTGGGCCCACCAGAGGTCTCAAACTGATGGCCACAGGCTGAATTTGCCTTGTAAATGTCTTGTATTTGGTCTGCATATAATTGCTTTTAGATTTCAGTTAGCTGTCCACTTTTTGAAATAGGATTTTCCATTAAAAAAAAATCCAAGTATGGGGCTTCCCTTGCAAAATCAGAAGCGGTGACCCCAAAGATTGACATCAGGTGGCTTTGGGCAGCTCACTGCTACTCCCTTTAGATAAGCTGGGTGCCCTCCAGTTTGCCACAGTCTACCCTCCTCCTACTATATGTCTGGACCCCTGAATGCATTGGAATTTGCTATCTCTGGCACTGTCCGGTCTAGCTGAGGGGAGAAATGGAGTCACAAGAAAACAGGAAATCAAAATCACCAAACCTAAAAGGGTGTCCTATGTAGACCTGAATTGGATTCCAGGTTCTGACTGAGATACCCCCTCAAGCCTAGAGAGGGGCAGCCCAACTGGGCAGCCTCTCTGGATACCTCATACCTCCACTCTTGGGCTCACGTGGGAAGGCCGGAAGTACTTCCTGTGAGCAGCCTGGAAGTATTCAGGCACAGCAGCCTTACCCGGCCCATACCTCCTTGTGATTGGTTAAGCCACTGTCACTTCTGCTTCCCTTGGCCAGTGACTGATCTAAGAGTGGTCATGTGACCCAGGACCACCCAATGAGCTATGAGGGGATACTGTACTGGGAACTGTGGGAAGAGTTTCTTCCCTGTGAGTGAGGGGGGTCGGAGCGCTCGCTTCTTTTCCTGCTTGGAACAGGGTGGATCACTAGAGGACGGTGGCGCTGCCCCCAGCCGCTGCTGCCAACACGAACACTGGGCGCTCAGCCCTGGAGTGAAGCTGTCCACAGCTCTGATCGCTTTACAGGCACTTAGTGATATTACCAGCTACTTGCAGCCGAAGCTGCACCGACGGAGAGACTCAGGCCCTGGGATTATCCCCACATCGCGGGTGGAGAGAAGCTGAGGCTTGAGAGCGTGCCTGGCCCAGGAACATGGAGCTGCCGCCAAACCTGGTCATCGGCTCCGGAACCTGAGTTGCCTGCCCAGGGCCCCACCTTGGGGCCCTCTTCAGGCTGCATCCTTCCTCCCTCCTGAGCTTCTGGGACACGGAAAGTGGTTCGGGCCGTCCTCGGTCCCCAGAACCTAGAGTGCCCTGGGAAGGAGTGGAAAGCATCTCCAAGGGCAGCACCTGCCCTCTGCCCTGGGCAAGGTGACTGAGAGCTTCCCTCCGCTTCAGGACCTCTTGGTTCCTGAGCACGTGCCTTCACCTGCTTCTCTGGGTCTTCATCAAGGAGCCTGGTAATAGTTAAGAACTCTTAAGAGGCACTCACCAAGGGCCGACACTGTTTTATGTAGGGAGGAGCCCACTCAGTCTCCGATGAGGGGAGTGCTGCCCTCAGTCCCCTATCCCAGGCCAGCCAGGAGAGGCAGAGAGGTGACCGAGGGCTCACGCTCAGGAACCGGCAGGGGCAGGGGGAACCCAACCTGCAGCCAGGCTCCTACACCCTGCTCTTTACCCCCAGGCTGGAATCTTAAGGTGAAATGGCCTGGAACATCCCCTCTCTCCCCACGAGCTGGGCCCTGGTGCAGAGAGAGAAGTTACCAGGTCCACAGAAGCCCAGGATCCACGTCTATCCTGACCTGGAAAGAGAAAGCACCTTGATTCCAGTGCTATAACCTGCGTGTTCACTAGGTGCTCCAGGTAACTGGGAATTCCCACTGAGCCAGTCACAGCACTATGGTCACACTGTGCTGACTGTGGTCTAAGGTCCCATAGCTAAATCTGCCAAAGACCCAACCCCACCGTCTCCCTGTTGCCAATGGAGGCAGCAGAGTTTGGTACAGGAGCTGCAAACCCAAGTGCCTACAGGGCCAGGGAGATGCCGAGATGGGGGCTGGCTGGGCAGTGGGAAAATGCAAATGAAGTTAGTTGAGTCTCACCTGAAGGCGGCCCCACTGGGCTGCCTGTGGCCACCCCTCCCCCATCTAATTGTTTGTGGCAAGTCTGAAATCCAGACTTTTATGTAAAAGCTCCTGATTTTTCTGTAACTGTCTGCAGGGCAAACAAAACGCATTTGTGGACCATGGCGCATTTGGCAGTTTGCCATCCCTGATGCTCCCAGCACAGAACGCAGATAGCTTTACCTCGGTGAGATTCAGTGCTGTTTCCTCGGAGAGGGATTTGTTGGGTAAGCTGAGGGACACATTTTGAAGGTAATTCAGTGCAATGCCAGGACTCTGGAAGGTTTTCCTCTCCTCTGTCAGGTTGGCTATGATGGGATGGTAGGCGTTGGTGGGCATCTAGAAGAAATGAGCAGAGTTGGCAGCGTGAGTCCCTGCTAGGGACTAAAGCCGAGCAGCTCTGTCAGAGTGCAGTATCGCTGCTCACACCACGATAGGAGGCGCGCCTGCTCCCCCAGGCACCACCGTGACCGTCTCTCATATATTAACATTCCTTCCTCACAGCAGTCTCATGGTAGGTAAAGCTAAGCACAGAGAGGTTTGCCCAGAGAGACGTGCTACACTGGGATTGGAACCCGAGCAGGTGGGCCAGGGGTCTGTGCACCCTCTGCTACATTAGGAGAGCCGCTTGACTACAAGTACTAGTTCTCAAGGGGGGCGCTTCCATCTCCATGTGAATGTTTCCTCATGGCCGACATGGGAACGAAAGGCACACGGGGAGAAGGTGCTGGGCAAGCCCCTTGCAGACTGCCCACCACCCCCAGGAGCCAGCCTTGTGTCTGCTCACCCTGTGGTCTTTAGCACTGGGGTTACAGGCCACAGGAGGCAAAGGGCTTCCCTTCAGTCACTCTGAGCATCAGGAATTGGCACCAGGGTTGGCTTCTTCCCTGCTGGCTATTACGTCCCAAATGTTATACTGCCAGTAAGAGAAAGCCAGGCCGTCCAATGGCATTTCCACAATCCTGGCATACAGGCCATGCGAAAAGCCATTAATAAGAGGGGGCAAAAGATAAATGCACGTACTCACCATGGCATTTGCTGGGAGTGTCATGAAGAAGCTTGGCGGTGTTGAAGATAAGAAAGCATGCTTTCCTGGAAAACATTGACAGTGCTTAACGAAGGATGAAAACACGGTCATCTCAGTACCCAAGGAAGGCTTGTCCTTATTCAAAAATCTATCAGCCTCAGCCTGAGGATGCTTTGAGTAGGAATGGTGCTGGAAAGATAAAGAGCTAGTGAGTCAGCTTAAAGGGTGGGTTGTATGGATTTTCCCGGGTCGAATTTATTTTTCCATTTATATTCTAAATTGCTTTTGAAACCCTTCATGCAAGTCATTATGTAAAAAGATGATTTTTTTTACAAGCTTTTACCAATTTCAAATAAAGAACCAAAAGCAAGAGACGTCAACAGCACCTGAACTAGTTAGAGTAAGTGCTGTTAATCACTGGGCTCGCCCCAACAATTCTCTTCTAACCTTCCCTCCCAGACACATGAAGCAAGACCCTCACAAAGGGGGGCCGTCCTCCTGCGCCTCCGACTCTATTTAGTTATGTTATGAATAGCTACAAATAATGAAGATATCCAAGACCAAAGATAGGCTGTGATTTGCCGTTCTTTGCTGTTCTCCATACCCCTGCCCCCGAGCCTCCAGCGAATGTCCAGAATGTCTGCCACCAACTACATCTAATCTTAGTATTTCCTGGTGGGAACACAGCCTAAACTGGGCACTCTACCTCACTTCTGGAAAATTCCTCCAGGTGCTTTGGGTGACCTGAGGAAATGAACTCGTCACCCATAGTCATCCCCAGGAGTAAGTTGCTCCATGGGCTGGGGTGGGCTGGGTAGCTGGGGTTGCTGCGCAGAGAGCTGGAGTCCCCAGAACACACTGGGCTCCCTGTCACAGTGATGTTCCTTCTCCCAGTGCCAGCGAGTTAGAGGAGTCACATCAGATTCACACTTAGCTCTTGTGAGCCCAAAAAAATCAAGTGAAGGACAAAGAACACCTCTCCTGAATCCCACAAAGAATCAGATGTCACCCTGGCACTGCTGGAGGGTGGCGGGAGGCGCACCCACAAGACTCTGTAGCAGAGCCTTCCCGAGACGCTGCACTGCATAGGGGGCTGATGTGCCACGTCCCTGGGCCCAGAGATGTCCTGATGACAAGGGTTTGCTGTGATAGCAACAGCAACACCTCTTTCCAGTGTTAGAAAAAGAGTAAACTGTCAGGACAGTAGCACTTGTTTGAGGCATTCGATAACAAATACATGTGACATCTCCGTCTCAAAGTGACAACTCTCTGAATCCCAGCCAATGAAACCCAGGAGATTGATAGCCTTTTCTCTTCTGAAGGGCTCTATGTTTTTTCCTTATGTCACTTCTGTAAAGAAGGAATGAATTCCATGTTCTCAGAGAAAGGTGGAAATGTCAAAGGCTGTGATGGTCAGACTCATTTTGCATCCACAGAGGCTGTTCCCCTGCTTCTGAGACCACCAGGCCTGACCCTCTTTTGGGGGCCAGGTCCTCCCTCCTGTGTATTTTGGATGAGACTGACCCCACTGCCGTGTCAGAAGCAGACTGTGACCCAGGCTTAGGGCAGTCAGCATATTCTATGCCACCAGCCACTGCGATTGGCTCATGGGAAATATATGAAGCGAGTCATGGCCAGCCTTGCTGTCAGAGACGACAGAAAGAGAGCTCCTTGGTTTCTGTGGGAGAATGAGGATGCAACCCTGGAGGAAATGGTGGCCATCCTGGCACCACAAAAGGGCTAATGCCCAGGAGAGTAGAGTCAAAAACAGATTCCTTGAGATGTCATTGAGCACCTGGATCAAACCAGATCTGAAACAAACTCTCCCTATTGTTTCTGTTGTGTGAGATTTAGAAAATCTCCTTTGTGGCTTAAGTCACTTTAGTTGTGTTTTCTGTCACACAATCAGAATGACCCTAACAACTGAGGGACTCAGAGTCCACACCTAAGCCAGGGCCCAGGCTTTCACTGCCTGGTGCCAAACGCCATGCTGCTCTGGGGCAGTGCAGCAGCCATCCGAGAAATGGCTATGAGGTGAGTCATTTTTTGGCAGATGATTTTATATAAAAATAAACAGTGCATTCACTTGTGGGCAGAATGAAAATGGAATCGTAGGGAGAAAGTAAATATTAATCTAAAAGCAGCCAATATTGAAAAATTGCCATATGCAGGCACCCTACTGAAGCCTCACATCTGTGTTATATTTTACCTTCCTACCCACCTTCCGGGACAGGGGTGGTATTGTTTTCATCCATTTTACCGAGTTGAAAATGGATTGGGAGAGATGAAGACACAGAAGTCAGATTCTACACAATTCCACTTGTGTGGAATGTCCAGAACAGGTAAATCCATAGAGGCAGAAGCAGATTGGTGGCCTCAGGGGCGGTGGGGCAGGGGGATGGAGTGACTGCAGAGGGTCATGAGAATGTTTTGAAACTAGAGGTGATGGTTGCACCACCTTGTGAACGTAGTAGGTACCCCCTAATTGTACACTTTTAAATGGTTTCGTTATATTACAGGAATTATCTCAATAAAAAAAAAGTGACATCCCAAGCCCCACGGCGCCTCCTGGCGGGAGGAGGAACCCAGGTGCACACGTCCCGCAGGCCCCTGATGGGAACGGCCACTCTGTGCTGAGCGGAGGGGCACCCCCGGGCCTCACCGGGACCCAGCAGGGAGTCCGCCTGCCGCAGGCTCACAGTGAGCATTTGCTCATCAAACGCACTAATGGATCTGGAGCGGTTGCTTCCAGGGCCGTCTACAGCCGTCACGTGCCCCTCGGGGCCCCCCAGCAGGAGAACACTCATCGCGTTGTGTTACCCTCTCCATCCCAGGGAACAGGTTCTAGAAAAATGAGTGTGTTCCTGAGACCCTGTAGGACACCTCAGCGGTGGAGCTGGCGCTGTGTCAGGAGTGGGGGGAGCAGAGACGCCGGGAAGGGGGCGACAGACGGTGTCCCCAGGGACAGGCACAGACCTGCCCGCACCCTCCCCATCACTGACCAACGGCGGCTGTGAAGTACATGGCGATCTCATCCGGGGTCAGGGCCCGTTCCCAGACGATGAACTCGTCAAAAGCCCTGCTCTCGTGCTGCTGGGCCTGCTCCTGCTCGGGCCCCATCACGAGGCTGACGCCGGGCTCCCCGTACGCATGGGCCACCTTTCCACTTGGGTCCGAGGTGCTCAGGGTCCCGTTGACGTAGACTTTCAGGCCCTCCTTGGATTTCCATGTAAACAGGACGTGCGTCCAGTAGGGACCTGGGAAAGAGCAGAGATGCCCGTCCCGATGGGGGGAGGGCGTTTGACTCCCGCAGCAGCCGAGCACATCCTGTTCCAGGACAGGGACGCTCTTAGTGGTGCGTCCTAGTGTAGGTCACGACACAGGCCTGACTCTCAGGCTTTTAGAAAGTAATCTCTATTCCCCCAAATTCCAAAAGCTGTTCAGAGAGAACTTTTGCTATTTTAAGTGAAAATTAAATATTAATTAATGGTCATAACTTGCTCAAAAATATTTTTCAAACCTTGGCTGGCCATCACAGCACAGGTCAATAAGACTGTCTGAGAGCCTGGTTCAGCCACTGCCTTGGCATCGGCCTCTGTGCTGCCAAGTATGAGGGACATTAACCGATGTGGCAGCGCCTGCTAGGTGGGGCCACTTCCTCTCATTCAGGCCACTTGACGGTTGCACTGCTGGCGCTGTTTTCTAGCATGACAACCACGTTCACCAACAAGGCAAAGTCTTTGGCTGTTCATCAGCCTTGACAACAGCTTACCCCACAAAGGGCCCCTTGTTTTGCAAGTGCTGTGCTAAGACATCCCCTGGACTTGCTGGGGAGGCGCAGGGCAGGCCTTCACAGGACACACATCACCTTGAGCCAGGCGTCACCTTAGGACACCCAGCCATCACATCAGGTGTGTGCAACTTTCTAATCTGAGTCTCTGAAAAGTACTTGGATCCTCCATAGGCCCAAAGTATTATTGCCCTTGAGTTTGGAGCAGAAATAACAGATGCCCTCAGCAAGCAAATAGAGTGTATTGCCAGGGAGAAATGTTTATAATTCTCTCTGCCTTCCTGTGGGGGGGAAGAGCCAAAGTTCAGTAGAGTTTACCTTAAAATGTGTTCAAGAACCCTGCTAGATGCCTAATGCCGCGCCATCCCCAAGAAGCAGGAGATGAGACTGTTACCCGCGAGCCCAACAGAGGCAGAACAGGGTAAGAGCCATGAACACGGTACAGGCGGTTCTGGGGTGGGAGGGGAGACGATTTCTGGCCTTGGAGATCAGATAGGTTAAGTGTGCAAGATTCTCTCAAACTCTATGTTCTCTGTTTTCCACTTTTACGGAAATAGAGGTATGAGCTTGGTCTGAGCACACCGAACACCTAGAGAATAAGACAAAGGTGCTCAGTGTTCACTGTGTGCCATTAGTCTACGCTCTGTATACATCACAGTTCTCACCACGTGACATAGCACTGTGGTTAGGCTTATATTATGAATGGGGAAACTGAGGCACAGGGCAGGTAAGAAAGTACCCAGTTTCACAGCTAGCATGGTGTAGGGAGGGGTTTGATGCAGGCTATTTGGCCCCAGAGTACATGTTTTCTAACAGCTGAGACACACAGACTCCTTTAAATGGGCCAGAAAATGAAACTTCCTTAAATATCTCAAAGATGTCATTTCCTACAGGGGGGACCATTCCAGGCCTCATCTGGTCCCCCTCCACCTCCGTGCTTCCCTTCATAGTCTCCCGCCTTGACCACGACCCCCTCAACACCACCCACAACACTAAGGCCCTGTTCAGCTCCCCAGTTAAGACCTGTGGCCTCCTTGCCTCCTGCCCCACACCTCTGACCCCACCGCAGAAGGAGCAGGGGTAGTCCGACAGAGCCGCTGGCCCTTGGCACACCCTCTGGGCCCCAGCTGGCCAGGTAGGCTCACTGGTCCCTGTCCTTAGGAGAGCCTGGCCCCCAGCACCCCACGATGGGCTGCTTGGGCCAAAGGCAGCCTTACCTGGGGGGCTGAAGCTGGCCTCCCAGGTCATGGAATTCTCACGCATGTACATCTCCACCAAGCCCTTGCCGCCGCTGGAGCAGACTTTGAACCCGTTGGAAATGACCTGTCCCCCATAAGCAGAGGGGCTTGGTCTGGACTGTTCTTGTGTCTTCCAGAAGAATGAGAAGGTGACACCTGGGGAAAGGAGAGGCCCTGGGTCACTGCTGATGGGAGACAAAGGGGCCTGCCCTCTCAGCAGCCTGCCCTTCTCCACCTCTTTATTTCCCATTAGAAACCTATTTTGCCATCATTCTAGAGACTGTATGTTCAATTCAGAAAATACAGACAATAATCATAGGCAATATTTATTAAGCACTAAGTACCAGGCACTCTTCCAGGAGTTTTAAATGAATACGTCCTTAAATATTACCCAAACCCTGTTGTCATCCCCATTATGCAGATGAAGTGCCAGAGGACGTCTGCCCAAGGTCACTAGCTTGTGACATTAAGATTAGATTCAGACTCAAGAAGTCTGACCCCCAAGCCCACAAAGGTGGATGACCTACCCCATCCCATTTCCACTCATCCTATTCATCCAGAGGCATCGCTACTGTAGTCCTTCCAAAACCCCTTCTATAAGTACACTTCACAAAGAAGGGAGCCAGCTCACGCATGCTGGTATATAAATCACATTTTAAAAAATATTACCACATGGTGAATTTCCTCCAGTGCCTATAAATACACCTCACATTGTCATTTTCACATCTGCCCAGCCTTATATTCCAAACAGACACTGTAATTTTTCTTGAACAACAGCCCCTGTTGCCGGTCTTTTTCCTCCTTCAGTTTTTTATTTTCCAAACATAACTGGAAGCTAACCCTTTTTGCAAATCTCAGATCAAATGCCTAATAGGAGATTTCTAGTCTGAAGGCTTTGACATCTATGCCTCGTTTATTTCCAACATGGAAATGGTACAGCCACAAAGGCCCTGCAGCTGGCATTTGTCTCAAGACACTCAGGCTACAGATTCTTACTAAGCTCGGCACCCAGGCCCTGGATGAAGGGGGGGTCCATGTGGACTAAACATCTTTGCTTAGAGGGGGCCATGGAGGTGCTGGTATTCTGGCTGATGTGTTGCCTAGATGGCAAGTCCAGCTCCTGGTGGCAAAGGCCCTGTCCCACAGTCACCTGGGGGCTGGGTCCTGGGGGTACAACCGCACTCAGCTCTGGCTGGAGGCTTGGCTGGGTGAGAGGCTGCCTGCCATCGCCTTTTGGGGCTCTGTTTGCCTCTATTCTGCTTCTCTGACTTAAGACACATTTACCTTTCCTTATATGTGAATAAACTCTGTGTGTGTGTGTGTGTGTGTGTGTGTGCATGTGTGCGAGCATGCACATACCTATATGTGTGTGCTAAGCTAGCAACCTGCCTGGACTCAGTGTGTGAAAGCTGGAAATAAATCTAGCTGCCTCATCCCTCTGGCCAGGGGTCTGCAGTTGAGAGGGCTTCAGTGCTGGCGAGGACGGTGCCTGGAGCTCATCAAAACAGCCTAGTGATGGGGTGGGAGGAAATGGGCAGAGGGCCATTTGCTTGGGCCTTATTTATATGAAGGGCACCAAAGGTGGACTTCAGTCCTTATCCTCAAATGAGAGTACGGATGCAGTCTTAGAAAGTCAGTGAATTGAAAGAAGCCATTTGCCATCAAGTATAAACTTGTGTCCCATTGCCAACCATCCTTCCCGCATGCTTTATGAATTGACGTATTTGTTACAAACTGTTCAAGTATCTTGTGGCAATTTTGACAGTTTTGGTGGTTCAAAGCCCTAATATTATTAACATAAGCTCAGAAAACTTCGTGTCATTTTACAGCCCTAGTTTGGAATTTCTCCATTTTTATATAAGAGGAACCTCAAAAAATGGAAGTCACCTGTACCTTATACACCTCTGAGGAGCTCCAGAGTGGACCTCCAAGTTGTGAGGGGTGTGTTCTTGGTGCTATTGACAAAAGCATCCTCAATGACCCTGTGATGCAGGTCAGCACCGGAGGCTGGGACTTGGGAAGGTCGCTGAAGCAACTGTGCTCCCCCACTGCCCGCTCCTCAGCCCGCTGCCTGCAAGGCGGCCAGTGGAGGGGGCTCAAGGTGGGACCAGGCCTCCCACTCTGTTGGCCTTGCACCGTGGTGGAGCACAGCCCAGAATCACCTCCCTGGAGCCTTCCTCCAGTGCCTCTCTGTTCTCAGAAACAACCAGTTTCTCAGGGAAAACAGCACAGAGCATTGTGAAATGTTGGTTATGAAACGATTTCCCATTGGGATTCATGGAAGTCTATTTTTTCCAGACACTTTGCTGAATTTAAAAATTCCTTTCTTTCAATCCTGTCTTAGCCAAATGTCTTTCTGTCCAGGAGGAGAAGTAAAAATAAGACATTCACTTTCGTGTTAGGTAAGACTGGACTGAAGGCAAACAATGGTTCCTATTAGCTGAGCTTTTCCTTTTCAGTTCAGCCTGCACAACAGTCATTTCTATCCGGGGAACGGCTTATATTTAAATACCAATTTACATATTCATAGAGTTTTATAAGATTCTCGATGAGCTTTCAATATTCACATTTTGACGAAATTTGCTTCATGTGCTTAGGATCATAATACAAAGAAGAAAAAATAGGGAGGAAAAAGAAATAAACACCCTATTGACAAATTGACTCAGTAATTTTTTCTTCTAATGACCATTAAATCCTAATACATCCAAAATAAGTGTGAGGAAAGGCCTTTCTCAACAAGACCAAAAAAAAAAAAAAAAGAAAAGACTAATATCCAGATGACATAAGAAAATATGGATAAATTTGAGTGCATGAATGTAAAATTCTGCGAGACAAAAAAATCTACCATCTACCGTAACAAGTCAGAAGACAAATGGCAAGTCCAGGAAAAAAAATTTGTAATACACTTAACAGTCAAGTAATTAATGTCCTTGCTACATAAAGAATGTTTTACAGAGAAAATGTGATCACCAGCATTCAGTGAGAGCTTACTGTGAGCAAGGTGGACTGTCCCAAGACTCATACACTATTAACTCCTTAAATCTTCCCAACAACCCTGTGAAGCAGGTGTTATTCTTGTCCCGTGTTACAGGTGAGAAAGAAACACAGGTAAAAACATGCTCAAGGCCACCCGGCCTGAGCAATTGTCAGGATTTGAACCAGCAGCCTGGCTCCCAGTCTGCACTTGTAATCATGGTGCTGAGCGACACTTCCCTGGGAGACAGTGTTGGGGAGAGGGCTCCTCTCATATGCATCAGGCACAAAAGAGTCACAGGAATTCCAGAAAGCCAAAAAAAAAAAAAAATGCAGTGAAAAGGTTGGGTCAGGGGAGGAAGTCTCCTGAATGGCAGGGCCTCGTGTCTCGGGGGGGGGTGGGTGGGTGGCTGGCATGGGTGGGCGGGGAATCCTAGTAGGCAGAGGAACAGCTCCGGCCCACAGACCTGTGTCCTGCACACTGGGGACTCAGAGCACACCAAGAAGCAGCAGTTGGAGAGGGCGAGGCTGCCTGCTGGTGTGGTGACTGGCCTGGCATCCACCCTTTCTCACCCAGTAACAGCACCTCATGTCCCTCGGGAGAGCCAACCCTCCAGTGTGTTTGCTCCGGTTTTGGTGGGGCTGAGCACACACCCCAGGCTAACTCAGCCTGCGCTAGTCATAATCACAGTGACTGGTTCGGGGATGGACAGGCTCAGCTGATAGAATGGAAACCTGCAGCGTCTGGACCGATATTGCTATTACACTTGGAAAGTCTTCTTGAGAATAAAGTCAGAGCAGCAGAAAGATACATATTCCCCATGACATTATTTGAGCACCTGGACCCAGCTTGTGGCAGATTGTATTTTTCAAAGACAACCACATTATCAACCATCTATCTGCCTACATGCCAAGCGGCCTGGCCACCCCGCAGCAAGACTCAGAGCCAGTTTCTTCACCTGCCCTCTGTCTGACTTGACCAAGAGGAGACACAGTAAGTGACACCAGCCAAGACCCAGGCGAATCATTAGTTGTCTAGATGCTTCTGCTTTCTGCCTCTTGGAATTCTAAAGCAACATGGAAGAAGGGATGGAGAGAGAAGCCACACAGCCAAGCATAGAGGTGCCGGAATGTGGGTGAAGAAAGCCATTTTGGGAAGCCTTCAAATGGCCCGTCCTGGCCCTGCCTGACTGCAGCTGTGGGAGAGCCCCAGCTGAGAGTGCCCGGCCGAGCCCAGCCAGCCCACAGATCTGTGACAGAGGACTGTGGATGGGGCTTTGAGTTGCCGAGTTTGGGGTGTTCATTGCACAGCAATAGATAACTAAAGCCATGTAGCTCCATGAGCCAGTAAGTTCTCCTTTTTGCTTCAGTGTAACTGACTTGAGGTCCTGCTGCTTATAACTCTTCTGCTGACATGTAGCAATCACCGGAGGAGAAGTTCCCTTCTGGACCCCAGTGTCCCCCCAAAGGCCACCGCAAGGGGGTGTACGCAGCTCCCTCCTTCTTTCCTGACCCCTACTCTGGATAGAGGGCCCAGGGGAGGCTCCTGCAGTGGCTGCTGCCGGTGAGGAGGGAGAATAAGGAGACTCCCCTTCCTTTGCTGCCTCCAAATTTGCATGGTTCAAGCCAGAGGCGGCCCCAGCTGCTGTGAGATGTGTGTCCACCTGCAACGTGATGACGTGCGAGGACAGGATGTCACCCATCCTTGTCAACCATTATCCAGAGCCAGAGCAGGCTCAGGAATGTTCTGGAGTGGGAGACCAAGGCCATCAAAGACCAAAGCCATCCGTTTCACTTCAGGTCTAAGGTCTGGTCTCAGATGGCTCAGGCTGCCCTAATAGGATGCACGGGCTCGGGGCTTCAGCAGCAGGTACTGATGCTCACAGTGCTGGAGGCTCAAGTGTGGGATCAGGTGGCCTCCCCCTGGTTATATGCTCACACGGCCTTCCCTGGTGAGTACACGGAGATCCTGACTCCTCCTCTCAGGGCATAATCCCATCATGGGAGCCTCACCTTCGTGACCTCATCTAATCCTGATCACCTCCCAAAGACCCCACCTCCAGATGCCATCACATTCAGGATAAGGTGGCAACATATGAATTTGGGAGACATCAACATTCTGTCCACAGCCATACCTTCACTCATTCATCTACCTGTTCGTTCAATGAATATTTATGATCAAGGTCTGGAGACAGAAAGGGGAAGAGACCCCCAGGTCCCTGGGTACTGGGATTGACTGTCGTGCAGGGCAGGGAGGCAGATACTGAACAAGTAGTCCCCTGGAGCCTCCCAGTGACATCCGGGTAAGTGTTAAGGAGACACAGAGGACTATCTAACCTGAAGGTCAAGGACAACGTCCCAGAGCACTGTAACTGTGGGTAAAGGGTTTATAGGATCTCTTTGTATTATTTTTAACAACTGCTTGTTTGTCTACAATCATCTCCAAATAAGAAGGTTTTTAGAAAAGAAGAGGCTTTGCTCTGTTGTGAGGCCTGTAATCTGATCTGGCTGGTTCAAATTCCCATTTTTACAGCACATCTCAGGCCTGGAAGTTGGACCTTCTCCTGGTTTTTGGTTAAGAGAGGCCAACTCTGGGAACAGAATTGGGGCCTTGGTGTCTTTACTTATAAAATGAACAGAGGGAGCCTCCCAGCCATAGGATTCCAAGTGGGTTTTCCACGCAGCGGGGCCGTTGTGCAGAAGGGAAGCCAGCATGCAGGGCCCTGAGAACATGGCATCTCCTTCAGGGAATCACCACCATGCGCTTCCAAAGAGCACAGGCTGGGAGCCGAGTGAGCTTGGGAGGCCTGGGCTTTCTGGCTAAGCTAAGAAAAGCTCCAGACACTCTGTGGCAGTCAAGTAGCAGAGCCGTTGCCTTACAGCCCAAACTCTAATTATGCAAGACACCAAAATGTAATCCCCTGCCCCTGCCCATTTCAGCAGTGCTGGCTGACATGACAATTTCTACCTACATATTTTTAAGAATCCATAATTCCAAGCCCTATGGTATAGAGCACTTTCTCCAAGAGAATCTAATTATACCAACACGACTTTAATACAAATCACCGTGTGAGAAGCTAGTCCTTCCTCCACCGTCTTTCTGTTCTTCTGATTGCCACAAGAGGAAGTCCATGTGCACATAGTAACGATTACTAATCCGTATTTTCACAAAGAAATGCTGTGTTTCAAATTTAGAGCCTTGGGTAGGCAATGGTACCCAAGTAGAATTCAATAATGCAGGTAACTTCTACTTATGCGAATTACCATTGGTTTTCATTCAAGGGAGTATGTAAAGTTTCCTACTCAATTAATTCTAAGTGGGTAAAATTTAAAGAAAAATGCAAATATTATAATCAGGTGGTACATGTAAAAATTGTAAAAGAGGTTTAAAAGGAAGTAAAATATAAGAATCACTACTCTTAAAAAACATTCTACTATTATTGGAAATGTAGATAACTGCATCATTCAACCTAAACCATTTACAGTAAAGGACCCTTCCTTGAAGTTATTGTTTGGTCCACCAGCCACCTCACTGTCTTGACAGTCTGTGTTGTGTAAGTTGAGTTAAGAGGATGACATGCCATTTCTTCTTTTTGTCCACATTAAGACTGTGAGGATAGAATTACATCTGGTTATACAAGCGTCCTTGATACAATTTT
The DNA here is from genome assembly GCA_029783875.1 of Phataginus tricuspis. NCBI lineage: Eukaryota > Metazoa > Chordata > Mammalia > Pholidota > Manidae > Phataginus > Phataginus tricuspis. The sequence goes on from JAQQAC010011420.1 coordinate 23,853,242, forward strand.
CAAGTGGTCCACTATTGTCCTTAATACTGTGAAGACCCACGTGCCAGAAAACACAGAGAATGGCTCATAAGACTTTCTTAGTCATTCTAAAAAACACAGAACAATTGAGAAGCAAAAAGTTAGACTATATATGGTTGTCCTGAATACACAAGATCTCACTCTTAGAGCGGCTGAGGAAAAGCTGTGTAGGTAGTGAAGCTTCAACACTTATCTTTAGATTTTTTTTTCCAGCTCCATGATTAGAAGATGAAACAACAACCAAATAAGGTGGGAGAAATGAGACTGCAAAGCACAACATTTGGGAAGAAGAGTTGAAGGTCATAGTGATGGAGAATCTGGGGAACAGACAGGAAACTGAGTCAGTGATGAGGGGTTCCACGTTCAGCCTTATTTGCGTTTGAAATGGTAGGAGAACATGCAGTCTAGAGAATGCCCTGAGAGAGTAGGAACACAAAGGGATAGCGTTCCTCAGTGTGCACAACAGAGGCCATGAACTCAAAAGCCCGTGTAGCCCGTGTAGCCAGGAGGACTGCGCCTACGAGTAAGATGGCCAGCCTGTCTCCAGAAGGCAGCTCAGCCAGTACTCTTTCAAACATGTGTGCATACATTTTCAAGGCGTTTTCATATCAAATGCTCATTTCTACCCTCCCCCCAAAAGGCTCTCTGCCCTCTCCTTGAGATGCTGTAGGACTCTTCAACACTCCCGTTTCTCGCCTCACTATCGTCAGCGAGTGGCAACTGCCCCTCAGTCTCAAGGCGAGTAACAGCGCTGGAGGCTGCAGAAGCCAGATATGGGACCGTCTGAAAGGAAGGGCTGGCCCCAACTCCACTCACCTGCTGCTAGGCAGGAATATCATTGGATTTTCTGATCTTTTTAGGGGCAGTCAGAAGTATAGATTTTTTTAAATGAAATTTTCTCGTACATAGGAGTTGGTATATTAATTTTTTAAAAACATTGAAAGCACTATGAGAGGCCCCGTTTCTGGAAATATATGAGCTGGGATATTTGGACTCATCCACCCTGTGGAAAACAATTTAGAAAACTAATGAAAATATAAAAACTGAGAGATCAACATAATGCCACCAAAGGACACATTTGTAGGATTGAATCAGCCTTGGCTGGTTTTGAGATATGGTCCATGAGATCCACCTGGAGGTCTTGGCTAAAAATACAGGTTTCCAGGCTGCATCCACAGAGACGCGGGATCAGTAGGTCCTGGTTGGAGTCTGAGAACTTCCATTTTTAACAATCTCTGCAACTGATCGTGCTGCCTGTGGTCTCTACATGGGGTTCTGAGATTCGCTGCACAAAATCATAAAGTAGCTCTAGGCATGCTCGGTGTCCCCCTCTGGGCCTCAGTTTCCCCATTTGTGAATGAGTGTACTGAATGAACACTTGGCTGAGGGCCACCCACCCCCCGTGCTTTCCAGTGACCTGTAACCCCAGATCACCTGAGGGAGACCGCCGCTGGATCCATGCCCAGCCTGTATCTGCCAGACCCCTGTGGAACCTTCTACCCTGAAACTCCTTCCTGCAAATATTTTAGCATGTTGTTGGCAGCCTTCTGAATTTAGCAAAGGGGGAAAGTCCTATCAGGGCTGGGAAGTCAGGAATGCAAATGTTGAGATTCTCCAGCTGTGGCTACAGGATGTTAGCAGCGTTTTGGTACTTATAAGCGGAAGTAGTTCTAACACAAAAGAGGAGAAAATAAGGGTAAAGTCAATGAGGAAACAGGAGGAGCTGACATGATTTAGAGCTGAACTAGAATTAGAAGCAATGGGTGGAAGTAACTCAATATGGAATTGAGTTCAATATCAGAAAAACCTCCTGAAAATCAGAGGAGTTCACAAATGGAACAGGCGCCTTCAGGAGGGGGCAACGGGCCATCCAACATTTGATGGAGAAGCGATCAGAGGGACAGACGCATCAGAAGAACAGTCCAGCTGTATCTGCTCAGTGATAGGCAGTAGACATCAACAACAATGAAAATTCAGCCATGACTAAGGCAGACAGTCCCTGCCCTCACAGAGCCAAAGGTTCAGCAGGGACAGGCTGCTGTCAGCTGTACCAGTGCTGGAGGGAAACGTGCAGGGGCCCTGAGGGCTCGCCTGGCCTGGGACTCATCCCCGTGAAAGCTGAGCCCTCCAAGTCCACATGGGTGAAATGAGGGGCAGACCATTCCCTAAGGGTGCCTCCCTGCTTTGAGTGCCCACGTGTTGCTTGCTGGCTGTGGGGTCAGCTGCAGGAGAGATGCCTTGGTATTTAAGGGATACAGGCTGTGTTTCCTCAGGGTGATGTGCCAGAACAGCCTGGCGACCCATAGCCTTTTCCTCTCAAAAGATCCTGAAAAACTTCCTGCCCTAGGCACCCTGCATCCATGAAAAAAGTCCCTGGAAGGCACACTAGCCCAGAAGCAAGACCACAATCAGCTTGTGGAAATGGAGGAAGGTGCTAAAGCTGGCAGGAGGTGGGGTGGGCATAGGGGAGTACTCTGGGAAAGGCAGGGCTGGCAGGAGGAGGTGGTGGGTGCCAGGAGCCCACAGGGAAGCAGTGAACCTGCCCAGAGGTCTCCTTCCTTTGTGAAAAGCTCAGACTTCCAACTCTGCCTCCTAAAACTCTTTTTTTTTTTAATAAAAATTTAGCAAAATATATGAATAGAGACCATGAGAGAACTTGGAAATAAATATAAAAATAGTTGGCCTGTTGGACTGGGCGAGTCTCTCTTTATTTAAATGTTGGGTTTTGTTACAAAAATAATGGGTGTAAGAGTGTGCCCACCCAACCGGGGAGGACTGTACAACTCAGAGAAGACAAGTAGTGATTCTCATCTCACTACACTGATGGACAGTGACTGTAATAGGGTTGGTGGGGGGGACCTGATGAAGGGGGTAGTTTAATCATCACAATATTGCTCATGTAATTGTAGGTTAATGATACTAAAATAAAATAAATTGTAAAAAAAAAAAAAGAAAAAGAAAAAAGCAGTAACACTTAAAAAAAAAAAAAGTGTGCCCACCATCACCACCAAGAAAATGAATGTAGAGAAGGAGATCAGGTGAATCCCTGTCTCTCACATTTTAATCCCTTGCAATTGTCATCATATTGAATCCCACCCTTATTGTTATTATGCAACATTTTCCTTTAAGTCAACTCATTTTTTAGGTTCACTAATCACTGAATTCTCTGCCTAGATAATATCTATGAAATCACAATTCTGATGAGCTATTTGTGCTAAAATAGATATATCACCATTAACTTTTTTAATTGCCCAAGTGCCAGCTGTAATCATGTAACATACTTCAGGTGCTGCTTGGCCCTTGATTCAAAAAATGCCACACAGAACTCCCTGTTTGCCTCTTGTTCTTCCTGAAGCCAGAAATATGAGCTCACTTAGGCTCCAGGGAAACCCACCTGAGCAAAGGATATGGTAAATAAAACAGGGGAATGCATACGGTGTCCTTAGGATGTCTCACATGCTCAGGAGCTGAAGTCCAAAGGGAGGCAACTGAGAAAACACAGCCGCATCTGCTCCAGCATTAAGCCTCCACATGTCAGGAAGCCACTGCTGATCTCTGGCTTCCTGGCTTCATTTCTCGTCTGGCCATGGTGTAACAAAACGGCCACATGTAAAATACCTTAAAGGGGCCAGTTCATCACAATGCAGGAAGTTGTTAACAGAGAGGGACAGGACGCCAGGGCTCTCAGCAGCTTCCACCTCCCGAGCTCTTGTCTGCCTTGGTGTGTTTGAGGATGAAGTGAGTTAATGCATCATGAGATTAGAGCAGTGATGAGCACATAGTCAGCGATTGACAACTGTGGGTCATGAGATGGGTAGTGCCTCTGTGAGGGGTCACACTCTGGCCGGCAGTTGGTGCCCCATCAGGACAAATGTCCTAGTGAGAGAAGTTTGAGAGCAGTCGTGCAGGGGCTGAGACCCTGAGGCCTCTCAATAGCTGGGCCAACAACTGCCCAGGATGTGCTAGTTCATGACAGCCACACAAGGCAGGCACCTTCTAGACCCAGTATGCAGATCAGGAGCTTGGACTCAGAATTCAGGTAAAACTGTGTAATAGTTCTGGCTTCCTGCAGCCCTGACCCCTGGCACCCCAACCGTCTCCCCACAAGGCTGGAGATCGTAATGATCCCCCATCCCTGGAATTTCTGGGTCCTACACCATTCGAATCTCATAAACTCCAGGTGGGAGCTGGAGCTGGACAACCTTCCTTCAGAGGGAGGCCCAAGACCCAAACGCCAAGGCGCAGAGCCTCCTTGCCAGGCCAGGCATACCACCACTGCCTGGCCCCCAGCATCATGTAGCTCAGCCTGGGGGTTGTTTTTAATTTCGAGAAATAAACAAGTTTGGTGTGTTTATACAACCGTTTGAACTCAGAAGGGCTCTTACCACGGATTTGTAAACCTGGCCGTGGTTTTGAACCTCGAAACCATTTCTCAAAATTCTGGGTTCTGCAACATCCAAAACATATCCTCCCACATGTTTTTGCCTAGCTAAGCCTTTGTTTATTTTTACTAAAATGCGGTCCGTATGTTCGAGAATCATGTAGGAGGAACACAGCTCTGTCGCTATGAGCCACTGGCTATCCAAAAAATGTTAGCACTCTCATATAGGCTTGCATTAAACTCTTATTTTTCCCTTAGAAATCAAAGTGTTCATTTTGCCTAGGATAATGGAACTTAACGTTTGAAGCTGACTTGGGTGGCAAAGAACAATTTCCCATGAATTTTTGAAATGTGGCCTGAAGCTCAGATACCAGACAGCAGGCTACTTTGTTTTCACTGGAAAACAAAGAATGGGTCCTAATGTCTCCTTTGCATGTGTGTTTTTTGTCTGTGATATTATTTTGACCACAGGCCTGCAACCCCTTTCTAGGGCAGCCCCCACCCCGGCTCCTGAACCTCGAACATAAAAGCAGAGCCACGGCACAGGTCTTCAGAGGCACGCCCGCCCAGACCCACCATCAACATCCGGGAGCCAGAAATAACATTGTGTGAGCCACACCGTCAATTTGCCTCCCATAAATGCCATGGCCCTGTCCAAATCCCTCTGTGACATCACTGTGTTTGTTTTTATGAAGGGTTTTTATTTTGTTTTTTGTTGTTTGTTTTGCTTTAAAAGTTTAAATATTTTGCTCTCACATCTCTGTGAGACAGCATTTTAATTCTTAGTCTCCAGAACAAACCTCTTGTTGGAATTCCACGTGCCTGCACCCCCATCCCTCCCCTCTTCTCAAACCCGTATGTTTTCAGGCCGTCTACAGCCAATGAGAACCTCCTGTTGGCATCTGCTGGCGTCCAGAGGAGCAGACCTGCCTGCAGTGCAGTACAGTAAGAAACCAGGTGGGGCGCCTCACTCACCTTCGGGGCCACACTGTGCCGGGTTACTGATGCAAGAAGTTTTGTACCTTCCGTAATAGAGAAGTGTGACTCCCTTTTCCTCTTTGAGGTAAATGCCTTTGTTGATCTTTCCTTCTACAATATCTAAGTAAGAAGAATGACATCAAATGTTAGTAATCTTATGAGATTCAAAGTCTAAAGACACATCAAATTTACAAGCAACTAAGATATAAATATACTGTGTTATTTATATGTATAATATTATATGTTATGGTCTAATACTAATATGAACAATGTTGTTTAATATCTAATATGAATAATTAAGTTATAAATAATGTATACATTAATGCAAATATTAAATATGTTACCATCATATTAATATTGTGTCATATTAATTAATGCTATATTAGTATATAATATGTACTATACTAGAATATTATAATTATTATATTTGCTAACAGTTGAGCTACCAGGAGCAATATGATTATAATCTACTTCCTAAACTTTAATTCCATCATCATGCTCCATGAATCCTTCTGTGCCACCTTCACACTAAACTTTCCAAGGGAAACAGATACGAATGTGAACATAAAACAATGCCTGAGTTATAATTGAAAGCCCCTAATCCTAGACATGGGAACCCACAATTTTAAAGGAATCCGTTTTCAGACTATAGGAGGAAAAGCCAGAGGTGCATTCTGCAGAGTCCCAGAGCTGCCAACTGCAGGGCCGCGTGGGCACGAGCCCCAGTGGAGACGTGCTGCTCTGTGCACCGTTTGTTGGGTCCCATTCCCGTAGCAAATATATCTGATGGTGTGAGTGTAGTAAATGGTTTACAGGATGGGTAAGCGCAGACTATAAAAATCAAGAGTGATTAGGCATTTATTGTCAACTGGGGTCAAAGTCGCCTGGATTCCTCCTCCGGCACCGGGAGCCTACTGCCCTTGGAGCTGTCAACCTGGCTGAAGATGCAGGAAGAGCTAGTGGGTCTTTGGACCCTACTGTGAGCCCAGCTCAGGCTTTCTAACAACTGAGTCATGGGGACGACCCACCCGGAGGGCTCCAAATTCTTTCCTCACTGTTCTTACACTCGTTATTTTTTAATCTATCTTATTTGTGGTTGGGAGGAATCTTTACATTACAAATTAAATGTATTACCAAACTAAGCTAGCAGTTGCACAACTGAGTTAGGCTGCATAAACCAGTTTGTCTGGAGAAATTAATTTTGAGACTAAATATCTAACAGTTGAAAGAGCAGTCAGCTTCCATGCTGAGGAAGGATGAAAGGTGATACCTAAGTTAGGGACTGGCTCTCTGCACACTGGGTGGAGGCACGGCCGCCACTACCTTGTTAGCTTTGAGCCATGTGGGAAAAACAGGAAACGTTATCAGTAAATAAGATAATAACCATGACTCTCGTGGGTGTTTTGTAAAACAGCTTTTAATGATTAAAAAAAAAAAACTCCAACTACAGGAGAAATGCTGATATCAATGTTTGTAAGACATCAAAATTTTTGATGTGATATTTTTAAATCAACTTTAATTTTCCATTAAAAGGGTATGCTTTTCCTCCCCCAAAGAATATAATCCATTAAAAAATCCAAAACAATTTCTATTTTTAGAAAACACCTCAGCTTATGTCTGTTTTGTTCTGAAAACAGCCATCTGGTCCGGAAGAGCCTAGTCACTTCCGAGCTTATAGACTCCTTCTGACGTAATCTATGACAGTTGCGTAAACAACACTTAGTTATTTACAGTGCCCTGGATCCGGGTTGTTTTCTTGGATATCTGCTCATTTTGGCTAGTGACAACACAGTGAATTCACACAGAACTAAACTCAATTGGCCTTTAAGTTCACCGCAGGTTCAGACTCGACAGAACGCAGAACACGAGTACAGGTGCTCACCAACAGTTGCAGAGAGATTTGAGTAGGTAGGGTCATTGGTATACACAAAGGTAGAGTCATGGGAAGGAAGCACAGTTAGGTCGTAGGTTCCTAATGCCAGGAGAAATGACAAAAGAGAAGGCACAGCAAATGAGTGGCACAAAAAACGAATGGAAACGACATATCTCTCAACTTAACACATGCCAAGAAGTACTCCTCACCCAAAAGGCAGTGGATTTTCTCCTCTGATCACTCCCTCCCACCCCATGGCCCTCAGTGAGTCAGTCCTAATTCGGTGGCCCTGTCCAGCTCTAAAGCCAGTGTCTGATTGCTGCTGAATGTTGCCACAAACAATGCCTCCAGTTTCTGGCTCCAGTTCCCATCCAGGGGCGCAGTTGAGAGATATGAAATTGAACGCGGTCACAAAATAGCCTTAACAAAAGGATTAATGGCTGTGATGTCACAAGAACTGATGAAATATAGACACAGCATGACATGACTACATGGCATTGTGACAATGGACAAAACAACAGAGAATTCAGCAACAAGTAACACAGCCACACGTCCATGGAATGATTTCAAAGCCATCCAGCAAAATGTGCTCATGGTCTCTCTCTCTCTCTCTTTTTTTTTTTGCTTCAGAAGCCTGTAATCAAATTGAAATATGCCAGCACAGCACTGCAACATAAAGAATGAAATGGAAAAATTGCTATGAGACCATCATCATTTGAGCGTTTCAGGAGAAACATTAATATCTGTAGAGTTTTATGGAAATTAATACATTTGGCAAACAGAATTCAAACACGATGAATTGTATCTCAGGAACTGTATTACCTTATGAGAATGTGTCATAGATAAAGGTGCTCAAAACACCACAAGCTGCTGATATAATCACAGGGCGTAGCAGTGAGGTGTGGAGGAGGGGAACGTTCTGACTGTCATTTGTGCTCTCATTTGAAATGACTCCTAAGATTTTGGTTTCCGTGTCCTAAACAAGAAGCTATTTCGACAATGCCATTTCTACTTGGTGGAATGATCTCCTTTCAGGCTTTCAAATAAAAGCCCTAAGAAAAGAAAGTTGGATTCTACCAAAGGGAACCAGTTTATTCTAACCTGTGCTAGTCAGATTATAGCTGCTGCGGGTACTTTTTCATCCTGACAGCTCAGACTATTTGGAGAGAGCATCGAGCCACAGGACGGTTTCCACGGCGGCCCCTGTTGCCACCCGGCCTGTGGGAAAGCGAGAGGCCAGGCTGAACGAGGGGCAGGGCCCTGCAGTGGATGGAGCGCTTCACAGGGACTCACCCCGGGACCGCGTGCCTGCTCAAGGATGCCAGCAGCCCAGGCTGGTGCTGTAACACTTCCTGATTTGCAGGTTTTAAGGGAAACATTTCAGAATTTAGGTGGCAATTCATGGCAGCACATTTAGTCGCAGGAATAAGGAAAATACTAGTGTGCTGTTATAATCACAATAAAAGCACAATAATCGTCAATATATGGGGTTTAAAAAAAAAATCCAAGGAACAGAACCAGAATAAACACCAGGTGAACATGTGTATGTCAGCTGTTTGACATGATCAAGAGCAATAAGGAGAGTGTCAACGAATCCCAAAGCACTCAAAACTTATGCTTTAAGAGAGGATCTTCCTGGGATGGAAGGAGGCTCAGGGCTCTGGGGCTGCTGCTGGCACACGTCTGAACCGCCTCAGAGAGAGACTCACCCATCTTCCGCAGAACAGGGACCATAGAGGGTATCTGAGGTGACATTTGGTCTTTTCAAAGGGGAGATGCTAGTGGGGGTGGAGCTGATTGGGGAGTGTCATTTGAGTGAAACTCTGACCCCCCAAACGTGGGAGTTTGCCTTATCTGGAACATCCTGTGGTACTTGGCTCAAATGGGCCCCTGTCTTGACTGGCATGTACATTCTGCCACTTTTATCATCTAGAAAATGTACATTTGGACTCATATGCACACTGATTCATTGTCTACAGCTTAATGCTTAAAGCAGCTGCTTTGTTGGGGGAAATGCATATTTTCATCATAGTTTTATCATAAATTCCATCCTTTAATAAAAAAAAGATATAAAAGCTCTAGTAAAGTATTTTGGAATAACAATGATTAGGGAAAGCTGCACAAATGTTTATTAATCTCCATCAGCTGGCTTCAAAGCAGCTGCTGCTCACGTCTACCTGTCCTGATGGCCCTTGACTCCCCAGAGCCGCCCACGCCCACGGCCCGTTACTCCCTCCAACCGCGTCTACCTCCAGTTGTATCTTGAAGCTCATGGATCCCATCCACATTTTCCAATGGCCAGTAATGGGAAGCCGAAGCCAAGACCTCAAACCCTTGTGGGGGATAAAGAATAAAAATGTTAAATCACATTAGGAAGGAAGGGACTGCTTACCATCCACACCATGAATTGGGGGAAGAGAAAAGCATCAGAGTGACTATGGGACATAATAGAAAAGCATTTGAATAAATTCAACACACCCTCCTGGTTTAAAAAAACTCTTAATAAATTATAAATCAATGAATATTTCCTTAACAGGATAAATACAAATAGCAATAGACAAATACCTCTGACCTGAAGAAAACAAAGCCACCTGTGCTTAATGGTGCAACACTAGAAGCATGTCCATTCGTGTCAGGAAAAAGACAAGAATGTCCATTATCCCATTATTACTTAAAATTGTTGTAGAAGAATTACCTTAGCAATCCGACAAGAGAAATAAGGTTAATATAACTTAAAAAGAGGAGGAAACCAAGACCCATTTTGTGCTTTACAAACATGTTCTCATTTCATTCAGACAATGATCTCTAAGACAATTGCATTCTTAGCTGATTTGTAAAGACCAGGAATAAAATGCTTCCTCAGAAATCACCCAGCTGGCTAGTTTTAGATGCAATGCTCACATACAAGTCTCCCTCAGCGTGGGCGTGAGCATTCTATCACACTAAAAACTGATCATTTCAAAATTTCCTTTATGAACCTTGTATTCTGAGTAGACATGATTTTGTGCAGATAAATTGTTTTCTATTCTGCTTTTCTCACTTAATACCATATGAGTTGTTTCATTTATTTACTCCTATCCAGTCTTCACAATCCAGTTTGGGTAATAGTCCCTTAAGGGCTGCACTACCACATTCTGAGCCATTCCTCTAGCTTTAATCTTATCTTGGATTAGTTCTCTGTGATTAGTTCCCAGAAGTGGAAGTAATGGCTGAAATGACTAAATAATAATCAACTGTCCTAAATGTCTGCCAGAGCACAGAAAAGTAAAAACGAATAATCTTTGTGTTATTCATTATAAAAAAATTTTTAAAGAGGAGATATGATCATTATTTTCAAATGATGTATGCCTAATAATGAAAATGAAAAACTATTACAAATAAGAAAAGAATTTGATAAATGAAAAAATGTTACAACAGAGAATTTGTAGGGAGGTTTATACAGATTTAACATGCAAATGTCAATGGCTTCCCTGTTTTCAAACAATTATGCTAAAAAATAATAGAAGAAAAGTTCTCATTTATAAATGCTGCCAATAAAGAGAAGACATTTAAGAACAAAAGAATAGGAGCTGCACAAAATTCTCATGAAGAAAACAGTAAGGTAACACTGAGTGACATAAGAGAACACTTGAATATATGAAGGACTTAGAAAACTCAAAATCAAAAACTATCAACCATCCTTTAATTAACTTACAAATATTAGGAAATCTATTGTAAAAACACTGACATTTTTGTGGAGAGAAAGCTGATTATGGAACACTTATAGGAAGGAAAATAGCAAGAATAACCAACCAAATACAGAGAGAAGAAGGCAAAGGATACTGAGGGAGGTTACACCAGCAGATATTAAGCCCTATCATAAAGCCACAATAATAAAGATGATTTAGTACTAATGAGAACAGTTCAGTGGAAAAAAAATCCATAAATATTCCCAAGCATGTATGAGATTTGAGTTTATGATAAAGGTGGTATTTTAAATCAGAGGAGAAATATTATTCAACCAAAGGTATTAGAACCAGTTTACCGTGTACAGGACATGAAGATCCCTACCTCACCCTTCATACCACTAGCAATTTCCAGATGGGTCAAAATTTAAATGTAATAAAATAAACCATAAGAGCTTCTGAGGAAATCAGGTTATAAATGTGACTACCTAAAGATTTTAAATTTCCATACAGAAAATAAGTCAAGCTAATTTGAACTTGGGACTGATATTTATATAATAGATAGGACAAAAAATGTATTAAATATATTATACTAATGAAACTTCTACTGTTAAGAAAATTTAAACCAACAGAATACTGGAGCAAAGGACATAACTCAAAGAAATGCAAATTATTTTTAAGTATAGTAAAAAAAACTATTCCACCTTGCTCGTAATTGTTAAAAGCAGGTTAAAACTACCACAAGCTAGCCTATCCCGGTTCATCTACCAGATTGACAAAGTGAGATCCACTAAGTTGGCCAGTTCTACCAGTTTTCTGGTGGGAGTTCAAGTCAGTACAGCCTTTCTGGAGGGCAATATGGCAATCTCTACCCAAACTTTAAGGATATTCCCTTGATCTAGTAGATTCACGCCTAGGAGTTTATGATCAAAGAGCTATATACAGGGTGTTTCTTGCACAATGTTTTTTTTAGTGTCAAAGCTGGTGAACAGTCTACATGCACACCAACAGGGGGCTGGCTACATAAATACGGAGCATCTATGAGCAGGCTAGTGTGGGGCTGGGATAAATAATGAGACTGAGATACAGGTACTAATATGGAATGTTTTTTAAGTTGTATTATTAAGTTAAAAAAATCACAGTAGGAAAAAAATGTATGGACTATGAAATATCTGGATCAAGTAGAGTTGCTCAGCGGGCAGGGAAAGAGGGAAGAAGAAAGAGAGAGAGTATGTTTGGATGGATGTCCTAGAAACTGGTGGTAGTATTTTGGGGCTGGAGAAATTGAGGAAGTAGGTGTAAGACACAAGAAGACAATTAATATTTCATCATCTTTCTATTCTAGTGGAGTGTTGGGACCTGTATTCTTTTAAGAAGTATTTTAAGACTCACTTTCACAATGAACATGACCGTAGGCAATGTCCACACTGCATTTTCAGATGAGGACTGAAGTACCCCATCCAATATCTGAATTTTTGTCTACAGGGTGCCAAACATCTGCACATGTCCAGGTCATGGCTCCTTTCTTCTGTTTGTATTTGTGAGACAACGTCCTTTCAGTGTTATGTACGTGAGTCCAAAATGTAAGCCAAGAACAAAATCAGTTCTATAAGAGGGGCTAAACAGAAATAGCCGTATACCGGCTCTGGTACATGTCAACGCGTGACACGTGACTTCCGCGGCCGTCCACTGGGAATGGTCCCACGCTAGCAGTGCAATATTGACAATCTGAAATGTTCAAGTCAAGAACGTTCATTTTCATTTCTACCATGCTTTTTTCGTAAAACCTAAGATATTCATTCTGAGGAGGGAAAGGCATCTTTGACTGGTTATTCAATTAATCTGGGGGGAAAAACTCAGAAAAGGAAATAACATCTGTTGTACTAAGAACAGATGTTATATCTTCAGAATCCTCATCATCATAAAAAATAAGCCCTGTGAATAATAAACCCTTTCCTACCATCTCCACTTACAAATGGCCTGGGCAGAAAGGCTGATGCAGTAAGGGGATCAGGTCTTGTTCACACACAGAATGGGCCCCCAGGCTGGCCAGCATCCCTAAGTCAGTGGTGAGAAGAGCAGGGCATCAGTAGATGCCTGCTATTCCAAGTCATCACACCTCAGACCAGGGTAAGTGTCTGCTAAATCGTCTGGATGCCTCATAACTAGCAACACTGAGACAGCCCAACAGGCCGGAGGGGCCGAACTGAACTGGGCACAGGGCTGGGGTGGAGGGAACACCTGGATGAGACCAGGATGATGGCCACAGTGGCTGCCAACCTGGAAGGCACGGGCATGGAGGAACCAGAACCAGCAACCAGCATCCCCACCTGCCTGGGGCACCACCATGTCCCAGGGCCTTGGAGGCTGAGGCCCATTGCAAATCACATGTCCTGTCTACAGGTGGCTGCTTCTGTGGCTCTGCAGGAAGGCTTGCCAGGACTGCCAGGACCCTGCTTTTAAAGAGAAGTCGGAGGTCCAGATTTTTCATTTGAAATCTCCCAAAACATTAATGTCAGCAATTAAGGACTTTTTCAAAATTAGGACATTGTGTGGTGCTGACGAGACGTGCCAAAGAACTAAATTCAACACACTGATTGCTGCTGACAGCCAAAGGAATAAATAACTCTAAGCCAGGAGAGTGTCTTCAGCACAAGAAACTCACATTCTTTGGGGAGGAAGAGGTGCTGGGGCTATTTTCCCAAAAAGAAGCTGACATGAGCTCTCCAGTTACACAGACCCCTAGGGTTTCACCAGATAAACTCTCAGAAATGCCTACTCAGGATGAGACAGTAAGCTACGTGATAACATGGCTCATTCAGGACTTCAAAATGGACCTTGGATCTAGAAAAGTAAGAGAGATTTTCAGCCTACTTCACCACAGTATAGATCAGTTCTTCAGGAACAATTTCTCACCCATATTTAATGTGTCCTTGACTCAGTTTGTCAGGAGAGAATCAATACTCAGAAAGAAAACTAATAAAACCTTTGATTTTTCCTTTTCAGATTATCTTCCGGATTCCTCTACTCTCATCCCTTCTGTATGACTTATTCTTTGTGTCAGCATAAAGGGGAAACCTTATCCCTTGAATTTGTGGGGGGAAATACATCACAGTGTTCCACTGACTTTATTCAACTGAAATCCACACCACGCAGAGGAAAACTGGCCCCTGCCCACCACGGGGCTGAGTCTGAGTCCATCTTTCTTTGCTTTGGACACACGGAGCTCACTGGCCCCGGGGGGCTCACTGCTGCCCTGCCCTCCTGCCGGGATGTGGTGCTCGGATTGCAAGCGTCAGCCCTTGCTGCCCACCCCTTGTCACCACCCTGTCCACCATTTCTCCCAGTGCCTCATCTGTTTCCTCGTGGTCCTCACCATTATCAGTTGTTTTAGTATTTGTTTGGTGTCTGTCTCCTGTATCATGCTCTTTACGTGAGTGGAGAGACTTTGTTCTGTTAGCACCCAATCCCCAGGTCTAAAACAGGAGGTGTGTGTGAAATCCAGAGCTTTACATTTGAAATCTCCCCAAAATGATAATGCTAGCAATTAAAAAAAAAACTACAAAGGCAGAATGAATGATGAAATGCAATAGTAAATAAGTAGATGAAAAACTATACATATAATTCTGATGCCCCCTAAACTTTCTGTCTGCCAAATTTTCATCTGTGCAATGGGGTACAAACATTATTCTTTAAAATCCATCATAAGTACTTTTTTTGCCCTAGGAAGAATGAGGTTCTGCCATGACTTAGTGATCCTGACAGCCCTTCATGGGCCACACTATGTTGGGGATGGATGGTAAGCGGACTCACTGGAGGGTCGCCTCACCGTATATACAAATAGCGAGTCATTATGTTGTACACTTGAAACTAACATACGGTGATATGTCAATTATAGATCATCTTGCAAAAACAGAAATGGAATAAACTACTGGTTCACAAAGAAAAGAATACCATGTATGTGGAGGGCATTGGAATGACTACATCCATCTGCTTTGGCCTCCAGACCTCTAAACAGGGCTCAGAGGTGAGCTGCCTGAGTGTCCCAGGGCCAGGAAACTCTAGATAATGATCCTTTTCCTTCATTATGAAAGTTATCTGTAAAGGGCATGTTTATAAACTTTTCAAAAATGATTTGAAATTTCTTGGCTGGGGCCATTGGTGGATTTAGATTTATCCACCATCACGGCTTCCTAGCACTGGGAGCAGAGCCAGAATGGGACACTGGGGCCAGAGGGAAGGTTCAGGGGGCGGGGGCTCCCCTCTCTGGCCCCACCTTCACCAACTACCACGTGGGAGAGCGAGAAGCCTCTGCTGCCCCTTCAACCCCAGCACGCTAGGATCTCTCTAGACAGGCCGTAGTGCACGGCCACAGAGCGATGCAGAGGCTCAGAACAATCTGAAATTGATTTCCAGTTACTTACTAAACAGCTATTTACATGGTGGAGAGAAAGATCTCGCAAACACCTGGCTTCCTGGTCTAGTGTAGACAGACGGACGAGATGATCAAGCAAGACATCCACCTGGGAGTTAGAATCACGCAGGCTGGTTGTCTTTATTGATCCAGCCTCCTGATGACGACGAGTTCAAGGGACGAGGCACAGCTGAGCCCACAAGCATTTGCGGGGCATCTACTAGGAACAGCAGTGGGCGAGGTGCCCTATGAGACACAGGAGGAGCTTACAGTCCTGAACCCTAAGAAGAAAAGCCTGGTGTGGCTGCAGTGGAAAACAGGCTGGCCGCCAGAAGAGCAGAGCTCCAGCCTACACGGGGTGTCCTTAAGGCGCAGCTAACGTCCCGGGATGCTTAGCCCTCACAGCTGGTCTCGGGACCTCTGTGCCTGCCTCCCCCAGGGCCCTCCCCATGGGAGCTCCCTAGGTCACCACTATTAGCAGTGTGGCCCTGAGCAAACCATCTACTCCCTTCCCGTCTGCAGCAGGCTTGTAATCACATGACTTCAAAGGGTTGTGAGGTTACACGGAATTTACATCTAAGCTCCCAACATGCTACCATGTTGGCATTTTTAATTACTGCTTAGAGTTCCTTAGGAAAAAATGCTACAATTCATGTAGCTCTCCCGCCCTGGTGGGCATTCAGCTTGTGTCCACATGCTTCCTGCTAGGAACTGGCTCTGCACGTTTATCCAATCACGTTTTCTCCATGGGGCCCCTCGGAGGGCAGGGTGGCCCGAACAGCCGCAGCCCAGCTGCAGGCCGTCTGTCCCAGTAGGGGAGGCTGGACAGAGCCCAAGGCACGGGGAGAGCAGACAAGAAGAGGATTGCATGGAGGAGGGAGTGAGAGGATGGAGGAGAGAGAGAAGGGGGTGTGAGGTTAGGTGCAGGTGGGGCAAGGAAGGGGGCACTGAGCGGACCAGCACGCGGGCTGGGGCCAGAGCCCTGTGCAGAGCAGAAGCTTAGGCATCGCACCCCTGGGGCTCCGTCTCCAGCGGGCCCCGTGGCTGCCATCCCTTGAGTAATGTTTCTATCGCTGCCAGTATCACGTCATTCCCTAAAGTTGCAGTTGATCAGGAGACCGTTTTCCCACCCTCAGGACATAAGAGGAACAAAGTTTCTCTGTGATTTCAAACCTCTTCCTGAAACAAGTTGAGAACAGAAGTGCTGCATGTGGCTGCGTGTGGCCACACGTGGCCCCCACTCAGCCTGGGAAATGGCCTCTGGGCTCCCTTCTAACACCGGGCGGGGGTCTCAGGCTGCCTGGTCCCTGCCTGGTGTTTTAGCCACCCACGCCTTGTCTCGAGGGGGACCAGGACACAGCTCCGGGCATGGCCTGGGAGGTGGGAAGCATCTTGTGCAGACATGCCCTCCCTTTCACAAGATGCTGGCCACCTGATCCCTTCTTGGGCCCCAGAAGTCCTGTTCTCTGTCAACATTCTGGTTGAAGAGAGGGGAACCCATAGAACTTCACAGCCTTCACACCTGCTCAGCCGAAGACTGAACTTGGACCAGAGGGCGAAGGGAAGTGGCAACACCTGAGCCCTTGAAGCTGGCTGGGCAAGTGGGATGGTGGCCGGGATGTACTGTGTCACATCAGCAAGGAGACACCTCAGCCCAGCCCTGCTTTGTCCTGTGCTGCCCCAGGAGTGCTGGCTGTGCCCATAGATCCATGGGTGCCTGGGAAGGCAGCCAGGCTGCCCATGATCACCATTCCCGGGCACCCACGGGCCTCTGCAGCTCTGAGTCAGGGGCCTGCTCCTGAGAGTCGGGGTTTGTGCTCACAGCTTCTGGGCACAGGTTTAGGGACGTTGGCATGGGCTCCCTGCCTCCAGCACAAGTCGGCAGGAAGCAAAGGGGAAGGGCACCCAGTGGGGCTCCTGCTGCTCACACGGGCTCCCCTCCTCCCTGTCGGCTCACATGCTTCCCAGGGACAGCCTGATGCCTCCTCTGTCCTCATAGTGGAAAACCTCCCAGCAGGTCTTGTCGGCCGAGGGCTCGCGATGGCCATGGAAAGGCGGGCCAGCTGTGGGCGAGGGCCTCGGTGCTTGGTGATCTCAGAGGGCTGAGGGGCCAAGCTCCCGGCCACAGAACGGAGACAGAATGGGCACCTCGAGCCCGAAGGACTGGCGTCCTAAGTCAGCTCAAGTGAGCGGCACAGAGACACGCAGTGTGTGTTAACAGCGGCCAGGGGAAGACACAGCCCTGAGAACATTACCCGTCCTTAATTTTTCAAATTAGGGAGCAAGGAGCAAGAGGCTTTCAAATGACCAGGATCAAAAGGCTTCAGCGCAGGGACACCTGCTGCTCCAGTCACACCTCAGAGACAGCAGGAGGGCAGAGGGGCCAGAGGAGAGCCACACCCGCAGCCTCGGCAGGAAACAGACACACCGCCCCAGGTCCCCGCGAGGCAGGGAGGGCAGGCATGTGAGATGGAGAAGGCCGTTCCCTTACCTGGATGGGCACGGGACCTGGAGTGGGCTCCGCACACCTGCACACAAAACACCACATTGTGAGACGCACTCGCGAAGCCTCCCTGCAGACATCTAGTCCAACCAGCAAGAGCAACTTTGGGACATTACCTGAAAGTCACCATAAAATAACAGCAGCCAGGAGTGCCAGCAGCAAAGAGGCAGCAGCTTCCTCATGGCTCTCTCAGCGGTTACAGCGTGTGTGCGCCCAAGTCCTGAGGGTCTGTGACAAAGTGTCCTCTTCAGCTCCCGCCTCCTTGGGAGAGGGACATTTTCACAGGCTCTGAGGGGGAAGAGCTGCTCTCCAGGGTCTGTGAAATGCAGCTGTCCTGGAGAGTCAGTGGGTGTTTCTTCCTTGTCTCCAAACTTGAAAGGCTTCAGTGATCAATGAACACATCACAATGAGCCGGCCGGGCAGAGAGACCCAGGTCCTGCCTGCGGTCCCCTAGGGCTGCTCGAGGTCACTGATGCCGCTTCAGGAGCCCTCGCTGTCCCTGTCCGGTTGGGGTCACAAGCTTCCCTTGCTCCTTGGAGTGCGGAGAGCAGGCTTCCAGGGACTCCGGTCCCGAGCACGGGGGCTGGCGGCTCGCTGGCCAGATCCTCTGGGCTGACTCAGCCTTGCCCCTCGGCCATCCCCCAGCAGTTTGGGAGGAGGGTGAGTGATGTAAGGCTGTGCCTCAAACTTTGTTCTGGTCTGTTTCTCTATTTATATCCCGTCCTGTTGCATCCCTGCTGGGTCCTAATTCCAGTCTGCTCAGAACAACCGGACAGTTTCAGGACCTTCAGTTCAGAAGCCGACCAAACAGACATGGGGTGTGTACATAGATGACACATAAGTAAGTCAGCATAAATATCAACACATACAAAATGTACAACAAGCCATCAACTCTAGAGCTGAGTCTCATTTTCCCAAAGAAATAAAGAAGGTGATACATGGACAGAGAAGAAAGCAAATCACACCCAGGGGCTCCGCTAAGTGCAGACCACTTGTCTTCCTAACCCTTCCCAAGGTGAGTGAAAGCCATGGGACTATTTATGAAGCACACGGTGTAAAGACACAACCCCAGATCCTGCACGGCACCAGAGGGGTGTTCTCCGTGGACAACAGCCCAACCCTTAGCCAGCCTCAGTTTACTCAAGATCAAACATTTGCCCACAGTCTTCTCCAAGTGCATGTGCACACACACAATCTTAGTCATGACAATCAGCTGCAGCTGAGAGGTGGTCTAACGCTCTCCGCTCTGTGCCGCCTCCAACTTGTTGGCTGCATGCTCTTAGGCAAATCGCTGAATCTCTCTGTTTTGGATTCCTTGCCTGGAAAATGGAGCTGATAGTTCCTTCTCTGGGGGGTTGTGATAGAAATGAGAGAATACGTATAAGGCCCTTAGAGCAGAGCTTGGGAAATATGTCCCACTCCATAAACGCTAGCTATTTATTGCAAAGAAAAAATATCACTCAATAAATGTTAACTGTGATTATTGTTATAAAGTAGAAAATAACCCCCATTAAATGTTAGCTAATCGCATTATCTCCTTTGTCTTGACTTAAAATGGAAATACAGCCCTGAATCCTAAAGTACATCCTAAAGGGGATAAAAAAATGACTTTCAGCCTCCATGAGGGAGAAAAACACATGCAATCCAAACATGGAGTGATTATTTTAACTCGTGCCTGCAGCCCACAGCCTCTCAGGTGACCCCACAGCCTGAAGCTCCCCACCTCACTGCAGCAGGATTCCAGATAATTCCTGTGAACACTTCCCTATCTCAAGGCCCTTGAAAAATCGTGAATTCCAAATATATAGTGCTGTTTATAATAATGACCTTTATCCTGTTGCCTAGGCTGATTCGTTGTAAAACTAATTTACAACCTTTATCTGTGCATTTCATCCAGTTTGCTGCCTCCCTCTGAAAGAAGGTGAAAGGTGTGTAAAGGAGCAGGCAGATGCAGATTTCTCTTGGTCCGGATCTCAACTCAAGAAGAAATAAACAGATTGCTGACGAGTCAGACTACTTCCATTTCCGAGACTGAGCAAACCCGATGTGTTCCTCTTTTAACCACTGTTATTCCTCAGATAATGAGATGCACCCCGATTAATGGCAGTCATAAGAACAGCATGTAAAGTGAATCAAGCAGACCCCTACCAAGGTGTCTGCACTCAGGTTTTTGAGACCCTGGTCTCAGTCCTAGACTACGAGTTTGTGCTAATTCCCGGCTCCCTTCTACCGCTGTGACTTGTTCAGGTGGGCCCACCTTCACCTAAAGCAGCTCTTCCCAAAGCTGGAGGTTTGGGGAAGGAAGCTTAGCGCATAGGTCTTGGACGGCTTCACCCTGGATCCTTAGGAGCCAACCTTTACCACCTCCTCCAGGCAGTCCCAAACACATCCTGACACTGAGGCTTTCCCGCTTTCCCCCGGAGCCACTTCCCTCCTGTGGTGTCCTTTATATCTTGAATATCTACATGTAAGACCACATGAGCAGGGAAAGCACCCTCAGCCCCTGGAACAGGGCTCAGCACTTTTTCTTCCTCAGTTTTACGGAGATAACTATTGACAGACAGCATGTAAACTAAGATTCGGGTGTGCAGTGTAATGGCTAGATGTACACATGTTGTGAAATGACGGCCACAGTAAGTTTAGTCAACATCCACCAACTCGCATGGATATAAAGGAAGAAAGCCAGCCTCGAGGGATTGACTCTATTAATAATCACTTCCCTATGTAGCCTGCAGCGGCTGTGTGTAGCCAGTCACCATGCTGTACATTCCATCCCTAGCACGCTATCTTAGCAATTTTGTCAATCATCCCTTAATAAAGCTGAAAACAGAGAAAAGTGACCTTAAATCCCGATGAGGCTTACTCAACAGTTTTCACAGGGATGAAGCAAAAGCATGAAGCGGCTGGAAGTGGGGACCTGGTGCATTATTCACACAGTTGGTGGCATGTGCCAAATGGGCACGTTCCCTCGTGTCCTGCAGGAGGCCACCCAGGGACCTCAGGAAGCATGCTGCAGAGTGGCTGCGCCTCTGTGCCACAGGCCCTGCGACTGTCTGGAGGAGTCCATGCCTCCTACTGGGTGCTCACTGGCATCTCCCCTGGGATTAATACACTGACCTTGGGAGGGAAGGGCCCCTCCCCTGCTGGAGCTGCTAAATGAGATGATCTTAAATTAAGGCTGTTGATGCCCATTTTTCTAACCAAAAAGAAAAGAATTACCCACAGTGAAAAAATGGGTAAACAGAAGTAGAGACAGAGCTGATGATGCCCATTGAGCGCCTGGATCCTGCTATACCTACAGCCAGAACCCTGATGGGCACCGAGGAATTCATGCTTGGGCTCAGGCAGCTAGGAGCTTTCTGGCCTGGTCAATGCAATGCATATGAGGAACTGCAAGTACTTTGGAGTTGAAGGAAGCACTTGCACAGGAGGGGCCATGAAAGGTGTGAAGCGGCTGGAGAAGAAGCCACATGCCCCAGCTGGCCTCCACGCTGGCCTCCTCACATTCACCACTGTGCCCTCTCAGCCTCACTTCTTATTCCCTCTATGTGAGGATGGCCAGCTCCATACCGCCTTCCACCAGCTTCACTCCTGACAGCAGAGTGCCCTGCCCTGGGGCTTCTCCCTCAGCAGACAGGGTGTCCAGGGTGGCCCCACCACATGTGTAAACATCCAGAAGTGGGGACTTACGCCCTGGAGCAGCCCTGAGCAGTGAGGCTAAGGACCCGTGAATGAGTCTCTGCCTCCCTATGGGAGTGACTCTACAATGCCCCCCACTGACAGCCCATCTACCCGTCTTCCTGCCCCTAAGCACCTTTGCCCCTGGAATGGCACTCCCCAGTAAACTGCTGGCACAGAGGTCTCTGCCTTGGGCTCTGCTTCTGAGAACCAAGAATCAGACCAGCAAACAGGGGTGTCAACCCTGTGGGCATCGGGGCTTCAAGTAGCGTCCTAAAATGAATGCACAGCTTCGCTTGAATGTGCACACATGAGTTTTTGCAGGAGAGGTTCCACAGCTTTCATCCAGTTTCTAAAAGGCAGGATGGGGGTGTGGAGATCCCGTCAAGTTGGCAAAGGGGGTTTTAGGCAAGAATCTGCATGGGAGATGCTGTTAGCTGCCTACCTCCTTCTCCTCTTTCTCCCCTTCTTTGCAGAATCTCAAGTGTACTTGGGGCCAACAGGCTCCTTTAGAAAAGATCATTTCCCTTTCCACCAGGGTGGCCATGTGACTACACATGGCAAGTTGCAGGTGCAATGCTCTGGCACAGGCTTCTGAGAAAACACTTTTGAAGGGCAAGTCCCTTTGCATCTTTGCTCTTCCTGAAGGCTCTGACCTTGACCCTTCCCTGGCTGGAACATGGAGTAAAAGTGGAATGGCTCTCCTGCAGTTGTGGGAATGGAACCACCAGTTTTTCCTGCTGGGAACAGAAAGCTGGAAATAGCATCTGCCCTCCACAACCACACCAAGAGCAGCCAGCTAATCTACAAAATCTTCACCTTTCTGGAACCCATCAGCGAGCAGAGGTTAGGGAAACCACCCAGGCTGAAATTTAAGGACTCAGACACCTCAAAGGAGAAAGTGGACATGAATCTGGCTTGCATGTGAAGGACCTCTACAGCCAGAGGACAGGAGAAAGCACCCTCTGTCGCCAGCGGAGGGCCGAAAACTCTCCATCTACTGGGACAGGGCAGAGCCACCAAGGAAGTGCACCCCAGACACAGGGGCATGAGCTGCCTCAGACTGAAGTTGGACCAGGAAAAACAATTCCTGCATCCCTACCACTGCCAGCAAGAATCAGCATTCTGGGATGGGAGAGGCCAGAGCAGGTGCAGAGAAGCTAGCATTCTGGCACCAAGAAGGCCTAAAGCTCAAGTGCGGCAGGAACACTGAGAAACTCCGTCTGCCAAACCAGCCCCTGTCCTGTGTGGAAGATGCTGAGGCCAGTGTGCACAGCAGAGACCAGCAACAGAGCCCAAACCCAGCTCCGCGCCCACCTGGACTGGCCTCACACCACACGTGCACACACATGCACACGCACCCCAACTGCACAGAAGAGCTCTGCCCGTTTCCTGGCATGAATACTACCCACCTTGGTCTCCACCGTCTACCTGGGGTGCCCAGCATTTGCTCTATATGACACCCACACACAAAACAAGAAAACCAGCCCACTGCCAAGGCACAAAGCACAGAGCTGTTGACAAGTTGTAAATAATGGGGCTCATGTGTCAAATGCTGTAGAGGAAGGGTGGTGCACACATGGGTCTAGGGGATGCTGCTGCAGAGACGGGGGCCCCTGAGGTGCATGCACAGCCTCTGGAAGTGGGGTCGCCGACAGGAAAGCAGTAACGGGGCAAATGCACCAGGCTCACCTTGGGCAAGGGAAGAATCACGAACCCCATGGGAAGCCAATTAAAATGATCCAAACTGAAGTACAACGTAGAGTTAAAAGAACTTTTTTTTTTTCAAAGACAGAGCCTGAAGGAGCAGGGCCACCTGTCAAATGACCTAACGGACGTGCAATTGAAATTGCAGCATAGCAATGAGACATATTTGAAGAGGTGACAGCCAAAAACGTGCAAAAATAACAAAACACATTCAGCCACCAACCCAAGAGGCTCAAACAATAGGAGGCAAGACGCACACACACCACCCAACACACACACTACACACCACACACCACCCAGCACACACACTACACACCACACACACCACACACCACCCAACACACACACTACACACCACACACACCACACACTACACACC